>JBAIZL010000005.1:245628322-245920822 GCA_036971475.1 Prosapia bicincta | reverse complement strand
AGTGGCTAGTTTATATATGGCCTCTTATGCCTGTGTCTCTCCCAGGACTTCAATTCAGTTAATATTCACTTGAATTTAAAAAAAAAAGCAAAACTATTCGTTGAGTGAATTTGAAACATTTTGTTTGCTTTGCATGTATAGCTCTATATAGATTATTTCACTCAATTGTATTCATTGCAACAAACTTTTGACTATGTTAAAAATATACATCTTCGAATGGCTTTTTATTTTATCTACACTTGGTTTTAGAAGTGATCCACATAAATAGCTCTTCTCCCAAGCCGTGTGGGAAAGCTTAGTCGTTACTCGGTTACTGATCCTGCTCAGATTTGTTGAAAGCCAAGAAGTCCTGGCAAGGCTTACTACACCGTTAGGAGACTCATTGTTGCCAACTGAAGAAGAAAGAATGAATTTTAATTTTTTATCTCTTTGAATCTATTGGTCGTATGCCATGTACCGGGTCAATAACTCAACTGACGAAAATTGTGGGAAAATAACTTTTTTGAACTATTTTTTTATTTCAAAACAAAAGGAAAAGTAATTATTATCATCGTAATAAACTAAAATTAATGAGAAATTTGTTAAATTTCAAATTAAATACTTTCTTTGGTGCTGGGAGGAAGAGAATAATTATTCTGGATGGGCTAATTTTGCAACTTCTATTGCAAAAATGTATGTTTTGAATAAACAGTCATTTTTACCTATTTATTATAAAAAAATACATATAACTTTCGAATGCATAAGGCACATAATGGTTTCCAAAATAATACGTTCAAGATTATTGCCAATTATTTTGTCTTAAAATAATTGACTACTAATATAAGAAAATTGTATACGTAATCTAAACGAAACAAATATAGAAAATTAACAAAATTTCATTAATAATGTTTTATTTCTTTTCAATTTATTCTTGTGTACTATTTAATGCCATGTTTTTTCTTTAACCGATATTATTAAAAAATATTAGTTCAGATTATTGCTTGGCAAATTTTTCACCCCAACAAAAGTTTCCATAAGAATATATTTTGAGATTTACTTATGGAATATAATTTGACCCAGATTTTTAAACGGGAAATGCCTTGCTCTGGAAAGACGATCAGCCAAGGTAGAGGTCTCCGAAGGATTTCATCCGTGAAGTTACTCGACCAATATTTAA
Source organism: Prosapia bicincta (assembly GCA_036971475.1). Lineage (NCBI taxonomy): Eukaryota > Metazoa > Arthropoda > Insecta > Hemiptera > Cercopidae > Prosapia > Prosapia bicincta. Next base: position 245,919,666 of record JBAIZL010000005.1, on the reverse strand, counting down.
TAAAAGAACGTAAACCCATAAAAAGTCAAACATAAGAACAAACCTAATATTGCGTATTTATCTAAATTAAACCAAATTTATAATAACAATACGATTGTTTGAACGAGCCGTGAAATTCATCTGTTGCAACTTACACAGATTAAATTTACCAATTGTATAATTTTTATATTTATTTAACAAAAATATTATATTTCTTATAAGTTGTACAATGCATAAATTTACAATAATTTGTATTGTTTACCTGTAATAATTGGTCCTATTGTAGGAATCGAAAATCATTTAAACAATTACAATAACAATACAAATTATAAATAGACTATCGTTTAAATACTTCCTGATCTACCCAAAATTAACACTTTTCTGGACACATTTATTTTAAAGAAATTATAGAAACGTATGGAAGTTAACGATTTACACCATTGTTTAATTTAAATATTCAGGTTGAACTTGTAATCTTAATTCGTAAAACCGATTTTTTAATGTTATTTGATCATAAAATAAATGCACAATAATAACTTAAGTCGTTTGATCACTGTGATATGCCCAGTTATAGTTTAAGAAATTTGGTTTCAAAATATATGCACATAATTATAGGCTTACAATATTCAGAAGTTTTGAATACTTTTGGAAAAATTACAAAGTGATATTCAATTAAATGAGAAACACTATTTATTCACTTTTAAATTTTACCTCTTTAAAAATTAATTGCTAAAATTTCATGCTGATTTAAGACATAACGTAAGCAAAATTAAGCCTATCTATTGAACAGTGTAAAAACAAGGACAACGTTAAAAAAGGATTTCTGACCTACATAAAACCAAACCAGCTTTTAAAGTTATGCAGTTTATAAATTACAGAGTATAAATGCAACTAATTATAATACTCAGTGAATTAATTTACCAATTACTTCCGGTTTATCTCGCTCTTTTCTCTGAACTGGTTCATTACTCGAGCCGCTCCTACGACCTCAGTTTATGTAATGTGACAGAGGGCGAGTTCGTTTATTGTGTGAGCCCACTCTAGTCATTACGTTTTTAAAAAATAGGCGCGCTTGACCTGGCATGCGAGTAAAAGTATGTAAATAGCTTACTTTATCTCTCAGACGATTATGACGTCTCCTCATTCAAAATGTGTGATTATTTTTAGTTTGTCTTCCTTTATCTGTCAGACGATTCTGACGTCTCCTCATTCAAAATGTGTGATTATTTTTAGTTCGTCTTCCTTTATCTCTCAGACGATTCTGACGTCTCATCATTCAAAATGTGTGATTATTTTTAGTTCGTCTTCCTTTATCTCTCAGACGGTTCTGACGTCTCCTCGTTCGTAATGTGTGATTATTTTTAGTTTGTCTTCCTTTTTCTCTCAGACGATTCTGACGTCTCCTCATTCAAAATGTGTGCTTATTTTTAGTTTGTCTTCCTTTATCTCTCAGACGATTCTGACGTCTCCTCATTCAAAATGTGTGATTATTTTTAGTTTGTCTACCTTTTTCTCTCAGACGATTCTGACGTCTCCTCATTCAAAATGTGTGCTTATTTTTAGTTTGTCTTTCTTTATCTCTCAGACGATTCTGACGTCTCCTCATTCAAAATGTGTGATTATTTTTAGTTTGTCTTCCTTTTTCTCTCAGACGATTCTGACGTCTCCTCATTCAAAATGTGTGCTTATTTTTAGTTTGTCATCCTTTATCTCTCAGACGATTCTGACGTCTCCTCATTCAAAATGTGTGATTATTTTTAGTTTGTCTTTCTTTATCTCTCAGATGATTCTGACGTCTCCTCATTCAAAATGTGTGATTATTTTTAGTTTGTCTTTCTTTATCACTCAGACGATTCTGACGTCTCCTCATTCAAAATGTGTGATTATTTTTAGTTTGTCTTTCTTTATCTCTCAGACGATTCTGACGTCTCCTCATTCAAAATGTGTGATTATTTTTAGTTTGTCTTTCTTTATCTCTCAGACGATTCTGACGTCTCCTCATTCAAAATGTGTGATTATTTTTAGTTTGTCTTCCTTTATCTCTCAGACGATTCTAACATCTCCTCATTCAAAATGTGTGATTATTTTTAGTTTGTTTAAATTTTCAAAATAATTATATTATCTAAACCTGCTAAAATGCTTTTGTATATTATCAATATACCTGAAGTCATTCTGTGGAAAGGCCAGAAGGTTAGAAAGCCCGATATTTTAAACAAAATTTAAACGCAATAATAAAATACTTAGCACTGAGTGGCTATTTGGATAAGATTCCCAACCATGTTTTTTTCGAACATGTTTAAGCGTGTTTATTTTAATTTCCGAAAGCATGCACCCTAGATTATTGGCTACGACTCCAGTACCCCCCCCCCCGAAATTTCTTTTCTACCCCTGAATCACATTTAGATTTCTTTTAATTAAAATAACTTTGATAACAAAACAATATATCTTATAATATTTGGGATTTTCTATTCGTTGAAAATTCGCTTCGATAGGAAATTTATATTTTCACTAGCGCCTCGTAGCGGCTTCCCTTTAAAATTGTTTAAACAGTTTAAAATTCTCACGTTATATGGTAATTTATAAAATTTAAAAACAACTCATTATAATAATTATGTTTTTTTGTAAGAAGATACAGATGCATATATATATATATATATATATATATATATATATATATATATATATATATATCCGACAGTCATTTATTCTTCTTGTTCCAACATATATTTATTAAAAATATAATTTAGCAGTTAGAGCTAGAACGGAAAACGCCCGTGTGTGATGACCCATTACATAATTAGCAATAATTGAAGTTGATAAATGAAAAAAAAACTAAACATATATGTGTGTGTGTGTGTGTTACACCTACACTCTTTTATACAAACTTGTAGCAAATTGCTGGATATGTTTACATCTAAATATTCAGTAACCCGTAAAGTATATTCTCATCACATTCTTTTGTACTTTTACGAACTTCTTCGAAACAGCTCCTTCTTCGAAACTTCTTCTTTAAAACAACTTGAATAACGATTTTAACTTAACATACTTTAGTTATGTTCGGATGAAGGTTATGCAATGGATTCGTATTGAAAAAGCCTGAAACACTGAAGGTCATCTGCAGATCGGCTGCCCCAAGAGTGGGTTTGACACTCCACAAGCATTCCAATACAACGCCTACGAGAGCGACTTATGAGCATTACTGCTATATTGACTGAATGTGAAAGTTTCCTTACATGAAACGAACGGGCACGACATCAAAGGGAAAAGCGAGCGTTGCTATTTTTACTATAAGGCTTCTAAATACTGCAGACAGTAAAGATCCTCTCCTTTATACCCACTTTTATTTTACATTGACGTATTTTGTTAAAATTTCATTTAATACTGTTGCTTTAATTGTATTACTAGAAGTATATTTTAAGCTCGCATTCAATATCGGTTTTAACTTAAAGACAACTACACCTATCTGTATATCCTAGCACACCTATCTGTATATCCTAGCACGATGTCCCCTAACATCAAATTTCCTTTTAAATATTTTGTACATGTATTTCTACAAATTGCGCTATTGATATAAACTGCACTTCCTCCAGCCATGGGCAGGTAAAGATTTGAAGCGAAATAAGTTTAAAGATGTATCCACCTGCTCGGCAATATTTTTTCCTCCCTTTACTCATATTTAATACATTCAGCGAAGTCTTGAGCCAGTCATTAAGATTTACTGGAAGAATGCTAGAATAGCTGTTCATAAAGAGATAAAGGCCCTACTTTATAGGGACGATAGACTATTACTAACAGACAATTTAACAAATATACAATCAATAGTTATAACCAACGATACACTTAATATCGTGTATAAATTAAATTAGAACTAATTATCAAGTTATAAAAAATTAAATCTTTTGTACATTTAAATGTCCAAGTAATCATCGTCAGAGACTCAACTCACTGGAAATAGCTTTAAATCAGTCATTTTGCTATCTTCTTTTTTATATAGGCTACATTATTCCAGCAACACTTCCCTACAGGCATTTAACTATAGTATGCATATATATATATATATATATATATATATATATATATATATATATATATATATGTATATATATATATATATGTGTGTATATATGTATATATATATATATATATATATATATATATATATACATATATATATATATATATATATATATATATATATATATATATATATATATATATACATATATACACACATATCCATGTGTGTATATATGTATATATATATATATATTAAAATTATTCCCGTTTCGCTACTTCCAATTGACTGGGTTGGGGAGTGTGTGTGTGTGTGTGTGTGTGTGTGTGTGTGTGTGTGTGTGTGTGTGTGTGTGTGTGTGTGTGTGTGTGTGTGTGTGTGTGTGTATGTGTGTATGTTTGTGTGTGTGTGTGTGTGTGTGTGTGTGTGTGTGTGTGTGTGTGTGTGTGTGTGTGTGATGTATATATATATATATATATATATAATAAAATTATTCCCGTTATGCTACTTCCAATTGAATGATGGGTTGGGGAGAGTGTGTGTGTGTGTGTGTGTGTGTGTTAGTATATTTATTAAAAACTTCAATAAAACCTAAGGACCACGGGGCTTGCTCCTTTCCGGTTGAGTGGTACCGTTCGCGTTATGCCGCTACGACGGGGAACGCCTACGTTGCAGATTGTTTATTGCTATGATACAAACAAAACAGGCTACTAAGGCGTGGCCTTGCACTCTTATTTCCGTAGCAGACATCGAGGACTTTCTCCCTAACGTATTGTTTCTCTCACGTTATTACATTAAAAAATTAGCAATTATTGTGAATCAAATTTACCAAATAATTTTCTTATAGGAAAACACAGATAGCGAACATTTTAATTCTTACTTTACAAATAGATTTTAATTCGGATGTACCATATTATGTTTCCCAAATGAGAAATTAATTCAGAATTCTGTCTCAAGTTAATCTTCTGTAATATTCTTTAAACGTTTACAGTTATTGAATACAATTACTTTAATTTCTGTTGGTATATATCTACGTGTGTGGCGCAATAGCGCTTCCCGAACAGTTCCGCACAAATATAAATATTATAAGGAACTACGTAGCATCAAAAAACCGCTGCTACTTCAAATCCAACCTCTCCGCATCTCGAACCAGGAGACTTGCGTCACCCGAATAGCGAGATCTGAAGCCAAGACACGTGGTACTAATATACAAGAGCTTAAATGGCCTTAGTGGTCATCGGCCAGCCCCTGGGATGAGACGAAACTGCAACCTATCACTTGCACTTACTCCCGCTCTCTCTCTCTCTCTCTCTCTGAACTAGCCAAACCGGTAGAACCTCCAAGACGGCGACGGCCCGGTCGGTTTAACAGTCAAAACACCTGATTAGTATATTCCAAGTAGAACAGTCAGACTTTTATACACTCTCGGTTAGTCTTACCTAAGAACTGGACTCTCAGAATGGGGTTCTGGTTTTATGCAGGAATAACTGCAACCAGCAGCCACCAACGAGCCCACTACCCTTGAGTGGCGATTACGAATAGACTCCTTTACAAGGCTTGCTCCCAAATAGAGAATCCCCAGGTTAAGGGCAAGTATCTTCAAGTAAACGATTATACACGAGCATAATTTTCTCCCATTCCTAATGCCAAAAGATCTTTCTTTTCCTTAACCAGATCTAATCTCATTTATCGCTCTATATATTTGTACATGTTTCTGCCTTTCCTAACATTAAAATATATTCCTCTGTTGACGTGTTTTGAAATGACTCCATTTTCAAAACTTATTTCGTACTCTTTCAAGTACGATTTAAGTTTTGAAATGGAGTCATTCCGAAACGCGTCAACAGAGGAAAATATTGTATGTTCGAAAAGGCAGAAAACTCTACTCGAATATATAGAAATATTCATAACATAAAGAAAGATGAGTATGTTAAGAATTTCCATTTGTCGTTCTTTATCTTTTTTTCACTATTTTATCGCCCTTTATGACGGTTGCCAACGTCTAAGTTGGACAAATTACAATAAGGCGAAACGTAATTATACGATAAAGAAATCCTAGACTAAATTTAAATATAACACACCATTTTTCCGGTATAATTAAAGACAATATATTTAACTATTTTATATTTCTCTGATACGTTGAAAGTTTTTTTAACTTCAAACAGCATAATTTATCTAACAAAAATAACATTTATAACAAAAATAACTGCATGGTTTATATTGACACCACTCCATATTTGTTCTCAAATGTACCCATTTTCATTCTTTATATAATTATCCTTTCGTAGGTTCGAATATTTTATGGGAAATTTCTTTCACTACTGAATGAAATTAAAACTATGGAAAAAGATGGTTTAGAATAATAGATGGTATTACTAAGTATAGAATATTATACATATTAGATCTTAAGGATAAGTGGAACTAATCAAAAAAATAGAGATAAGGAAAGAAAACAAATCTATAGATAATTAAATACTATGGGGAAGATGAAAATAAAGCTTCTTATAAATAATTTTAGTAAACGCTGTTACCAATCTCCCTAGATCGCCTTTTAATGTATTTGCTGGTAACATCAGTTTAATGACCACACTACCATTAGTCTCTGCATTATATTTTCTTTTATAGAAACTGATAACCTAGTCTTCAAACCTTATTTAATTAGTTCAAATATTTATAAGTTGTCTCAGTTATAAAACATAGAATGTGGTCGGTGATCATTGATTAGCCTATGTAGCACTGTCAAAAGTACGACTGTCTTATACAGTAAAATGTAAATAAATATGTTTAAATTTAATGAAGGATTTATAGAAATATTTCAGATTAACGAGACGTATAACCTAAGTGTTCGTGAAAGTGAAAGAAGACAACATAAATATTGCTGAAACAAGAACATTGACAAAAACTTTTACCTTTTAGTAGCGCTTCGATGGGGTTTTATTAGCGCTTATGTTTATGCATATTCGAAACGTACTCTAGCGTGTAAAATTACGTCTACTCTACTTATCCATCTCATGACTATCGACCGGGTGACTAGCGCCTGACTCGAGACTGTGGGCAACTTGAACGGCCATGTCCCTAGAACTGATTTATACTATCGTACACTGACAGTGTTTTCATAAGTACTCACAACCTCTAGAATTTTCAGAAAGTCTAAGTATTCCGCAATACCACATCTGATTAGTTTGGACCAGATGTGGACCATTATCCATTCTCGATCGGGATTAATTAAGGCTTCAAACCCTCAGACTAGAGGTTTGGCCCTAAACTAGCATAACCCAGCTCGTGTAACCTTGAGAGCAACGGGGCTCGTATAAAAAGTTTTGATTGGGTAATGCTTTTTGCTAGAGTAATTCATGGAATATTATAATCAGCCCTACCACTTGAATCTGAATATTATATTCTATTAACTTTATATATATGCATATATATATATATATATATATATATATATATATATATATATGGTGAAATAAAATCATTTTCATAAACAAGAATATACGAGTCTTACTCTAGTCACATAACTGGACAGTGATTTATAAATTTTGAAAATGCTAATAATGTAAATTAATTTTGAAAATGCTAATAATGTAAATTAGCGAAAAGCTTCAATCAACAATAAAATGAAGTAATACTCGTATATTCTTGTTTATGAAAATTATTTTATTTCACCATACATATTCAACAAGAAAAAATAATTCATCTAAGGATTACAATATATATATATATATATATATATATATTACTATGTAAAGCTAAATACTTTTTTTGATATTTTATAAAATTATATAAATAAACATTAATAATATCAAAAATAATATAAAAACATTGGTGCTCTTTAATTTTTTTTTCAATTGTAAAGTTTATTGTTAGTGAAATTCTTGGCCCCTGCAAAACATAAAACATTCATTTATGTCACTTCTGTATAACCTATAACATAATACTAAGGGCGCACATTTATTCTTTGTTATTCTTGTTTTTTTAAGGTAAGGATAAGAAATTACAAGTTGTCAGTTGTAATAGGTATATTTTAAATAAACATATAAATAAATAAATTTATACATTATATACAATAACATGAAATAAATATAATAAATATAGCATTACCTTTTGTATAGTACAAAAGGAAAATATTGTAATAGGTTATTATTATTGTTTAAACACAAAACATTTTTACATTCAAAATAAAATCTTTACTACCAGATCTTATTATTACTTTTTTTAATCATATAACGTAAACGTTTGATGTAATTTACATTTTTATAACACAAAATATGGGATTCCAGATTGATTATTTGTTTTTATTAATTGTATTAAACCCCTTACTTATTGCTTTAATAAAATACTTTTATCTACGTTAAATCTAATAAAACCGTTGGTTGTAACCACTGTGTTTTTTATGCATCTCCTAACAGTTTTGAAGTTCATAAACTCATTTATTTTATATGTAGTATATAAACTCATATTTCCAAGGTGGGTAGTTGTTATTTATTGGTTGATTCTCATTTATTATTTCTTACAAAAATCAAAGTTTTACTTTTCGAAAACATTTATGTTGAAATCACATTTAATTTATTTTTAAAATTTTAGCCCCATATAAAAATTATTGATTTTTAGATACTTAGATCACTTTAAATATTCCAGATATACCTAGGGTTTAAAAGTATTGTAAGTATATTTAAAATAATGTTGTTCCTAAATGATTAAACTGGCAAATGATTGATGATTCATTTACTGTATTAAAATGTAGCCATCACGGCAAACACATTAATTTTGACGACATAAACAATATAGTAAAATTATTGTACTTTAAAAATAAAATTCAATTATTTTGCTTTGATATCAGAGAAACATTTTTTAGCTTCAAACCGTCTCGTTCTGTTCATCGGTTTCAGGCGTTGAAGTCTCTGAAAGGGTCGGAGATTGCGTAGACGTATTATTCAACTTCCCTGGCGTTACTGTAACCTGAAATTGTTTCAAAAATTATAATATAACTGGGTTATTTCAAGTAGAATAAAAATATTCTTGACTGTGCCAAAATTGTACAATGTACATTGAACTGGCAATGTTATAAGGGACGATAAAGTGATAGTGTTTACAAGAAAAATAGAAACCTTTCCACTTTAATAAGGAAGAAGCATAAAACGGAGGGGAGAAAGTAGATTCTAAAAAATTATATTTAGAAATATGACTTATAGTAATTTTTTAAGCTATTTGATTCAGAAGTAACCTTAATGTTTTTAAGCGAAATATTATTAGCTTTTTTTATTATTTTGTAGATGAATTTGTAATTAATTAGCTCCTAACCCTTTATGCAGTCTAAAGTTATTATGTTTTCAGAATGTACATATTTACATAAATCAGAAGGAAATTAATTGTTTATCGATGTAAAAATTAAAACAACTTATACTTCGACACTGGAAATTTGTCTATATTTTTATTAATAAATTATTATAGTTAATAACAAAATCAAAGTTAAATTTGGTAAAATTTTATTTAGAAAGTCTTTTACTCAACAGAAAATTCAGACTTCTTAAATTTAAAGGTTATATATATGAAAAAATTACTTATAATTGTAGATGTTATTTTAGATTTGTAGTTTGTACGGCAACTCAAAAATTCATTTCGCTACAAACAAAAACAATGTTTATTTAGTTGTCAATAATAAAAAAGTAAACTTTCAGTCTACGTTGTTATCTGACCTTAAATTTATTTAATAGTTTTTTGTAGTATTTATTTGTCAGTTATATCACCAAACCTGTTTGACGCTAAAAGTTTGAAAAATCGTTAACAACTAGCAGAATTTAACGTAACTTTACATTACATTTTACGTATACATTTTTTTTCATTATCATTATTTTTACAATTCCAAAGGTTTTCCAAGCGTTGTTTCTTTTTCATCTACTTGACACCATTCAACGTAAAAGAATGTAGTACAGATTTAAAAATTGGCAAATGAAATTAGAACAATTAAAGTAATTGTGTCAATATAATTGTCTTTTATTATATATAAATCTGTTCTTACATTATTATTTATTTTTAAAAGTAAAAACTTAGATTTACAAGATATATATAATCGTTGAATTTTGTAGTCCATTGCGTGCTTTAAATTTTGTAAATTTGTTAAAACTTAGTGAGACAGAACGTTTTCGATCGCTATGTGGCGATCTTCATCATACACTTTGATACTATCGAAAACCTGCCTTTAAAACAGTCACCGCTTGACCCGACATTTCAAAGCAGAAGACACTGATAAAGATCGCCACATAACGATCGAAAACGTTGTGTCTCAGTAAGTTTTAACATATTTACAAAATTTAAGTTCGGATAGTCATAAACTATTGTTAAAGTGATTAATATATAATGTTTATATTGCCGTTTTTTATGACTTACTAAAATTAATATTACTAAAACTTGGACTTATACACTTTCACATATATACAAACTTGCCACTAGAACCACGTATTTTTAAATAAGGGCGGCCGTTACGAGAGAAGCAGTACTTTGTTGTTCAGTTTTACAACGGAAACGGCCGTCCTAATTATATCTACTAAAGTAATTATAAAGCTACTCATGTTTGTACATATAAAGTTAAAGTATATAACTGTATGGTATTAGCTCAATTTCAACAAATAAAAGAATTTTGGAAAGTGTAAACATTGTGAAAATGTCACTAAATTATGTATAACTCACTAACATTATTTGTGGAGTGTGTTTTAATCTGATATTGATGAAACTATACTATTGTTAATATTAATTTTCCATTTTTATCCATATTAAATTTTAATGAAATACGATTACACTCAATTTTTAAAACAATTGTGGGGTAAAACGAAACTTAATAATTTATGTACAATTTGAACGATTTACTACTTTCGTTGCAAATTGAATATAAAAAAAACGTTTGAAAAGAATTAATAAAATACTGAGACTTTTCTAATAATTGAATTATTTGAAATTTTCGTAAATAAAGAAAATATATATAGCTTATATATAACTTAGTTCTTATAGTTTTGAGGATAACCCCGCCCGTTTCCGTCGAATACATATAAGTTACATTCAACTGAAAAATTTTAAAGTAAAAAACAGAAAATAAACAGCACTTTGCAATCGCAAAGGGTGTTTAGGTGAAATCCTTTAGTTGATAATTGTTTGAGTCACTCACCATCTTGTTCACTTCACAGTTCCTCCCGGTAAATCCGACAGGACACAAACACCTATAGTTACCATCTTCCTCTGCAAGGCTGACACAGGTTGCTCCATTTTCGCATAGATCCTTATGATCTTCGCAGTATTTCAGTTCTGCAACAAAATACAATCTTGTCACTCAAACTGTATTTCCCTTAAGTAAAATATTTGTAAACAAACTGGAGGAGAATCTGTAGAATTGCAGACATTATTTACGCTTTTCTACGAGAGTGAGTAACAATCCACAAATCAAAGACTTCTCCGGAAGATTTCTGAATACAACACATTAGACAAGGTAAAAACCTCGAGTTCGTTGGGGAAAATATTCCCATGAGTTTTTTTTATATAATCACCGTCGTGAGAGGCCTCAAAATAAAGTTCAAGAAGTCACCTAAACTAATAACCAAATTCTTCTTGGTCTTTTTGACCTTGGTTTTTTGGGTCATTCGTAACAAAAAAGGCACTTGTAATATTTCCCTAGAATTAATCGTTTTCGAGTTAAAAGTAATTTTAAAAACCCAAAAATGACAATTTTCAAGGTAGGTACAAAAACACACTTAAACATTAATATATTTCAAGTTACTATGTGCCTACATTAAATTTCAAACCTTTCTGTACAGGGTCCCGATGCATTATTTGGGCTTATTTCACTTGCAGTTATTGTTTTTATTGTCCCTGAATATATATATATATATATATATATATCATGGGGATATTTTTCCCAACGAACCCAAGGTTTTCGCCTTGTCTCCATGGCGACCACAAGCTCTTTTTGTCTTTACTTACACATCGTTTAAAGGTTATGTTTAAAATATTTTCAAATCAAACATCTAGTACATTCAAAAATATTCCGATTAGACTGTGTAATATTGTACAGTTTCATACAACCGTTATTTTTTTATATTTAGGCTATATTACTTTCTGTTTTCTTCATTAACAGAAGTTCAAATGTATCTCTAAGGAAGATTATAATATTTGCTAATACGTTATGCCTAAGTACTTATATCTAATATGCTAACGTGCTAATTACTTAGGTCTATCTAATTTAAAAAATTTTAATTTTGAATCATTTGTAAAATTAAAAAATTTTAAGTAAAAATAATAAATAAGGTTATCTTTGTTAAGTTAAGATGTTAGCATTTTATGTCTCTTTTAGGGGACATTATAATACACAATTATATATATATATATATATATATATATATATATATATATATATATATATACATAGAGAGAGAGAGAGAGAGAGAGAGAATGGAACTGTAACAGACTCTAAAGGTTATGTTACACTCTCGTTGACTTTTTCAAGGTTCCCGTGATTTTACGTTATAAATCAAATTACTTAAAGTTACTCGTCTATCGCCAGTCCTTGAACATTAAAAAAATGGTCCTGTCATGGTTTAAAAAAATAATGTAATGAGATGAAAGAAAGAAATCAACTTGGTACTATACTTCACGGTTCAATAGTGAACAAACTTTAATGCGATGTTTTTTTAAGCTATTGTTTTGTTATTCACTAAAATATCCTGCATTACAGGAACATTAAATAAAATCATACGAAATATCGTTACTTAATATAAACTTAAAATAAATTATCGAGCACCAAATTCTCTAGCCGAACATAATTATTTAGAATTCAATTCAAACTAAAACGTGTAAAGTGGTGGGGTAGCTAGTAGCTAATAGTAGTTAGCTATACTTTGATTTAAAATAGAATACGAATGGGTCTGTGCAGGGTAGAAATACGATGTTGTCAGTTCGAACGCATTGACAGTCAACCCTCCACTGCCAGCGACTGAAAATGCAGAACGAAGCAAGCTACATCACTAGTAAATCACTCCACCGCAGCTAAGATGTCACTGACCGACGAACAGAAGTTTAACGTCAAATGGGCAACAAGTATCACCCACGCAGCAAGATGTGAATTTCCTATTAGCTCAGACGGCTGTAATCTCCCCTCCCTCTGGTCGATATCACCTACGCAGAATCCTATCATGTTTTAAATCAAACTATAGTAGTTTGTATTACAACGTTTTCTCACCTTGATCGCACAGCATCCCTCCCCAGCCGGGCTTGCAGTTGCACTCCCAAGGACGTCTGCAGTCACCATTCACGCATCCAGGATAAGGGTAGCATTGGTCGCAGTTGGTTCCTGTCCACCCTACCTTGCATCTGCACAGATTGTGGGAGTTTATAAATTTGTTAGTATTTTTTTCTTTACTATCCAACGAAACTAAGTTTAATGTAGATTTTTATATTTCTAAAAGTATATGTAACGAGTAATTAAATGTAAAGGAATCAAGTTCAAGATCTAAATTAATATCCCAAAAGAGTAGGAATAAGTTAATTATTTTTGAATAATCAGTTGGTAAGGCAATAAAAACACAATCACCAAGGAAACATATGTAAATCATCTTCTCAAATAGAAAATAGATCCTGATGCTCTGTAGATAAAGACTTACATTTTATACTATGCGCTAGCTGCTAACCCAAAAAAATATAGAGTAAAGATGAACTATGTGCGTGTATTTTAATAAGAAGTTAATACTTCTCTAGAAAGCATTATATTTTGTATTTCAAATTAAATTTATGTAAAATTCTACCCCAGTGTGCACTTAATGTTTGAAACGAATGTTCTCCCAAAATTTTCAGTTTCTACCAGTTCCAGTTTAGTCTCTGCGTTGATTTTTGTTACAGTTAGTCAGCCCTCAATCCCTTTAATATCAACGTATTGCGAAATCCTTTCCTAACGAGAGCAGGATTCTCTTTTCTAGTTTGGATTCTGCGTTGAGTTTTAAATCAGTTAGTCAATTCACAATTTTGCTCTCTAGTATCAAATGAATCAGTAAGGACATTTTTTATTAGTATAAACTAATAGATTCAAAACTAACCCTAGTTCAACCCCTTTTGTGTGACACTAATTGTTTTATTTTTGAGCCAAAAACTATCAAAATATTATTTGTTTAAATTAAAATATGGTTTAGTATTTTTTAAAATTGTGTTTAATAGCTATCCTATTGAGTTTAATAGCTATTCAATCCCGTTTAAGAGTTAGGTATACTATTATGTTTAATAGTTACGCGATTGCGTTTAAATGTTACGCGATTTCGTTTAATAGTTATCTGACTGCGTTTAATAGGTATCCGATTATGTTTTATACCTATTTGATTGCGTTTAATAGGTATCCGATTGTGTTTTATAGTTACACAATTACGTTTAATAGTAATCTGATTGCGTTTAGTAGTAATCCGGTTAAATAACAGTAGTTATACGATGTTGTATAAATAGTTATCCGATTACGTTTAACTGAAGTTAAAATCTAAATTTCTAACTATTATTTTCCTCATAGACAGTTTTGACTGTCAGAAAATCATCTTCAATTACACCTAAAAGAACCTTAAAAAACACAAAATGTTTCAATAAAAACCGCATTAACAAATGTTTATCTTTCTGAATAAAGAGGACTCCATTAAATTTTTTGAAGTTCGTTAAAGCTGTTAGTATCCTGGTTAATTAGTACCCTAACCATAAAGACTTTAGTAAAAGGATCAGACGTTTTATTAGTATTCCTACCGATGCTGCATGACTCCGACACCTGACGATGCAGACGTCGTCAGAAACAAGAGTAGAGAAATAAAACTTTCGTATATGCCTTAGAATTAAACCTTTTGGTGAAGAAAATATGTATTTAACGTTACTTTGCAACAAATAATTTTTTTCAATCGATTTTTCTTTATAAAACAAAACACTGTAACATGCAGCGTTATAATATATCGATAATACAACAATACTTTAAGGTATCCGGTTCGAATAGGTTTGTTTTTAAAAACATTAAGTTTGAGTAACACTACTAACAAGATGATGTGCGAAGTGAAAGATGGCTTCCATCTTATTTGCTGCAATAAATTACACTAACAATAAAGTATAACATTGAGTCTAATTCAATTTCAAACGATTATCTTATTCTTGAATTTTGTAGTCCATTACTTTTTTTGAATCTTATTAATCACTTAAACAATAGTTTATGACTATCCGAACTTTAAATTTAGTGTTCGGATAGTCATAAACTATTGTTTAAGTGATTATCTTATGTTAAGACACTCTATTTTGTTACACCCTGCATGTTAGAAAATCTAACCGGATAAGTTATAGATATATCGTAATGTAGCATAACATAGTGCTTTGTTTCGTAGAGATACTCCAATAAAGCTCTACTTGTGCTGTAAAGTGAGGTTATGTAACTTATGTCTTTTTTTAATATTCATTTTCTGTAAGGTCTTTCTTATTATTATTTCTTTCGCGGTTGTTACGAGTTTTCACTCCGCCAGGAATATTTGTTTGCAATATCGGTGACCTGTTGATCGATATCATTTTCCTCAGATATTGTTTGGGTTTTTCTTTCATCTGTATATTTGAACCGGTTTGCAATTAAGCTAAAATATATTAACAACTTTACATAGATAGAAACATTTCAAATAAAAAAGAAACAAATACATGCGAATATTGCTTTAAAAGATGCTCCACCACTCTTATTTATTCATTGTCTAATATTTTGTACTCTAATGAAGCCTTAACAATATAAAAATGTTTAATATATATGTAATTATTTTTGTAAATATTATGTAATTGCCAATTATATCTTTAAAAGCTGTGAAGTTTATGTTTATTTGAAACAGGCGTTACTTAAGAAACCCTTAACATGGGCTTTGGTAACCTACTGATTTGTAGGGTCTATAGCAATTTGCGGTTTATCATAACGCTGTACTTTACAAAAATACCAACTTACCTACATTCTCCTGGCTTTCTGCAATATCCGTGCTCTTTGTGACAATTCTCAGCGCATATTGCTGCAAAACAGATATCACTGTAATAAAATATAAATAATTGCAGAGTGCAAAGAAAGAGAAATAATAATAGTTCATTCTGCAAGACCTATACCGATATGATTAGGAACTGTTTTCTTATCAGAATGTTTGTTTTATATAATTAAAGATTATAAAATATTATACAAGAAAAAGTAGAAAGTTGAAATTTGCATGTGAAGTAAATAAGGTTTGAAAGTTAAGACTAAAAAATGTCTTGTTATAGTTTCAGGACATTTATAAATCATACCATTTAGAAATAAATTTAAAATCTAAAACTTCTTTTTATTTTTTGGTTTTTTGTTTTTGTTATCAATTAATTATATATATATATATATATATATATATATATATATATATATATATATATATATATATATTGTAAAACTTAGATGAAATATTTTTCTTGTTGAATATGTATCGTGACATAAAATAATTTTCATAAACAAGAATATACGAATATTACTTCATTTTATTGTTCATTGAAGCTTTTCGCTAATTTATATTATTAGCATTTTCAAAATATATGAATCACTGTCCAGTTATGTGACCAGAGTAAGACTGTTGAATACAATTGTACGATGCTCAGTAAAGGTATCAGTTATCTTATCTGTTAGATAAATATACTTTAATATTTCCATTTGTCCTAATCTTTTATTTTTAAAATGTCATCAAATATGCTAAAGATAGTATTATGTTTTGATTTAATCTGGACTTGTTCCTCTATTAGTGTGTTCTTAATTTTATTTTTATATATCTCTAAGTTTTCTATTATATTCATTTTTAAGCCTTTTTGTACGTGTTTAACCAACTTCATATTACTAATCTCTGGAAAATCATGATTTCTTTCTATACAATGTGTGGCAAGATTTGATTTATAAATATGTGGCTTTTTAAATGCATTTAAATGTTCTTTGTAGCGATCTTTTATTTTCTTTTTTGTTTGTCCTATATAACATTTTTGACATGTAGTACAGTTAATACTATATACGCCGTTTATATTAATTTTATTTACTTTAATGTTTGTATTTATTATATTATTAATTGTGTTATTAGTGTAATAAGCTATTTTGACATTAGTATCTTTAAATAATTTTATAATTGGTTTGATTTCATAACCGGTAAATAAGAATTTGGACCAAATAATTTCTTTAGTATTTGAATAATAATTTTTATTTATATTATTATCCATTCTTTTAAGGATTTTATTATTCAATTTATTAATGGTTTCTTTTTTATATCCATTTTGTATTGCTATTTGTTGAATAATGTTTAGTTCTTTCAATTTATTTATCGGGTTTAATGGAATTCGGTTCATTCTGTATAATAAATTATAGAAGCATGCCATTTTTTGATTGTACGGGTGGTTTGAATAATTAGGTATTACTTTTACTGTTTGAGTGGGTTTTCAAAAAATATTGTAAAATTTAATTTATTATTTTCCTTATAAATGGTAATATCTAAGAAATTTATGGCATTAAGTTTTTCTATTTCGTAAATAAACTGTATTTTATTGTGTATATTATTTATTTCGGTAATTATAAGGTTTAAATTTAATGCATTATTTGTAGAAATGTACAGACCGTCATCTACATATCTATACCATTGTCCATTGTTATCATATTTTTTAATAATTTTTATTATTTCTTCATCAATATGTTGCAAAAATATTAATAAATAATAACACAATTAATAATATAATAAATACAAACATTAAAGTAAATAAAATTAATATAAACGGCGTATATAGTATTAACTGTACTACATGTCAAAAATGTTATATAGGACAAACAAAAAAGAAAATAAAAGATCGCTACAAAGAACATTTAAATGCATTTAAAAAGCCACATATTTATAAATCAAATCTTGCCACACATTGTATAGAAAGAAATCATGATTTTCCAGAGATTAGTAATATGAAGTTGGTTAAACACGTACAAAAAGGCTTAAAAATGAATATAATAGAAAACTTAGAGATATATAAAAATAAAATTAAGAACACACTAATAGAGGAACAAGTCCAGATTAAATCAAAACATAATACTATCTTTAGCATATTTGATGACATTTTAAAAATAAAAGATTAGGACAAATGGAAATATTAAAGTATATTTATCTAACAGATAAGATAACTGATACCTTTACTGAGCATAGTACAATTGTATTCAACAGTCTTACTCTGGTCACATAACTGGACAGTGATTCATATATTTTGAAAATGCTAATAATATAAATTAGCGAAAAGCTTCAATGAACAATAAAATGAAGTAATATTCGTATATTCTTGTTTATGAAAATTATTTTATGTCACCATATATATATATATATATATATATATATATATATGTGTGTGTGTGTGTGTGTGTGTGTGTGTGTGTGTGTGTGTGTGTGTCACTTTCACTATAAGTACTTAAACAAGAATCTTACTTGGTATTTATGCTCATACTTGGTATTTAAGATTGATAGTATCTCCATTATCGAGCATCACTGACCAGAGGTTGTAGTAGACTGCGAGCTGTGTGGAATTTCCGTTGTCACAAGGTGTGGTGTACCGTTATTGTTCTATTTTCGGATTCACTGCACTGTGGAAGTCTTTTAAGTTTGTCTTGGGTTAATTTTGTCTATTAGGTTGAATAATTTATCGTTTTTTATTTTATTTATATTTGTTCGTTTATGATATTATTTTTATGTTTATAAATATGTAGTTTTTCCCACAGCTCGCAATCTACTACAACCAACGGTCAGTGATTCTCGATAATGCAGATACTATCAATCTTTGAAAGTTAACTCGCATAAATACCAAGTATGATTCTTGTTTAAGTACATATAGTGAAAGTGATACAAGAAAACGGTGTTGTCGGATTCACTGCACTGTGGAATTTTTTTAAGTTTGTCTTGGGGTTAATTTTGTCTATTAGGTTGAATAATTTATCGTTTTTGTATTTTATTTGTATTTGTTCGTTTATGATATTATTTTTATGTTTTTAAATTTGTAGTTGTTCCCAGATTGTCATTTTGAGGCCTTTTTGTACTTTTTTTTATTGGATGTATGTTTTCTAATGTGGGAAATGTGTTTGTTTTTTATGGCGTGTGTAGCTACGTTTGAGTTGTAAGTTTGAGGTTTGAAGTATACATTGAGGTGTTAATTCATACATCAAGTAAGATTCTTGTTTAAGTACATATAGTGAAAGTGAATAAAAGAAAACAGTGTTAATATATATATATATATATATATATATATATATATATATATATATATATATATATATATATAACATAAGTAAAAATACAAATACAAGAATTATAATTGAATTTACAATTCAAAGCTTTTCGTTGGCTAACAGTACCAACATCATCCAAGATGATGTTGGTACTGTTAGCCAACGAAAAGCTTTGAATTGTAAATTCAATTATAATTCTTGTATTTGTATTTTGACTTATGTTCTTTATTAATACACAAGAATACACATTGCGATATTTATATATATATATTGTTGCTATTATCTATCATGATTCCCGTTTTGTGACTCTATATAGGCATGTTTCAAAAAAAATATTATAATCCCTAACACTTTTTGTAACACCTAAGCGTAAAATGTATTAGTCACTTCTTACTAAGTTTAAAATATTTGAAACTAAGTGTAAGCAACTGTGAGTTCTTCGTTACGTTACCGTAAAATAATGGATAATTAATCGAAACATCCATTATTTTTTTTTAATTACTGTAATGTTTTTCTTTCTTTTACCGCCAAATAGCCGATAAAGGTAACTGAGCCAAAGTAGTTGCTAACTTCAATAGTCGCCACACGAGGGCAGCAAGCTCCGTTCCCCGTTTATAGTCAGCTATTGGCTAAAATCCAGATTTTCCGGACCTTTTTAAAATAAAAAATCAAGTTCAGAGGAGTAGAGAGGTCGAAGAGAGAGTGTCGTAAAGTACCAGGGAAGAAAAGCCAGTACGTCTCTGATCGATCGGACGTGTCCAAGTAAGCCCGCGAGCTATCTGCTGCAACCTTAATCATTTACAAGACAACGACACAAAGGTAAATATTTTAAGTCTTTAAAATTGTATGTATATTGTAAGTATGCACACAGTCCACGCCCCTAGGAGGGTTATTTGTCAAAATTCCTTTAAAGGGGGGGGCATTCTAATTCTGTTTTGTTGGGCAATAACTTAGCTGTTTAGCCCTACTACTGCGGACTGTGACATTACTTAACTAACAGAAAACTAGTATTTAATGTATTTACAAATTCTGTAAGTCTTTCCATATTCATGAATACGAGATGCCCACTGTATTTAACCCTTGGAGTATTTTATATTATATTAACGTAATGTTTATTGAGAACTATTGTTCCAATTAATAATTAATATTATTAACAATATGTTTAACTCTTATACCACAATCCTGATACTAATCAATAGTATCTAATATATGTATATATATATATATATATATATATATATATATATATATAGAGAGAGAGAGAGAGAGAGAGAGAGAGAGAGAGAGAGAGAGTGAGAGAGAGAGAGAGAGAGAAGGATGAACATTAAATACACCCTTATGTTCATTTCGATGACCACGTTATCATTATCAGAGCTAGTCAAATTTAATGGTTTTTAAATTAAACTTTTTGCAAACAATGTTATAAGATAAATATTAAAACTTTTTAATTTAACGGCACGTCTTTACGACGTTAATATATAAAAATTATATTACATTACCACTAGAGACTGTTTTAACTAAAGAGCTAAATTTAATTTTTTGCGTGTGTATATGTGTGCGCGCGCGTGCTATCATGTGTGTGTGTGTGTCATATTCAAAATATCTTTAATATATAATATGTTACCTTATCATTTCAAATGTCCGAACAACTTAAACGACAAGCCATACTTACCCGTATGGCAGAGTATCCCTGTCCATCCCTCATGACACCTGCACTCCAAAGGCTTGGTACAGTATCCATGCCTACACCCAGGCAGCACTTGACAATCCTTGCACGTCTCTCCAGCCCAACCCAGACGGCATCTGGAACGGAACGCATCGGTTTAATTGATCCTTTAAAATAAGCTACCATAAACTACTACAGATAAACTTTTTTTAAATGGTGTTTTTCATATAAAGAGAACATTTAAAAACCCCTGTTTCCTCAAAACGTAATTAAAATTATGATATTGATAAAAGGTTTTGAGAGAATTTCAAAATTATTGTTCAAAAGATATTGGATCCTTACTTGTTTAAAATGTGGTTCAATTTTTTAATTGGATCCATCTTAAGACTGATGCATGAAGTACATGGATGAAGTTAATGTTGTACGAGCCCCTCAGGAGTAGAAATGTTCTAGTTCCAAATGTGTGTGGGGGGAGGGGGAGTGTGGTGTGTATGGGGGGGATGTGTGTGAATATAAATATATAAATATAATAACATCTACTTTAAAATATTGGTTACATACTCGTAATTAGTGGTCACGATTTTATAGTACATTCACTGCCAAACATGATTGTCGTCTGAAAGGAAGTTTTTTTAGAAATACAAATCCTAAACGAATAAATATCTGTAAAATAAGGTCTGTACCACCATAATAGTATTCAAATTTATGTTACAGAAAAGAAGACAGATCTCCAGAATCTCGAAAGACAGTGCCTACTTTGGAGGAGCGACCTGTGCCTCTATCAATAATAAAGAGGTATAGACCCGTTTTACATTACCAGGGGACATTTATACTCTTCCCTTACCCTGCCTAAAATTTACCACCCCCATCTCGTTACTAAAAATATTTTTTTATGAATTTTGTTTTTTTTTTAATTAAATGCCGTCAAAATAATTTCTACTTACCTGCACTCTCCTGGCCATTCACAGTAACCTCTTGTGGAGTGACAATCTAAGCGACAAGTAGCTGAAATAAAGAAGTCACTTTAGTCTTATATCAAAGTTTGGTACCAAAAAAGGTTTTGTTAGAGATGGTTTTTGCTAGAAATAATAGATGGCTTTTAAATATAACACAAATTAAATAGTAAATTTAATAAATTAGAAATGGAATATTGCTTGAAGAGAGGGTGTATAACTTTTATATCTAAACACTTTACACACATTTAGAGAAGTGTGTCGTTTGGAATGAAACAGGACTACATCATTTGGACCTAAAGTTTCATAAAACACAAAAAAGCTGTACAACTTTATAATTTATAACTGTATTAATTTATTATTAATTTTTTTTCTGTTTGGCCTTTGGGTGGGATATGCAATTAATGCATTGCAGTAACAATGTCATAACATTTAAATATTTTAAATTATTAAGAACTTATATCTGTTTTTAGTTGGTTTTGATTTAAACCTGTCGAATGTAGTTCATTTTATTACTTACTTTAGGATTTTCTCAGTGATGTAGACCATTTTGAAATTACCACTTTGAATGTAGTTGGTTTTGAAATGAAATGTAAAACAAATTGTACTTACATGTTTTTTAATGTCAAAAATTCTGACGGGATTTTTAATAAGATGTATTTGCATGTTTATAAACCAACAACCCTCACAAAATATAACTTTCCACAATCTTACAAACATCAGTCCAACCTCACTAAAAACAGCACTCGCAATAATAACAACAGAGACGGCAGCCGATGCGCAGTGGGCCACAACAGATGTAGTGCGTTTTGAAACTCATTCTATAACATAGATCATTTTTAAAATAACCCCATACTTTGTGATAATAAACTCGTTTTGAATGCTTAGCATTTTTTTTCTTTTTTCTTTATTTATTTTTTTTTTAAGGTCACTTTGGGCTTAACAAATCTGATGAAAGCTAAAATGGCTAAAAGTTTGATGTGGTTGGTTTTGAAACTAGACAACCAAGTGACAAAACCTGGTCATGTCTTACGACTGTAATATATTTCTTGTCAATTTGTCATATTCTGCCGAAACTGTTAATGGGAGGTAAAGAAAGAAGGCTTAGAACACGTTGTTTAATGTGTTACAATTAATTTATTTTCAGATTTTATCTATCGGTGGGAGGAATGTGGCGAAAACCAGAACTATGTCTAGGTTACTGTTATATAGATCACCACAAATCAAAAAAAATAAAATTCCCAATATATAAGAGAAGATATATGAATTTAACATGTATTTGTAAGGTCTGAATGTCTCAATTTTAAAATTTTAAACCGTCAATACGTACAATACATATTTTCTTGTAGTTTTTAAATAATAATGGGGATAATTTTGTAAAATTATATTGAATGCGAGTTGGCGTCATAAATATATGCCATCAAAAATATTCTAAATGGCGTCATACAATTTTTTATTAACAAATGATCGATTTCAACGTAATATTTTTTAAATACAGATTTAATAAAATTCCTGTTTACTTTTTTTTTTTTAATATTTCAGTATTTGGCATTTGTCATAGCATACTGTTCAAACCAGCTGTGAACTTATTAAATAATTTTTAAGTATTGCCACTGGCTGGTATCTTATACTTACGCTCCGAGCAGAAAATTCCGTCCCAGCCTTCCTCACAGATACATTCAAAGCTGTTGTTACAATATCCGTGCATGCAGCCAGGCATGGCGATACACTTGTTGCACAGCTCGCCATAGAAACCTGCAAGGTTATACAGAACTTTAATTATCAATTTCCGGTCGCAATTAAATTACTATTTACTAATAAGATTACGTAACTAATAGAATTACGTTATATAGTATGGTAAGATATTATAAGTATGATATGTAATTTTCTTAACGCGCACTTAATAAACGTTTTTTTTAACAACTGTTTATTTTTAATAAATTATATTATTTGTTGAAAATTATTCTACTTTTTGTTAATAAAAGGTACATGCACAGTATTAATTTGCTACACTTTAATAACGGTACAATTAAGTTGTATGGACACCACAATTAATTATTGTTAAAGAGTCAATTTTAGTGTAGAAGTTTGTGTTATATGAAATACAGTGTTTATTCAAGTGAAACAAATTGTATACAAACCTGTCATGGTTTGGCACTGGGAATGACCCATCAACAGAGAATTGGTACTTTGCAGTTACACAATTTACCTCAATGTTTACAATATTTGAATTGATCAAGTATTTTCTGAGAAGTAGTTAAGTTGTGCTCCCCATTTTCATGTTATATAGTTTTTCGTGTATCTTTCACCGTTTAGAAACTGCTTTATAACATAGTATCACGAAAAAAAATTTTAGAGTGGGTATTTATGTTGTCAGAGTGCCTACATTTCTCATTCAAAATATAATAAATATTAAGATTATATAAGTCTACTTGATAGCTATTTTTAAAGTCATCCAATTAATCGTTAATGCTTGATTTAGTAAAACGAAAAGTTAATAAACACCTTTATAGTGCTAAATTTTAAAATTTCCTTTTTTGCTAAATTTTATTACTGGTTGTGTTATTGTAACGAAAAATTATTTACAGGCGCAGTAACACATGTACGATACGTATAGACACAAACCGTCCCTTTTAAGTAATTTACCTTCACAGTAACTCGTGTAATTTATTTACAACCACAGTAAAGAAATTTTATGTTATTTACAGGTACAATAATCACTTTTATGGTACTTACAGACACAATAAACTCGTGTAAACCATTTACAGGCACAATTACAACCTAAGGTTTTTCACAGGTAAAATAACACCTTTTTATATTATTTTCACAATACCCTTCTACACTTTTAAGTGTTCAATAACTTCCTTTTATGTTATTTACAGGCTAAATAACGTACTTTATGTTAATTACAGGTACAATACCACCCTTTTACGTTATTTACAGGACGAATAACATCTGTACGTTAATTACAGGCACAATAACCCCCTGTAAGTGTTATTTACACACACAATAAGACCATTTGATGCTATTTACATGCAGAATAATCACTTTTATGGTATTTAAAAGCACAATAATGTACGTCCATGTTGTTTAAAGGTGCAATTACCCCACAAAGTATTTTAGAGTCACAATAGCCCCCTATATGTTTTAATGCCACAATAACGCTTCTTATATTCATTACAACCACAATCGTGCTTTTTGTATTTATTCCAAGTACAATAACTCCTTATAAATTATTTACAGTCACAATAACGCCCTCTTGTGTTTCCTAAAGGCACAATAACCAACTGTAGGATTTTTATAGGCGCAGTCAGTAGTAGGTTTTCTGGTATTACTCACCTAATTTACAGCGACACTCTCCAGGACGCTTGCAATAGCCTAGCAGAGGGTCGCATCCTTTCTTACATATTGGCACGTCGCACAAGTCTCCAATCCAGCCAGGCAAACACTTCACCTCGCCATTGTCATCGCAAGTATAATGGCTGTGCTCGTTCTGACTGGCGGGCACTTCGCAAGCCTAAAACCAGAATTTTACTAAGACTTTAGCTTTACAAACGTATATATTGTTTGTATTACAGTAACGTAAAACATATACTTAATATAAAAAACAATAACACCACAAAATAATAAGTAAGTTTTTTATATGAAATACTTATCCGAAAAATATAACCAAGACTTATATAATAACCAAGACTAGCTTCGACAAAAAACCTAATAATAATCCAGAAATATTTAATACTAAAAATATAACAATAAATTAAAAACAGTGTAAATAAAAACTAATATATAGTAAATGAAAATAACACAAGTAATAAAATTAAAATTGCCACCAATATCAAAGCATCACTAAATTTATTTATCTCTATATGAAAAAATTTTAAAAAAATTACATACACATAATGCACTACATTATACAAATCCTTCTTTTTTCATATTAAAGACACAGTGTTTTTAAAATCACTTCATCTACCTTACAACGCGGCTAAACTAGACGCTGATGAAGATTGCTTAGCACGATCGAAAACTTTAAGTCTCAGTGAGTGTTTCAAAAATGAATATTTTTGTCGTTAATTTCTTAAGTTAAGCGTGTACGTTGAGCTATCGTCACGAATAACTAAATACTTCATGATCTGGCATAATATTTAAAATCAATAATGATTTTAAAGAACCAAATAATACATTAAGAGCGCTTTGTGTTCTTGTACACGCCGAAAACTTAGACGTTATGAAAACGATTGAAGGACAAAAAGGAAGAGTATACTAAAAACATCATATATTCAAACCGAGGTTAAATAATTTTTTTTAAGAGACAATCTACTGAAACCTATGATCAAAGAGAGATGAAGAATGGAGGCGAAAATTCAGGGGGGGGGGAGGAATGATTAAATTGACGAAAAGATGCCATTTGAATATATAGATCACATTACCAGATTGTAATAGGCTATGAAATTATATAAATCGCATTATTACGTCGAGAAAATCAATTCAAGGGCTTATTGGTCAATATGGTTAATACGGGAGATGATAAGATGGTCTTAATGCTGAACACTGAACACAGCTAATCACATGTGAAAGATTTTTTAAATCAACGAGCAAAAATCTTTTACACCTGATGATTTTTATTTTTTTTAATATTTTTTTTTTATTATTAAGCAACATAAAAGCCCTTTTTGAGATTTAAATATAGCTTCCAGACTTAATCAGCACTCTTTGTCCAAAATGCCAATTTCAAAATTAAACGAGCTATAAAGCAGAACATTTCGTACTATATTGTACATTTAAACTGACCTGAGAACTAATGAGCATGAGTAACATCAAAGTAATGTATTTTATATCTTGCTTCCTTATGTAATGTGTAGCTTTCAGTTAATTATACATTTATAAAATTATGAGTTTGTACTGAACCATGATGTTAATACAAACATTTTAATTTCCGCCAACAAGTTATGCTTATCTTGTTACACTATTGCTACGTAAGCTGCATTAAGTTGAAATTTAGGCGCAAATCATAGTGAATTGATTTTGTATTTTAACATTCTAATATCTTTATAGTGTTTTAAATGATTGTTTTCTTTTCCTGTCTCTTTAAAACCAGTACGTCACTTTTTTATGTTTTTTCTTCGGCAATGTCTGAAATATATGTCTTTTGTCTCTAATGCCAGAAAATGTGCATTAGATGTTTCTAACTTCTGAAATATGACCATACATTTTTGTCTTTGTAATAGAAAACATGAATATAAGTAAACAGTATTGCTGCAAACCTTTTCGCTAACATCTCTTGTTTGTTCCTATGGCTTAAACCGGAATGTTTGGAAAATTTATTTCTAGTACAATAAAACTTTTGATGGATTATCAAATTATGGAAAATGCGTAGTTTTATGGCTATATTTAAATTTTCGAAGGATTTTCCTTAGTTGAGTGCAATAACTTAATGAAATCTAAACTTAATGAAAACAAAAATTTAATTTAATCGAATTTATCCATATTTCAATTTTTAGCAGGCTTATTCTTCTGGTACCTTGTTTTTTCACTTGCCACCAAAAATCAAAAAGCTTATCAATATTTTTGTTATATTTATTGGATTTTTTATTGATGATAAAGATTTCATTTGCAACAAGTGCTTTTCTTGACCAATAACTATTTATTTCTAATATTATTTTTTGTTTGTTGTAAGATTTATCGATGATTTGAACCCCGCTACAACTAATCACGACCAGTTTTCCTCAAACAAACTTTTGTCAAATGGGTATTTTGTAAACTTTTGTTTTCGGATAACTTGATCATTGCTTAAGGTATACCCTCTTCGATGTGTCTTATACAATACATATATCAGGCTCTGGCTGAAGTTCAGCAAATTTTGTCTATAGTCTGTTTTACGTCAAATATCTTTTAATACGGGTTTACTGTTTGGGTGTGACGTAACACGGGTTTCATAAACAGTAGTCATGACAATCCGAGTCCCGATATTTCGCGCTTTCGTATCACTCGAGTCTATTTCTATTTGAGCCTTTTTATCTATTTGAAAGAAAATTATGAGTTGGGGTTCCAATAAATGTTTATGTCAATGCAAAGGAAATGAGCCGAGCTTTCAAGAAATGTTTATAGCCAAACGGTATACAAAGGAAATGGTTCAGGGATTCAAGAAATGTTTATTTCAATACGTTTTGCAAAGGAAATGATTCAGGGTTCCAAGAAATGTTTATAGCCATACGGTATGCAAAGATAATGAGTCGGGCTTCCAAGAAATGTTTATATCAATACGCCATGCAAAGTAAATGATTCGGGTTTCTAAGAAATGTTTATATCCATACGGTATGCAAAGATAATGAGTCAGTCTTCCAAGAAATGTTAATGTCAATCCGCCATGCTAAGGAAATGAGCCGGGCTTCCAAGGCATGTTTATGTCAATACGCCATGCTAAGGAAATGAGTCAGGCTTCCAAGAAATGTTCATATAAAGTTCTCCTATTTTTTCTAAAGAACAGGAACGTACCTTCTTGTAATCCGGGAAGATCTGGGCCCCATCTACCTAGAATTATCGAGACTACTCTATATATATTTCACATTACAGCAGATATAAGTTAACTTAATAATTAACAGCCCAGTCTACCCTTCGTAACAGAAACCCAAAAGCAAACACAAATTAATTTTTGTTTAATAATCACTTTCATCATTTTTTATTTGTATAAATAACCTTGAAATCCTTTTTCAACTTTGTGTATCTTGTACTAAAAATATAATCTTTAATTAGTTGTAAACATTATTCATCTCTTTGTATAATTCACGTGTATTTTTAATTGTATTTCTGTGTGTATGTGGAGTGTGTTTTGACTTAGTGAAGGATCGGTTATAATTATATAAGGTAATATATCAGTTTCACGGAAATCAATCATTAAGTTTCAATTATTCAAAATAAACGAAATTCATTTATCGATTGATCCAGATTCGTTGCAAATTAATTGATGATGTCAGGTAAAATGTCAGTTCCAAACCACATTTCAATGTTAATCTAACGATTGCTTTTCTTTAATTAAAGCTAATTTATCATATGATTTGTTTAATGCATAAAGAAGAACATTAATTATCACTTATATAGGGAAAAAACTTTCCGTTTACAAATGTATAGATTAAATTAATTTTCAGTTATGTTGAAGCTAAAATATTTTAAAACGAAAAATCCTTATTATTTAATAATCAATTAAATAAGTGTATTTTTCCTCGATGTGTATCTTAAATATTCACTAAAGATTAGTTAATTTTTAAGAAATTATATTTTTAAATGTCTAAAGAAACCGCTTATTTGTAATGTCGAACTATTTATTTCACAAGCTTTTCGGATTATTTAAAATTCACTTGACTAGTTTTGGAAAGTGTGATATATAAGCTATAGCCTAATGCTTTATTTTTTTTTAATAATATGTATTTGGTAAAGCTTGACAAAGACTTCATCAACTCCAACTTTTTTTACATATTTTATTTTAAAACATTCTAAACAAGAAAAATCCTTTTCAAATGTGACAAACTATAGATGTGGTTAAAACGGACATTAATTATTATCGTCCTACAAACATAACCTCAAACAAACACTTTTTGTCGATCCTCAAAATGTAGCACACAACGATATGTTACATTACTATTCAACTATACTAAAATACAACGAATTATGTCAGGATATGTTTGGTAATAAAAAAAGTTTCCTAACTTAAGCTAACCAGTTGTTGAATTGAATATTACCATCAATGTACTTATCATTTTTTACAACCAAAAATATTCTAACCGGGTACTTTATTGCAAATATTGTATATATTTTACTTTTTTGTGGTAAAAATTGGTGCTCCGTTTTGTAAAGAAACATTCAATTTATACAGTTTCGTGTCTATAAATTGGTTTGTATTTTTTTTATATTTAAAACTAATTGGGGTTTGAGGCATTTATAATATGTTTTTCTTGCTTAGATCTATTTTAGTAACATATATAATAAAATAACAACATAAGTAGCATACAAACAGATGACTTATCGGTGGTGATGCACTTTTTATCAAGTACTACCTTTAATTTTTTCAATTAAAAATAAATTAGACACTATTAATAACAATAAAACAATAGTTTCCAAACATCACCCACCTGTTTCTTCCATTTTGGCACGTATTTGGCAGGCAAAACCTGTGGCAAGGCCACGGCAATGACCACCAACACTAGATATCGACTCATCTCTCTAGCCGGAGATAGACTGGCGGTGTCTTCGAGCCCCTGACCTTGTGTCCCACTTCGCCTAACTGTACTTCGGTGCATTCACCTCGGCTCTTGCACTCCGGCGATAACTTTCAAGCAATTAACTCCGTAGGGTGTTCAGTGAAATTGGAAATTTACAACGTTCTTTTAGACCCGATACGTCACGTGACCGTTTCGAGAAAACACATGTTTATCGTCGGAATATACTATTTTTTTCTCAAATTCCGTTACCGGCAATAGCCTCCTTGGATGAGAGATTTTTAAATATATTACAGATTTTTTAAACTAATTTTTCAATTGCTTTATATCTTGTACAAATTCTCAGCCGTTGACAAAATAAATATTTATTCATCCTATCAAGTTCAAATGCATTTATTAACCTGTAGGGGATGACAATTATTGTTAATACAGTTTTTTCAAATATTTATTCAACAGTTAAATTATAAAAATTTGACGGGTCTAGGTCAGATTGGAATTGAGTATCTTCGTGTCCGAAGTCTAGTGCGTTGGCTCTGAGCCAACTTTCCCATAGTTAGAAATGTACTTCTCAAAGATATATATATATATATATATATATATATACATATATATACACGAATGTGTGTGTGTGTCTATGAATTTTCTTTTTGCCCTTATCTGGTTATATCTGGTCCGTTAAATCCTCCATTTTACAACCTTAAACTGTTGCTATGGTTACCACACCATATCATAAATAATGCTCTAGAATTAAAAATGAATGAAAAGAATAAAATAAACAAACAAACTGGATTAACGGTATCGAACCTTGCTTCACAAATAGACAATGCGAAAGGAAAGCGAAAAGAAACTACACACAGCAAGCGACGAAAAAAAGAAAGCGTATAAATAGTAACAAATAATAGTCCAACACCATGCAATAAAAAAAAAATGGAAAATTGCATGAAAATTCGCTTTATGTTTTTCCACTTAATAGTGCAATTCTGACATATGTATATACGCATTTATAAAATAATGTTAATAACATTATAATAATAACATAATAATTATGTTGTAATTATAAAATAAAAAGAACCTAAAATAAAATTTTTCTTTGTTGACTTAAGTAGGAATTTACTTTTTTTTAATGTATGTTACTTGTTTATAATAACAATGCTCTTAACTTACACCTCTGGGTAGCGTTTAGGATTCCTCTTCCTTCCTTGAAAGCGGTGTTACTTCAGCTAAGCTGCCCACACGGTGCTTTTACTTCTTCTATTCCCAATGCCACCTTGTCCATTACGTGTTTTCTTGGTGCTGCTTGGTTTCATTAGCCTTCCTTATCCTTTTCCTTAGACGTTGGTGTGACAAGAAGACCCCATAGAGAGTAGGTATCCATTGTATAAACAACCCTGCACACGGGCCGCCATAGCATCTCTATACACCGTATCAGGCGATTTTAGGTCCAATCCTGCCCATAGTCACATCTTATCCTCCTTAGACGATAGCAGTGTCTTACCTGATGGCCCTAAGAATTATAAACCAACATAACCCGCACCTACTGCGTACCCATCCTTTATATACTGTAATAATCATGGTGATTAATCACCTTTAAACATGTATACTCAATTATCTATTTTTGCAGAAAAGAATTTCCAGAGTTGTTAACACTTTCAATTGCGGAACACCCAGACTATATAGTTTTCACGCAAGACGAATTTTCGAGTAATGGAAGGAACATGAGCAGGTCCGAAGTGCGTCAGTACAATGGACATTAGCGGGTTTAGTAAAGTGTTCCCCATCCCTCAGGAACGCCGGAGCTGGCTCCAGTCGAGCAGTCTAGTGTGTAGTCAGGGAGATACTTGCTTCGATGTTAGGAGTTGGTTACAGTAATTTTCAGTATAAATTTTAAATAGCTTCAAAAAATCCAGTTGCTCAAAGCTGATTGGATTATGGTTGGATTCGCGGGAATTCAATAGTGTTTACCTGTGCATAAATAGTTTAGTTTTGGCAGTTGATACAGCAACGGATTAATATAGAAAAACTACCTGTAAAATGCAACTGTGTTTAGCTTTCGCATATAACAGATAGGTCGAATCTGATGCTATAACAAAAATTTGAATTTATGATAATTTAAACATGACTTGAATAAAATATTCTATAATATATTTTTGTGTGATTTACCTTAAGCTGTAAATTTAACCTTACTTTTTGCTTATTTCTTTTGTCTCCAATTATTTATATTAGGAATTTGATAATCTAGACACTTATATTCAGTTTGTTTAGATTTTTTCAAAATTATTTTTCAGTTTCAATATTAATAATAACAATACTTGAACTATTATAACTTGAAATAGCGTTTGTATTTACGTAAATATTTTTAGTTTTGGAATATTACAATTAGATCATGCAACGGATTGCATACAAACATTAACCGTAAAATAGCGCTATGGTTTAACTTTCATAAATGACAGAACGGAGTCGAAAGTTGACAGAATGGGGCCAAACTTGATACTGAAAATAAAGGTTATGTAGATGCATATATTAAAAACAGTTAAAGCCTATATTAATTAAAACAACCTCTCACCACAAATTCAACAAATTTTTTTTATTTTAACCTTATGTACATTTCGACTACAAAGTAATCATCTTCAGAGGTATTTTTACAAATACCTCTGAAGATAATTACTTTGTAGTCGAAATGTACATAAGGTTAAAATAAAAAAAAATTTGTTGAATTTGTGGTGAGAGGTTGTTTTAATTAATATAAACATTTACGCCACAGTTGCTTTAAGTTGTAGTTAAAGCCTAAAATAAACTGAATTATTTTGTTATTCAACAAAATTGGAAACTTGACCTAACTTACATTTTGACTTATTTCATTCATTTTTTTCTAATTTAACAATTTATCTTAAATTTAATAAATTAAACACAAATATGTTTAGTGGTTCTTTCTCATGCTTTTACTGTTTGTTTTGAAATTTGTCTGTGTTACGAATGTTTAGACTATACTGAACTACTTCTAAAAACAAAAAAACACCTGTATGAAGTCAATAACCAGCGACTTATGTCAGCTTTATTTTATTTTTTAATTGTTATTCGAAGTAGGCTATATAAAATAATCCACTCCCTCAAAAATTAATTCGTTTGTTTATACGCATTTTTACCTTTGAAAAAGTGAAAAAATTCACATATTTGGGCTCAGAAGTGAATGATGAAAATAAAACAATAAATAATAATGGCAGCTAGTAGAGCATACTTCGCTAATATAAAGCTTTTTAAAAGTAGGCTATTGTCTCAAACCACCAAGGTACGACTCTATAAAACCTTAACGTATAGAGCGGAGATGTTAACTTTAACCGCCGAGGTGAAAAATCAGTTGACATTGAGCGTAAATTTTTGAGAAAAATTGATGGCCTGGTCCACGATGTACAAACAAATGTGTGGAAGCTTCGAACTAATGTTGTGATGTATTCCTTATACAAAGAAGCAAATGTGGTCCAGTTTACTGAAACACGACATCTAGAATGGTTGGGTCACATCATAAGAATGACCACCAATAGAATGCCGAACAAACTTTTACATGGCACAGAAGAGTTGGCCGACCAAGAAGACGATGGCTACAGGCCTTGAGGAAGATCTAAGGTTACTCGGCGTTACAACATGGAAACAGAAAGTCAAAGACAGAAGTACATGGTGGGTAATTGTTAAGTAACCCAAGGCCCAGCCAGGGCTGTAGCGCTACGTAGTAAGTAGCGATGAAGACTGTATGTTGAAATCACGTATTCGTATATTTAGTTTTAGATTCATTAACAATAAAATCTACTTCCGGTCCTTCTTCTTTTAAGTACAGTTGCCAAAATTCTTTCAAAACCCTGAATTACTCGTATTTCAATAAATACTTATTTATCAATAGTACTAACCAAGTGCAAATCGCGTCTGCTAAAATACATCAGTAAGTAGTGCTTTTTTTGACAATTAAGTTGATAAATGAGTGTTTATTCAAAACTTCAAGATCTCAATCCAGCAATTTTAGATTTTGTGAAGTATTGAGGTCATCCATACTTGAGTCCCCGAGTATTGAAGCTACTCAGTGTGTGAAAATTTGTGAAAGTAATTCACATAAAATAATTTTCTTAATTGGTTTCATAAAATAATAATATAGTATAGTCAGCTATATTGTCAATACAATATTTTTTTTATTACTTATGTATTTTTTCAGAATTTTTAAAATTATGTATCAAAGTTATAAATATCTGTACCCCTTTATTCCGAAACCTTAAATACCTGTACAATTTCATAACTAAAACTGAACAGTTGAGGTTTACCACTAAATAAGAAACACTAAATGCTGTGACTAAACACTTGACTCAAGCTGCTAAATTAAAGCATCAAACGGAAGATACTTCCATTTCACAGCGGACGTGTATCACACAATTTCATTGGATTATTCAACGTTTACGACTGATTTTTTATTAAACCGACAAAAATCAATAAAACCCCGCCTGGAGGTAGCCTACTCGTCAGAAGGGAAATGACAATAAAAGGATTAAGGTCATTTTCTGAGTAATAATAATTAAATTTAATGTATTTAAAGTTAATGACAGATCACAGACCAATACATGCTTTTACAAATATATTCTACTTTTCGATTTTCTATACGAAAATCTTTTTCAAGAGCTAAAAGCTTATTAATGTTTATGAATGATTGTTTATGAATGTTATAAACTGTAAATTATGGTTTAATATTTGATTAATAAACTTTTAGCTCTTGAAAATTATTTCCGGATAGAAAACCGAAACGTAGAGTGTATTTGTAAAAGTTTGAATTGGTCTGTGATCTATCATTTACCTTAAATACATTAAATAGTTATTAACTGACATTAAATAAAGTTTAAGCAAATAATTCAATTATTAAAATAAATAAGGTTCACTTTAAAGCAAACAAAACGTTTTAACAACATAATACCAAAGATTTTCATCTTTCCTTTTCTTCATAAACTTATCTGTAGGGAGGAGGTTATACTAAGTATGGCGGATATTTTGTAGTCCCCGAATCATTGACTTGCATTTACCGAATATTTTATATGTTTTTAATGAAACTTGAAATATTTGTTGAATGTATCAGTTGACATCGACAGTCCACATGAGTGTAACTCAACATGATGTTTTCTTGTGCGTTTATGTTTTCCTTCTTACACTCATTGGTGTCATTATATAATACTATAGACCTATACACTATTTATCACTTCAAGAACTATTTAAGTACATACTCGTGACATACATCAGTTTTATAATAGCATTTTCTCTATAATTTAACCTTATTATAGTTTTGATGTGTAAACTATATACTGTAATTGTTTTTAGTAAAAGAAAGAATATTTCTTTTACTTTTCTGTGTGTTGAGTTTGTAATTATTAGGCATGATTAAAGAAGTAATTTTCTTTAAAAAATTATGATAACTGTGTACGTTTGATATGACCTGAGTAAGTCACGTAAAATGTGAAAAGTGAGTTTTGAGCATGTAATTTTCAAAAACGTTCCCGGATACCCACTGGTATTCGTCACTGAAGACAGAGGTTCATGTTATATTACAGTATATTGTAACAACATTATTAACCAGGAAAAAGAAATAGATCTACAAGCAAACATACAAGCAAACAAAAGAAACACGTAGTATATAGTAGAAGGAAGTGAGTATGATAAAGATTTGAAGTTAGAGAAGGCAAAACCATTTTTTTTATAATTTGAATAAAGGAAAAAGTAGTTCTAATAATTATATTTAAAAATGGTAGAATAAACTGTTAACAGTTTTTTTTAAATATTTTTTTATGTAAATTGTATAAAACTGCTCATTATCAAACTCAGAAAATTTATTTTTCTTAGCATATTTTTTTAAAAATTCTGTATCATTTAGCTAATGTATGATACTTTCTACTCCCTTCCTGACTCCACATCCCAGGAGTAGAACAGGACGAGACGTGCTCGGCAGCCATATTGTCCGGGACAGTGGTGAGTCATTTTTAGGTTAGGTTCTCACAGTTCAACGTCCAGTGTAGTGAATCAGCTGTTCTCACTTTACCTCTACCTCCGCCACTTGGTTTAGTTATAATGCAGTTTTGAACGATTAATGTATTATCTCACCGTTTTCGATTTGAACTAAACACGTCTAAGAAAAAAACAAGTAACATTATTTGGCAATAAATTTAACAGACTTGTAAGTTTTTAAGAAGGCACTTTCTAAACCAAATATAAAATTGCAAATGTGTGTGTGTGTGTGTGTGTGTGTGTGTGTGTGTGTGTGTGTGTGTGTGTGTGTGTGTGTGTGTCTGTGTGTGTGTGTGTGTGTGTGTGTGTGTGTGTGTGTGTGTGTGTGTGTGTGTGTGTGTGTGTGTGTGTGTGTGTGTGTGTGTGTGTGTGTGTGTGTGTGTGTGTGTGTGTGTGTGTGTGTGTGTGTGTGTGTGTGTGTGTGTGTGTGGTGTGGTGTGTGTGTGTGTGTGTGTGTGTGTGTGTGTGTGTGTGTGTGTGTGTGTGTGTGTGTGTGTGTGTGTGTGTGTGTGTGTGGCATCGATAATAGTTTAAAGGTTTAAAGGAAATATTTGCTTCTCTCTTGATGCTTTCCCTAATGCAAAGTGCATGGCGGTCTAGGAACTCGAAGGAAAATTAATAATTTTGTAAATAATATATTGAAACATTTCATGTTATCGAATAAAAAGCATTCCTTCATAGGACAGCTACATTTTCACTTTAGTTAAAATTTTTAATGTATTCCAAAACACCAAGGACTGTTTTCGGACACATTAATCGTATTCGTCATTAAAATAGAAACCAACAATTGCGATCAGTAAAAAAGTCACGTTTGAGGTTAAGAATAGGAATAGTTTATATAACAAAGATGAAACAATTACGGAAGTTATAAAAGACTAACAGGTAATGGTGAAAGTCAGCTGACCCTGAGGAAGAAGAAGAAGTAGGTTTAACAAGTAGAGCACTGGGTCGAATAAAAATAATATACGAGATTCGACGACAGAATTGGAAGAAGTGAGTTTGATACTCGTAGCAGAATATTATTTTTTTTTAAGTAGGAGTAGAGAAGATGCTTCCAAAAATTGCAATTAATTTTTTTAAAATATTAATCATGACTCTATTCTGATTGTGTATGCTGTATTATTTTTATACCACTGTTACTTATAAGTTGACAAATTGGAATTTTACTTTTTGAATTTTTTTACTCATTTTTTATTATTTTTTGTTTTTATATATGAAATATACGACTAAATGCGTTGAAGGATATAGTTGAAAATTGTGCAATGACTTTAAAATATAGTATGAAGTGAAAAGACCTTGTCGAAAATAATTCGGAAGAATTATATTTAAATATCTTTATATCTCAATATTTAACGATAGTTTTTAAACGAAGGTTTTGATTTTGCACATGACTTAACGGAAGTATTCAAAACTGACAACAAGCATGGTTTACCTTCAGCCTAAAAATATAAATAAATTACAAATGTAAGATTGCCATTTTTCTGTCTGCGTATCTGAAACAGAAATGTATGTCAAATGAATAAACTTCTTTCGTATGAAGTTGTTGCAAAAACCAAATCTGCTTTTGTAATACAGAATACATTATGTCGTGAACTTATAAGCCATTTTTACATAGAGCTTTATGATTTGAAAGATGGAATTCATGATGTTAATTTAAACTTCTGGTAGGAGCTGAAAGGTCCTAGAACATAATACACCCCGGTTACTTAATTCTATAACAATCTAGTTGGACAATATGGTCTTAACATCTTAAAGAAAATTACCTATGGTTTACATTTATATTTTTTATACAAAGATCAAAATTAAACTTTAAAAATGAAGTTCGTGTACCCCTGCACGAACTAGTACCTAAAGTATTATTTAGTACCTGATAAACCCTAATGACGCAGGTATTTAAGGTAGGATTTCAAAACATGCTTTATACCCGCACAAAGTAAATTATTTTTATTCAGTTTACATACATTTAATACGTTGTTTGTGATTTAGTTAGTTTGTAATGTTTCGTATTACTCAAAAGTGTTTTTCAAACTTTAAGCATCAAGTTCAGGCAATTTATAAAGAGTACAGTTTGATTTTGAAAGATGTCCATAAGGTAATGATTAACTAAATAGGAGAGACATGCTAGCTCGTCCAGAGGCAAGAACTTCTGTTGACGATTCTTCTTCTCCTCCTTTATTAACTGAAACAACCCTTGCCGATAACACCTAATACAAACACAAATACTGGATTTCCACGAACCAAACCCCCTCCAAACCCCTACCGTACTGAATAACTAATACGACCAAATACAGCTGCAGCAGCATTCAACACTTTTAGTCTGTTATAATGGATGATTCTACATAAAGGGAATAATTTTAACACTAAATCAAGGCTGCTACTGTAATGAGTGCTGTGGAGACATTCTTTGAACACATTGTGCGCGTGTGTGTGTGTCTAATATAACCAATACTATTGGTTACTATTGGTTTTTTCTTGCTTCATTATTGCTTGTTTTTGTGTGCAAAATAATGTAGGTTTAGTACGTTATTTATAGTATTTTTGTCTACTGTCAAACCAAATTTTTTAAACCATAACAAAGCGACATTATATTCAAGAGTCGACCATTATTTGCTACATTGACTGAGACTTTCTTATAAGTAATTGATAGGAAGATTTCAAATATTAAACTTACGTATTACGGGTGCTTCGTAGCTCCGATGTGTTATAAATATCATAAAACAAAAGATCTAACACTAAAATTATCCTAAATAATAAAAGTGATATGCACATTAAAATAAAACACAATAGAAAATAAGCAACACAAGATATATATGCACCAATTCACGAATCAAACATAAAATGAACCCGAATCATTTGTACTATTAGATTTCATTTAAAGAGTTCTATATACTAAATCCTAGAAAACAAATACTACTTAAACAACTTGAAACAAATATTATATAAAAGTATTCAACTTCCTTTTTTAAATAAAACCGTCATTGATTTAAATGGCACTAAACCAAGAAATAGTTCAGCTGTTTCCTAGATCAGCTGTAAACTTTGGTTGTTATTTGGTTTTTGTTACTGTGCGGTTCAGTTTGTGATATATTTTATTGGTTATTATTTATGTTTATCCCTTAATATAAATAAATACATTTAAAATGACTTCTCGAAAATTCAGATATAAACATTTTTTAGATGAAAATACTTTTAAATTGGTTCAAAATGGATTCTTTGCAATATACAAAACTAAAAATATCGCATCTGCAAAACTATTAGAAAAGCTGAAAGATGCAATTATTAAAGGTAATATTTAAATGATTCAACAAAAGTATATATGTATTACTTGCATTCAGTTAAGTAAGTCTTTTTTTTATAATAGTCTGATTGTATTGACCAAAAGCTTTTCAAATTTATTGTTCAATAAGTTGTTTAAGTTCTTGACTATTTTATTTTGTTAAAAACTTATTTTTAAAATAAAACCATGTGTTCATATGGCTACCATAGACTTTTAAAGTAGATCGAGTATAATTGTTCCGTATAGCCACATAAGCGATTTTGGACGAAAAATTTTACCGGATAATGCAGAAACTCATATTGAATAACAAAAAAAATGTTTAAACTTTCTGTTACGTCCCTAATAATTACAATTTTGGAAAAAATTTATCCCACCCACCACCCCTTCCATGGTCACCTAAAACCTTACAAAATCAATATTTTGGTTGAAATTTAGTGTGGCGGCCCCATACGATATTTTGGATTATTGTTCAAAAGTACGAAAAGGTACGATATATAATCCAAAATATCGTATGGGGCCGCCACACTAAATTTCAACCAATATTTTATCTTAAAACTGGCAACAATCTTACTAGTGACGCAACAAAAGTTACAAATTTTTGAAAAGTATCACTTCTAACTGGAATAATTTTTTCCAAAATTTTAATTGTTTTGGATATTAGTGGAAGTTTTTTGTTATTTTCTTATTTATTGTAGTATCTGCATCAACCGGTAAATGTTTTTGCCCAAAATCCCTTATGTGGATAAACAGAACAATTACCAGTTTAACCCAGCAAACAGTTTAATAAGCATAGCACAAAGTAACTTTAAGAATCGATATGTAACAAACTTGTCCAGCCTAATTATCTGTGATAACATGATTTCTTATAACAATTATTTCTTAAGGCTGTGAAACAAGTACAAATATAAGAAAATTATAAAGAACTTTCTGACATTTATAATGCTAAATAATAAGTTTAGTAGTTACAATAATATGGGTAAAAATATAGTCTTAATGGCGTTGGTTTAAAAAAAAACGTTTTGTTTTTAAATTACTCGTTTTAATGTGTAGAACACGAATATCAACTTTTTTCCACGGAATATACGGAAAGTTACTTTTTTCACATTTTAAATGTTAGGCTATAATGGCATGTATAGCTTAAACGAGACTTATTGATATTATTTTTAAAAAGTTTTTAATTTAGGTAGATAGTAATGTTGTATAAAATTATAACCAAATCTATCCTGACTTGATACTTCGTAGGTAAATTTAAAATAGCCTAGGTATAAGTAATGTGGTGTAAAATTACACCAAATCTAGACGTAGTGCAGTGCGCTGTAGCTACCGTGCACCCGGTTCATGTCATAGGCCTACATGCCATTACAGTCTAACATTTAAAATGTGAAAAAAGTAACTTTCCGTATTTTCTGTGGAAAAAATTTATATTCGTATTCTACACATTAAAACGAGTAATTTAAAAACAAATACAAATTTATAAAATAAACGTCATGAAGACAATATTTTTACCATAATGTGTATTTATAACAGAAACTGTGGCAGTTTATATAGAAAAAATATGAAGAGAAAACTTTTATAAGTAGAGAACCTTAACTGTTAACGTAACTGGTAAAAAATGTATAAACTCAAAAGTTATTTATATATGTATAACATTGGAATCAAACACCTCTAATATTTTTTATTATATGTTAGAAAAACTAATATAAGTAATGATTATTTTTTCCACATTCAACTACTATTTATGGGTTGTAACACTTGAAAACACCTTTTTTTTGTTCAGAATATCTAAGCTTTTTTTCAGTAGTATGTGAAAAAAACTGGATTAGACGCACACCTTGTCAGGCATTACCCTCCATTCTTATGTAATGAAAAGATTGTATACAAACCTTATTTTAAAAAGAACAAAATTTGTAATAACAAAAAATGCTCTTTACATATTTTAAAGTAAATGTTCAACTCATTTTATATAATTAAAGTTTATCCATACCATTGGTTAATATATTGCTATTTGATTTAATGATCAATTAAGTTTTATTATAAAAATACTATCCTTTAAAAAAATATCTAATAAAATTCTAATTCATGTTAAAAAAAAGTATATGCTCCTTTATCTTTGTAAGTCCATAGTTAGTCCTGAAATCTTCACACTGAAATCCTGCGTCCAATCCCTTAAACCAACCCATATTTTGGTGCATAATATTGTGCCTTTTTTTAATTTTTGCAAGGCTCAGATAGCAATTCTATACTTTTAAAAGGATAAACTGTTAGATTTTAATTTATATTGTCCACCTAATTCATCATGACTTTGAAGTATTTGTGTTACTAGATTTAAAATTCTAATTATGACTGAAAAACTAAGAATAAAAATATTAGAATTCTAATACAATTTCTGATCCTATAATTTTATTATTCAGCTGTAAATTCATATTAATAATACAAGATGATGAATATTCATTACATTAGAAAAGAAATGTTATTACATGTATCCTATCAATCTAATGCACTAGAACAACTAAAAAAATCTAGAAATCTTGTACATCAACAAAAAAGGACCACATCTCAATACACTAGAACAATATGAATTTACTAAAACAATATGACTCACAAAAACACAAAGTACGAACATATTAAATGAACGAACCCAATACAAATCACACATACTCTTTGATACTATCAAAAACCTGCCTTTAAAACTGTCACCACTTAACCTAACATCTCCAAGCAGAAGACACTGATGAAGATCGCCACATAGCAATTGAAAACGTTCTGCCTCAGTAAATGTTTACAAATTTACAAAATTTAAAGTTCGTATAGTATTATGCTAATGTTAAAGTAATTTAAAAAAATTGTTGAAACGATGGTACCAATTCAAAGAAATAAACTATAACTGTAAGATACTTTTAATTTTAAATTTGAAATAAATTAGAAACAATCATCAGTATTTTGGTATATAAAAGAATGTCACTATTCTTGGCAGAAAACAACTCTTTTTTCATAATTTTATTTTTTATAAATTTAGTTTACATAGAATTATAAATTATAAAAAAAAACTGCATAAACCTTTCGTTATACCCATTTCTTACATGAATAAGGAAGTGTTAATTTCTAAACAAATTAATCACTTTAACATTATTACATTACAAATTATACAATTGTTTACATTATAGCCTACAGTTGCAATTATACAGTACAATTATTTAACATTATTTTCAATACAAATATTAATTAGACAAACTAAATTAAGAATATAAAACCAAACAAACCTTCCTCAACAAAATTTAAAATGATATTTAAAACCTACATAGTGTATGACGTTTTTACTTTCTGGTATGCAAGGCCAAGTGATATTACAGTATTGGTTTGTATATAAGACAACCTTTTTTCCAGAAATAAATCTCTAAGATTCAAACTCATATGCACAACCAACAATTTTATACATGCATGCCCATTAGTACCTAACTTGTTAAAAGCATTGTAAGTATGTCAGATCATAATTTATTATATTGTATTGAAAAGCAAGAATTCCGCCAAGAAAACATTCATCTTGGTGTAAGTTATATATATTGTGTTGAAAAAAAGGATCCTCCCAAGGAAAAATTCGTCTTGGTGTACTTTATGCTTATGACGCAAATTTTAAGTTAAATATAGTAAACGAAACTGAAAGTTCCAACAACTACGCTACTGCAAAAAGGTACAATATAACTGAATATAATTGGCAAAGATGGTGAATACCAAAATTCCCATTCAAAAATGCCAAAGAAATCTTTTCTTTTACCCAAGAAAGGACAATTTGAAACTGTGGAAAATAAGTAGTTGAATATTTATGTAGGAAAAATGTAAAATGGAATTCACAATAAATTGTGGAATTATAACTTTAAAAGCTGGTGAATTAGCTAATAAACAATTTATACAAAAAAATGTATTAGTGCTACTGAGAGAAACAAGTCTAGTAGTCTTTTCCAAATGTTTTAAATGTGAAATTTTAGCTTTTCGGTATTATATAAATTGAAGAAGTTGATGTTACTACTCTTTAAATATAATAGGAAACACTGATCAAACATCTGTTTATTTTGATATGCAAACTAATGTAACAGTAAATAAATAGAGAGAAAAATCAGTCATGATATAAACAGAAAATGAATGCTGCAGATTTATGCATGACAAAACTAGCCGATAATATTAAACTCTTGTCGTATGTCATATTTAAAAGGAAAAGGCCTAAGGATAAAATCCCTGGAACAGTAGTAAGAGCACAAGAAAACGGATGAAAAAATCAAACTTTAGTGTTGAAGTGGTTTAAAACTATATGGGGTAGCAGCTTTAAAAATAAAAGACTCCTGTTAGTTCTTGATGCATTTTGTAGACATTTAACACTAAGTTTAAGGTAATAGTTCTATAAAATGAACACAGACCTAGTGATCATTTGTGGGAGGATGTTATCTCAGCTATTAAGTAATAGATGAGGTTGTAAACAAAGCATTCAGAATAACTTGAAGAACTCCACAAACTAGTTTCTTCCAAGCAATCACACCAACCGGCAAAATAAAAAAAATAATAAACATTGAGACAATTTTGTGTGAATGGAAACTTAACTCCTGGAGATCTGACAGCAGAGTCCATTACAGGTATTTAGGATATGTGGCATAACAAATGATTTGGATGGTCACAAAAATGGTATTTTATGGAAAAAGGGACCTGAGTTGCAGATTGTGGACGAAGCCTATAATGGTAAGGTGAAATCCGTGTAATAAGTAAGATATTTTATTTTTTACAGTAACTTGTTTACTGTTTGGGCTCAATAAAGAAAATCTTTTTGCAGAAAAGTAAGAATAAATGATTGCTTGAATTTTGTAGTCCATTACGTTAGATGATTCTTAATTTATCACTTTAACTAAATAAACAATTTATGCAAAAAAATGTATTATTGCTACTGAGAGAACAGGTCTAGCATTTTTTGACAAATGATTTAAATGTAAAATTTTAGCTTTGCTAAGCTTAGTTTAGTTAAGCTTAGATTAGTTAAAGTGATGAATTAAGAATAAATTTATTTCACCATTACCAGATCAGAAATTATTACAAATTTCATGATCGTTTTTTATTGGGGGCTGTCTTTTATATGAGACAATACAGTAGTTTCAGTTTTATGATGCCTAAAATCTTTTGTAAATAATGTTTTGGAA
Source organism: Prosapia bicincta (assembly GCA_036971475.1). NCBI lineage: Eukaryota > Metazoa > Arthropoda > Insecta > Hemiptera > Cercopidae > Prosapia > Prosapia bicincta. Next base: position 245,875,097 of record JBAIZL010000005.1, on the reverse strand, counting down.
AAATACACCCATCTAGGAAAAGTCTGATTACTTCTATTACTGACAAGGAATTGCTCAATTATATTATTTAATTTCATAGTTGTAATACATTCAATTTTTTAGGTAGATATCCATGATGATAAGTTAATAAAAGACAATAAATTTGCATTGAGAGTTGGTCATGGGGGAACACTGGACAAAACCGCTACTGGTGTATTGGGTAAGTGTGAAAAGATTTTTATTTTTTTTTTGTAATATTTTTTTAAATTTTGCCTATTTGAAAAAAAATATTAGAATGTTATTATTAAGAATATTATTATAACTGAAATAATTATGGTCCTTTAATATCATAATTTTATTATTATTTTTATAGAAAACTGTCTTTTAATTTTGAAGATATTAAATGTTTAATTAAATATTTAGCATACACAAATGGATGCAACACCACAATAATAGACAAACTATGCCATAATATACAAAAAAACACTAAAGTTAACACCACAGAGAGGGAAAACAAAAATACCTCACAATACCATACATAAACAAAACATCAAATAAAATAGCCTACAAATTTCAGAAAACAGGATACAAAATAGCATACAAAACTAATAACAATTTACAATACGAAATACAACACAACACCAACAACAAAGATAAACTTCAAGCACCAGGCTACAAATTAAATGCAACAAGTGCAACAAATTCTACATTGAACAAATGAGTTGCAGCTTCAAACAAAGAGTCGAGAAACACAAACAGAACACCAACTTAGCATTTTACAAATCACATAATAGAATCAGGACATAAATACATAAACATTTACCGTAACTTAGAAATCTTGCACATCAACATAAAAGGACCACATCTCAACACACTAGAACCATATGAAATTGACGAAAACACAAAGTACAATCATATTAAAGGAACAAACCCAATAGAAATCACTCATACTCTTTGATACTATAGAGAACCTGCTTTTAAAATCGTCACTGCTTAGTCTAACGACTCTAGCAGAACACACTGATGAAGATCGCCATGGAGCAGTTGAAAAATGTTCTGTCTCAGTAAGCTTTACAAATTTACAAAATTTAAAGTTTGGATAGTCATAAACAATGTAAAAGTGGTTTAAAAAGATATTAAACATTTAGAACTATCAATTACAAATGATTTTTACATTCAGTGCCTATAAAATTAGAATGTTTCTATTTAACTAGATTCTTATTACCATTTTTTATAATTTAAAAATTTGATTAGAATCATTGGCTGACAGAGACTTTTCTTATATTTCAACATATACTGCATGTAAACCATTACCTGAACATCATTTTTCTTTTGCAGCCATTTTGGGATATGTACTCGTATCTTATTACCATAACTGACCTTTTGGTTTTGAAAGCATATTCAGTAGAGAATTTGTAGTTCAAACCTTTTAAGGTTATTACTAAAAGAATTCAGTTATTCAAAATATCTAAAATTATGTACAGAAATGTTTTAGTATAATATGCAAATCAATCTGTCTCAGTGAGTTTTTACAAATTTACAAAATTTAAAGTTCGGACAGTCATAAACTAATGTTAAAGTGATTAACTAGTTTTTTGTAAAGTTATTTTTCATTGCATAAAAAGGAGAATATATTTGACCTTATTGCTATGATTATGTAGATATATATCATACCCTAGCATTGCTATTCCAATTCTAAATATCTTGTTTCTGGAACATATCTTGTTTAGTACTAAGCAGTAACTCTATAGCTCAGTAACTAGCATTGGCTCTTTCTGTCGGTATTGAATTATTCTTCAGCTGTTGCTTTGGTTATAGAGACCAAATTATCTAACAATAGCAGGAGGAACCAGTGGGTGAATTATTTAATTATAAGTCAGTACTGAATAAAACTTCAAGAACAAGTACAATTATAAGATCAGGAATAGCATATAAATAATTCATTTTTAATTTGTTTAAGTTATACGTTAACCAGTGATATTTAGTTACAGGTTTATGTAATGGATGCAAAATATTACCTCATTTGCTACATGGTCCTAAAAGCTACACTGTTACTGGTCAGTTGGGATTAGCAACTGATACTTATAACAATACTGGAGTGATCACTGAAGAAACGTCTTATGGTATGAAACCCATTTTTTTAATTTACAAATTTAACCAATAATTATACAAAACTTTTGTACAGCTCACAAAACAATTAAAATTTTCTTTTAAAAAATGTTGGAAAATTCAGTATTATTACTGATGTGGAATATGATATAGGAAACATTTGTTTTCGTTTTTTAAATAATTGTATTTATTACTTGGAGTTTGTTACAGTTATAAATTATATTTTACTTACTTAAGACTAAAAAAGTATATAGATTGCAGTAGATAGTGGAGACTAATCTTCGTGGTACTTGTCATGAAATTTATTTTGTATTTGTGTTTTATGATTACTTGGTCAAATATGTAGGAAAAACATTAGTTTTGGAAGTTGGGGAGACTCAGTACTTGATTAATTAAGGTTACATCCTTAAGCTATGATTTAACTTATTAACCATTATTGTTTTAATACATGCTTACCGCTTCAGTGACAACTAACTAAAGTTGTATATTTCATATGAAACAAGTTATCAAGACAGATAAAAATTAATGGCATTGATAGTCTGTTACTGTTTACTCTGAAGATCTTACAGTTTCTTTCTTAGGTGTCTGTGATATGCTTTCATGTAAAGCTTTGCTGATATTGCAAATATGATTGAATTATTCCTAGTCTGCCTCTGTGCCCTATATTTAGTATTTTTAGAAAGAGAGACTGTAAATAGGAGGTTTTTTTAGGAGGCTCTATTTCCTTTCTCATATACTTCCTCTGCCGTTTCCAAACTAAAATCCTCTAAGTAGGAATATTTTATGGCGTCCCTTGACATTTTAGAAATTAGTATTATAATATGCCTCTATGTTATGAATTTTGGACTTCTCGATAACAAAATATTGAAGTTTCTTGATGTAATCATCTTGAATTCACTGATTAAACTAATTTTAAACTACTTAACCAAGTGAATACGTAATTGCTTACTTGCATTTAGTTAAGTAGTTTAAAATTAGTAGAACAAAATATTCTCCAACCGAAGAAATGAGATGATGTCCTATATTGGCAGCTCACAAAGGTATTTCCAGAAAATTATTTGTTTTCAGCTAAAAAGGCAGTAGAAGCAAGAGGTTGTCAGGTAGTAGGCAATAAAGTACATTTGACTCTGAATGCAATACAACAGGAATGGCCAACTTCTTAACCCTAAAGGGCCACTTCAATATTCTCAGTGAAGACTAATTCCATATATACATCAATAAGCCAAATGTAGGCATTACCTATATCGTATAGTATGCGTCATATATGAAATTATATGAATCAATAAAGCTTATGCACAAATTTTCATATACATTTAACCTTTAACTACCGTTGTCGTGCCTAACAGGCATTGACACCTATGGGGTTGTTTTGTTTCTCCCCCCCCCTAATACTCCTTCAAGGTCATGGAGTTCAGTAGCTTTCTATTTAGTAATTATTTTCATTGCGTTAGTGTTGTTTGCACGATTTTGTGCATTGTATTCGTTTTATTATAATATGAAACTTTGGTTATGCCTCAACATCATAGGCACAACGTCGGTATTTGTGTAACATTTTTAACTTTTGTAGTATTTTTTGTTTTTTCTTATTTATATGTCATTATAGTATTTAATTACATAAATTGAAGAAATGGATAGACTTAGACCTTCTAGATTAAAAAGGAAACTAATTTCAACCAATGAGACTCAAGAAATAGAAATATAAGAGTGATTTTGAGGATACCATCATCGGCAGGTTGCCTGAAGAAGACAGTGATTCAGGTGCTGTATCTAATGAACAACTTTTAGAAGGCATCAAAGAGAACAGGGGAACTGTGCAAAAGAGTGAAGAAGTAATTGAGCAAAGAGATCATGATACCAACTCAACAAAGTGCATCAGACAATGAAGATGATTTCAAAGAATTGCAACCTCCAGAAATTTACAAAATTTTCTATTTGTTTAAAAAAGTTGTTATAAACAATGTATAATTTTTCCAGCAACAAAAATTAGAAAGACTAGTTACACTTTGTAAACTGTCTACAGCCAATATATCTAAAATGTTCTGGGTAAAAGTCTGCTGTCAAAATTGAGTTATTATTTCTAATGTCAGTTTCCATAAATACAACTTATAATGTGTCAAATTTTAACTTGTATATAAAGTTATGTGTGCACAATCAGTGAACGAGAAATAATTAGTGTATGTTAATTATATGCGATTATAAGCCTTTTTTGCTAAGCTGTGCTAAGATCTGTAGAAGGTAAGACTACACTTTTCAATTAGTAAATAAAAAGTAACTGATCTCATAAAAAGAAAAAGAGCTTTGGAATTTGCTCCATCATTAGGAGGAGATTGTGACTTTCACGCAAGTAATGGTTGGAAAGGCAAATTTTAAAAACCGTTATATTATTGTTCAAAAAGTCATTTTGGGAAAAAGTGCAAGGGTTGATATGGTTAATTGTGAATTTTGAAAGGAAAATTTATCGAAAAAGGTTTTAAATAATGATGCACCAAAGGACATATTTAATGCTGAGGAAACCGGTCTGATTTAAATGTTTATATTACAAGACACTGACTTCTAAAACCGACCCCTGTTTTGGAGAGAAGGCAAGCAAACAAAGAATTACAGTAATAGTGACAGCATCATGTTATGAACTGGAAAACTCAAACTCCTTGTGATTGAAAATCTCCACGCTGTTCCTTCTTTGGAAGCAAATCTCCATGATGTTTCCGAGACATTAAGTCTTTCGATGTTGAGTACACTTTTAATAAAAAGTGTGGATGACAAATAGATTTCCAAAGAGAAAAGAAAAATTGCACATATTTTATAGACAACTGGCCTTGCACACCCCCGCGTCATTAATGACCCCCCCCCCCCACATAACCATCCCCACATTCTAAACTAAAGAATATGAATGCTGTTTTCTTTCCTGGTAAGTTCAATACTACAGCCCCTCAATCAGAAAGTTATACATTATTTAAAGTTACAGTATAAAAAGAGAATTTTTTTTAATATTGTGACTAAAGTAGAGAACATTGAAGCTGTAATTAAAGACATTGTGAATCTAAGAAACTCCATTGCTGAATTGGCTAAAATGTGGACAAATGATGTATGGAAAACAACAGTTTCTAATGGTTTCTTCAAAGGTGGATTCAATTTGGTCACATATGAAGAGAATGACGATAGCATGGCATTAAGTGAACTTAAAAAGCAATGGTATGTTCTTAATTAATGAAATATGTTCTGAAGATGCTGGTGTTTTATCGGCAAAAAGCTTTGAATAATATATGTATTGAAGTATATTCTTGTTTTTGAAATATTTTTAATTTATTAATTATATTACAAGAAAACATATCACCATATTTAATATATATATACATATATATATATATATATATATATATATATATATATTTAGGTTAGTTTTGGTTGGTAAAGATTATTTAGATTTTTTGGACTAGGAGACTGACAGACTTACCTTGGTAAGAGTCCACTCTGTAGTCTTGAAATAGAAACACATAAAAGCACTTAAACAATGATATATTTCAACCACACAGTGGTCTTTGTCAATCGAAGAAAAAACACAAAAAGAAATATGAGAGAACGAAATAAAATAATTGTAATCACAGATTGTGTAGAGTAGAAATCAGATGTCACAGATGCACAGATTAAAGATATATACATTGTTTCCATGAACATATGAGTGATTATAGTTTATATAAGTCTGTCAGGGGAAAAGAGATAAGGCTATTTGGAAAAAAAAACAAAAACAAAAAACAAAAATGAATGGATTTATCTGATGTTGAGGTTAGGGGATTCTCTGGACTTGGTATACCACTGGTATGATAGTTCCCACCTTCTCAGTTCTGAGGGATTGCAATCAGGGGGAGTGATTTAATTATTTTTGTGGTATAGCAGTCATCAAAAGTTGTGATGTTGTGACTCGCAGCATGTTGAGCTGATGGTCTATCCATATTCATAATTTTAACATCATGTCTGTGGCCATTCATTCTGATATTCAGACCATCCGTGGTCAGGCCTATGTACTGTGCTGAGCAAAGTTTACATTGTAGCTGGTATATGACATTTTTCGATGTACAATTATGATGACCCTGTATTTTGAAGACCATTTTTGTTGTTTGGCTGTTGAAACTGTTTAGACAGCCTGACACAGTTCTCCACACTTCAATTTACCTGGGAGAAATCTACATCAGCCATCACCTTTTTGGATGTAGAGGTAACACTCCAGAATGGAAATATCAACACAGGAATTCACATCAAACCTACAAACCACCTACAATATCTCCATTTCGACAGCAACCACCCAATAAACATAAAACGATCCATTCCATACAGTCAAGCAATCAGGGGTAAGAGAATCTGTTCGAATGATAGGGAATTGGAAGATTTTAATAGAAAGATATCAACAGCCTTCCAGAGAAGAGGATACCCAAAAAAACTCATTGAAAACCAAATTCATTCAGCACAATCCTCGGTTCACCATAAACCACAAACAGAACAAAATAAACTGTCTTTAATAACAGACTACCATCCTGGTCTACATAAACTCAACAAGATATTGAGAGATGGCTTCAAAATTCTTCAAGCTTCCGTCCACACCAAAAATCTTTTCACCGATCCACCGCAAATTTGGTACAAGCAACCTCCCAACTTGAAAAACATCCTAGTACATCCTAAACTACCAGACCCTGATGCAGAGAAACCACACAAACTTCCTCATGGCTCCTTCCCATGTAATAGACCTAGATGCAAGACGTGTCCAATACACCCCTCAGCAAATAGTTTCAACAGCCAAACAACAAAAATGGTCTTCAAAATACAGGGTCATCATAATTGTACATCGAAAAATGTCATATACCAGCTACAATGTAAACTTTGCTCAGCACAGTACATAGGCCTGACCACGGATGGTCTGAATATCAGAATGAATGGCCACAGACATGATGTTAAAATTATGAATATGGATAGACCAACAGCTCAACATGCTGCGAGTCACAACATCACAACTTTTGATGACTGCTATACCACAAAAATAATTAAATCACTCCCCCCTGATTGCAATCCCTCAGAACTGAGAAGGTGGGAACTATCATACCAGTGGTATACCAAGTCCAGAGAATCCCCTAACCTCAACATCAGATAAATCCATTCATTTTTTTTTTTTTTTCCAAATAGCCTTATCTCTTTTCCCCTGACAGACTTATATAAACTATAATCACTCATATGTTAATGGAAACAATATATATATCTTTAATCTGTGCTTCTGTGACATCTGATTTCTACTCTACACAATTTGTGATTACAATTATTTTATTTCAATCTCTCATATTTCTTTTTGTGTTTTTTCTTCGATTGACAAATACCACTGTGTGGTTGAAATATATCATTGTTTAAGTGCTTTTATGTGTTTCTATTTCAAGACTACAGAGTGGACTCTTACCAAGGTAAGTCTGTCAGTCTCCTAGTCCAAAAAATCTATATATATATATATATATATATATATATATATATATATATATATATATATATATATATATAATTATATATATATATATATATATATATATATATATATATATATATATATTATATATATATATATATATATATATATATATATATATATATATATAATATTATATATATATGTATGTATATGTATATATATATATAATAATAAATTAAAAACATTTCAAAAACAAGAATACTTTTAATGCATATATCATTCAAAGCTTTTCGCCGATAAAACAGTACCAGCATCTTCAGGAAAATAATTATCTAACAAAATATTTTTACAAAAATTAACCATATGTTTATAAGTATTGCACTTTATGTAATTTTTTCTATAACATCAATGACCTTATAAATAGTTTGGTGCCTTGATCTCACTTGAATTTGTTCATCAATTAATTTGTCTTTATGCTTATAAATTTCCAATGTTTCATATATATTCATCTTTAATCCTTTATTTAATTCTTTTATTAATTTCATATTTTCTATTTTAGGAAATTCGTGTTCATTATTAATGCAATGAGTAGCTAAATTTGATTTATATATGTTTGGTTTAATATAGGCGTTTAAATGTTCTTTGTATCTTTCTTTTAATTTCTTTTTTGTTTGTCCTACATATAATTTATTACAAGCTTGACATTTTATATTATATACTCCATTCCTTTTGTGCATATTATATTGATTATTGTTATTGTTTATTAAATTTTTAATTTTATTATCAGTTTTGTATGTAATTTGTAAATTTGTTTCTTTAAATAATCTTGTAATTTTGTTTATTTCGTTACGAGTGAATGTAAAAGTTGTCCAAATTTTTTCTCTCTTATGAACAAAGTTATTTTCGATTTTCTGTTTTTTTATTATGTTATTATTTAATTTATCTATATTTTTTCTTTTATATCCATTTTCTAAACCAATTTGATATATTATATTTTTCTCTTTTATTTAATCATTTAAGTTCATTGGTATTTTGTGAACCACAAATATTATATATTTCTATATAACAAATTATACAGTGCTGCCATTATTTGGTTATATGGATGATTTGAATAATTAGGTATTATTTGATTTGTCTGCGTTGGTTTTCTATATATATTATATTCAAATTTTGCATTATTTCTAGTAATTGTAATATCTAAATAATTTAGTTTGTTTTTTGATTCAAATTCATGAGTAAATTTGATATTTTCGTGTATATTATTTATACATTTTAATATTTTGTCAATATTTAAACCATTATTATTTGATATGTGTAATCCATCATCTACATATCTAAACCAGTATCCATTTTGATCATATGTTGCATTAAAAGTATTCTTGTTTTTGAAATGTTTTTAATTTATTAATTATATTACAAGAAAACATCACCATATTTAATATATATATATATATATTTATAGGTTAGTTTTGGTTGGTAAAGATTATTTAGATTTTTTGGACTAGGAGACTGACAGACTTACCTTGGTAAGAGTCCACACTGTAGTCTTGAAATAGAAACACATAAAAGCACTTAAACAATGATATATTTCAACCACACAGTGGTCTTTATCAATCGAAGAGAAAACACAAAAAGAAAAAAAATAAATAAATATCATATTTATTTTTTTTTTTTTCTTTTTTTTTTTTTCTTTTTGTGTTTTCTCTTCGATTGATAAAGACCACTGTGTGGTTGAAATATATCATTGTTTAAGTGCTTTTATGTGTTTCTATTTCAAGACTACAGTGTGGACTCTTACCAAGGTAAGTCTGTCAGTCTCCTAGTCCAAAAAATCTATATATATATATATATATATATATATATATATATATATATATATATATATATATATATATATATATATATATATATATATATTAAATATATTAAATATATATATATATATATATATATTGTGTTTTCTCTCATTTTATTTTATTTTATTTCATTCTCTCATATTTCTTTTTGTGTTTTCTCTTCGATTGACAAAGACCACTGTGTGGTTGAAATATATCATTGTTTAAGTGCTTTTATGTGTTTCTATTTCAAGACTACAGTGTGGACTCTTACCAAGGTAAGTCTGTCAGTCTCCTAGTCCAAGAAATCTATATATATATATATATATATATATATATATATATATATATATATATATATATATATATATTATAATGTACCTTCACTTATGATTGTCTACATAATATTTTGACTCTTAGGAAATTAAATTAATAACCCAGCTACTTGCTTTTATAATAACAGATTTATTTATCCTGAAATCAATATTGCATTTATGGGTAGTTCATATTTGCCGATAGGCATCAAGACTCTTATTTGACTATTAATTTTAAACAATTCTAATCTTACTTTCCTTTAGCTATCTAAGGGCGTGTATAAGTTACTGCACCTGTGGTTTGATAATTTTATATTTCAATTAATTATGACTTTTTAAGGAATTTATAGAAGTTTAAACGTTCTTAAATGTTTTGATTTTAAAGAGTTGGCTTTATACTGAAAATAAATTATTGATTAGTACTTGCGTGGTTCCTTGATTACACTAGACACAGATTCACTTATTCACAATTCTTGGCGATTTCACTTTCTCCTTTACGCGGCTATGCCGTAAGTGACTTTATTAATTCACTCCCTAATTTAATTCTCGTATTATTTTTCTATTTCCCTCACTTTACATAACTTGATACTCTTACTTTAACGACTCTACTTTTTTTTATACTTTAATTTCCATCTTGTTCCAAAATTTCACCTATCTCCCTCTTGAGTCTTGGAATTTGCTTCCCTTTGGTCTTGAAACTTGACTCCTTGAGTCCTGAAAATTGACTGTTTTGTCCCTGTGTCCCTTGGATCGCATCCGTATGGGTTTCATCCCCTCTTCAAATTTGATTGTCTCCCTTATGGCGCTCAAACTGTGACTAGCCTATGAAAATTGACGTTTCCATCACTTTCTTTTTGCTTGGTGGGAATTTGTCGAACTTCCCCCAAGGGGCAGGTGTTTTCTGTACTTGATTTTCTGCATTTTTAGGGATTCCTAGCCATAAATCTCCCTGGGCCCTTGATGTCTAGGTAAAGCTTCTATCCAGCGAACGAGGCACGTCTTGGTTTACTTACAATGAACCCTTTTCAAATTATTTTAATATTTATGACTTGCAGGTGTGTGCAGTAACTTATTTCAGCGGATAGATGTGACAATAGACTAAGCGCTAGCTAGGTATATCCCACAAGTTCAAATATTTTACTAACAGTTTTCTTAACCTAATGAATTTGTTATAATATATATATATATATATATGTGTGTGTGTGTGTGTGTGTGTGTGTGTGTGTGTGTGTGTGTGTGTGTGTGTGTGTGTGTGTGTGTGTGTGTGTGTGTGTGTGTGTGTGTGTGTGTGTGTGTGTGTGTGTGTGTGTGTGTGTGTGTGTGTGTGTGTGTGTGTGTGTGTGTGTGTGTGTGTGTGTGTGTGTGTGTGTGTGTGTGTGTGTGTGTGTGTGTGTGTGTGTGTGTGTGTGTGTGTGTGTGTGTGTGTGTGTGTGTGTGTGTGTGTGTGTGTGTGTGTGTGTGTGTGTGTGTGTGTGTGTGTGTGTGTGTGTGTGTGTGTGTGTGTGTGTGTGTGTGTGTGTGTGTGTGTGTGTGTGTGTGTGTGTGTGTGTGTGTGTGTGTGTGTGTGTGTGTGTGTGTGTGTGTGTGTGTGTGTGTGTGTGTGTGTGTGTGTGTGTGTGTGTGTGTGTGTGTGTGTGTGTGTGTGTGTGTGTGTGTGTGTGTGTGTGTGTGTGTGTGTGTGTGTGTGTGTGTGTGTGTGTGTGTGTGTGTGTGTGTGTGTGTGTGTGTGTGTGTGTGTGTGTGTGTGTGTGTGTGTGTGTGTGTGTGTGTGTGTGTGTGTGTGTGTGTGTGTGTGTGTGTGTGTGTGTGTGTGTGTGTGTGTGTGTGTGTGTGTGTGTGTGTGTGTGTGTGTGTGTGTGTGTGTGTGTGTGTGTGTGTGTGTGTGTGTGTGTGTGTGTGTGTGTGTGTGTGTGTGTGTGTGTGTGTGTGTGTGTGTGTGTGTGTGTGTGTGTGTGTGTGTGTGTGTGTGTGTGTGTGTGTGTGTGTGTGTGTGTGTGTGTGTGTGTGTGTGTGTGTGTGTGTGTGTGTGTGTGTGTGTGTGTGTGTGTGTGTGTGTGTGTGTGTGTGTGTGTGTGTGTGTGTGTGTGTGTGTGTGTGTGTGTGTGTGTGTGTGTGTGTGTGTGTGTGTGTGTGTGTGTGTGTGTGTGTGTGTGTGTGTGTGTGTGTGTGTGTGTGTGTGTGTGTGTGTGTGTGTGTGTGTGTGTGTGTGTGTGTGTGTGTGTGTGTGTGTGTGTGTGTGTGTGTGTGTGTGTGTGTGTGTGTGTGTGTGTGTGTGTGTGTGTGTGTGTGTGTGTGTGTGTGTGTGTGTGTGTGTGTGTGTGTGTGTGTGTGTGTGTGTGTGTGTGTGTGTGTGTGTGTGTGTGTGTGTGTGTGTGTGTGTGTGTGTGTGTGTGTGTGTGTGTGTGTGTGTGTGTGTGTGTATGTATGTATAACTTTGCAACACTGTTTTCTTGTATTTACTTATCACTTACACTATAATGTACTTTAAACAAAATCTTACTTACTTAGTATATTTGCAAGTTAACTTTCGAGATTTACTTGCATAATTGATTCCTTCACAATTTCTACTTTACTTTGATAATCCAAAGTAATTTCTGTGATGGTTTCTATAATGTTCAATAAATTTCACTAAATATAACTTTCAGCATTCTTTGCCTGTCACATTTTACTTTTTAAAACTTTTTCCAACCACCTCTTTTCTATTTACTGTAGATACGTTTAGTTATCATAAATTTGTTTTAAAAATTATATGTGAGCTATTTCTTCATTACAGATCATGTTACAGAAGATATGTTAAAAAAATCACTTAAGAAATTTGAAGGTACAATAATGCAAACTCCACCTATTTACTCAAATTTAAAAAAGGATGGTGTGCGTCTACACGTATTGGCACGGTAAGAGAGAGTATGATAAGATGTATCCAGTTATGCCAGCCATATTCTTTTTTAAATTCCAGTATATACCATAAATTTTAATTTTATAAAATATTACCTAATTTGTGTTTATACTAATTAGAATAGTCCTACAACTTCATGCTTCAAGTGGTTTACTTTATGTCAACTATTTGTACAACTCTTTGTTAAGTTTTATTTCTTAACTAGAAGACTTTGAGATACTGCTTTTACTGTCCTTTATAGTTATGTGTTAAATAATTTAAAATTACTTTAACATATCTTTTGAAAACTAAAAGCTCAACTTCTATTCATGATTGGTCCTAACTTTTCTAGATTTAGCTATTCTTCATCTAATGATTAAAAACTTTTCCCAATTTTATTTAATCTTAATTAATTCTTGTATGTAAATGGTTGAATAATTTGTATTATGAATTTTTAGAGTTTTGTATTTTAAAACTTTTGTTGGATCAGATATTTAGTTTTTATCAGGCTCAGTTTTATAATCAATGGAAAAATATGTAGGAGTGTTATTCAATATATCTCAACATTAGTATTCAATTTAAGTATTAATATAATTAACATATAGTATTATTAGTAACTGAACTTTGAATGATTTTAAAGTGTTGAATAAGTGACAAGGTTCAATTGTTGAAGTAATTTTTTAGATTTCATTTTTGGTTTTTTCCCAGTCCATTTATGTTTTGAGTTTTAGTAATGAATTTATAACAAAATTAATTATGTAACATTTACTTGTTTTATCTTAAATGTAGGTCGTTCATTACAAAATAAAAGTAATGACTGTTTTTATCTTTCACCAGTAAAAAATTACTACAAATTCTACTTTTTTCCGACTTTAAGTCTACTTGTATACCTCTTGTCATTATGTTTTTATCTTTCAGTTGTAAAAAATTACTACAAATTCTACTTTTTCTGATTTTGTCTTTCTACTTTTGTCTTGCTGTTTTTATCTTTTAATTGTAAAAGATTTACTAAACCTACTTTTTTTCAACTTCAAGTCTCTATGTATAGTTCTTTTACCTTGATGTTATCTGGCATCTATCTTTTGTCCATAAAAGTTTACACACAAGCGTTTTAGAATGTTATTTCTTTGAGTATAACTTTCACCACTTTTTTCCTCTTGGCTTTGTATGTAAATTTGATTACTGACCGATTACTTAGAGCTCTATCCTTTAATTCTAATTTTGTTATTTTTGATACCCAATTCATGTATATGTATAAAAATATAATGATTATTCTTTCACTATTATTTGCTTCAGCTATTTAAGAGCTCACCACTAAAAACATTTGCTAAACTTGTTTAAATATATTTTTAGGGAAGGACATTCTGTGGATATAAAACCTCGTAGTGTGATATGTTACAGAGCAACATGTACTCAATTTAATCCTCCTCACTTTATTCTGGATGTTGACTGTAGCAAAGGTTTCTACATTCGTAGTTTAATTCATGATTTAGGAAAAGGTAACTATCATAGAACTTAATAATTTATCCTAATCGTACATTAAAGTTCTTTTATGATCTGATAAATAATAGCTAGTTATTTCTATGAAATAATGTTTTTGTTTTATCTATATCTATAAAAATGAATGTTTCTGTGTATGTATGTATGTTATAGACGCCTAAACTGCTGAACAGAAGTTGATGAAATTTAGAGGGTTTGTTTAAAATATTCCCAGGATGGTTTTCTATAGTTTGGTGTAGATCCATCCACAGGGCTCCGCCCCGAAGCCTTGGGATGGTTCAAAAACTGATGTATGTATCTTGTGGGCACCTAAACCGCTGAACAGAAGTTAATAAAATTAAGAAAGTTTTTTTAACATATTCCCAGAATGGTACATGTGAAGTTTGGTGTAGATCCATTCACAGAGCTCCGCCTCAGAGGCTTAGGATGGTTCAGTGTACAGCCTTCCATAAGTATAATGTTAAAATATATATCTATACTAGCGTTACTAAAATTAATTGTAACAAATTATAAACATTATGTAAGAATTAAAATACCTTATTAATTATTTTAAACTGTTTAAAATTGCTAAATTCTATGTACAATTATTGTTATCACACTTATTGATATTAAAATTAGGATCGCCAGTAATATTCTTGTGAAATTTGAATCAACCAAAGCTGTGCAACAAAACTAGAATAACCACAAAAAACCTGATACCCAACTTGATCCAGGCAGAAATCAGAGGTGCCAAGTTCAAAGGAGAAATGGTCTTAATTCCATGAATACCGATGATTTCATCAGATCTACCTATTGATTTCAAACGATTACAATTTCCTTTGCCACTTGCATTCGCAATAACCATAAACAAGGCACACGGACAATCATTGACCATTGCTGGATTAAATTTGGAACATTCAAGCTTTTATCACGGATAATTATATGTTGCTTTCTTACGTGTTGGGACGCCTAAAAGTTGTATGTCAATACGCTTAATGAAATAAAGAAAAACATTGTCTAAACTATAGCATTTCAAAGTGTACCGGGTAACACTAGTTACTATTAAAAAATAATGAAGGCAGTTGAAATGATAATGACTACTGTTTTCTTTTTCAACTCTGAAATATTATGTTTTGAGCTATGTTTTCTCTGTTAGTTTTTTTATTTAAAAAAATGTTTGATGTCTATCTTAGCTAATTAACCATAATTAGATAAAGACTGTGTTTCTATCTTTAAATAAGAAAAATAGAATAATAAAATTTCTAATGATAATGTTATGAAAAACAGAAGCAGAGACACTGTTTATATCTGAAAATCACTTTTAATTTCTATTGTTTTTTGCTTGTATAATCTTACTGGTGTTGCTTTTTTTAAGTTTTTTTTCCTAAGGTCTTTTATTAAAAGCAAGCTCTATATTCCTATTAAAATACAAACCATAAGGAACAAACATAGAGTTATAATATATTCTCCAACTTTAAAGTCGTACATAATTTATTTAACATTGTAGAATTTAATTTTTATTACGTTTATTGTTTTGTTATGTAGCAGTAGGGAGTGCAGCACACATAACATCATTAGTTAGGACAAAGCATGGTCCATTTACATTAGATGAGTGTTTGAATCCAGAGGACTTTACTCTACAGAATGTTATCACTTGGATCAAATTAGCAAAAACACATCACTGGAAACTTGCTAGAGCACTGGATAACTATTTATCAAAACATCCAAATTAGATTTAGTTATAAATAAAGTAGCTCTAAACAAAATTTCAGTATGTTGTTTATTTCAATGTCATTTCCCTTCATTTTTCCCAATAATTAATCTATTCTTGAAATTTGTAATGTGCATTGATATAAACTGTGTTAGAAAAAGTTATATGTATGTGATAGCATCACTTATGATGATAAAATAAGCCATTGAAACGCGTGTGAAATTTAAGTTTTATAATTGGGAATTGTGTATAATTCTTGTTTTTACATGCATTGATATTTTTAATTAAATTAACTGTTTCCTTTATTTTTCCAAAAGTTTGCTGTCATTTTTACACACTATAACTGTTCAATAAAATAAATCTTTGTAAAACAATTCTTTTAATTACACTTTTGCTGTAACTTTCATGAACTTCGCAATATGTAAAAAAAAACTTAAATCTGATATGCTATGGAAATACATCTCAATTTAATTTTGTTATAACATACCGTATTATAACTTCGTGAATATTATATTACAAAATATCTAATTTTCAAGTTGCAAACTTTGACAACAGACAATTGTTATCAGCATGCCTTTTTTATTAATACCATAGAAACTCTTTTAAATGACTCCACTTTACAGTACCCTCTATTTTATGGGAATTTTTTTCCTTTGTAAATTGTTTAATAAATTTGTCTTAACAATAGGTATTCTTGTACACAGAAACTCCTATCAGTTTCAGGAAAATGAGGAAACAGCCCAAACTGGTTACATTTCTATAGAAATTCTTCAATCATCATTTCCTGAAAGGTTATAGAATTTTTCTAGTTCTAGGATGATGTCACTTTACCCTCCTCTTCACCAGATCTTACCATTCCAGATTTTTTTCTATGTGGACATTTAAAATCTCAAATAAAGTTGTTTTTAAACAACTTTTTCTTATTAAAATTTTTCCACTTTTACTTTGTATTTGGGTATTCAAAATGATGCAGCTATTAAAGTCACTTTCAAAACATCCAACACCACCAAAAAATACAACACAAAAACACTCCAGAATAAACAAAACAGAGCAAGAGTGTACAAGATTATTTGTAACAACCGGCTCAACTTCTACATAAGTCAAACAGGAAGAAACTTCATCACACAATACAAGGATCACATAAAAGACAAAATCCATACACTTCAAATCAAATTTCACTATACAAATACAGGATATGCTACACATGTACACCAACATTGTCACAAATCTAAATATTCTTCACTTTATCAAGAAAAGGAATAAATTAAACTTAGCAGAAAATTTTGAAATATACAAACACCACAATACGTTCTAAACCATAAAACACTCACAATCAAACACTTAATTAACAACAACACATCACAGAATACCAAAATACCACAGATTCACAATAACACAACGCATTTGAGCAAGTCTTGTCCATATCGAACAACAACTTAGATCATTGAACAGTTGACTTATCTACAAGTAGCAGATCTGGAGAAAAACATCAGTAGGTTGTGGTTTATTGGTTAATGTAATCAATAAGTAAATATAAGAAAAAATGTTTCTACAAATTTTCTTAAACACTAATTTTTGAAGGTTCATCTTTCATTTAAAAAATTGATGATACCTTTGCCTGTTTCTATTTACAAGTGTTAATGAAAAATTTTCATTTTGTTGAGTAGATTTTACCAATTTATTTTAATTTTAGCTTTGAATTGTTCCATGTTATATAACTAAAAGTAGAATTTTAATATAATATCAACATACTAAATATATAAATATATATGTAAAATTATTAGCTGAAATATGCAGCATTAAAATCTGTTAGATTAATTTAATTTTTATATAAATCATACTAGTTCAAAATTATTCATTTTATTAAGTAATATATTTTTTGCAAAATAAAGCGTAGAACAATAATTAACAGACATGTCCATAATTATGCCAAATTTAAATAAATTCTATTATTATGTATGAAAATACCAAAATGTAGTAGACATTTTACAACTATTATAACTTTCACAGTCACTGTTTAAACATCTCCACTAAATATTATTTAGCATAACTCAATCTCTTACTTAGACTCCAAATTGCATTGAACTAACAGATACATCTCCATGTTTTCCATTGTTATGGAATGTAACCAGTCAGATGATATTTGTGTGTGCAGAAAATATTATCTCCATGTCAGGAGCAAATCTATGTAAACTAAATTTTTCAGGAGTGATATCATCTGCAGGATTCTCTTCTTCACAGTTGAGGATCTTCCCCACTGCAATCAATGTTTTAGTTCATTGTTACGTTGTCACATTTCATTTGTATATTTTATTATTTAATATTTTTTAATTAATTTTGTTTCATTAGTTTTCACAATGATTTTTTTTCATCTGAATATATTTTTGAGTAAATAATAATGTATTTAGTTACAGTTTTACAAACTGTTTTTATGTATGAATACTGTTTTTATGTATGTTATTTACTTCTACAAATACTACTCTCATAATAAGAAGTAAAAAAATTCATAAAACCTTTAAAATATATTTTATAGCAGAAATTTATTAAACATCTAAATATATTAGTATAAAGTATTAGTTACATATAAACACTCTTCTATTGCATTTGAATAGTTAAAAACTATGTAATTATAATTTTAAATAGGGGCTAGCACTAATTCAAACTTCAGACATTTAGCGCAGATGTTTTGACTTGAATATTTAGTGTTGATATTTGAGGCCAATGCATAGTTCAAAATTTATCAATGGCTGCATTGAATCGACGCTTAGTGTCTCAAATTTAGTAGATATTTAACTTCGAAACATAGTCCCTCGATTTTTTCCAAATTGATATAAAAAGTTATTATAATATAACAATAAAATGTCTATTTCCACACTGCTGACATATCTAGCACAAACATTAATATATTACACAGGGTTAAAATACTCTACAGAATTAGAAAATATATAGAGGATTTTTTTCCATGCAGCTGACCAATATAAGGTTAGCAGTATAATAATCTTTCACATAAGCAGTTTCATTAAAACAGCAATCCATATATGAATGGCTTTTCTGACCTTAACTTATTTCAAAATTGAGTTTTATTGTATTTTGTATAGAGGACACCAAGACGCAATGATTTTGATATCCACTGAGGCAAGACAAATAATTTAACTTTTTAGTTTTTGTTAAAAGGGCGTAAGTCATTGGCCAGTTTTTTATATGAATCAGTGGTAACAGTCTATAAGTTGTTTGACTGGTGCCCTTTTAACAAAACTCAATGTGTCCCAGCAGTTTATTTGTAGGTGTGTGAGGAAACTTCTACAATGTAAGGGAGAAGAGAACTGTCTGGATATTTTTAATTTGTTTTGCAACTTTCCTATAAAACATTAACATAATCTTTATTTCAAGGATTGATCGACATTGATGATGTCTAGCAACAGACACCTGGGTTACAAAGACTTATATCTGCATTTCTTAAATATATTGTTAATGTGAGAACTTACTTCTTCGTGCAGGTGTCCAGCTTAACTATAGCCGATGATACGATGTCCACGATATAGATATGATGCTATGGCCCACAGGTTCTTCTTAACTAGAATATCTTGCCACTGTCACAATTGGTCTGAGGATGTCTCTTGTAGGTAATGGGTAAGGGCAGTTCAGCAGGATGTGTTCAATTGTTTCACTCTCCACACCACAGAGTGCACACAATGGAGACTCTGTGAGATTAAAACGAATAGGTACTCCTGTGTCACCAGATGGCCGGTTCTTGCTCTGGCAGCAAAAGATGCTGTTGATCGTGCTACTTCCCTATATTTGTCCTTGACTGGTGGTTCTGATTTGAGCTGGTAAAGGTGTCGACCGGTAAACTCTTTTTCCCAATTTTCACACCAAAATTTTCGGAAAACTTCCCTGCTTACACTTTTGCAATGTAGCAGGGAGTGTTTGCCTTCATCTGCAGGTCCCATGGTTGAGGCTATTTTCGCAATTTTGTCAGCCTTTTCGTTTCCGGGTACTCCGCAATGGGCAGGTACCCATTGAAGAGTAATTCTTATTTCTGAAATTCGAAACGAGTATGAACTTGTAGAATTACTTAACAATGACTGAAGGGCGGCTTTCGAATCCGATAGGATGCATATTTTTGAATTGCCCTTTAAATGCACACAGCTAGTCAGGGCTGCACTTATAGCCAAAAGCTCAGTATCCATGCTGGAATTGGAATTGGCTGGAATGTAAAAACAGTCTCTGTTCGGTTCATTATAGTAGCCTGCCCCCGATAAGCCCTTCTCCCGGTCGAGCAACCCATCTGTGAATATTTTTATGTGGCTTTTGTATTGAGATTGAATCATGTTTAATGTTATTGTTTTTAATATTTGTAAATGATCTTTCTTGCTCACCTCATGTGGCAGGTTGAGTGCAATATTTATCTCGGGCCATCTACTTGGGGGCTCCATATAGTAAGTCGGAATTTTCACAGGGACAAAACAATGCATTTTGGTGGACAGTTGATTAATTTTATAGCTGAATAGCTGCTTTATGTTGGAATCATATGACACCATGTTACTTAATGGGTGGATGGGTGTAAGAGCCTTTATTGACAAGTATTTGGTCCATATTTTTTTATCGATATAGAGTCCAATAGGTTCAACTCCCAATTCAATCTCCATGGCTGCTATAGAGGTGGTTTTGGTGCACCCCAAGCATAAACGAATTGCAGCAGATTGTAGAGTTTGCAGTCTTTTCAGGTGAGATTTTGCCATCGAACCCCACACTTCACATGCATAGGTTGCCTTAGATCTCAAGAATGCAATATAAAACATCTTTAGAGTAGTTGTATCGGCGCCCCAATCGCGGCTGGCCACGGCTTTGAGAGCATTAAGTCTTGATACACATTTTTCCATAACATACTCCATATGACTACCCTATCGCAGTTTCGGATCCAAAAGGATCCCTAGTATTTTAAGGGACCTATTATATTTCAATCGCCAAGTATTTTGAGTTCGGGAGCGAAAGGACCCAATTTATTTCGACGGGTGAAAAATGTGCAATCGGTCTTCTCCGCCGATATAGTTAGAGACCATTTAGAGCACCAATTAGTGAATTTATCCAGTGAGGACTGAAGGATTTCACATGCTTTTATATGATCAGTGGATGTGACCCAGATCGTTATATCGTCGGCAAAACTCATACTATCTACCTCAGGTGGAAATTCGTCCGCCATGTCGTTAATGTGAGAACTAACCGAAAAGAGGTATGGATTTGTATCAATATTTGGTGTAAGAGAATTAGATAAATTCGACACCTTAAACTAGTTGGACAGACTCAAAGGAAAAGGGATTAGTCATGCCTTACCTCCAGATGTTAGTCATGCACTAAGCGAATATATAAAGTCATGTCCACCAAACATTCCTATTACAGTGGGAAGAAAATATACTACTCTTAGCAGAGCTCATGTAGAAAATATGTTGTACAAATACCCTATCTACAAAGTCAGCAAATTTTTCTATTAGAATTTATATTGGGGCAATTTAATTATAAGTTTTGACATCCGCAGGTTGATGTATGCTGCAAATGTGAGGTAATAAGTAACAGAATAAAGTCACCTCATCTAATTCCTGTGACTAAACAAGCTGCTAAAGTTAAACTCACAAACCATAAAAAAAGTAACAAGTTTTATTTAGCTCTAAAACATGTCATCTGTTGCTGCTTAACAAGAGACGTTTTATCATGAAAATAGTACCTTCTGAAAATGTTAGTACAATGGTACTACCTAAGACAACTTTCTCTAAACGGATTTGACATACACAAAATTAAAGACAATAAAACTAGTATTAATTTGTATCACAAACAAATAGCAAAAAAAGGCCCCGATGATGTTTCTTAAGTTTCAAAAAAAGTATTTTAAAAACACCTGGATAATAGTCAGAATTTTTTTTCTATATCTATTTTGCATCCAAAATAAAAATCAGGCCTTGTCTAGATTCTGTCTTTTTGTTAAAAGATTCAAACAGTTTTAATAAAGTTACACAATACTATCTTGTCCGTGGGCATAGCATTTTGCCATGTGGTTGAAATTTTGATATTATTTCAAAATGTTTAAAGGCACATCACCGCATATACAATGTAAACAAGGTCTCGCAACACATACAATCTAGTAAGTCAAGATTTGATGAGATTACAGTACACGAAATCGAAACTTCAAAAACTTTGAATTTTAAAAATTGGATAAAGATTCATTACAAAAAATCATGTATTTCTTAAGAGACAAAGGGCAAAAAAGTGAAGAAGACAGACAAGGTAAATTTTTAGATAAGGACATTGTTTCAAATTGATTATAATAAAGAAAAAGGGATATGTTGTTAAGGCATACTCTACTAATAACAGTTTACTTCCTCCCTAGTTGAAAACCAACACAATTCATCCACCTAGTGATCCGTTTATCCAACTGGGAAAGTGCCTATTAAAAAAGTTACAATACTAGACATTGTGGCAATGAGTGAATATATTCCTGATTAGTATAATTAATACCATGAAGCCACAAAAATTTAACCACAAACAAACACTAGCTGAATTTGATGATATTGACTTTGAACTGATGAAAATAATGAACTTCCTATTGGTATGTTATGTATTATTTTCACTTTTCAAACCATATTGTAACTGTACAAATAACCTATTGAGAGTCGCTTGTTGTAATCATCTTTAATTCACTGATTAAACTATACATAAATAATACTTAACTAATTGAATACATAAGGGCTAACTTGCTGATGCTTTTCAAAATAATCGTTCCTTCTATGAAGCAAAGTCTCTACTGACAGCGTCCCGCTAGGTAAGAAGGTTGTCGGTATAAGATTTATGAGTGTAAAGGGGGTGAGTCCAGTTGGTTGTGTGCTATGTAATGAAATAGGGTATGGCTTTAAAATATGTGTGGTCATTTGATATGTTTTCTTTATCTGTTGTATAATGTTTATATATTTCCTATTTTTTTTTAAGTTGTTCGTTTTTTACTTTGTTTTAATATGTTTAAATTAGTATGTATGTCCGTGTGTGTGTTTCGTGTTTTTTTAGGTGTGTTACGTAGATGGATTTTGGGTTTGAATGATTTCTTTGGATATGTGTTTATCGAAACATGAGAATAGAATGACCTACCAGTTTGGCCGGTATAATAGCTGGGACACGCATTACATGTTAATTTGTAAATACCTAATACATTGTATTTATCTGTTGGTTGTTTTTGAAAGGGTTGTATGTGTTGTCTAAATTTGTAAAAACTTACAAATTTACGAAATTTAAAGTTTGGATAGCCATAAACTAATGTAAAAGTGATTAATTAAGTTTCACCGAATGCAATGGACTACAAAATTTAAGTGTCAAGTATTAGTCTTAAGCTACTTCTCTAGCAAGCTTAATATTTAGGTATCTTAAGAGGATATTTGCAGCAACCATAGAGGTATACATTCCATAGAAGAATTTTAAAAAAGTATTGGTTTTTCTTATTCTGTACTCTGAAATGAACAAGGATAAAGGTCTTCTTACAATAAACTCAAGAAACGTTAAAGAAAGAAAAGTGGAGTGATGTAAATTCCCAACTCTTATTCTTCACTATTATTTTTCTTGGAGTTATTCACTGGATTTTTCTCAGCATGTATAAAAGTTATAGCTTCGAAAGTCTGTTTAAAATACTTAAGCTTCTAGAACTCAAGTTGTCACACAGGCTGTTTTAAATTACTGTATATTTCCCTTGCAAAAAATACTGTATAAAGATGATGAACAGTCAAAAACTGAAATTTTATATAGTTATCAAAAATGTGTAAAATAGATGTACAGTAATGAAATGAAAGATTTAAATACCTAACAAAAAATTTTAATATGATTGCTAAAAGTATTAACTCAACGCCATTTTTAGGTATGTATACGCAAAGGAAAAGAATGTATGTATGTATGTATATATATATATATATATATATATATGTGTGTGTGTGTGTGTGTGTTATAGCTCCATATTTTAAAATTATTGTATTTTATATGATCCAACATTATGATTAACCAATAATAATCACTAATTTTACTGTATTCCTTTGTCTCACAAACAATTTATTTTATAAATAATTTTTTTTAAAGTCATATTTAATTTTTTTTAGTCCGAAAATATCATAGGTATAATTTTTTTCAAATATGAATATGTTAAATATCTTGTGTTATACACAATACATAAACTGATTCATTGGTAAATTCTGCTATTGGAGGTTTAATGAATTATCGATTATTGCTAGTGATGTTTTAAAAACCTCATTAACAAAATTAAATAGGCAATGGCAAAATGTTGTCTTGAAAGCTGATTGTCCTATGGCACTCAATGGCAGAATAGATTAGCTTGCTGACATGTTTAGGAGTATAAAATCTATCAGACAAAATTGTAAATATTTGTAATTAAAAAAAGTAACTAGTTCCCATTTATTTACTGTCATCATAAGGTAATTATTGTTTCTTTTCTTAATATCTGTAATGAATTTGGTTTACATTAAATTTTAAACGTCTTTTCTGACACATGGTTACACATTGCACAAGAGGTTAAGTTACTAACTCACGTTTCTCAAATAATTTTATTGTCACGTTTATTATTTTAGTTTTCATAAAACTTGTGGTAAGTTTTCTTGAAGTAATGTTTGGTATTTATTTCCCGTGCCCACGTATACGATTTTAGTGAAAAAAATTTCCGTCCCACCAATAAAGTCATCAATAATAAGAAAAAAATATCGCTGATACGAAAAAAAATAACTTTCGCTCAGGGAAATATATACCATTGGTTAAAATGCATAAGCTCGGCACCATACGATAATTTGGGAAATTGTTCAAAACCACCAAATAGGACGATATCCACAAGAACCGAATTTTTTTATTGAAGTGGGAAATACTTTTTTCAATTTAAAGTAAAGTAAAAAATTCAGAGCAGCGCTGTGACATAACGAAACATTTGTATCACTCCGCGCCCATTCACAACTTCTACATTTGCGCTGAATTTTTTACTTTACTTTAAATTGAAAAAAAGTAACTCCCACTTATTTGGTGGTTTTGAACAATTTCCCAAATTATCGTATGGTGCCGAGCTTATGCATTTTAACCTATAAAAGTACAACCAAATCTATTCTGACTGGACACTTTACAGGTATATTTTAATATAGGTATATAGGTGCGCTGTTGATACACATAGTATTTCTGACTACTCTGTACTGAATTTTTACCCAACTTCAATTTGATAAAATGGTATGGTTGAAATGCAGTAGCTCGGTACCATACGATATTTTGGGAAATTGTTCGAAACCATCAAATAGGACGATATCCAAAAGATTTTTTTTTTTATTGAAGTAGGAAAGTTACTTTTTTTCAATTTAAAGTAGGGTAATAAATTCAGCGCAGATGTGAATGGGTGCGGAGTGATACTTGCGTCACAGTGCTGCACATAAGGTGTACGCATTGACCGCGGTACGTGATGCAACCTTGTGTGTGTAGATATTTGAGAAACAACTTCTCCAGTTAGGATAGATTTGGTTTTAAATTTATACAATACTGTATACCTATAATAAAATATACCGAAAAATTGTCAAGTCAGGTTAGATTTGGTTTTAATTTTATACATTGAAATTCAGTTGTAACATCACGAAGCATTTGTATCACTCCGTGCCTATTCACAACTTCTACATCCACGCTGAATTTTTTACGCTACTTTAAATTGAAAAAAAGTAACTTTCCGAGGTCAATTTTAAAAAAAATTTTTGTGGATATCGTCCTATTTTGTGGTGTTAAACCATTTCCCAAAATATCGTATGGCGCCGAGCTTCTGCATTTTTACCCTACTTTAAATTGAAAAAAGTAACTTTCCCACTTCAATAAAAAAAAATACTTGTGGATATCGTTCAATTTGATGGTTTTGAACAATTTCCCAAAATATCGTATGGCGCCGGGCTGCAGCATTTTTATCGTTTTATACATTACCTAATTAGACATCTACTTCTGTGGATTAATACTTTTTGCCAGGTGATGTCACATGATCTCTATTATAGCCTTACGTGTGTATATTTGGTTAAACGTATAAAATTATAACCAAATCTATCCTGACTGGATACTTCATAAGTAAATAAAACTAACCTTCCATAGCAATAATTACCAATATAGCTTCTGGACAAGTTTTTGATTCCTTTTATATGCATTGTATTGGGGGTGGGCAATGTGTATTTTTACCAGCACTATTAGCACCACGTTTGGGAGAAACTACAATTTTCCAAAATTGTTAATATTTGGAGCATGAGCGACAGTTATAAAAATTTGTTTCGTATCCCTGATGACTTTCCGCATTAACTGATATATTATATTTTGCTAAAATCGTACACGTGGGCATGTGAAATAAATACCAAAACATCGAATTTAGTTATTGCTAAACATAATTACTGCTTAAAAGTTGACAAAATATGGTGACCAGACTTCACAAAAGTAATACTGTAATAAATAATTCTGTATGTATAAATGCAATGTGTTATGCATCACATATACCTAAAATAAAAAATCCGTACAAAGAATCTAGGTCGGTTAGATTTGGTTATAAATAAACTAAAGTGTATACTCGCTGCACATAATCTGTAGCACTTGTAAACAGAATATCCATTGTATTTGCGTATTATAAACATAGGTTCCATTGCTACATTAACATCAATAAACACTCTTAACTTTACAAACATTTTTTTGGAGAATTTAAAAGTGACATGTTTATTGTTTAGAACAGCCATTTTAAAAATATTCAGTTTATAAAATGTGATAGCATTAAAATAACAATGTTGGGACATATGTTATTGAATGTAAACATCTACCATTTAATATATTGTTAATAATTTCCCGATTTCAGGGTAGTCATTAATGGAGTTATTTATTTTGTATTACCAAATCTATCCTAACTTGATAATTTTTACTCTTACTTTTTTTTTACTTCCTACATTGAGGTTATGTTTTATAATTAAAGGGTTAAAATATAGATTAGCCAACCATTTAGATATGAGTATAAAAACATTCCTATTTATAATTTTTTTAAAGTTATTTTCTATCACATTTTAGTTGGGGACAGCTTAAGTGCATAGTAGTAAGAAGTACTACGTCTGTCTGATTCCGCAGAGTAATACAATATGATAAGGGACATCACATGAACAAAGCACTGTTAAGCACCACATACTTTTGGGTTCACAGTAGCAACGGCGAGTTGTACTACGTCTACAATCTACTTCCGCTGAGTAATTCCTTTTACCTATAACTGTATGTATCCAGTTAGGATACTTTGGTTATAATTTTATAGATTATATCTACGAAATATCCAATCAGGATGGATTTGGTTTTAATTTTATACATTACTATCAAACAAATCTACACATGTAAGGTGTGAATAGATAAGTTACGTGACGACAATTAGTACCATTTATTACTTGTTGGAAGCAGACAGACGTAGCAATTGCTACTGCGCACTCAAAAAATCAGACCCTAACTAAAATGTGATAAAGAAATAACTTTCCAGCACACAAAAATTATTATCAATATAGCTTTAGGACATGTTCAGGAATTTTTGTATACAGTAAACTCCCGATTATCCGTGGGCGGATTATCCGGGGTCTGCCATTGTTTTACAAATATCCAGTTTTTATTCCAATCAGATTCGTATTGTTTTTTTTTTAAACCACTCAACGCTGCACAATATCCGGTAAAAACAACGATCATAAAAATAAACTAAGCTTTCTCAAATAACGCATAAACGATAACTGTCCTGTTAGAATGAATGAACCAACTCAAGGTGGGAACAAACTACTGTATATAAGAGATAATGACAAAATTCTTGGAGGCCCGAAAACCTAATGTGTATCATAAATAGTCTAGGATATAACCGGCTATAAATATTCTAGGATGTGACATTATCGATCTTTATGGCTTTGTGACACACGTGACACAAGTAGAAACAAACATTCCAAGTTGAACGTTGAGTGGTTATTTTAGTAGTAGGTAGTTTGAATTTTTATGCGTTATTTTTATTTCTCTGTCTTTTTTATTGAATTTAATTTTTTGTCATGCAGTATTTTATCATTTGTATTAGTTGATATTTTATGTAAATTTCCATTTTTTTAATTGTAAACAGATAAATAAAACAACATTTTAATGTCTAATACACTGTTTTAATGTCCCAAATAAACCTGTATATGGTAGAAATAAAATTTTTGAGATGAGAACAACGGACACAATAATTAGAGCAAGACGACTCTTCACTGTACGACAAAATGGTTCTCAAGAAATTTAGATCGCACATTAAAGCTATATCAATGCTCACAAAAAAACAGACGAAAGTGGCAGATTTTTGTGTTAAAAAGTGAAAGTATTATGTGTCAAGAAAATTACATATGTACATATATACTTACTTTTGACATATACTTATGTATGTATTGTAAATAGTTAGACATATAAATGTACATGTTATAATCCGTCAAATACATCAACGTTTTAAATTATTTTCTGTATTTATTTTGTCCTCTGAAGGTTATTTGTGAATTGCATTAACCGGGGTCATTATTTGTGTAGCTTATGGTATAATAATCGATTATCGATCGTTTTGCAAATTCTTTGTTCATAGCGGATTATCCGGGGAATTTGTTTATCCGGCGTTGCCGGGCCACCCTATCCCATGGATAATCGGGAGTTTACTGTACATTTATCTAAATGGTCGGTCAATCTAAATTTTACCTGTTAAAAATGAAGGCAGTTTTTATATAATCTACAATTTTCTTTAGAACGTATTTTTGAGTACATTAATTTAGTAACATATAAAAAGTTTTTTCTACTGGTATTTTGTATGTTACTACATTGGGGTAAGAAGAAGTTTTATCACGAAACAATGGTGTTCGAAGTGGCCTCCATTTTGGTGTACGGTTATGCATCACCACACAAAACAAAGAATCCTTGTTTACTTTGTACATTGGTAATTTTTTTGTGAGCTTACTTTTGCCAATTTTTTTTCTTTTATTTATCATCCATTTGTAATTTTTTTTAATTAACTTGGGAGCGGGTTTAAACTGCCCGAAGCACTGCTACCTTAGGTATATTGTACTTACCTCCCTGATCTAGTCAAAGAGCCCCTTCCCTCTTACCAGGTTTAGAAGTTTCCTGACTAGTGTTTTACCTTCAGCATCCTCTTCCAGAGCTGTGCTATCACCAAAGAGGTTGAAGCGCCTCTCGGCAAGTGCTTCACATCTATAAATGATGGGTCTCCAGTTCTTGCCCGCATAATCGGCACACTGGTTCATCTTTGAAGATACCCGTATTATGCAGATGTTTCCTTAGTCCACAGTGTCCTGTAAGTAGACCTGTGGCTATCCTCAATTCCTGCCTAGACAGATAGATGAGACTCTCCTGCAGCCCCAAGGAAGGTTTCCTAAGGGTTAGCTTACTGTGTCTCATTCCTTCAGTCCTGACCCAGTGCTCACAGTGTCTTTCAGCCATCCACCTTCGCACTGCAATCTTGACCATGGATTTGGAAATACTTACCGCCGGCTCCGGTCCAATTAGGGGAGTTGAAGACCCCTCTCTGGCCAGTGCATCTGCGGCTTCATTTCCAAATAATCCCCTATGCCCTGGCACCCAACCTATCTTGATTTGATTGTGCTTTGCCAGGGCTTCTAGGTTATTTAGATACTCCCTGACTATGGCCGAGGTGACCACATGTTCGTTTAGTGCCTTAATTGCTGCCTGGCTGTCAGAGAAAATAGAAATCCGGGTCCTGTGTATTCCCCTTCTCGCTATCTCTCCCAGACAGGCATTCATAGCATATATTTCGACCTGAAAGACAGAGGTATGCCCCAAGGAAGGTTTCCTAAGGGTTAGCTTACTGTGTCTCATTACTTCAGCCCTGACCCAGTGCTCACAGTGTCTTTCAGCCATCCACCTTCGCACTGCAATCTTGACCATAGATTTGGAAATACCTACCGCCGGCTACGGTCCAATTAGGGGAGTGAAGACCCCTCTCTGGCCAGTGCATCTGCGGCTTCATTTCCAAATATTCCCCTATGCCCTGGCACCCAACCTAT
Source organism: Prosapia bicincta (assembly GCA_036971475.1). NCBI lineage: Eukaryota > Metazoa > Arthropoda > Insecta > Hemiptera > Cercopidae > Prosapia > Prosapia bicincta. The sequence continues at coordinate 245,845,262 of JBAIZL010000005.1, read as the reverse complement.
CTTGATTTGATTGTGCCTTGCCAGGGCTTCTAGGTTATTTAGACACTCCCTGACTATGGCTGAGGTGACCACATGTTCGTTTAGTGCCTTAATTGCTGCCTGGCTGTCAGAGAAAATAGCAATCCGGGTCCTGTGTATTCCCCTTCTCACTATCTCTCCCAGACAGGCATTTATAGCATATATTTCGACCTGAAAGACAGAGGTATGCCTCCCCAAGGAAGAAACTAGTTTTACCCTTGGGTTTTTACAATACACCCCCGCTTCAGTGCCGAAGTCCATCTTGGAGCCATTTGTGTACCAGATCTGAGCTCCCGATGTTGCTGACCCTGACCATTCCATCATAGTTTGGTGGCCTGGTCAGGTGCAAACGTCCGAGTAAGGTGGTCACTGCCCATCTCCAAGACAGGTTCTTTGACCACACACTCGATACTCATATGTCCCGAAACATCTGGGAGATTAGCCCAGTTGTTCGAGTATACAATCTCCATGCTGGGGTTTGGTGCTCGTGGTTGATTGCTTCCTACTTGTTGCACCTCACCCCTCACAACATCCAAGCCCTGGACGTTAACATGCTCGACTCGGTTTTGGTCTCCCCTGCGTTGTGTGCTCAGGATTATTGGTCCTCCTGCTGCTCTCGCCTGATCTCTTCGGAGCCGCCTTCTGGCCGCTCCACTCATACGCTTTCTCCGTAGAGAAAGCGTGCTCAACTCTACAACCATTTCACTGGTTTCTGCAGTCGGCAGCTTGGTAGCCGCCCCCGCACCCCCAGTGGTGATTGCCGTTGACACATCTGCTACAGACTCACGGTTTGCCGTCTCATTGGCTCCTGCTGTCTGTGCAGACTCAACATCAATTTGTGTACTTACTTGGTCCATTCGCTTCCCAAGTATGGGGGAAAGAACGGTCAACCAGAGCAGAACCCCCACTGCTCTGGCAAGACAACATACAATGAGGTTTTGTCTGGTTCCTCAAGGGGATCGTGTGCTACTGCATTTTATACCCTACAGCCATTCATCTATCGGCACGATGCCTTCCACCTTGGATTGGGTATTCAGTCACTGACCTTGAAGCACACCCCAAGTTCAGGACATTATTAACTGTTGCTCATGGAGCGAACAGCCTGCTTTACTCTCTTTTGTTACAACTGTGTCGTTAGGGTAGTTTCCTGCCCATACTTCACAGCCGCATTGCCCTTGGTTCACCTGGGAGGTGAGAGTAGCATTGTGAGGACTTAATTCCCAACTACCCCAGTCCCCAGTCAGAGCAGTTATTTCTACCACACCCAACCGGTTGACTGACGAGGAGGGATAATTCCTCACCTTTGAACCATTGCCTTGGGCCGGGCCTGCTTATTCAGAAACCTTCCGGAATCCTTATTCACAAGTAACCTATATATCTGTAGGCCGTTCCACTATCCGCCACCAGTGGACCTGCCCAGTTGCTAAGGCAAGCTATCCATTTGTAAGAAAAAAAATATCGGTTGATAGCCCTAACCTTTTAAATACTAATTTTCTCTCAAATTTTATATTATAAATTAGAGTTTTGATTAAATTATCCTCTGTGTGTGTGGCGATTAACATATAAAACATATAATATAACAATTATGTTAGTTTAGCATTATTTATTAATGTTTATTAACACAAGTAAACTACAAAGTATGAAACAAGAGAGAGATGGTTTTTCAAGATAACTCAGTAAATTTCCAAATGCAAGTGTGTTTTTTCACTTATATGAAAGGTTATTACATGCACTTTTTGTGTATCGTGAGACCTATTTATGCAAAGTAACATCATCTAAATGATGCCACTACGCATGACGCACGATTCAAGCCTCTTCTCAATATCCATTGTCACATGAACCAACATTTCTACAGGGATAGCAGCAATTTCTTGAGTGAAGGTTTCTTTAACAACTAAATTTCACGGTTTAAGTCATATATTGATGAGTCAGGAGATTTGGGAGGCCAAAATACATCGCTGAAACTAGATAATCTGTCCAAAACAAGGAAACATGCGTAAAAAAACTGCATTCTATTATACGACCGCATGGCTCAAAATATTTTCTATGAAAACATGGTAATATAAAAGCTTTTTTTTTACCTCAACTGATAACATTATTAATAAAATGAAAGGTTTTAGACAGGTTTTTTACCAAAAATTGTAATACACTGTATTTCTTAAAATACATAAACAAAGAACATTTAGCACACAAATTTATTTTTTGAATTTATTAATATTAAACATTGATACGATATTCAGGCTTCTGGTGGCCAAAATACTTTAATATCCTCGATAATTTGTTCGAAGAGATCATTTCCTTGGTTATGTTTTCGCCAAAGAAACTCACACAAGTAGAGTTGATTAAGTTTCTACTGGTTCCACACTCTTTACAGTTATGCCTTTTGAAGATGACCACAATGATTCCATTCTTTGGGTATGAGCTCCGCTTATGGGGTCAACAAAGTTTTCAGAATCATTAACTGTAAGATGGATATACTTCATGTCAGGTATACTTGTTATGCCACTATAAGAGTTCCACATATCTGAAATGATAGTAGTTCCCAGCTTAATACAGTCTTTTATAGTTGTAAGTAGCATTTCAGCTGATCTGTTTGGTACAGCTTACAGGGAGCACTTGTTATCACCCTTACAGATCCCACCAAACACCCATTGTTGAGGATAAACTCGGCAAACATGATTTCTTCTTTTCGGAAAACACGACTTGTCAATTTTAACAGTTTTATTTACACCGCCAATTTTCGTTTTATGATTAAGAATGGAATGTGGACATACTTCTCTTAAATAATTTTTCCAGTCGGTTATTGAACCTGCACTCATACCTAATTCTTCTGCACAAAACTTAGTGGTTGTAGCTCTTTTGACTAGGAATATATAAAAAAAAATAATAGTTTCAAAAGGAGGTTTACTTGCTTCGAGCCACCGATCATGAGCATTTGTCAAACTTAGCGACATTTTGTGCTTGTTATCACAATTACGTGTTATGTAGTATTCCTTTATTACGAAAATAACTTACTGCTTTTTCCTTACTATCTATCTCACGAACTAAACGTATCAGTGACATGATCGATACTGAAGCACTAACAGGACACTGATGGTTAAAGTACGGTGAACGTCTTGCAGTAACTGATAAGATAAGGAAACTTGCTGCTTTATTTATTTGGTCTTAACTGGTTTATTAGATATTTATTTTATGTACAAAGCAATATGTGGCAATTATTAGTGTTTTAATTTTCATAGAAAATATTTTGAGCCATGCGGTCGTATAATAGAAAAGACCCAAAAACTGCATTGAATCGATCGTGAAGTGGGAATGTTGCACTATCCTGTTTGAACCACACATCTTTTAAACAAATTCTTTGTTTTGTCAGTTTCTGGTTTCAAGAAGATTTTAAGTATATGAACATATGAAGCAGAATTTATAGTGACTGTGGTATTGAAAAAATAACCAATAGTAGCCTATACCAGACTGTAACTTTTGCAGAGTGGAGAGGGCGATGATGACTTCGGTAACTTCATATTTTCATATGATCCCAAAATCATTCCATATTGTAAACAAACTCTTCACATACAGCAATATCAATTGCATTCAGTTATTAGCATTTTATAAACCATTTTATACTGATAAAATTTAAGTTCTTGATATAAATTTTGTCAAAAGATTCATGATGGATTCTTATCTCACTAGCATAATGTCTGGCTGATCGCCTGGGGCTATGATTCTTGCCTTTCTTACTTTTGCTGCATATTCTGATTTTATTAAACTGTCTCTTGGGTTTATGCTTCTGATCCAATCTATTTCTCTTGATCTGAATTGTTTCACCCACTTAAGGATAGTGTTACAACTGGAAAGACTATCTCAGGATAATGTTACTGTAGGCCGAGATTGTATTGTAAACAAAACAATTGCAGCGTAGCTGTAACAGACTCACCTTTTACAATAACAATGTAAGTCCCACTGCTTCATTACAACTGAAATATCACCTGTTGTGTGAAGAAGAAATATTCCCATCTTAAACATTCACAACCATCCATCTCCTGTACTTCACAACACAATGAGAGAATACATGTACAACACAAAGCTAAGTTGAATAAGGGAGTGAATGATCACTTTGACACAAAACAGTACTAAAAATATGTAAGAATGGGGAGGATAAGGGTAGGTACACAGGAGCTTGAAAGCAATCAGGACGCCAAGATTGTTTCCGATCCAAACTCTTCGACACCTATCAGAGTTTCAGTGCACATGAGATAGGTATCCACGTCATTTCAATCCTGTCTTTTTGATGGGTATTTTCCATTTTGGGAACTGTCTTCATTCTATGTTGTTTCTCCTACGAGATGAATTGAAAACAAGTGCCAGTTTACAATAAGAAAGTAGTTTTTTTTGTACGTAGTGTACAGCTGTTCGTTTTCTCTTGCTTCTTGTATAGTTGTCATTGATTTGATGTTCTTTCATTTAATTGTGAGCTTTTTAACAGGAATAAAAGAAAAGGGTTTTTGCTATTGTTTAGAACTAATGTATTTCATAATAATATATTATGATAGGCCTCAGATATTGCCAAAAACTACTGTAATCAAATTTTGTCTGCTGTTCTCCGAATAAATTTCTCTTTTACGTTAAATTGGGAATGTTGATAGAGCGTATTGACCATCGATACTTTTTAGCTGATTTTTGAAAAAAAGTAGCTGATAGATTTAATTACTAAATATTTATATGCGTGTATATATATAATTTTAAAACAACATAGGTTATTCAAATACAAGAATATTTATTAATTTATATCCAAAGCTTTTCGTTGGTAAACCAATGTAAACCTATGTTGCTTTAAATTATTAAACAAGAAAATGTATTATATATATATATATATATATATATATATATATATATATATATATATATATATATTATAATGTATTAAATAAAATGAATAGTAACTATTAAAGGTTAATCTCTTGAATTTTGTAGTCCATTATGTTCGGTGAATCTTACTTAATCACTTTAACATTAGTTTATGACTATCTGAAATTTTAATTTTGTAAATGTGTAAAAATTTACTGAGACAGAATGTTTTTTGATCAATATGTGGCGATATTCATCAGTGTCTTCTGCTTGGGTTAAGTGGTGATGGTTTTAAAGGCAGGTTTTTTATAGTATCGAAGAGTATGTGTGATTTGTATTTGGTTTGTTCGCATAATATATCTGTAATTTGTGTGTTTGTAAATTTCATATTGTTTGGGGAGCCCTTTTTTTTAAACAAAAAAAAGTACCACATCCCAACACATTAGAACAATATGAAATTTACAAAAACACAAAGTACAAACATATTAAATGAGCAAACCCAATACAAATCACACATACTCTTGGATACTACCTTTAACCCTTAGCACTCGACTGTCGGGGGAGCCCCGCCAAGCTTATATTGCAGTTTACTCGTATGTCGGGGGTCACCCGACACGATTTTCAAATGCCTATAACTCGTCTCCGGCAAAGCCCACGACATTCAATCTTTTACCGTTTGGTGCTACACTCTATTGAAAATAATGTGAACTAAGTTGAAAATGCCTAGGAATATGTGAGTCATCACAAAATCTAGTTTGCCGCTACGTTGTAAGCTGCAAGTAGGTTACAGTTTTGACAGTTATTTGTTTACTCGTAGTTTGCCGTGGCTTCACGTGCAATGAGTGATTCTGAAATTCCTGATCTTTTACTTGATCCTGATTTATTAGAATGTAGTTCAGTTTCATAAACAAAATAACTAAATCAACAGGTATTTGTAAATATAACCAGTTTATGGGTGGTGAAGATTTAACTGTTCAATATCCGTTCACGGTGCAAAACCGTGCAGTTTTACGAGACGAACAAATAAATGGTGGAGCAAAATGTTTTTCTGGTTATTAGATATAGTTGTAGTAAATAGTTTTATTATCTATAATAACAAAAAAAAGGAAATGAGAGAAAATCCTGTTAAACAAAAATAGTTTTGCCATAACTTGGAGAGGGAACGCATTATTGATATCAGGAATAACCCGTATAGTAAGAGGGGTCGGCCATCAACTACTGACAAAGAAGAAAGACTGAATGGGAAATTACATTCTTTACCAATGATAAAAGTAGTTCTAAGGATATTGTAGTTTACAGTAACAGGAAGATAAAAGGAGGTAGAAGGGAAACAGTTTTTCACTACAAAACATACGACAGAAAACCAGGACTTCATCCGGAAGACTGTTTTCAAAGATATCATACTCTGCAAAACTACAAATAAGATAATAAAATCATGTACATACAGTATTAGTGAATAAAAATAGCTTAGTTTACTATAATCAAGCAAGAGAAAACAAAGTTTTCCATAAACAATAATGCAACCTGCAGGTGAGGAATTTGTCTCAATTTAATTACAAGTGGGGAAGCAAAGCATGTTACAAAAATCCGAGCGGTAAGGGTTAAAACGGTCATCGCTTAACCCATCAACTCCAAGCAGAAGACACAGTTGAAGATCACCACAGAGCGATCTCAGTAAGTTTTTACAAATTTGTAAAATTTAAAGTTCAGATAGTCATATACTAATGTTAAAGTGATTAATAAAGATTAATATCTTGAACTATAAATCTAAGTAATTCCTCATTGATATTAATAACAAATTGTCAATCTAATTAATATTAATGCCAAAGATTAATGTCAATTGGTTATTCAATCATATTTGAAGTTAAATATATAAATTATATGATATTAATAATTATATTATCGAAAACTCACCTGATAAAATAAAACAGATAGAAAGTAAGCTATGTTGCATGTGCACTGTTACCTATCGAGATAGGCCGAGGGTATCCGATAGCCATCGTGCGTTGCCCCATTACTCCCAAAGTGTTTCTTGCTATCCAATTGAAAACTATTTCAGCATCCTGATTACTTTCTTTGCTCATGTGCACCTACCCTAAACTTGCCCCTTGAGCAGTTAGAGTTCTCTGTCCTTGTTTAGTTACATATGCATATTGGATTGCTAATGCTTACCAACTACAAAAAAGAACCTTACATTTGAAATTCATAAATTCTCTTTCTTATTATTCAACTTATTCTTTCTCTTATAATTGGTGGGTCCTAGTCCATTAGTTCCTTATGGAAGCACCACATACAATAAGACTTCATATTAAATCCAAAAACAAGTGGTTCAATTGCAATCAATGCTAATAAAAAAAACTGCCAAAGATGCTTTAATAAAAAAAACTACTGATAACAACAAAAAAATTATTGTGATTGGAGATTAAACATTCCAGGCTATACAATAATTGTTATAGCTTGACCAACTATAAACATAAACCCTGTTCTTATAGAGCATTTTTCATGTACCCAAATCTTGTAAATTTGCCTGGATTAACAGAGCATAAGCTTTTTATGATATTGGTAAAAAAAAAATGCACCCCATTCATGTTCTAGGAAATCCACTTTATTACAGAGAATGTGTTAATCTAACATTACATTTAAAAAACAATACTTGGAAACAAAATTTGCTTTAAAATTTTTTAAATGTTTGTTGAGGTTGTTTTGTGTATAGTAGGGTATGAAATAAATAAATATATCATACACAACCAACACACATACTCAACACTCGTTTACGTTATGTACATTTTGAGATTATTACATAAAAATTCCTAAAAATCCCTTAATATAGTTATCTTACCCCCTTTCCTCAAATAATCGATAGATCAGTTACATGAATTCAAAATGGAACACAACTCCTGGAACAGCTGTTCTTGTTTCAACATAACTTAAGAGCCACTAAAAGCATTCTTCTTTTTTTTATTAAGGCTTTTTTGGATAATAACGTTGTTGAAGAGATTTTTCTAAAAACAATCTTGTCAATTCCAATGTTGTAACTTTATACCCATTGCAGATATATTAAACTTAATGCTAATGTCTCCAAATGAAAAAACTGTTTCGAATTTTTCATTTATAGAGTAATCCTATATAAAAAACCAAAATATTTTTAAATGGTCAAGCTGCCAACTTGGTTTTTACTGAATGACCACTTGGATTAACCCAAGTATTACATAGTAGATGTTTGTAAAGTGTACACTTAAAGTCAGTTAAAAGGTAGAAATAAATTTTAATTTTAAAACAACTGAACATCTTAATTTTAACAATTAATAAAACAGTGTTCTTTATATTTATATTGTTATATTTCCTTCTTCTAGGTTAACCGAGGTGGTTTATGAAGTCTACCTGCTTTTGGGTGTGTTATATAAGATAATATAGCCTACATACCTATAGTGATGAATTCTAACTATCACTAAGCTTTGTTTTGAGTTAATATTATTTGTACGTTTAAAGAGTAAAATGACAAGTGCTTCAAATTTTCTTGACTGTTATAATCATGTTGAAGAAGGGATAGCTTATGTAGATACAAATATACCTGGCACTGGTTTTGATGAAGATAGTTTTGATAGTCAGCTTTTTGTTAAATGTGATTGTAGAGAGAACACTTGTTCTGAGGATTGTTGTGCTTGTGTTAAATACCAAGGCGTGAATTATGATAAAAAATTATTAGTTAAAAATGAAATTACTTCTAGTACATTTATAATTGAGTGTAATAGTTTATGTACTTGTGATGCTGAGTGTAGCAATCGTTTGGTACAGTTTGGACCAAGAAAAGGTTTGGTTATTTATAAAGACTATAAAAAGGGTTATGGCTTGAAAACTAATGAATTTATAAAATCAGGCTCATTTATTTGTGAATATGCTGGTGAATTAATTAGTAGATCTGAAGCAAAGCTTCGAGCAAAGACTGATAATAAAACAAATTATATTTTTGTTTTGCGTGAACATTGTAATGATACTGTAATAGAAACTGTAGTAGATGCCACAAAAATTGGAAATATTGGACGCTACATAAACCATTCTTGCGATCCAAATTCTGTTGTCGTTCCAGTTAGAATTGATAGTCCCATTCCAAAATTAGCTATTTTTTCAATTACTGATATTAAAAAAGATGAAGAAATAACATACAGCTATTCTGGGAATGACTCTTACAGTACAAATGGAAATTCTCTATGTTTTTGTGCTACAAAAAAGTGTAAAACCTACTTACCATTTAATGAAGAGCTTTTTGACTAATATGAATTTCAATAACTATGATTCTAGTAGACTAGGACAATATTTAGTTTTAAAAATTATTGGTTCTGTCTGAATAATTATAAGAGTATTTATATGTTAAATAGAAACAGTGGTGGCGGTAAGGGATCGGGGGGCCCCAAGAAAGGAAATGGGGCCCCTTTTAACAAAATATGTATCAAACCGATTTTTAAGATTCAAAGCCCACAATATTTTCCCTATTATTATGCTATTATAGTGTGGCACTATACGATATTAGTATAGTATGTTCTTATGCCAAATTAGTAGAAGTTCTATACCGATTTTGGAAATATACAACTGATAATTAGCCCAAGCCACCTTACTCCAGTTTATTGCCAAAGAAAGAATGTGTTTATTTGGTAATACCGAGAGTAAGGAGACGTGGCACAACTCTCAGTTGTAGATTTCTATGTCAAATTTGTATAGAAATTCTACTATTTTGTCATAAGAACGTACTACTTTAGTATAAGTAGGTGCTGCTATGCTATAACAGCATAATATTTATACAAATATACTATCTAATTCATACTTTTTCGGCATAAAATCACCTTATACCAAATTAGGATAGTTTAGTAATACTAAAATAGCAATGGTTTTCTTTCACTGCAGTAGCAGCGTACAGCACTGCCAATTGCAGCAGTGCTCAGTGTCGGAGATTACTATGTTGTTTCAATTTCAGTTTGATTTTTTTAAAATTTTAATGGGACAGATCCTGCCTGGCGGGTGATTTGGAGGCCTTCTTGCCGCCACTGAATAGAAACATCTTATATAAAACCATAATCTATGTGGCTTTAGTGGTTTAACACATGAATTTGTTCTTGAGGATATCTATAGTATAAATTTGCAAAAAGGTTTAAACAATGTAAAATAATATATTCCTTTTTATCAGACATTTCTATTTAATAAATGCTTAACAATAAATACAGACACACATAATTTATTTTATCAACGTTTCAACCATGGTATCAAAATAATTTTTTCATGTGGTTGTTATCAAGACACTAAAATTATTAATATAATTTGTACAAAAAATATAAATAAATGATTGAACATTATCAAGAACATTATCAAAAACATTTCTAAATAAATGTTTCAAATGTTATGAAAACATAGTAAAAAATTATTCTTAGTAAACATGTCTGAGCATATTTAAGTACTAATTGTCTTGTGCTATTCATTAATATTTCTACCATTATATTTTACCACAAGACTTTAATATCATATCATTATTGTAATAACTTTTCCTACTCCATAGTACTAGAGGGAGATTCTTGTTCCTTCTCTTATCTGACCAAAATAGTATAAATCTTCCTCATTCCAATCTATACATGAGAATGTAGTGGAGATAGATACATTCATACAGGCCGGGCATAGATTAGGTTCACCCTGGGCATTTAATTTGTACATTTGAGCTGTAATTCTCCATCTATCATAGTGGAGGAATTTTATATATTTCTATCATGATTCACTATCCTTTTGACATTCCTTAAACACAATAACAGACTTATTGTACTGTTGGTCTTAAAATATAAAATTATTAGTGTATAATAATGTATTATTATGTATAAATAAATGCATAGTTAATTATTATATAGCATTAAAATTGTTAGTACAGTATAAATATGGATGAATATTGTCAAGACAATGCAAAGCATTTAAAAATTTGTAATTTGAAGGCAAATATGGTTTGGTAATTAATCATAAAATTCTGCATTGTTATTTTAAGGCAAAATTATTTTCTCAATTTAGAAATTATATATACAAAATAAGTTATTTTATATTTGTTGATAAGAAGTTGTCTATAATTTTTTACACTGCTTTATCACAGGGTAGAGGCTAACCTTGATGTTATGTTCTATTAGACCGAGTATAAACTGCAACCGAAGAATGGAGTACTAGCAGCACTACCACATGACAGAGTAAACATAGCAGGCAGGAAATATATTTTTACTACTGCTACTGTGCTGCTAGTATTTCCCTCTACGGCTGCAATATTTACTTAATTGGGTAGTAATGCCATCAGTGAATAACACATTTTATAATATACCTTTTGTAAATATATTTATTATATCCTTTAAAATTATAATTTGTAATGTTTTAAATTTATTGGTAACAATGAATATCAATATGTGGAATATTAATCATGAATTTAGATTAAATTACTATTTAGTTTAAATAAATATAAGTATTTGGCAATATAAGATACAGTAGTTGTTTATCTAACCTTTACTTATCTGAAACTCCTTACTATCTGTTTCACCACAAAAAATTAAATCAACAAAATAAATTTAAAGCAATCACAACCAACAAGAATTGTAAGTTACTAGCATGAGAGTAGCTATTTTTCATTGTATCTAACTCTAGTACAGCTAATAATTATTTATCGAAAACTTGTTGTTCATGACGAGCTGGTTGTTAATTACTTATTACAATTTTGATATTACTTGCAACCTGACTTTTTGTTAACTAAAGGTTGTTAAATTGTTAACTTGCACTTCTTCAGCCTCCAGTCGTAAGACGAAAACGTTTCCTCCAAGTGTAAGTTAACAACCTTTAGTTAACAAAATGTCTGGTCGCAAGTAATAACAAAAGTGTAATAAATAATTATTTGTTACCATTACTGTGTATTTAGCCTGTCTACTATGTGATTCAAGTGTCTGTTATTTGCCCTACACATACTATCACAACTCTAACTCAGTACTATATCACCAGTGAGCATATTGCATGCGCAACACATGGGTGTATTTACATATGCATCTGAATGTCTTATTTTTACAAATATTGTGTTTAAAAATTTAACTACACAAATATGGATTGATGATGAGAATAAAAGATGTGTTATTAATAGAACTAAAACTCGAGGTGCCCAAGAGACTGGGGTAGGAAGAGACAGTATAAAATGTATCTCATGTTTTTGATTTTGGATGATTAATAGGAAGAGACTGGAAACAAACTAATAAAAATGGCATGTACAGAGAAAATCTAATTAGAAAGTAGTAAAAAAAAATACTATAAATAATTAATACATAACTATGTGAATACTTTAGAGCTTACTTACTGAAGTGTTTAGAAGCAATCGTTTCATTTATGAAGCTAAGCCTCTACTGGGAGCGTCGCACAAGGTATAAAAGGTCTGCATAAGATTTATGAGTGTAGTGGAGGCATATTGTTGGATTTTACTATGTAATGGAAAAAGGTGTTGGATTTAAAGTATGTGTGGTTATTTAAAACATTTTCTTTAAACTTTCTCTTCTGTTGCGTGATGTTTGTACATTTCATATTTTTATAGTTAGTTTTTTACTATGGTTTGATATGTGTAGAATATTTAAATTAGTATGTATGTTGCGTGTTTTGTAAATGTGTTGGGTTGTAGCTGGTTTTGGTTTTAAATTGTTTGTGTCATTGATGTGTTCTTATGTGACACTGCCAGTCGAGGCTTAGGTTCGTAAATAAAACGATTGTTTCAAAACGCGTCAGCAAGTAAGCTCTAAAGTATTCTCTTACTTATGTATTAATTACTTATAGTTTAATTAGTAAATTGAAGATGATTACAAGCAACGTTTTTAAAAAAATATATGTGCAGCAAGAGGTGTTGCATTTTCATAATAAATTCAATGGACTAAACCCAGATTTTTTTAGTATTGTTTGGCTTGACTGGTAGAAAATGATCTCTACAGTGTTCGTTTTGATTTCTAAAATAAATTCATAGGATGCAAAATTATATGAACATATGTATGTATGTATGTAGTGCATGCATTTATGTTGTTAATTACTGGGAACTGCTCCCTGCACTTTGCTAAAAGGCCAAACTTAATCCATCACCTTGGATTACTGGATCACAGCGAGAATAGATTAAAAGAGACCTTTTTTGTCTCTCAGGTATGTGTGGAATAATAGTAGATTACAAAATTTGTTCTATATAAATGATCACAAAAACCAGTAACAATTATTATCTCTTGTGTCAAAAAATGTGAGAAACATTTAAAACATGTGCTTTTGTTTATGTGAGATAGGCAAGAAACACATAACATCTAAGAAATGTTCCTTACAAGAGTTGTATTTATCACAAGTCTTGATTCTTTTATTTGTCTCTGGCAACAGGTATAACTAAGTTAATTTAATCTCATCAACAATTTTTAAATCCTCCATTTGGGAGGTTGTATAAAATAATTTTACGTTTTCCAAGTATTATTTCATGAAGACAAAAATTTTAAGAGCATTTGAAAAATTAAAAAAAAATGTATTTAAAGGACTCTTAAAAGATAAAATATAAACACTTGACTTCTTTGATGGTTAAACAGCTCTCTGTAACTCGTAGAACTAAAGTGAAGATTTAGTAACATAGTTAATGAGTACTTGAAGTTCTAAATAGAAAGTAGAGAGAGTAAGAGCATTTCATAACAAGATATATAGTCTTTAATATATTAATTGCTTTTGGTCAGAGGTTTTTCTCATAGGGAAAGTGCTGCCAGATTCAATAAAATTGTAATCATTATCAAGGTTACAGAGCATTAACCCAGTGAACAGATTAATCTAAATGAATGGTCATCATAATTTTTTTTTTAATTACCTACTTTCAATTTTTCTACTTTAGTTCTTGTAATAAACTGCTCTATAGAAGAACAGTGGTAAAGAATAAAAAATTCAATGTATCAAAGTATAACCCTACCCTTTTGTAATGCGACAAAAAATATCTTGAAGGGTTTTGTGCTAGGAGTATGCAGTCAATTAGGGGATGTAAGTAGTATCATTACATATGTATTGAAGGTGTTGGATGTATAAAATGGTCATTTTTGTGATATAATTTATGTACAACCCCTTTTTTGTTAATTTAATTTAAAATACAATGAATCAATAAATTTTTTGTCATGTATAAATGTTATATATTAAAAACATATAGATTAAAAACATATATAGTTATTGTTTTGTAATATCTTTTATTTCTGTTCTTAATACTTTTTCCCCCATATAGCTGATAAATACCTCTGTTTACCCTTTACTTCATTTGAGCAAACCTGCCTATGCTATGCCATAATCATCCTATATTAGCAGAGAACCCATCCTTTGTATGGGGTTGATGTATATTTGTATTGATTTAATTTGTATTTGGGTTGAATATAATTTACTGAAATTTAATCCCAATAAATATATCAAACTATAGTTTATAAACATTATCAATTATTGTCTTGAAAAAACCAAGCAAAGGAATAGCTAGCTGCTTGTAACATGACATTTGTAAAGTATAACTAACCTTGAAAGATGAATAACAACAAACATTTACTATCACCTGTTTAATTGTGTTTAAAAGTAACTTTTATAGATAATTTTAAACTCATTTTCTATCAACCGATTAAACCAAGTGTATAATGGAGTATTGAGAATTGAGTGTTAAGGAAGTTTTCAAGGCCTGTAGGGCAGAGCCCTGATTGAATTTCTAAATAAAATAGGCCAATGTATTAACCAGGCCTACATGAATAATGTTCATGTAAAATTTCAGCCTATTGGGTTCAGTAGTTTTTATGTGATTGAGTAACACACACACACACATTGAGAGGGGCCATATACCACCTGTCATATTTTAATTTCATCAAATTTTATTTTTTTTACAGGGGGATGTAAAGGAAAGATACATGTTTATAACCTCGATTTAAAATAGATTACAGAACATATGGCATAATACCCACTATATCCCATACTTATGTAGGGGAAGGTTTATATCCCTGCCCTATTCTTATCTGTTAGTCACAATCCTTTCCTATAACTCACATTTGGTTAGTCATTCTGTGAATTCACCTTAAATCCACAAAAAAAGGTTTTTTATTAAAATCATGAAAAACATTTAAATGGAGTTGACAAACATTGGTTAAAAGATATGTGTTACAATTTTGGAATTTTAAGCACAAACATATTAGGTAATTATAATCAAACTAAATAATTCTTTACAAAAAAAAAAAAAAAAAAAAATTGGAAGAATTGTATGAAAACAGGAATTATTATTAAATAGAGACATGGATTATAGTTTTTTTTTTTTAACATGGAACTAAAACTGTTAATGAAACAACAATTTTAAAAACCAATAATGAATAAAATATTTGAAAACTTACCAAAAGAAATTTTGTTAACAATTTTAAACATTATAAATGAATTTTCAGTTCCATATTTGTTCTTTCTTAATACTTTATTTTTAAATGTATAATTGAGGACATGAACCACTTATCTATTGAATTTATCTCTTCGTGAGAAGAAATTAATATTTCTTTGTATTCAATGACTAAATCAATAAGATTTCTGTATTAAGACTTTATTTTCAGCGAGATGGAACAAAACAATACTGATAAAACAGATGAGAAACCATTATCAGTGTTAGAAAGATTTCGTCAGTTATCACGCCAGAAAGACCAACAATCAGAACTAAGTGAAGTAAAAGCTGGAGGGGATGTGGGTGCTATATACTTATCTTCTGATAAAACCAGTATCAAATTTGAAACAGAAAATGAATTGTTGCCCAAAAGAAATTTACAAGGTAAGCCAATAATTGAAATTAAATGAAATCCTTTTTTTTATAATGAAAATAAAAATTATATTAGGACTATAGGTGAAAATCATATTTCCAAAAATGAGCTAGATTAAGGAATGATTTTTTTACAGGAGAAAAAATGTGAGTGATATAATTTTAAAGGATTATAACTATACAAATATGGATTAACTTTGAAAATTTGTATTTTATTGTTAGATTTGAATTTATTAAGAGATAATTTTATAGATAACTAAATTATATTATTATCGAATTATAGTTATGCTTGACTATTAGCTAGTTTTGGTTAAGATAATCTTTGACATGTAGCAGATTTTATGAGTTGTAATTTACTTGCTAAATGAATTATAGTTAGCATTTGTTATAATTTTAAATATTTCAATTGCCACACTATTTAGCTGTTACAGGAGATAACAGAAGATCTTTATCAGTTGTACAACTAATAAACTTACAATAATTAAACTTATCAATTAAATATTGAAATGGATATAGCCTGGACAAAAATATTTTATGATGCAAATACACATATAAAAAAATCTTAACCAACTAAATTTTCATTACTAACCTATACAAATACAACTAATTGAGAAGTTGGAGTAAAAACAATCTTCTGATTTTATTAAATCTAGGCTGCTTAAAACTTTAGGTTTATTCAAAGTCGCTGCTTGATATTTAATATTGAATAAGTTCTATATTATAAATTATTTCAGAAATGTTTATAGAAATTATTCATATTGAAATTAAATTTCTTATTGTTAGATTAATATCAAAATTTCTTTCAGTTAATATAAAATATTTAAAAAAAAATTTAGTCAGATCTCACTCAAATGTGACTTTAGTTCATTATTAGCTTGGATTGGTAAACATAATTTATCTATACCAATATATTTCACCATTTTCCCATCTTGCTCTATTTAATTATATATTTAACTAAGAATCATAAATATGGGTTCATTTTAAATACTCTTTTAGTCCTTTATATTAATTAAATACTTCTTTTCCTATTTAAATTACAAGCACTAAACCCTCCATTTCAGTGCAGTTTACATTCACTTTAGTTACCATAGCAACAAATAAACAGTACACAGTTCCTTTGTTTAAACTCACTGTATAGAATATCTACTAATCAAGTTACATAACGATTACAACCTTATGTTATATTACATACATAATAAATTTGATGTATAAAAATTAATTTGTCATGATAATTGTGTAATACAAAATAAATTACCATCTAACTTTTGTTAATATGTTACAGCTATTACATTATAAACCAGAATTATCATTATATTTTTTAACATAATTTATTGGATTTTTTCACTTAATTAGGGTTGATTCAATTTTCCATTAAATATTCTTGTTAATAAACATGTGAATAGAGATTTGTATGTACATTGACATTAAAAAAAAATTGTATTAATCATTATATAGTATTAAAATATCAATTATCTCTTCTAGGATTATTATTATCCAAATACAATTTTATTAAAACTATATACTTTTGAGGACTATGCATTAAAACTGCTTACCAAATGAGGTGTATATTAGACAAGAATGGGTTTGTGTAACGGATTGACTATAAATCGTTTTTATATTTTAATTCATTTAAGAATTATCCATCATACACCTATTCCTAGACTAGGAGATTTTATGTAATTCACATAATTTGAGCTTTCACAATAATTTTTTATTCTTCATTGTTGACAACAGCCATGGTTAATAATCTTTTTCGAACAAAAAAGAAAACTTGTCAACGTATGAACCATGTGTATAACCATTCATTATGATAAAAAATCAGCAATAAATTAAACATTTTAATTAAACAAAATTTTAAATACAAAAGCCCCATTGTTTTACCTTTAAGTACATATAACTTTACACATTATAAAAACCAAAGTTCTAAAGAAGAGCTCTGTACAGCATGTTTTCTACTAATTTGAATCTAGAAGATCCATCCAAAGTACTATTCATCATTTTCAAAATATTCATCTTAATGTTATCATGCCATAAATGGTATAATTCCTTTTTATGAAGCTTTCTTTATTTGCTCTTATTGTCCTTTAGGGCTTTATACAGATCTTTGGTCTTATGATTGAAAATTATTTCAGGTAGAAGAGGGAGAGGTGTTAAAAGAGTTTATGATAACCAAACTATTTCTCCTAAAGTTATACAATTTCATCAAGGTCTTCTAGAGCATGAAATAGGCATTACCGAATATGTTACACTAGGACCTGGGTTTAAAGGCATTATTAAACAAAGGTAAGTTTATTATATATATTATAGATTGAAATTGAATAATAATAACATTTTTTTAAATGATTTTAGTGTAGAAACTATATTCATTCAATATATATGTAAAGTGGAGCCAATAAGGTCAACTTCATAAAGTCAGTGCAACGGAAAAATAATGGACAACGTAAAATATCAAGATATATATATATATATATATATATATATATATATATATATATTGATCAGGTGAACCCAACAACAGTTGACTCCCTCTTCAACTGTTATTGGGTTCACCTTGTCAGTGTTAGATGAGCTTTTAACAAAACGTCGGAACTGCGATTTTGTGCATCCAGAATGAACGGATGTACTCCAGATAATAAATCTTCATCATATTTTTCCATCCGTGAAGGAATACATATCAGCATATATATATATTTAGGTTAGTTTTGGTTGGTAAAGATTATTTAGATTTTTTGGACTAGGAGACTGACAGACTTACCTTGGTGAGAGTCCACTCTGTAGTCTTGAAATAGAAACACATAAAAGCACTTAAACAATGATATATTTCAACCACACAGTGGTCTTTGTCAATCGAAGAGAAAACACAAAAAGAAATATGAGAGAATGAAATAAAATAATTGTAATCACAGATTGTGTAGAGTAGAAATCAGATGTCACAGATGCACAGATTAAAGATATATATATTGTTTCCATGAACATATGAGTGATTATAGTTTATATAAGTCTGTCAGGGGAAAAGAGATAAGGCTATTTGGAAAAAAAAAATGAATGGATTTATCTGATGTTGAGGTTATATATATATACTTCGCTGACAAGGTGAACCCAATAACAGTTGAAGAGGGAGTCAACTGTTGTTGGGTTCACCTGATCGATATATATATATATATATATATATATATATATATATATATATATCTTGATATTTTACGTTGTCCATTATTTTTCCGTTGCACTGACTTGCACTAACAAAGTCGATTATCCAGAGAAAAAATTCGTTGTAGAGAGGTATTCGTTATTGAGAGGTTGTGTTGTAAAGAATGCTCCCACCCCATCTTACGCATATCGCACTACCTGCGGTAATAAAAGGGATACAGTATAATTTCGCGAGCGTAGTTAGTGTAAAAGGCCAATGTTTTATAAAGTCTCAATTTATTTGAAATTCAAGTTGTTAAAAATGTTTTATTGATGTTTTTTCATTGTATTAGATATCCACATTCAATATTTTTCATAGGGTCTACTCTGTATAGGCTATTATGATAAGTTATCTGATGCTTATGAAAACTTACTGGTAAATAAGTACACTCGTCAATTCATTTTCAGGAAGCATGACTTGAACGTAGTGGAATTTAATCGAAGCAAACTCAGTAGGCTGTAATTTAGTAACTGTATTATTTATTAACCGTATTACATTTTTTAACACTTTCAACACGGCGGCGATATTGGTGATCTCATCAAACTACTGCCTGTTTTTCCTTAACTTCCAGCTCTGACGGCAGTGAAACGCCATGCGGGTTGCATAGCCTGTCGTAGCATCTAATTATCGACCCCGTTGTTTTCATCTCAATAATTTTATTTCTAACATATACATTTTTATTGGTGACATCAGAACAGTGTATTAGACTCTAAAATATTGTTTCATTTATCGGGTCACAATTTAAAAAAAGAAATAATACAAATGATAAATTACTGTATGACAAATAAGAAAACACAATAAAAAAGACAGAGAAAAAAGAAAATTTATATACAAAACTAAAGACCTTACTACTAAAATATATTACATACTAAAATAAGCACTCAACGTTTCACTCAGAATTTTTGTTTCTTTTTGTGCCAAGTGTTTCGGAGATCGTAATGTAAACGGAGACAAATATAATTCATATGTCACGTCTGAGATTATTTATAGCCGAGATAAGCTGACATTGGTTTACTACAATCTTATGTTGACACAATCGGGGGTACAAGCATTTTGTCAATGACTCATATTTACAATAGTCTGTTCCCACCTCCAGTTGGTTTATTAACTCTAACAAGACAGTTATCATTTATTCTTGTGTTAGTGCAGAAAACTTGGTTAATTTTTATGATCGTTGTTTTTATTGGATATTCTGCCGCGTTAAATGGTTCAAACTAAAAAAAACCATTAAAATATAAAAGTTAAACCCAATTAAATCTGTTCATAAAACTTCCTGAATCATTGTTTCAGTTGAAGCATCAAAAGTTAACTTGGGATGGTCGGATTTAAAAACAACTCAGGCACAATGTTCTCCAAGCTCTTTTAAAGCACTGGCGTAAAAATCAAACCTTTATATAGATATCGACACTAGAGAAGTTTCAATTAGCCTGGGAGTAAGCGTGCCGGTTTGCTCGCCGTATCTAAGGAAATAAGCTGGGAGCGCATCTGTAAGGAAACCCAGAGCGTGCCGGAACGCTAGCCATACTGAACGTGCTAACTGAACCGAACTATAACATGCAATCAATTGCAGACATGTGTTTCAACTATCATTCTTGGTTTTGTTGACCCTCCTGCTGAAAATAAACAATTTCCTGGAAATGCCTTTGTGAGCTGCCTATACAACACTACATTTCTTCGGTGTAAATGGAAAAAAAAACTTCGTTATTGAGAGGTCCGAAATTCGTTACATAGAGGCAAATAAGCAGTATAACTTCTAAAATGCCATGGGACAAGATAAAAATTTGTTATATAGAGGATTTCGTTATCTGGAGGTTCGTTATATAGAGGTTCGACTGTATATATATATATATATATATATATATATATATATATATATATGAAGTTGATATATTACTATTGTAAGTAATTTTATCCACCATTAAGTGCAATAATTTTACCTTGAGTGATGAGGCACCTTTCGGTCAATTGACCATTGTCGAATCACTCAGTGATTCGACAATGGTCAATTGACCGAAAGGTAAAATTATTGCACTTAATGGTGGATAAAATTACTTACAATAGTAATATATCAACTTCATAAAGTCAGTGCAACGGAAAAACAATGGATAACGTTAAATATCAAGAATATATATATATATATATATATATATATATATATATATATATATATATGGAGTTGTTATATTACTATTGTAAATACTTTTTCCATTACTAAGTGCAATAGTTTTACCTTGTTGTGATGAGGCACCTTTCGGTCACTTCTGAAGTGACCGAAAGGTGCCTCATCACAACAAGGTAATATTATTGCACTTAGTGGTGGAAAAAGTATTTACAATGTAATATATCAACTTCATAAAGTCAGTGCAACGGAAAAATAATGGACAATGTAAAATATCAAAATATATATATATATATATATATATATATATATATATATATATATATATATATATATATATATATATATATATATATATATATATTTCGGTTAGTTCTAGTAGAGCTTGAAGCTTATTTAGGAATTTTTGGACTAGATAAGAGACTGACAGACTGGACACACAAAATCAACACCTACAGTAACATGATAAAGCAATTAACTAAACACAAGATAACAAACAAAAATTAAATGAAGAATTAGATAATTCTATATACCAGATTAGATTATTAACAGGCATACCAAAAATCCACACACCCGACACACCATTAAGACCACTAATAAATTTCAAAACAGCACCATCCTACATAATCGCAAAAATAGTGGACAAAATAATAAGATCTAAAATACAATATAAACACAATACAATATAAAAAATGGATACGAATTAATTAATAAAATAAAAAACATAGAAACAAACAACAACACTAAAATAATAAGTTATAACATAACTAGCATGTACCCTAGTATCCCAATAGAAGAAACCATAGAAATAATGAAAAACAAACTAATTCACAATAACAAAAAAGAAAACACAATAAATAGTATCATTACACTAACAAAACACATATGTAACCAAAATTACTTCCAATTTAACAACAAATACTATCAACAAACAACTGGACTTACCATGGGATCACCCATATCATCAGTCATGTCAAAAATATATTTACAACACTTTGAACAAATAATAATTAAACCTATACTAAACACACATAATATTTTACTATGGACAAGATACGTAGACGATGTACTTATAATATACCAACCCACCATTCACAAGGAACACATCATAATACTAAACAAACTAAATATATACAACGAAAACATACAATTCACTGTCAACACAGAAACAAACAGAACAATTAACTATCTTGACATTACATTAAATATAAATAACAATAAAATAGAAACTACAGTACACAGAAAACCTACTTCCAACAACACCACAATACACTACAAATCTAACCACCCCTGGACACACAAAATTAACACTTACAGTAACATGATAAATAAAGCAATACAATACACACAAGATAACAAACAAACATTAAATGAAGAATTACATAACATTACAGAAAAACATAACCTATCAGGAATTTACAAAATTACATGTAACGACTGCAACGAATTTCGCATAGGGAAAATGACTAGATCATTTAAAATAAGATTTGAGAACATTACAGAGGATTCAAAAATAAAAATACAAAAGTATCAAATGTTGCAGCACACCTAATATCACATAAACATGAAATAACAAACTATGAAATTAACCTAACCATACTTGAAATTAGTAATAACCCAATAGAATTAAACTCACTAGAAAAATACCACATTTATAAAAACACACACAACAATTTAATGAACCTACAGACCACATATACAGAAGACATACTATATAAAAACATTATACACACAGATCAAGAGAAAATGCATGTAACGTCAACAAATACCAACATCACGGACCGAACATCTACACCAGAAAAAATAATCAGTGATTCGACAATGGTCAAGTGACCGAAAGGTGCCTCATCACACAAGGTAAAATTATTGCACTTAGTGGTGGATAAAAGTATTTACAATAGTAATATATCAACTTCATATATATATATATATATATATATATATATATATATATATATATATATATATATATATTTAGGTTAGTTTTGGTTGGTAAAGATTATTTAGATTTTTTGGACTAGAAGACTGACAGACTTACCTTGGTAAGAGTCCACACTGTAGTCTTGAAATAGAAACACATAAAAGCACTTAAACAATGATATATTTCAACCACACAGTGGTCTTTGTCAACCGAAGAGAAAACATATATATATATATATATATTTATATGGTAAGTACAATTGTTTTACCTTATGTGATGAGGCACCGTTAAATCACTTGATCATTGTCGAATCACTGAATTCATTTTCTCTATTTTTCTAGTGTGGTTGCTCGGTCCGTGATGTTGGTATTTGTTGACGTCATATATATTTCTTCTTGTGCTGTGTGTATGATGTTTTTGAAAAATATGTTGTCTGTTGGCTCATTAAATTGTTGTGTATGTTTTTATAGATGAGGTATTTTTCTAATGAGTTTAGTTCTATTGAGTTATCATTTATTTCAAGTATGGTTAGGTTATTTTCGTAACTTGTTATTTCAGACTTATATGTTAATATTGTCTAGGGGTGTGTCTAGGGGTGGTTAGATTTGTTGTGTATATTGGTATTGTTAGAAGTTGGTTTTCTGTGTACTTGTGTTTCTATTTTATTATTGTTTATATTTAATGTAATGCCGAAATAGTTAATTGTTCTGTTTGCTTCTGTTTCGAAGGTGTTAAATACATACACCTTGTTTCTATTGTATGTTAAATACATACAACGAAAACATACAATTCACCTTCAATTCAAAATGAAAAGACCCCTCTATTCCTGGACGTGGTCAAGACAAAGAGTGGTTGCCTTGTAAGTAATGGGTGGAGCGAGGGCAACCAGCTTTGTATACAATATTTTTGTGTGGGCAACACGACGGTTCCCTGAAAGCTTTTAATTATCAAATCGTAGATGTATTCGTGCATTTGTATTGCTCACCTAAATCTGGAATAGATTTTTCCTACTGCTATTCTATTCTGTGTTTTCAGTCGCACACAAACATGCAATTTCCGACCAGCAATACATCAACTATCTTGTCAACTACTATCGAAACCTTGTAGTTTTTTCAAGTTTAAAGTGTGAAATATTGATTCTCTGGCATTGCTGGTATTATTTTCATGGACCCCCTTAAAGGCTTCTCGTATTTGAAGTTGTGTACAACTCAGGGAGTGTTAATTTTTTTTAATCTATTGTTTTTAAATGCTTTTATTATACTTGTTATATAGTTTAGAATTTATAGTAATTATATTGAATATTGATAGTTAATTCTTAAACATCGTAATCATTTCTTCAAATTCTAATATCTTTATAAACTTATATAACTTATTTTTTTACTTTTTAAAAAATGTATACCTATAATCTTTTTAAAAGTGTATGTGTAGTTTAATTTCTTGTATTTATATTATTTTGTTCTGTCACTTTTATGCTATTGACAAATACCATAAGGTTGTTGCAAAAAACACCATAGGGCGTCAGCTGAGAGTATATTAAACAAAAAAATGAAACATACTAAAATTAAAAATATAACTTTTGTAAATAATGTTATTCTTAATGACACGAATTGTAATTAGGTTTTCAGATTTCCAAGTAAATGAAATTGATCTATCTGGAAATGTTGTAAAACTGACAAACACACAGTTACCTGTAGAAAAAGGTAAGTTTTTGAAAACATACTGTGTGTATGAAGTTTTTTTTTAGATTATCTTTGTAGAAATTCAGTTTGAATTTTCAGTTTCTTTTTAAATATAAATTTGCTAATTTGTACCTTCATATATGTAAACTTTATCCTAAACAGTTTTAATCTACTTAACATAGTTATTTTTTGTAGATTTATTGTTACGCCACTTTATTTTGAATAGGATATTTCCATCATTGGATGAAAATGAACAATGATTACATTGAACACCCAACCTGTAAAGAACAGCGAAAGAGATGTTATCATTTTAGTTTAATTCTATTTGTTCTTGTCAATATTCATTTGATAAACAAGTAATATAAGTTTTTTTTAAGTAGATTCCTACTGAGGTCAAGAAAGAAAAAAATTATTATTGTTTGTTTATTTCCAGTTTGTTTATTTTATTCTTTTTGTTCATTTTTAACCACAGCACTATTTATGATATTTTGATGTAACCATAGCAACAGTGTAAGGTTGTACAATGGAAGATTCAATGACAACCAGATGGGGAAACAAAATTCATATACGTCTTTGAGAAATTCATTTCTTGGTATTGGAAAGTTGGTGCAGTGCCAATGTGCGCTAGACTTTGAACTTGAAGATTCATAGTTCGAATCCGGATAGACCCTCAAATTTTTATAATGTAATTATTGAATAAATATTTGAAAAACCTTTATTAACATCAATTGACATCCAATATAGGTTAAAAGTTGAACTTGATTGGATAAATAAAAACATATTTTATTAACAATAAAAAATTTGTACAAGATGTATATCAGGAGATTGTGAGCTAATAGAAGGAATTTAATAATAACAAACAAATTCAAAATCCACATGACCTTCACCTAGCTAATAGGGTTTAGCTTGACTGAAATACCCCAGCTAAATTATATGATTTGTTATCTAGGCTTCAATTGATCTCCCTTCTAAATACTTTTTTATAATTTATTATTAACCAATACTTATATATAATATTTTTCTTCAATTCCACAAATTCAGAATATCTTAACAGAAAAATATAATTCATGCATAATAAGTTGTAATTAAGAACATAATTTAGACCCAGTGTTTTAAAAATTGTTTGTTAAAAATAAATAAAAATATCTGGTGGAATATAATTTTGTATTAACTTGTACATGTTAGTATGAATAATATCATGTGAAGGTAACACCATTGTTAATATAGTTTTTTTATTGAATAAAAAGGAACTTTTTAATTTAAGGGGTGAAATTTTTGTATGGTCAGCTTCTTAAATACCAATTCACTGTTTTAATGTATGTAATATGACCAGTAGGGTTAACCAAAACTGCATGTAATAGAAAAATGAGAGAGACCACGATATTGTAAAACAATTAACATACCATCCATCATTAAAAATATATTTCAAACAAAAACACATGGATTAAGGTACAATATTTTAAAAATCAAATTAGACAGAAAAGGAAATTTAATTATTAATTTATAACTCTGTGACTAATCTGCTATTATTAAATTCAACAAATATTCAACTAAATTTCCTAATACCAAAATTATATGTCTGTATTGCAACCTTTAGGTTAAGGAGGGTTCAGATAATTTTTTACAAACTCTTAGATTTAAATTGTATTTAACAATCTGAAGGTTTTGTTAACAGTATTTATAAAAGTTTCTATAATCATTTGACTTTTTATTGACATTTGGAAAACTATGTTTAGAATGATAAAATGAATCCTCTTCAGAAAATTGGATTTTTGTCATTTTCATATGAATGCACAGACCCACACAAGGGCATTGCACCTTTTTCTCAATTATTCAAAGAAAGTAACGTTAGAAAGTAACTCTTTGGAATTCTACCAATTAAGTTATCATAAAAAAAGTTCTGTATTTACATGAGACAATGTTTTATAATCTGATGAGCACACCACCAATAAAATATTCACCTGGAGGATAGAGAAAATGATTTGGTGCTTGGATTTTTAAAATCTAGAAACCTACTAAGAAAGCATTCAAATAGGTCATTGTATCAACGGCGAGATTCATAAACAAAATATTTTTAAAAAAACTGCTTGAAGGACGATGGACAAGTTCATAAAATCAATGTAGTTTTCACCGTTACAGTTCATATTTTATTTGTAAAAACATAAATTGTGTACAAAATTGTCTCTAGTATTTGTCTTCAGTTTTAAAGTTTTAATAAAATTTATGGCTAATATCATAATCACCAATATTACTTATTATGGTATCCTACACTCTCTACGCCTATGCTTAAACTGTGTCATCGTAAAGCTCAAAAACGGATTTAAGAACAAAATTTTTTGTTCTCATGAAGTTAATTATAAACATGTTTGATTGTACAGCAGTTCTGTATAAACTGGACCAAAGCATGCAGGATAGCTGGGAGGTTAAACCGAGAACTAATATGAGTAGGAAGTTATGGTTTATTTACCTATAAAGTAGTGTTTTATTTCCATTTTCATTAATTATAAAAACAAATAAAAACATGCACAAATCTCAAAATTAATCATTTATTTATTCATACGCGTTTCAATGACCAAGTTATCATCATCAGTGAGTGTTACTACTACCAACTCTAACTTACAATTGTTGTAAGTTAGAGTTGGTAGTAGTAACACTCACTGATGATGATGACTTGGTCATTGAAACGCGTATGAATAAATAAATTATTAATTTGTGAGTTTTGTGTATGTTTTGATTTGTTTTTAACATAACCTCACAAGCCAAGCTCAAAGAATATTTGTTTTCCATTAATTATGTTGATTGACACTAATAATTTCCTACATCTAGATGTTCAGTAAAGTCCTATAGCATCCGAACTACAAATAAACATACATTTTTCACAAGGTAATAGAGTAGAGTCTTGATAATTTGAGATAGATGGGACAAGACCCAATCCATTTCCTTTGCATACAGTATGAGATAAGAACATTTCTTGGAAGCCCAACTCTTTTCTTTTGCATATTGTATGGCTATTAACATTGTTGGAAGCTTGAATATAAACAGCCTCAAATTAATGAAACCTTGAATTATTGGGACTCAGAATTTCGAGACTCTACTGTATTTAACAAGTAATATCCTCGTCAAGGACACATTGACGATGTTAAAAAGAAGGATATTTTAGTTTACATGACGAAAGAAATTTATTTAGATAAAACTGGTTACAATCTTACAATTTATTAATCACACAACTGGTTGCCACTAAAAAAGATAAATGTAATAAGAAAAAGTGGCATTCAGGCTAATAAATCAGTTTTTAAATAAATAAAACAAGCAGAGAAAAAAGGAAGGTTCTGAAAGTGATTTTGAGTAAGATAATAAATAGCTCCCAACTGACTGTTGCATATAGTGTTGGGTTTTTTTGTATGTTTTTTTTTATAGTTTTATTAGATAAATGAGTAAAAGAGTTTTTGCATTGAACACTTTTCCAACTGTTTCGTTTTTTTCAAAAAAGGTGTAATCTTATTACTATTTTTTAAAATTCAGTAAATTGTAGCACAGCTGACTGCTGGAGCGGAATAATTCCTGAAATTAGCTAGATTACTGATAGAGGGGAGTGAAAAATTGTAGAGGGACTACTGTATTTCTAAATTAATACTAATAATATAATTGTTTTAAAACATTTTTTAGACAAACATAATAATAATAATAATGTTTTGTTTTCTATTGTAGAAGAAGAGGTTGAAATAGAAGATGAACTATCAATACTAACAAAAGAACAGTGGGATGCAATAACAGAGTTGTATGAAACGAAAAATGATAAGAGCCTTGTGGAGGTGGAAGTGAGTGTTAATTTCTTTCTTTTATTTTCTACAACTGACAGAAAAAAATTAATGCTTTATTTTGTAACATTACATTGATGGTTGTAATTGATTTTTTTAAATATTTTTTTCTAGGTATCTAACTTTGATAAAGAAAGGAGAACTAAAATTCATAAAACAGTGAAAATGAAATTTGGGATTAATATTTATAGCAACACCATAGATAAAGACGGAAAAAAGTTTATGCAGATTGGTTTAGCGGTTAACCGAGGTATTTATGAATTCAAAATGTATGTTTTAAATAAATTTCCAGATCAATAAAGACTACATTAAGGCAAGCATCTATTTTTCTTTTCTTAATTTTTTTACATTACCTGAGAATGTTTATTTTTCTTCTCTATTGTCTGTATGAAGATATTAAGTTTTTTATCTCTACCATTCATGCTCTTTTCTCTATCCTTTTTTTTAACATCAGTTTTGAATTTATATCTTTTGAGTTATATAGTTCAATAAAACATTAAGAAATATTAACATAACTTAATTTTTAGCTTAAATTTATCCTAATTTCTTACAAAAAAAAATTATATTTGAACTGTATCAAATTTCTAGTTAAAACAATAATATTAGCTTGAAACAACTTGAATAAAAATCAAGCTTAAACAGAGAAAATAAATACTGATCTCTGCTGCTATATGGAATGTAGTAGAATCTTTCTAATTAGTCACCTTTTGTAATTCTTCACAATAATAACAAACATAGTCTGGACTGTCACTTAGTATAGAAACAATCACATAGGCCGATAGCAGACATGAATCTTTCGATTACTGAAAAAATCTCTCAGCACATTCTTTGTTCTCAAACATCTCATATGCGCTATAAAACTGTATAAGGTCGGTTGATAATTATGACATCTATATTGGATACAAAAAGGCAAAAGTGGGGTTGAGCTATCAGTAGAATTTGGAATTCCTAGAGCGATATATAAATAACACGAGAAAAATGGCAATAAAATTGAAGAGTTCATGGCAAATATAGATGTTTCCATTGCAGTTGTTAGCAAACAAAAAAGAATGACAACACCCATTCATGTTCAACTTGATAAAGCAATGTTTATCTTGTTCTCACAACAAAATCCTGTATGAATAACGTACTGTACTTGTACTATGTTGCTGGATACTAGTGTTTGTATAGTGTTGTGTAATGTGTTGTTGATTCTTTAGGCCTACATGGAAGAAGAACATTAATTACATTCCTGTTTATGTGCTATGTTTATCCACAATTTCATAACTTCTGTAATTCGTCTTTTTCTCGAAAACCGCTTCGATTCCAAACATGAGGAATCAAAGATGTTATAATATAATATTAAAAAACTAAAAGAGTGCTTTGACAATATTTTAAAAACTTCTCAGCAAGCATGAAAGAAAGAGAATGGTTGCAAATTGTTTGACAATAATTCACAAACGTGAAACTACTAGGAGTTACACTGGACGGAGCAGTTCCGCCCAGGAATGTCCGCCCACGGAGCTGCAGCTGTACAACGGAAATTTTCCTTCCAATTATGCTTTTGGATTAATGCAGCTTTAGAATATAGTGTTGATATGTTATTATTAGTAAGATGATCTTTGCTGAATGTAATTTTAGTTTGTTGATTTCTAAAATAAGTGATTACTTTATAATACACTTCAAGTTAAATGCGTTATCGACACTATTTCAACAGCTAAATTGCCAAATTAATTTCTTTAATTTCATCACAAATATGTTTTTTCCTTTTATATTGCTTTATATCTTCAAAAGTATTCAGCTCAATTGAATTTTAAATTATTTTGTTTTTTGTTGAACAAAAACTCAGTTGATGCGTGAGTCAAGAATTCTTGACTCGCATATCTAACTATTTTTTGTTCTATAAAAAATTTTGTGAGTACACCTCGTCATATTTTTGTTTTTTACCTAGACACTAGAGTGAATTGGCCACGAGGCAGAGGCGAATATTTACATTTTGCTGTCCATAAAGAAAACACTGACTCAACAGAAACTGTTAACACTATAGCACATCGTCTCAAGTAAGATACCTTCTGATTGTTATCATATTTTAATAGAAAAAATTTAGTTTTTAATTTTACTTTACAGTTGCCTTAACCTTCAACTACTGTCCTGAAATTTCTGTTACATTAATACCACCGTTGTGCCTCACATGCTTGAAGGGTCTAGGTGTGATTTATTGTGTGGTTTAACAATTTATCTTGCATTTACAATATAAAAATTGTTTTTGAATATATTCTGCTTGCAAGTGACTAGGGTAAACATAATTTTATGAGATGTTATTTTTTATTTACTAATTGAAAAGTGTAGTCTTACCTTCTACAGATCTTAGCACAGTTTAGCAAAAAAGGCTTATAATAGCACTATAATTAACATACACTAATTATTTCTTGTTCACTGATTGTACACACTTAACTTTAAATACAAGTTAAAATTTGACACATTATAAGTTTTATTTATGGAAACTGGCATTAGAAATAATAACTTAATTTTGACAGCAGTCTTTTACACAGCTGCTCAGAACATTTTAGATATATTGGCTATAGATAGCTTACAAAGTGTAACTAGTCTTTCTATTTTTTGTTACTGGAAAAATTATACATTGTTTATAACAACTTTTCTAAATAAATAAAAAAATTTGTAAATTTCTGGAGGTTCCAATTCTTTGAAATCATTTTCATCGTCTGATGCACTTTGTTGAGTTGGTATCATGATCTCTTTGCTCAATTACTTCTTCACTCTTTTGCACAGTTCCCTTATTCTCTTTGATGCCTTCTAAAAGTTGTTCATTAGATACAGCACCTGAATCACTGTCTTCTTTGGCTAACCCGTTGTTGATGGTATCTTCAAAAGCACTGTCTTATATTTCTACTTCTTGAGTCTCATTAGTTGAAATTAGTTTCCTTTTTAATCCAGAAGGTCTAGGTCTATCCATTTCTTCAATTTATGTAATTAAATACTATAATGAGATATAAATAAGAAAAAACAAAAAATACTTGTGCCTGTGAGGCACAACCGAAGTTTCATATTATAATAAAACGAATACAATGCACAAAATCATGCAAACAACACCAATGCAATGAAAATAATTACTAAATAGAAAGCTACTGAACTCCATGACCTTGAAGAGGTATTAGGGGGGAGAAACTAAACAACCCCATAGGTACCAGTACCTGCCAGGCACGACGACGGTAGTTAAAGGTTGATAAATCTAGAATTTCTTAAACACATTTTACATATTATGAGCTCTAAATATAACCCCTAAAAGGCACCAAAGAACTGAGAAAAAATATAATAGATAAAAGGCCAATTGATATGAATATCTGTAATTTTTTTCAAATTGAAATATTTCTAATAAATTTTACTGTATTAAATTAAAAATTATAATTAAAATACTTCTTATTGTAGTCGTAAAATATAAACATTTTTTTAATAACATTATTTATATATTTAAAACATTATGGTTACAAAAATATCTCATTTGATGAGATATAAAAAAAGAAAGTTATTGGAAAAAAATGGTCTTTGCAGAAAATTATTTTTAACCTATCTTAAAATTTATGACATATTAAAATATTTTCAGTCCTTTTTATAATGGTTTTTACACATTTTTTGTGTAAATGACATTATCAGTTATAGTACATTATGTTAGTTGTGTGTAGATCTTTATTGGAATAACCAATGTATTGTATACTGTTTTATTATTTCACTAGTATATACTGTATGCATATTACAGTAGTATATCTCAGCTATTAAAAATAAATATTTTTTATTTGATATAATTATAAAATTACTTTTGTTGTTAACACTCACAAGCATATTTGGAATTACAGTTTAACTCTTAGCACGTGTATTATTGGACGTAACAGCAGTCCTAAATAACAGTAAGTGTGATACATATCGTATTTATAAATTTTGACATTAATATTACTAAAGTTCTTAGAGATTTAAATACAGTGCATCTTAACATTGGTTTTGGATAAGATGACAGCTTCAATGCTTTTATTTCGTTCAGCCACATGTTATTCTTCACCGATATGTTTTCATAGAATTATGGAGTATATATGTATGCATTTCAAGGGAATTCTCTGAAGCTTATTAGATACTTGCCGATAGCCTGCATTGTATCTGTTCCACTATCTGTTCATTGTTACATCAGTGACGCTTTTTTCGTTTTCATCTGAATATAATTTTTAATGAAATGATTTTAGTGCAATTTTATTGATGAAAATTACTTACATTTTGAATGTCTTAGGCTGTGAAAATATATAAACATTTAAAATAAAGAGTTATATATTTTAATGATTACATGTACAGTAATACCTCGACTTACGCTATCCCGTCTTACGAGATTCCCAAGTTACTTGGTTTTAAATCATGCTGTCTGAGTTACGCAAATTGGCCTATGCTGGAAAAAATCCCTAAAAGAACTTTTATAGCGCATAAAGAGAAAATACTTCCAGGTTTTAAGGCCGCCAAAGACCGCTTGACCGTGATAGTTGGCGCAAATACAGCTGGTGACTGTAAGTTTATCGCTCAGAAAATCCAAAGTCATTAAAAAATATTTCTATAAAGCTAGCTTGCCCGTGATTATGGAAGTCGAATCGGAAGGCTTGGGAGACAGCTTCTCTTTTTGAGGACTGGTTTGGTCATCATTTCATACCTCAATTCAAACGTTATTGTCGGTCTAAACAAATTCCTTTTAAAGTAATTTGTATTAATTGACAATGCACCTGGTCATCCTCCTACTACTTTAACTAATTTCGACCCACACGTGAAAGTGTTATTTTTGCCACCAGACACAATTAGTTTGTTTCAACCGATGGATCAGGGAGTCATCAAAATATTTAGAGCTTATTACGCAAGAAGATCATTTGCGCATTTGCATGATGCTATGAGGCAGAATGAGCTCTCTGTTAAAGATTTTTGGAAACAATTCAATGTTTTAGATGGTTTGAGAATCATAGGAAAATCTTGGAATAAAATTTCACTAAAAACTTTGAACGGCGATTGAAAAAAGGTGTGTCTATTTTTTTCGCTACTGAAACTCAAGCGGAATCAGTGCCAGTGTCTGATGAAATTACTAATGTGATTAAAGGTGTCGGTTTTGCCAGACAATTCAATTTAGAAGTGGATAATATGATGTTCAAGAACTGCTGGATTTACACAACCAGGAGCTGACAATTAATTAAGGAGCTCTTAGCAATGCCTGAGCAAGACTTTAAAAACGCAGATTCTTTAGACCTAGTTGACGTAGAAGATGAAATGTCAGTTAGAAACTTGACAAAATATCTTAGTTTAATTGAGTAGGGCTTACAAATTTTGGAAAGCATAGACTCCAACGATTATTTCTGCCACAAAACAAAAATAAACTAGCAAGTCAAGAGGAAATTCTGCGTGAGAAGAAAAAAATCTTCAATTTGTCAAACAAATTTATTAGATTTTATGAAGCCTTCAAAGTAAAAAATAACTTTTTTACTTACTTGTTTGCAATATGTATGTATGTAATATAATTTTTTGTTGTATTATGTATTTAGGATTTTAATACATACAAATTTTTCTTCTAAATTATTAATTCATTTAGTCTTTGGTCCCCAATTAAACATGATACCTATGTGATTGTGAGTAAAATCATACCCCAACTTACGCGAATTCGACTTACACGGCTATCGCTTTGACCCACCTATTGCTTAAGTACGGGGTATTACTGTATATAAGAATTTTAATTTAAGTAGAGATTTAAACAATTGAAATTATTTTTTATACACATTCTTTACTACCGATAAGCACTCTGTTTCACAGCATTATCTATTCACATTATATATGATACAGCATTCAAACAGTTAATAAATTTAACAAATATTAAAATTATTTTTGTAACTGCAAATTTACTGCTTACAATGTTTAAGATCCTTTTTTAATCTACCTTTTTATGTTTGAACCTAAAAAGTTAACAACTTGCTAAACTTATAATTGATGTAAATTCTATGAAAAACTTACACGAATCATGAAATTTACTTAAATTATGAATTCCATAGTTTATTAATTTATACAAAAGTTGAAGTTACAAAACTAGTTTTTATATAATCAA
The DNA here is from genome assembly GCA_036971475.1 of Prosapia bicincta. Taxonomy (NCBI): domain Eukaryota; kingdom Metazoa; phylum Arthropoda; class Insecta; order Hemiptera; family Cercopidae; genus Prosapia; species Prosapia bicincta. The sequence goes on along the minus strand of JBAIZL010000005.1, from coordinate 245,810,765 downwards.
GTTTTTAAAAATTATGACTACACTAAAAGAGATTCAGTTTAACTTTACCAAATATTGAAAAGATATTATAGATTTTAAAATTTGTTAATAATCTTGAAAGTACAAATTTGTTTAAAAAAATCTAAAAGATGAAAAATAGAATACTTTTGAATTAAACTCGTGATAAAGTAGCTGACCGGCTTTGTCGATGAAATGAATTTTTCAAAATGCGTTAGGAAGTGAGTTCAAAAGTATTCACTCAGTTACTCGTGTGTCTTAATTTTTGTGTTGAATGTCCACTTATATTTAAATTTTGTGTGTATCAAAGTCATGTTTTTCAAACTGTTTTCTTCAAATTGTTTTCACAGAGTGAAGAGTAATAAATTCTCATATGCAGGCACAAAGGATAAACGAGCAATCACTACACAGAGGATGTGTGTCAGGAGAATTGCAGCAGAAAAGATGCAAAATTTAAGTATAAGAAATATCTGGCTTGGGAATTTTGAGTACAAGTGGAATGTAATTAGACTGGGTGATCTGAAAGGAAATAGGTTTAGGATTGCTTTAAGGTAATAGTTTTGCTAATTAATGTTATTGTTATTAAATAATTTAAATAAATAATTTTTAATTAATAAAAAATAACTATAATTTATAAGATTCGGTCAATGGATTAGTGAAATTTGATAATTTTCTCATTCATTATTGAGTTCCCTCAAACAACGAAACAGCTGACCGAATACAGTTAATGTGTTCGAGCCCAGACATCGTGTCTTCTGGGGGTGGAAGGTGCACAATATGCTTGCAACCAACTATATGGTACTAATATTATTATGTACACTACTTTCATATTACCATATGTTCATATTCATCTCCACACCAGGAGTTTTGACTGATCATGACTGTTACGCATTGCAAGTGCTGATAACAGGCTCTATTTCTATCGATGTATTATGCCAAAGATACAATTGAAATTGTTTGTTCACCAGCCACTTCAGTAGCAAATTTTGCCTGTGCAAGGGTGTACAGAGGCTGTGTGTGACTCATTCAACTAATGTCTACTCTTAAGAGCTAAGGAGGAACTACTGCTCCTCTTGCCTGGCAGTTAGAAATGATCAAAATTAATTTGTGGGTGTACCTTGATTCCATAGTCCTGACCATGGGTGTGATGGTTGGCTATTCAAAAACCTATGGAATCTACCCAAACATAAGTATTAGTTGGAGGAAGGGGTTACATTTGGTTACACTGAACAACTATGTAAACTTATTACATTTTTCTGTTTGGTTATTCAGCTTCAGATGAAATAGTTAATGGTTTTTGTTGTGTGTCAGTGGTTGCAGTAACAGACTATATTGAGTCATTGTTTGATGCAGTCATGATGGAAATGGTGATTTACAATATATTAATAGTTTCTAAAGAATTTTAAAAATTCAAGCATTTTTATAATTTTTATCTTAATCCTTTGAAAAATTTCGACTTCCTTAACTTTGCTGAGTTGTTCTTCCCTATGTCAGGGAAGAACATTGTTTATTTTTTATAAACTTAATTTTTTTTTAAAAAATACTTTGATATTTTTAATAAATTCTATTGGTAAAATTTAAAAAATCTTAAAAACGTTTTTGTTTAGCTTTTGGATTTTATTTTTCATAACTGGCAAGAGTTTATAATTGAATTTAACAAATTAATGTCTTGCCAAACTTATAATTAATAAAAAGCTTAAAGGTAAAAATTGTTTCGACCACGCTAAGGAATCTTCATCAGTATTTCAAAATTAAAAAATAATTTGAATAATTTAATATATCAACCTTTTTAATATATTTAGATTTTTAGGAACCCACTGAAAAATATTTTTTTTAAACTCGCTGCCTACAATAGTCTAAATATTTTACCATCGATTTCACCGTTGTTTCAAGAAACTACATTTTATGTTGAATGTTTAGTCGCTTCACTGTTAATATGTTACCATCTCCATGCTTCAGGAAAGCACGTCCAACACATTTCTCATGTCCAAGTAATTGTCTTTAGCACATCAAAATTCAGTTGCAATGATCACTTGACGCAATGAATTAACTTATGCCGCTAGGTCGCAGGATCAAAAATAATTTAATCCGCAATGGGTAATGGTTTTTAATTCAACAAGAAATATAATGACCAAAAAAAGTTTTCAATAAAATGGCACTACTCAATTTTCTATCATTTTTTAAAAATAACAATTTGTTGTTAAAACCTTGCGTTATTGTCAAAATTAAATTATTGTTATCTAATATCAAGAGCACAGTGGTACAATATATCACAATAAAAATATCAGAGAAACCCCAATACCACAAAAATTGATATTGTAATACCAAGATATTATATAAAAAATATATTTTGATTGTAATAAATTATGGTTAAATTCATCTGTGACAAAAATAACTAATACTCCTCTAAACACAGAAGTAGTGAATACGCAGTGTATAATACGACTGGTTATTAGTACACAAGTATCAACTAGGGTTAAATATTTAATTTAAATAAATGAAACCTTCATACCACTAATGATTTTTTCTTTTATTTAAAACCTTATGTACATTGCAATCATCCTCAGAGGTAATTTACAATAAATTTATCAATTTTAAAATTTGTACAAATTTGCAAATTGCAAATTACCTTTTAGGATGATTGCTATGCAATTTAGATGTACATAATGTTTTAAATAAAAGAAAAAGTAATTTGTGGTATATAGGTTTCATTTATTTAAATTAAAAATTACGCCAGTTTTCTTATAAAGTTAGGGTTAAATATATGCATTATTAAACGAATTCCAAGAATATTGAAAACGTATACTGTATTCACTACTTATTTTATTTTATATTGTTTTGTGCTCTAATAATGATACTTATATAAATTACATAAAGGCTAGGTTCTACTTGAGCAGGATTCACATGAACAGAGTTTCACTGTCTTTATTGTTTAAAAATAAATGATCCTGTCTTGAAATACAAATTAGGTTTTTATTGCCTTTCAATAAGAAATAATCACTAATGTTTTAACAAAATTCTTAATAAACATGTTTGTCAAAAGTTATCGTTATATTAATTTTCTTTAAAGGGAAATAGATGCAGATGATGAAGTGATAGAAAAGGCTGTAATTTTATTGAAAGATAAAGGTTTTCTAAATTATTTTGGCACTCAGAGATTTGGTTCCTCACTTGTTTCACCTACACATATGATTGGAAAAGCTATATTGCAGAGTGATTGGAAACAAGTAAGTTTATTATTCAAGAATTCATTTCATAATAAATGCTTTTTAAGGTTAGTATTGGTTAATTTTAAAACAGACTATAATCCTATCAATGATTTAGTTTTAACTAAGCTATGTTTATTTTCAATACACAGGCTCTCTTAGGTATTACAGACTAGTTGCATAACATTCTTTGTTTCAGGCTGTTGAGCTAATTCTAAAACCGCGACCAATGGAACGTGGATACGCTGATATTAATGATGCACGAGATACTTGGTGGAAAACCAGAGATGCAAGGAAAGCACTGAAATGTTTAAATTTTAAGGACAAAACAATTGAGGGTAAAATATTGCAAGGGTTAGATAAAAATGGACCAAATGCTTATGTAAATGCACTTGAAAATGTGAGTATATTATAAAAATAGGAGTTTATTAACAAATTCAAACCTATGCCTCATATAGATCGGGCTTTAGTTAAAGCTAGTTGCCTATGCCCGGGTATAACTCAGGATCCTGGATTTATTTCCATAGCAAGTAATTTACGCGTATTCTGTTTCGTCGATGTTGTTCTTTATATTGGTTGCTCTACTTTACATGTCTTTACCTTTAGGCTAATTAGAGTTGCTTTTACAAACAAAAACTTAATTTGGGAAGTGTGGTCACCGAAAGCTATAAGAGTTGTTTGAGATAGTGAGTGTTTAGTTAATGTAAGTTGTTTACGTTTTGAATTTGTTTTTGTTTGCTCTAAATTTTGTCTATCAGTTATATCATTTATTTAATTTGTAGTTTGTGTAATTTTGTTTAGGTTTCGACCTTGTTGATCTTCGCTTGAAATTTATCTTTCAGTTATTTAATTTTTATTGTAAGAGATATTACAATATAGGTATAATGGCTAAAGACACTTTAGGAAGAGATTCAATACGAGATTTGTTTTTGTTTTTAGACAGTGACAATGAAACTGATCTAGGTCGAGGTACAATTGACATATCTTTAATTGATGAACTGAATGAAAATGTAAATGACCCAATTTTAGATTTGTATTCAGAAGGAGAGTTTTCTAAATTTCAAAGGAAATATTTACTTTCATTCCAATGTAAAAAATGTGTATTGAAGTACAGTGATGTACAGTGTTGCTATTTTATTTCTTTGACCTTTTTTATACATTTTTTACACACACACACACGTAGTCAACTGCCAATTATTCTCGCTAATTCATGCAAGTACTCCTGTGTATTACAGAATTTGTAAATTACCTGCTAAAAGTTTAATGCTCATAAAGAGGCCCTCCTGTATGTATTTATTTACTTAGACTTTTAAATGTTTTAAACTTGCCTATAGTAGCACTTACTTTGCTTATTGAGGACGGCCGTTTCGGGAGATGTGTCCCTTTGTCAACTCAGACCGTAACTGATCTCAAGGTTTACGTAGGTTAGGGTGGGGGAGGGGTATTTTGGTGGTGTGGGTGTATTTTGTGTGTATTAGGAGTTATGATGTCAAAAAGTGCGTGCGAGTTGTAATGTAATTGTGTATTGAGTATGTGTGTAGAGTGTAGTTTGAAATGCCTATATATTTCGTATTGTTCGGTTGTGTAGCGTTGGTTATTTCTGTGTTGTTTATGAAGAATTTGTAGGTTAGATGTTATGTCTATGTAGTCATGTTTTGTGGAGTTGAGATGATCGGCGAAGTTTGATTGGTAGTTATTGTTTTTTAGTGCTTTTATATGTTCTTGGTAACGTGTGTAGAATGACCTCCCTGTCTGACCTATATAAAAACTGTGGCATGAACTGCAAGTTAGTTTGTAAACTCCAGTGGTGTTGTAAATGTCATTGATTTTGTTGTTGGGTTTAAATTGTTTGTTGAGAGTGTTGTGTGTGGAGTAGTATACAACTACAAAATAGCCTACTCCACAGTTTTTACATAGGCCAGACAGGGAGGTCATTCTACACACGTTACCAAGAACATATAAAAGCACTAAAAAACAATAACTACCAATCAAACTTCATCGATCATCTCAACTCCACAAAACATGACTACATAGACATAACATCTAAGCTACAAATTCTTCATAAACAACACAGAAATAATCAGTACTACACAACCGAACAATACGAAATATATAGGCACTTCAAACTACACCCTACACACATACTCAATACACAATTACATTACAACTCACACGCACCTTTTGACATCATAACTCCTAATACACACAAAATATACCCACACCACCAAAATATCCCACCCCCACCCTAACTTACGTAAACCTTGAGATCAGTTACAGTCTGAGTTGACAAAGGGACACATCTCCCGAAACGGCCGTCCTCAACAAGCAAAGTAAGTGCTACTATAGGCAAGTTTAAAACATTTAAAAGTGTAAGTGATTACTAGTAGCTCACGCGATGATGGAATCAACAAATGGTATTTATTTAGTTTTACTGAAATAAATAACTTGCAAAACGAATTACCATTTTTATAATTTATAAATTTAGAGTAAATTAATTTTTAAATTGTTTTACAAACAAATTATTTTAGGCTTAACTATAAAATCTGTTATTTTTAATGTATCTCTGGTAACCTTTTATTGGGAACACTTGCTTTGCCATTTGGTATTTAACTTTGATTTTTTTTTGCTCATGGTTTTTAAAAGTATGATGGAAAGAAGAAACAGACATCAAAGTGGAATTGTAAGCACATCAATAAATACCTTGCAAAATGTGAAACATAACCTTAATGAAGCAAAACACAAAGCAGTAAAAAGTAAATGTTTTTTACATTAATATATACATAGACTTACTTATTAACCCTTTTGGTTGAGTCCTATCCTCAAAACCATGCATCAAAGAGAACAACAAGGCAAATTTAGACCATCCAATGGGTACCAGCCCATTGTGGAATGGTTGGAAAAGAGGTGGCAAACCTGATCACCAAACAAACCTCACAAATGAAGCCCACAAAGCTCTTTCAGCTGCAAAGAAAAGTGCAGAGAACACAATGGCAAACATTTGGACCAAACCCTGGAAACTCATAGATTTACTGGTGGACCTTTCACAGTGAAAAATTTGCCTCGAGGCAGAAGAAATACTACAGTACATACTCATGGATTGCTTAAGCTCTTGCAACTCTCACAGAAACAAAACTAAAGGAAATAGCTGAGGTGGATGTAAATAAAATACTCAACGACAAATCTCTTTGGGTGCTTGCTGGAACATGATCATTGGGTCATCAGCATCACCTGTAGCCGGACACCCATATGAAGGAGTAAGTTTTACACATACATAACAATATATTTAAAAAGTATCTGACTGTGATAGGTTTGATCAATCAGAACTAATAATTCTAATTACAGTAACACTGAAATTGGGAAATAATTGAAAACTCACAAAACAAAATACAATTTACAAACATTATCAGACATTATGAAACACTATTTCATCAAGTATTCAATTTTTTTAAATTGGATTGTAGATTCTTTATTACACAATAAAGGTGAATAAAAATTCCTCTCAATTTTCAACACATGACAAAATAGTGTCCTAACAGCATGATAAGGTATAAATGGAAATAATAGACACTTATGGTACCTTAGCATGATGAGGTATAAGTGATTTTCGTCACTATTTGTCTAAGAACGGTGACACTGTTTACGTATATTTTCTAAGTACTATGGTTTGAGTTTTGTAAACAAATAGATGCCTATTTATGTATATTGTCTTTTCGTAGTGATAAACCAAATATTTGCGGAATCCATTTATTGTCATATAAATTCTGTAATGTAACATTACAATAGCCAAATATTTAAATAAAATTTTACACAAATTATTGGAAGTTTACTATTGTAATACAGTGATATTCATTAGTATACTACTGTTTCTGATTAAATGTCTGGAATGTATCAACTAAAGAAGCTGAGTCAAAGCAGTTTCTACAACACACCTTTCTATAATCGTAATGATTTATGTACAAAGTTTTCTTTAGGTAAACAACATTTCTTAATCTTCTATTAACAATATAAATTCATTTATCTATTTATAATCCACCTAATTACCATGTGATTATATTTAGTATATGTTTTGAAATATATATACAAAATTTTATTGTAATCATTTGTGTTGAAAAAGTATTTTTATGGATTTTTAATATATATTATTCAACTCAGAAACACTCAAATTTTTATTGCCAAAATATTTATACAAAATTATGTTTCTGTTTAAAATATTAGTATGTTTGTTTAACAGTTGCCTAAAAATACTCTATCAATGTATTCCCATGCATACCAGAGCTTATTGTGGAACAAAATTATATCTCGCAGAGTCAGAGAGTTTGGACTCACGCCGTTAGAAGGAGATCTTGTATTTGCTAACAATGATACAGAGTTTCTTGGGGATGAAAGTGTATCAGAAGAAAGGGAAGAAGATGAAAATGATAAAGAATTATCTGAAGAAAGAAAAGGTTAGATGAGAAGATATATTTTGTAACAAGAATATTTTATGTTCTAGGAAAGGTCTGTTCATTGTTTTTACTGAACGACTTATAATAGATCTATCATTTTTTTAAAACATATCTATAATGTAATTGTTTCATTCTTCTCTATAGTCCTTTTTTATGCAACAAACATTCAACAGATTTTGACAAAGTTTGTTACATACACTACATATTTTATTATTATTTTGGCTTACTAATGTGAAATGGACATTTAGGATATCAGCTTTTGTATATTTTCATATACAAATAGTTTTTAATTTGTAACTTATGATTCCATTATTACATACTTCATATACAAGACACACTTTTCTTTCATGAAATGAGGGATGAAAATTTCTTGTGTGTGTCTACCCATTGCTTATCTAATTACATGTGCATCGAGAACACTAGCTAGTACGAAATAATCCCTCCCGTCAATTGAGTTGTATTTCACTACAAAAATATTCTCACTTATAAAGCACTCAATATTATATTTTCCATATGGGTGGGATATTTTTATTTGTTATTTTGTAACTTAGTTTATTATTTGTTAATTGATTACTGTGTGTAATCATAAATAGTTGATTACTAAAATCAATACTACAGGGAGGGAAAACAGGATACAAAATAGCATATACAACAACACAACAAAACCCTATAACTACTAACAAAACACATCACTATCAACAAAGATAAACTACTAGCACTAGGTCACAACCTGATACAAATTAAACTGTACAAACTGCAACAAATTCTACATTGGACAAACAGGTCAGAGCTTCCAACAAAGAGTCAAGGAACACACAAAATCACCCAAACAGAACACCGACTCAACATTCGCCAATCACCTAATAGAAACAGGACACAAATACACAGACATTAACCATAACCTAGAAATCTTACACATCAACAAAAAAGGACCCCATCTCCACACATTAGAACAGTACGAAATTTTGAAACACAAAATACAAACATATTAAATGAACAAACCCAATACAAATCACACATACTCTTTGACACTATCGAAAACCTGTCTTTAAAACCTTAACCGCTTAACCTAACAACAACTCCAAGCGGAAAATTTAGACAACTAATGAAAATCACCACGGAGCGTTCAAAAAAGTTGTCTCAATAAGTTTTTACAAATTTATAAAATAAATTAAAATTCGGACAATCATAAACTAATGTAAAAGTGACTAAAAAAGTAAAAACAAATTAAAAGTTACTTACCATTTAAAGTTTTATTTGAGTTCTAGGCTCCCACTTTGTGTGTACACAAAAATACAAAAATTATAAAAAATATTTACAGCAAACATCAACTACTGACTGATATAAAGTAAAAACTATACTAAAGTCCTCACTCCAGTTGACGTAAAAACTTCTGAAGCATTCTATTATGTTATGATATCTGACAGAAGGTCAGTGGGCTATAAATATCTTTCTTTATTTATGCTGTATGTTTTGGGAGTCAATAAATACCCCTTAAAAACACAGACGTATAGTCTTCTGTATTACATATGAGAAAATAAACTCTTGAAGCAAACAAATCAATCAAACATTGAAGACATTCATGACTAGCTGACCTAGTCCGTAAACTGCCATGGGTTTAATTTCAGGTACAATGTAAATTAACCATATGTGTTAGTGTACAAGTACGGTACTGTTTTGTAAAGTCTACAGGAAATATACTACTTGAATCCAACATCATTAAACTCTTTATCCTTCTATTTTTAGATGAGTCCAAATATCTTGAAAGTCTAATGACTGTTAGGTTTCTGAATATAGCCAAGGCATTGGACTCATATACAAAACCGCAAGGCATTGTAAGGGGATGGTGGGGTTTGACTAGGATAAAGTATCTCAGTTTAAAGCAGCCCATGGCAGTTTAGTTATAATTTGTAATTAACAGTTTCGTCACCAAGGATAACCGTTTCATTACAACGGAAAATTTAAACATAAGGTTAACCATTATAGAGGTCATGCTGCTGGTAAACAGTTCTTGCTAAAAGAAATAAATGTGCATCAATGATGGAATATAAAAAAAAAACTATTTAAGTGTAAACAAACAGAAACTTTTTTTCTGGAACAAAACATGGAAAATATTCAGAAATTAAAGCTGGTGTTTTAAAGTGTTTCAAGATACTTCGTCAAAAGGTCTTCCAGTAACATGAAAAGCATCAACTTTTATAGCCAAAGAACATTCTATTTTAATGTTAGCTGTGGATGGTGAGAAAAACTCATGAAGAAACTGTGTCTGTCATTTTGCAGTAGAATGAACAGTTGCGAAGAGCTAACATTTGATCACAAAGATAAATTGGCTCAATATCAACGTTGTGTCATACAACTTAATTGAAGAAACAATATCATCTCAGTCAAATTGGATATGCTGATGAAGTTAATGTTTTCTTTGACATGTCATGAAATTACACCATAAATTAAAAAGGGGAAAAATTATGGTAAAAACAACTAGTTACAAAGAGTTAAGAACAACAGCTATTTGAGTGTGGATTGCAATAAGTTACCATTTTATGGTATTCTGAACAAGCAAACTATGGCAAAATAAACATTTTATGATGTTTGAGCAGAAAAGTAAATACCTGAATGGCAGTCCATAATTTCTTAGGGTGTGTATGGGAGCGTAAACTTAATGGACTTCTGAAACGACACAGTATGTTAGTGATAGTTGGGTTTCATGGTCATTTGGCTGATAACAATAAAACAAAATGTTAAGCCAGTTATAATTACTTGATAATGGAATTAATAAATCCTTTATAATTGTATTTATGAAAAGCACAATTAGTGATTGACTGAAAATGACCTCCCCTCTTACAACAGTCGGCATGATTAATTTGAGCTTCAATACTATCGCATAATAATTAGTACTATTTTTTGTAAAATGTAAACTCTGAACTATTACTATTATTGAAATGTTGCTATGTCAGATATGCATCTACTTACTTATTAATACCTACTTTTAATTTTACACATGGTAGTTAATAGTATCAAAATATTAATATAAACTAAGACAGAACGTTTTCGATCGCTATGTGGCAATCTTCATCAGTGTCTCCTGCTGATGGCAGAAGACACTGATGAAGATCGCCACATAGCGATCGAAAACGTTCTGTCTCAGTAAGGCTTAACAAATTAAAAAATTTAAAATTCGGATAGTCATAAACTATTGTTTAAGTGATTAATAAGATTCATGAATGTAATGGACTACAAAATTCAAGAATTAATATAAAGTTTTTTACTAATTCTATTGTGTATTATCTTTTTCCCAAAAACCATTATTTAAAAGATGGGTATGTCTTTAATTCGATGTTTTTATTTTTTCCCAAACATTACTCTTTAAAACATTGCGTCTTATGTTTGAACGAATTCAAAATTTTGGATAGTTTTTATAATAAGAAACTATAAAAATATTCACAATGCATCTGATTTTCAATGAAGTTATGACTGCTGCAAAATGATTCAAAATTGCAGTATCTAATAATATATGAATTTTCTTACACATCATAAGAAATTAAAAAACATTAAGTTGTAATTGAGATATTACGCTTCCAAAGATATTGATAAATTTTGAGTATTAAAAAACACTATTAATAAATAGGTGGATTTCTAAGTACTTATCTAGACTTGAAGTCAGTATTTTACAAGTTGAATCCAGAAAGAAAAAGACATGGGACCAGCGCAGCAGTGGGTGGGGCTAAATATCTTTATATTTAAATATGCCTACACTCAGTACTCCTGGAGCTGTGGTAGGCGAGGGACTGTATCTTCTATTTTTCTCACTGTGGCTAGTTGAAATGTGCATTACAATTGAAAATCCTGCCACTTGTGAAGTACTTCCAATGATTAGGTTTTTGTTGACAAAAAATTACAAGCCAATTAAAATCCATCGCTATCTTTGTGAAGTTTATGGAAATGGAATAATGAATGAAAGCAGATTGAGGCAGTACTGTATTGATTTTTAAAATGGTGCATCAATGTTTACAATGAGGACCACATTAAACAGCCGTAATCGCTGAAGACCTTAACTACTAGTTAAGATCTTAGACAGCAGATTTCTCAAACATTGTCATTGAAAACTTATATTATGTTAAATAAGTACCTAAATTTGAATGATGATTACATTGAAAATAGCTTTAAAATATTTATAACAAAATTTTTCCCTTTAATTTTATTAATTTTTTTATTTCCACATGCCTGTTACCTTATCGATTGCCCATGTATAATCTCTGTTTTCAGAAATTAGAAAATGTGATCACAATTAAAATTGTGAAAAATGCTTTTGAATTATTAATTTATTTACATTTTTTATTTAGATGAACATGTGAGAAAAAAATTTAATGTTCGAGTATTGAGTGAAGCCGAAGCAAAAGAAACAAGTATTTATGACATTGTTTACCCTTTGCCTGGATATGATATTGTTTACCCAAACAATGTGATTGCACAGTGGTTCAAAGACTTACTAGCTGAGGACAAACTAACTTCAGACGCTCTGCAACAAAATAACAGGTTTCATATTAAAAATTTCCGATTTAATGTAAAATTTGATAATTCTTTTCAATTCTGTTTTCTATTATGTTCATTAAAATATTTTTGTTGGAATTTATCAATATTAAAACACAAACATATATTTAAAATAAAAATTTTTGCAAGTTGGTATTGGCATAACCTATTTTATCAAATTAGGTAATCATCTTCAGTTCATGCTAGGAAATAACATGCTAGATATTTAAACAGTTTTGGATGATGATAATTATAATAAATATTGATCTGTGTATAATAGTTTACTCATCATAATTGTTTAAATGAGTAATTTTATGAAGTAGACTTAATTTAGTGTTAATAATTGACACATATTTTTTTTTAATCAACGTGTGTGTATGGGGGGGAGGGCGTTCAGCCAATGGGTTTAAAGAGGGAAATTAGATTTATTTTGAATTTTAAAGACCCCATCACACAGATAAATTAAAAGGACAGATCTTTGACCTGCCCGAAGATATGAGACATATAAAAAAGGTTATAAACATGACATTTTAACTATTGAAGCAACTGTGGCGTAATGTTTATTTTTAAATAAATAAAACCTCTAAACCACAAATAACATTTTATTTAAACCTTATGTACATTTCGATTGCCCAGCAATCATCTTCAGAGGTACTTAAAAAATACAAGTTGTATTTTTTAAATACCTCTGAAGATGATTGCTGGGCAATCGAAATGTACATAAGGTTTAAATAAAATGTTATTTGTGGTTTAGAGGTTTTATTTATTTAAAAATGACATTTTAAGTATAACAAGTAAATTTATAGTCACTATTTAATTACACTCTAACACTTACATTTAATGATGAAATATGAAACTCAACTTTAAGTTGAGTTACCGTAGTGTGCATACTTATAAAAATCTTTTTTTACATATACAGGGTAGAAGCAATGAGATGCCCGTTGAGCTGAATTTAAAACTGAGCTATTTAAGCTGAATATAGATTTTCTAAAATTACAAGTAGAAAAAATTCACATATATAAACAATATTCGAGCTGGCTTGTGAGTGAAGGTTATAAACAAAAGAATAAATAGGCTACGGCTCACAATTATAAAAACTTAAATATCAGACGTGTTACAACAAAATTATGTCATCTCTTCAGTGATGCTACACAATCGAAACTTAATTTAAAAAATTGAAATAAAAATATTGTGGGTTATGTTCAATTTTTTTAATTAAGTTTCGATTGAGTAGTATCACTGAAGATTATGACATAATGTCATGGAAACGCATTTGATATTAAAGTTTTTATAATTGTGAGTCATGGCCTATTTCTACTTTTGTTTATTGACATTTATGTCACAGAATATATATATATATATATATATATATATATATATATATATATATATATATATATATATATATATAGGTTAGTTCTAATAGAGCTTAAAGCTTATTTAGGAATTTTTGGACTTGATAGGAGACTGACAGACTTACCTAAAGGCAATAGTCCAAAACTGCAATCTCTTGGAAATAAGCACATATAAAACACATATAAAACACTTAATACACTTTTATTTGAAATTCAAATAAAAGTGTATTAAGTGTTTTATATGTGCTTATTTCCAAGAGATTGCAGTTTTGGACTATTGCCTTTAGGTAAGTCTGTCAGTCTCCTATCAAGTCCAAAAATTCCTATATATATATATATATATATATATATATATATATATATATATATATAGATTTTTTGGACTAGGAGACTGACAGACTTACCTTGGTAAGAGTCCACTCTGTAGTCTTGAAATAGAAACACATAAAAGCACTTAAACAATGATATATTTCAACCACACAGTAGTCTTTGTCAATTGAAGAGAAAACACAAAAAGAAATATGAGAGAATGAAAAAAAAAATGAAATTTTTTAAAATTTTTTTTTTAATTTTTTTTTTTTTTTTTAATTTCATTCTCTCATATTTCTTTTTGTGTTTTCTCTTCGATTGACAAAGACCACTGTGTGGTTGAAATATATCATTGTTTAAGTGCTTTTATGTGTTTCTATTTCAAGACTACAGAGTGGACTCTTACCAAGGTAAGTCTGTCAGTCTCCTAGTCCAAAAAATCTAAATAATCTTTACCAACCAAAACTAACCTAAAAATATATATATATATATATATATATATATATATATATATATATATATATATAGAGAGAGAGAGAGAGAGAGAGAGAGAGAGAGAGATAGATAGATTTTTTGGACTATGAGACTGACAGACTTATGTAGTCTTGAAATAGAAACACATAAAAGCACTTAACTAGGGATGGGCCGATTCCTAAAATTTTCGATTCCGATTCCGATTCTAAAATTTTCCGTTCGATTCTCGATTCTTTAGTCGATTCTCGATTCTTTCAAGTTATATTAGCTTACATTCTAGTTCTCTAATAAATAATTTAGTTAAGTTCTTGGTCATATGGCAAAACCTTTTAAAAGTTCTGTTTTAATGTAATAGGCTACACAAAACCTTCAACCTTGGTTTATTAATAGCAATTTTTTAAAAATAAAAACATATCAGATTAAAGTAATGACTTATTTTAAAGTTAAAAATGTGAACTTTATTTATTTTATTATTTATGAAAAAATTCCTAAGCCTATTTACATTGTCTCCCAAACAAAACAAAAATTAAAAACAAACGAACAACATAAAAAGTAAAAAAATTAATACAAATAGGATAGTTTTTAATATTTAAAAGTCTGGCAGGTAATGTACATTTCTGTTCAAAAACACAAGCATTTGATCACGTTATGGGTCAAGCTAGTTTCATCACTAGTCATATATAGGCTAACTCCTGATGTTGAGAAAGGTTTTTTAGAAAACACTGTCGCGAGTGGGCAGACAGGTATTTTATTGCCATTGCATTTAAATGGGGGTATTTGGCACTTTGTACTGCCAAATACTTCCCAACATCACAATCTGGACTGGCTAATAGTTCCCCAGATAATTGTTTACTTCTTCCTCTACTGTCAATTCCCCTGGGGTACCTTCTTCCTCAACATTCTGGATTAGTGGGGCATACCTTCTCCACATCTGGTGGGACCTTTTTTTCTGCAGGTGTCTGGAACAAGTGCAACTGATTCAGGCCTATTTTGTATTTATTACTCAATCCCAGTTGATTTTTAACCGACTATCACTTGTAGGTCCTGTGTCTGAGGATAAAGTTTCTTCAAGTATAGATCTTTTTTGTTGATAAATTTGGGCAAAATGAATGTTGTTTAAGTGCTTTTTCATATTTGATATATTATGTGGTTTTCCACCGTCAGTTTCTGTTAACCGTCATCGAATTGACGTGAAGGCCAGTACCCTGAACCGAATACCGCAGGGTCTCTTAACGCTTTATGTTTATTAGTACTACTCAGCTGGTGTTGCTACTTTTGGAAAAATTAAGGCACAGTATTTAACAACAAGCTTCACACTACTTACAGATATATTTACGATGGTTTTTGTTTGATAGATAAACGCCGACGGGATTAAAAACATGATGTTATTCTAAGAGCTTTTTGTCCGTTGTTACGGGCCGACACACATATTTGTTATAACCTATTGTAATAATTTTCACTACTGTTTTCAAAATTCCACAAAACCTTGTAAGTCGGAAATATTGACTAAATATTTAGTTGTAAAATAATCCTTTAAAACGGACTTTGTGAAAGTTAAGTACAAACATTGATACACTTAGATAAACTCATCCTTACTAGGAAGTAAATTATAACATAAATTTTTTAACAAGTAACTTAAATTATTTTGTGGTGAAACTTTTACTTAATATGAATCTTGGATAGTATTTACTGGACCTGTAGGATTACTTATCAGAGAGAGAATATATTACACTTTAGTTCTATATTCAAAATATTTATAAACTCACAAATCAATCACATGTGACACGTTTACGTGTCTTAGTGATAGGCGCAAAAACACTTTTATCACCAGTCAGTTTATTATTTGGGTAGCCGGGACATGAAATTATGGTTTTGTTGTTTCTTGCTAACACAAAACACAAAAAATATATCAAAACAGTGTTGCACAGATAATAAAATTTAATTAAATCAAAAACAATGTCGAGTAAATTGGTCCGACGAAGTTTATTTACGTTTCATTTACGGTAGGAAAAAACTATGTTGGGCCAGTTGGTCCGACACGTATTTTTATAAATATTATGATGAGAAACGTATATTCATACTTAGATATGATAGGGGAACAAAGTATAAGAACACATGATTTAAAAATGAGCTTAAAATATTTTGGCAATTCTTTATGAAAACATGATATTGTGGCCGGCAGCTAAAGTATTAAGGTACAGTGACGCATTCGCTTTGTTTGTTAAACTACACGAACTATTTCACCTGTAAGTTTATATTACTGTACCTTATTTTGTTACATTTGTAGCTACTGTGCGGATCTGTTTATCATGTAATAAATAGTTTCATTTGCTATTACAATCGTGTTTATTTTCTTTTCGCTCCGAAATATATTACATTACTGTGAGAGTGATATCTGTCTATAATATAATTTATTGAGGTTAAGTTTCGGAGGAATAATACGGTGTTTCTGTTATCCGTCTATTCGCTCAACCATCATGGCCACGGTTAATCGAGTTTTTACTGTACTTTTTTGTGTTTTGTTCTGACATCTATAAATCAGTGGCAGTAAGACACGTGGGGGAGAGAGTATCGAACCCGCTCTAGTGAGAGAGAGAGACGAGCGATGTCAAACGACCAGAAATGGTTACGATCTTGATTGCTGTTGCTTCATAAATAATAATATTTTCGTTATATTTTCGTTTACGTTTATCATTTAATTCATTCAAATCAACTAATACATAAATAAGATATAGTTGGTAATTAATTATTTTTCCAATAAATTACTCCACACACATATCTTAATAGTTAACAAAATAGGAATCGGAATCGACACTTTTATGATGAAGAATCGAGTATCGACGATTCCTCGATACCACCTAGAATCGACGATTCCTGGAATCGAGAATCGGAATCGGCCCATCCCTACACTTAACCAATGATATATTTCAACCACACAGTGGTCTTTGTCAATCAAAGAGAAAACACAAAACGAAATATGAGAGAATGAAATAAAATAAATTATCAAATTAGGTGATCATCTTCAGTTCATGCTAGGAAATGCTTCTTTACCAACCAAAACTAATATATATATATATATATATATATATATATATATATATATATATATATATATATATATATTATAACTTAACTTTTGTTATAATTAAAATTATATTTTAATGTTATTTATTTACCTTACCTATTTAATGTCACACCTTCGGGTTTATAAAGAATTAACAATCTTATCAATTTTTAAACATCACTTGCATTTATCCTCTTCAATTAACTCTACACATTATTCCAAATTTATATTAATATTTTGCAGTGACAGGATTGATATCTTAACTAATATTACAATGAAAAACGGTGGACTTCTGAGGCTTTAGATTTCTAATAAAATAACATAACAAAAAAAAAACAGTATTAAAATTTTATTCTTGCTCTCGGGTTGCTATTACGGGAACTTTGCTTTTAAATTAGAAATGGTGAAACTAGAATAGTTTTTATAAATGTTGATAAAATTAAAAGTTTGTTCTGAACTAAAAGATAGATGTCTGTTGGCTACACTTATATTCAAATAATACTTATTGTTCTGAAGAGTCCCTGGAATCCTGCCTTGGTTATTACCTTCTGTTCTTACACTTGACACACAAAAAAACTTTTTTTTTTACTAATAAAAAAAAGTTCTTTACTTAATCAATTTATCCCTTTACAACACTTCCATCCTGGTCCCCACCAATCTGCCTGCCTTTCTCTGAGACTCTCCTCAAAAACTTCCCCTCAAAACTCCCGATCATTTAGTTTTTATTAAAAATCCCTCATCTCTCACACTACCAATGTTCTTTGTAAGTTCCCACAATTCGTCTAATCTAACGGTACACGGTTAATTTTCCCATGGCTATATCGGCCACTGGATTTCCCGTCTTAACAAGCTTTGGACCCTCTATTGTCAATTTGCCGGCACACAGCTTATAGCTTTCCTGGAAAAGGATAATGGATGGTACCTGCTTTGTTGGCACCTTACAAACTATTTGTGACTTTCTTTGCTAAATCCTATAGATATTTATTTTAGCAACTAACTGAATATAATTTAAAGCCTCATACTTTATGTTATAATATATATATATATATATATATATATATATATATATATATATATATATATATATATATATATATATATATTTTTTTTTTTTTTTTTTTTTTTTTTCAAATAAATCTACATTTTTTAAAAATAATAGTAGATTATCAGGAAGCAAAATTAATTATTTGAAGATATGCAATCTTTAGTATAGGATATAGCTGTTAAGTATATTAATTCAAAATGTTGTTGAAGGTGGTTCTCTTTATATGGAAGCTATCGTAAAATGTTGAACAAACCTACTGATATTACTTGGAAGACTTTGCACTACAACGATCATAACATGGATCTTATTGTTTCTGATCGGGGGAATCTTCAAGGCGTGCAAGAACCAGTTGATATACCTGGTATGTTTTATACTCTATCTGTATATTCTTGTCAAATTTTATTGTCATTCCGTTAAATAGAATCACACTAGAGATGATAGCTTGTAATTTATAAAATAAAATTGTACATGATATATTTTACATAGAGCTAAGGAATTCTGTAACAGGTTTTGTTTATTTTTTAATTTTTTTGTAACACTTGTAAATGTAACACAACATGATGTTAACACATTTTTTTAAAATATTTATTCAATTATTAAATTTAAAAAATTTGGGGGTCTAGGCTAGGTCCAAAATTCCTAATTAGGCCTTAACCTCTTCTAGAACTAACCTAAAAGTTTATAACCTCTTTTCTACTCTTATCTCTTGATTTTCTTTGTGTTATTTGTGATCTGTCCACCTGTCATATCACTTTATTATGTATCTTCCTAAGCTGTACTTAAACCAGTTGAAAAACTTTGCATTCAAACTGTCAAAAATCAACACACACATACTGTTTTTGGAAGTACAGTAGACTCCCGATTATCCGTGGAATAGGGTGGCCCGGAAACGCCGGATAATGAATTCCTCGGATAATCCGCTATGAACAAAGAATATGCAAAACGATCGATAATCGATTATTACACCATAAGTTACACAAATAATGACCCCGGTTAATACAATTCACAAATAATCTTCAGAGGACAAAATAAATACAGAAAATAATTTAAAATGTCGATGTATTTGACGGATTATAACATGTACATTTATATGTTTAACTATTTACAATACGTACATAAGTATATGTCAAAAGTAGGTATGTATGTACATATGTAATTTCCTTTACACATAATACTTTCACTTTTTAACAAAAAAATCTGTCACTTTCGTCTGTTTTTTTGTGAGCATTGATTTAGCTTTAATGTGCAATCTAAGTTTCTTGAGAATCATTTTGTCGCACAGTGTCTACTTGTGTCATAAAGCCATAAAGATCGATAATGTATATGAAAGACATGGATAATGCATATGTCACGTCCTAGACTATTTATAGCCGAGATTAGCTGACATTTGTTTACAATCTTTTGATACACATTAGGTTTTCTGGGGTCCAAGCATTTTGTATACAGTAGTCTGCTCACCCATTTTACTTCGCTGGCCCGCGTCGGGATGCTTCCCTTTCAATATAAAAATTAGTACGTACATATTTAGGCCTACATCTATTCCCTTCATCTTAACTTCTATTAAGCCTTATATGTATTTACGTCGTAATTTACCGTTTGGAAATTTAAACACATGAATCTGATTGGAATAAAAATTGGATATTTGTAAAACAATGGCAGACCCCGGATAATCCGCAAACCGGTTAATCCGCCCACGGATAACCGGGAGTTTACTGTATGTATAAACCTAGGCCTCACCCCAAAAAGATTAACTGCTGATTCACCTCTTTCTGGTATGCCCCAGTATATGAAACCTTTCATATCTTCAATCTACAGAAATAATTCCCTAGTGATTCCTTACAATGTTACAAACAAGAACAGATGAAATTGTCTGAACTCCTAACCTCAACAGCTAAATTTATTACTTCAAATTTTCTACATCAACAAATGGAAGACACTCTCTATAAAACCTGCATACTTCAAGACAATCTTGCAAAATGTAAATTACATAAGCTTTCAAAACTCTGTATGCAACAAATAAATCTTTTTGGCCAGATCCACAAATGTGAGAATCAATTTTTACCGATTAAAAAACCACCTCTTGTTTCTGACAAGCCTAGCCTCAGCAATATTTTTAAGATACATGTACCCAGTGGACAGCTCCCTATATTGCCAACTAAACCAATTCTATTGAAGAATACTGTTAATGATAATAACAAAAATAGCCTAGACATAAAAAATAACATTCCACCGAGTACAATTTCAGTTTACAATATTTCCGACTACATTCTTACAGAATATGAATTACAAGTGCTTTCTAAAGGCGTGTCGTTCGCACTATCTAAGGAAATAGACCAATTCAAGTTGGGTAAGGATGTTTTTAGCTTTGCCAGAAAACTGAGAATACAAAACTATATAGCACAGACACCAAATTTTAAAAGGATACTGATGTAAACGCTTGTCTGGCTAAGTTCAAGCCACCTTCTGATTGGGACCCTTCACCACTATCACCTGATCATCCTATTGAACTCTACATAAACTTCATAATGCATAACATCACAGATAAATCATTCATAAACAGCCTCAAACCAAACATAACCTTACCAAACTCGATAGAGCAGTAATATATTCTCTAAAAAACTAATAACATCATGATTCTTCCAGCAGACAAAGGTTCAACCACAGGTGTCATGAACAGAGATGACTACATAAAGGAGGCAAACAAGTTACTGTCAGACAGCGCAACATATAAACTCCTCACGTATAACCCAACAGACTGCAACAATTCTCTCTTGGAATAGCTCAAATTTACAGCTCCTAAGAGAACAAATTTCAGAAGGATCTATAAATTTACTATGCAATGAAAGCCCCTCCACTTCTCAGTTTTACATACTGTCAAAGATCCATAAAAATATCGTACCTCCACCTGGTAGGGCAATAATTGCTGGTTGTAATTTGGTCACAGAAAGAATCTCAGCTTTTATAGATTTGTATATTCAACCTTTGGTAAAAAAACTTCCGTCATACATTCAGGATACGAATCATTTCATAGACCGGCTGTCCCAAATACCCATACCTCTACCTCCTGAAACAATTTTTGTCACCATAGATGTTATTTATCTTTGTAGGAACATCCCTCATGCACATGGTGTATCAGCTCTCGAAAGTTTCCTCAACAAACGTTCAGACAATCCTTACCTAACTACACCTTTCCTTGTTCACTTCACCAAATTCCTTCTTGAAAAGAATAATTTTCAGTTTGGGGGAAGAAATTACTTGGAAAATGTGAAATATAACAATACAGTAGAACCCCTCAAATCTGAACCCCCAGAAAATCCAAACATGATTTGATGAAAACCAAATTTTAAAAAAGTATCTAAATGAAGTATGTACTGAATGTTTGCTACTTACATAAAACAGGACTGAGATGTGTAATATATTGGAACTGACACTGTAAAAACATGATAAAATATAAAGGCCTATACTGTAGTACTGTATCACTAAACTATATCTTTCACTCTAAAAGATAAAACACAAACACTTCACTATATTTTTCACTTAAAATCTTCATCTGGCGAAGAGAAGATAAACCTTCCCGAGGATGCGACGTTGCCCCACTATCGCATTATCATAACATTGGGAGTTGCAGCTGCATGTTTTCCTACGTAACATAACGCAATGCCGAGAGCGGTGGCAGCGACAGCATGAGAATCAGCATTTGTAAAGGCATCTTTTTCCTCGCTATCGCTATCTGCTACTCTGTTGTGTTGATCCTGGACCATAGACACCATGTCATACTCGGTATATTCTTCATTGTTATCTAGTGTTGTCCACTCTTCCAAGCAACTTTCATCAGCATCTTCACATCCTGGTACTCTTTGAATGAGCTAAAGGGCCTCAGTCTCATCATCCTGTGTTGTAAGTGGTGTGTTTCCACAAATTCGAGGCTAAGCCAGAGCTTCTGCCAAGATTTCTGCAGTAAAGTGTTACTGATATTAATTCCAGGATTTAGCTACCTAGTAAATTACATCCTTTATTGTAATGGTCTTAAGTTTTTCTGGAATGGAAAGAGAACAATCTTCTTCAATTAATGTTTGCAGAAGCTTTTTTCTGTGGCTCAATTTTATATTCTGCAGCATACCTTGATCCATAGGCTCAAGCAACGATGTCATGTTAAGTGGGAGAAAAATTGCATTTATGTCTTTACATACAAACTGCGTGTCTGAAGGATGTGAAGAGGCATTGTCTATCAAAAGTAGAAGACACTTAAGGTGGCAGTCCATTTTTTTCATTAAATTTTGTTACTGAATGAACAAATTCATTTTTGAACCACTCCTTGAAAATAATACCCCTCATCAACGCCTTATACTAATTTCTGTAATGAACAGGGAGAGCATTCAAGTTCATATTTTTAAGGTCCCGTGGCTTGACGGATTTTCCACATTAATGGTAACTTATTTGTTCCCACGTCATTACTGCAGGCTAAAACTGTGAGACGCTGTTTGCTCCTTTTGAAGCCTGGTGCAGAAGAATCCTCTTTAGGAGCAAGACTTTTAGTGGGAAGGGCTTTAAAATTCAATCCAGTCTCATCCGCATTATACACTTGCTGGGAGGAGTAATTTCCAGACAAAATCAAATCTGTGAATTCCTCTAAATATTCTTTTGTAGCAAGACTATCAGCTGATAACTTTTCCCCACTTACCATTGGTTGTTTAATTCCGTGTCTTCTCTTCCATCTGTCCAACCATCTATTGCTAGCAGTAAATTCCAAATAACCGTTCATTAATTTGTCTAACTGTAATGTGTTTTCTTGTAATAATGGGCCACCAATAGGAACTCCTTTCTTCCTCTCTTGTATAAACCATAAAAATACAGCTCCTTTAATTTTTTCATTCACAAAAACTTACTCATGATGACGTTGTTCCAAATACATTTCACTTGTAACAATGCAAAACTGTTCAATTTTTGCATGTTTTTTTCCTGTCACTTATTGTAGCCTTACCAACACTAAATTCAACAGCCAACTTGTCAAATTTTCCTCTTTTTGTCTAGTTGCATCAACACTTCAAATTTGAAAAAAAAATCTTGAAAAGGGTCTACAGTACAATATTGATACAGACATATGTAATAAGCTCTATTATTGTTTGTTAATAAAAAACGCACTTCTATCAAATGCAAAATACACAGAAAATCCGAACTTTTTCAAATCCGAACAGGCTATAGCCCCAATTAGTTCGGATATATATATTAGTTGTACAGTGTTACCCCTCAAATTCGAACTAATTGGGGCTATAGCCTGTTCGGATTTGCTGTGAATTTTGCATTTGACAAGTGTGTTTTTTCTATTAATGAACAATATTAGAGCATTCATTACATATTTCTGTATCAAAAATTGAACAGTTTTTGCAGTGCTACAAGTGAAAAGTCTTTGGAACAACGCCATCACACAAAAGTTTCTGTGAATGAAAAAATTGACGAGGCTGTATTTTTATGGTTTACACAAGAGAGGCAGAAAGAATTCCTATTAGTGGCCCATTAATACAAGAAAAGGTCTTACAGTTTAAACAAATTAATGAACGGTGATTTGGAATTTACTGCTAGCAATAGATGGTTGGATAGATGGAGAAAATGCACGACATTAGATAACTAACGGTAAGCGGGGAGAAGTTATTAGCTGATAACCTTGCTGAAAAAAGAATATCTAGACAAATTCACAGATTTGATTTTGCCTGAAAATTACTCACTCC
The DNA here is from genome assembly GCA_036971475.1 of Prosapia bicincta. Taxonomy (NCBI): domain Eukaryota; kingdom Metazoa; phylum Arthropoda; class Insecta; order Hemiptera; family Cercopidae; genus Prosapia; species Prosapia bicincta. The sequence continues at coordinate 245,786,617 of JBAIZL010000005.1, read as the reverse complement.
AGCAAGTGTATAATGCAGACGAGACTGGATTGATTTTAAAGCCCTTCCCAATAAAAGTCTTGCTTCTAAAGAGAAATCTTCTGCGCCAGGCTTTAAAACTAGCAAACAGCGACTCACAGTTTTGCCTGCAGTAACGCCTCGGGAACAAATAAGCTACCATTAATAGTGATTGGAAAATCCGCCAAGCCACGAGCCCTTAAAAACATAAACTTGAATTCTCTCCCTGTTCATTACAGAAATTAGTGCAAGGAGTGGATGAGGGGTATTATTTTCAAGGAGTGGTTCAAAAATGAAATTGTTCCTTCAGTAACAAAATTTAATGAAAAAAATGGACTGCCACCATAAGTGTCTTCTACTTTTGATAGACAATGCCTCTTCACATCCTTCAGACATGCAGTTGGTATGTAAAGACAGACATAAATGCAATTTTTCTCCCACTTAACATGACATCGTTGCTTGAGCCTATGGATCAAGGTATGCTGCAGAATATAAAATTGAGCCACAGAAAAAAGCTTCTGCAAACATTAATTGAAGAAGATTGTTCTCTTTCTATTCCAGAAAAACTTTAGCCGATTACAATAAAGGATGTAATTTACTGGGTGCTGAATCCTGGACCATTCACTGGACCTAACACTTTACTGCAGAATTCTTGGAAGAGGTTTAGGCCTAGCCTTGAATTATATAAGTGGTGGAAACACCACTTAAAAAAAAACACTGGATGATGAAACCGAGTTCCTTCAGCTCATTCAAAAAGTACCAGGTTGTGAAGATGCTGAAGAAAGTTCCCTGGAGGGGTGGTCAGCACTAGATATTCAAGAATATACCAAGCATGACATGGTGTCTATGGCCCAGGATCAACACGACAGTGTAGCAGATAGCGATAGCGAGGAAAAAGATGCCTTTACGAATGCTGTTGCTCATGCCAACACTCTTGACATTGCATTGCGTTACGTAGAACAACATGCAGCTGCAACACCCAATGATGTAATGCTAATGCGACTGTGGCGCAACTTTGCATTTTGGGAAGGTTTACGTCAGATCGCTAGATGAAAATTACTGATTTAAAATGAAAAATATATTAAAGTATTTGTGTCTTCCATTTTAAATGAAACATATAGTTTAGTGTTTGTCTTTTTTATTTTTATTTTACTGTCAATAAATTCTATGTTAATGAAGTGATACAGTAGTACAGTATACACCTTCATATTATATCATGTTTTTACAGTGTCAATTCCAATATATTACATATCTCAGTCCTGTTTTATGTAAGTAGCAATCTTTCAGTACATACTTCATTTAATTTTAGATACTTTTTTAAAATTTTGTTTTCATCAAATCATGTTCGGATTTGAGGGGTTCTACTGTAATTATAAAATAAAGAGAAACAAAAAATAAAATTTTGTTTGTTGATTTAAGTTGGCATTGCCTTAAAAAAAATTTATATTACTTGTTTTTATTAAAAATTTAGGATATTTATTATTATATCACTTTATATGTCACTATACAATTTTATAGCAAAAATGTATAAAATGTGTTATATACATATTTTATTGATTTTCACTATTGTTTTCAAAATTTCACAAAAACTAAAATATAAGTAAAAAATATTAACTATTTATTTGTATAGTAATTCTTACAAAAACGGTCTTGGTTGAAGTTAAGTACAAACATTGGTACACTTATACTTGGTACACTTACTAGGAAGTAAATTATAACGTAAATTCCTTAAAAAGTAAATTACTAAGTTTCAGAACTATTGTTTGTTATGAATCTTGTATAGTATTTACCGGATCTGGGGCATTACTTATTAGAGAGAGAATATGTCTACACTTCCATTCTATATGTACAAAATATTTATAAACTCATAAATCAATCACATGTAACACATTTACATCTCTTTGTGGTAAGCGCCAAAACACTTTACTCGCCAGTCAGCTTATTATGTGGGTAAACGGAACGTTGTTTTGTTGTTTATTGTTCACACACAAAGAGAAAAGATATTAGGAGAGTGTTGTAGAGATAGAAATATATAAATATCTCAAAAACAATGTCGGGCCTATCAGGCAACAAAGTTTATTTAATATCAATTACGCTACAATGTCAGGCCAATTGGCCCGACACATTTTTATATATATAATTTGATAAGAATCATATTTTCATATTTAGATATGATAGGGGAACACAAAATTAGTATACATTGTTCAAAAATAGGCTTCAGATATTTTGGCAATTCTCTGGGAACACGCCAATATTGTGGCCGGCAGCTAAAGTGTTAGTGTTTTGTCTTTTTTTAAGTGTGATGTTGTGCAATGTGCAATAATTTCTTGTTCCAAACCACAGGCTTATAAGTTTTAAACTTTAATGAAAAATTTGCAGTAGTTAAGAAGGTGAATAATTATTTAAAAAGAAATTTGAGATCACAAAGGACTTCGGAATTCCCCAAAACACTTTGTCAACTTATTTAAAAAATAAAGACAAGATTTTGAAATTCATTAAAGAGAGTGCAAAAGATAGGAAGAGAACCAGACATTGACTTTTATGTTTAAAGTGGTTTAAACAAGTTTGCGATAAAAGAATTCTATTGATTGACCTTGTTTTAAGAAACAAGGCCAAGAACAGTTTGCTTCCGAACTAATGAAAGAGTATTTTAAAGGAAGCAATGGGTGGTTAGATGGTATCAAAGAAAGAAGCAAATTTTAATTCAATACTGTTTGTGATGAAAGGGCTTCTATTGGTCAGTATGCAGCTGAGCAGTGGAAAAAGGACTTGAAAGATATGATCTAGGACAAATGATCCCAAAAACATTTTTAATGTGGATGAAACAGGACTTTATTTAAAGTCCACTTCTGATAAAACTCTGGCATTAAAAGATGAGAAATGTCATGGAGGAATCCTTACTAAACAAAGAATTACACTGTTGTGGCAAACATGGACAGGTCAGAAAAATTGCCATTGCTGATGATTGGTAAACCTGCTAAATCATGTTGTTTCAAAAATGTGAAGTCAAAATCTTTAGAGTATTGTCTTAGTTTAAAAGCCTGGATGACTAGTGATGTCTTCGAGAATTGGCTTTTGAATCTTGATAAAAGGTTTGGAAAACAATATTGTGAGATTATTTTATTCATTGACAATTGTACCACTTATATAAAGACAGCGTGTATGGAAAACGCAAAAGTTGTTTTTTCCAGCCAATGACACCTCTGGTATAGCCAATAGATTGAGGGTATTATAAAAAATCTCAAAAAAATTCTACAGGCATATTCTCATTGAGTACATTCTCACAGGAGATTTTAGTGCACTCAAAATTAAACTGGACATTCTTCAAACCTCACGGATGTACAAACAAGCTTGGGACCAAGTGACAGAAAAAAAACATTAAAAATTGCTTTAAAAGCAAGGTTTTGGATAAAAGACATTAAAAGCAGAGTTGCTGACAAAACTGTGATTCACGCAGGATATTCTATCAGCTGGGAGGACGTTGTTTCAGACCCTGCATTTCATATGAAAACTTCGTGAATGTTGACAAAGATTTGCATTGTCCAATGCATAGCTGACCAATGGAGACATCTCAGAAGTAATTGACGACAAAAACGACACATCGGGTGATGAGGACAACATGGCAGAGGAAATATCCATACCAAGCACTGCAGAAGGATCTGATCATATCCGAGAAATAAGGTTTTTTGAATCCCAAAATGATGTAAATTACTATATTCGTGTAAATAAATAAGTTAAAATCCTATGTTATGAAAGAGAAACTTAAATCACGAAAACAAATAAAGATTACTGACTTTTTCCAAAAACTGTAATAGTATAACAGAATGTAAATTAAGCCTATGTAGTTGTTTTTTAACATTGTAAATACTGCATTATTTTACACTCTATCCATTGTAAATAATTTATTTTATGTTTTACAGAATAACTATGTTATATAATTTTTTCATTAAAGGTTTTCAAGAATTTAAGGAGGTTTTAGTGTTTCAACTCTTTTTTGTGAATTGCTTGATTCGAATTTTTGGTCCCTAAAGATTCGAATTATCCAAGTTCCTCCTTGGACGAAGGAATTATAAGTAAATTTCATAATAATTTAATCAAATTTAAAATTAATCTGTGCATTAAATAGAAAATTGTATCTAAAAAGATAATATTTTGTCTCTTAAATGCATTTTTAAGTAGTCTACTTTATAATTTGAAAATAATTGAGTGGACCTAAAACTAAATTTTTTACTGGAAAAAATTAATTGTTATTGTAAACTCAATTTTTTAATATTCCAGGTGGAAAATATAAAGCTTTAATCTTAGAATTCAACCTTATTCCTTCAGGATATGCAACAATGGCTCTACGAGAGCTTTTGAAATGTGAAACTGCATCCTGTCACCAAGCTGCCTTGACTGCTAAAAGTTTAAGTTCTACATCAAACAGTGTTGACAAAGAAAGTACATGTAGCAGTACTAAAGAAAACACATTAGATGCAGATATTAATGAACATAATGGATCTCATGTGAATGGGGAGCATTATACTGAGTCTGCAAACAAGAAAAAGAAATTAGGAGAAGTAGAGTTAATTGTAGATACTAGATAACCCCACTATTGTTATTGACTACTATAAAATATAATAATACGATTTATTAAATTTGTTACATGAAAACCTAAATTGTTGTAACATAAAACTGTTTTATTTATTTCTAATTTAGAAATTGTTTTATAAAATTGTCTGCCTTATTAAAAGAAACATGATATTTCACGATAGTGTAGCATACCTTTGTTACCCCTACGTTACTTTTCTAATTTTCCTATACAGTAAAGTCTCGATAATTCAAGGTAAATAAAACAGAGACCCCCCTTGAATTACCGAAAACTCGAGTAGAAATAAGTTCCTGTGCATTAGGAAAAAAATGAGTTTTAATGAATCCTAATACTATAATTAAAAATGCACTTTTATAGAACTTCATATGAACATTTCTTGAAAGCCCAACTCATCATTTTCTTTGAAATAGATAAAATATGCTCGGAATATTGGGACTCGGTATTTTGAGACTACTGTATTTGTTATTGATAAATTTTACTCCTGCTAATATTTTTCAATTGTCAAATTGCATTTTATAAACATTTATACACCTTTGGTGTATTTTTTAGATCAGGGTTCTCCAACCTTAGCGCATGAATGAATTGAAAAAAGGAAATAACAATGATGATTAAAAAATATTTAACTAGAAGTATAAGTTTAGAGACATTTTATACCTCAACTGTCTTCTTTCCCATCAGCTTTCACCTCTATACCAGTCAAATTTCACACCTGTTTATAGTCATTGGCCAATTGTCATTCCTCAAACTAAACTGGGGACACAACTCGCCTACTTTTTATTAATATTACCAGGTCTGTCGGTGTAGGGAAAATAGTTCCTTTCAATTCCTGTGTTATTTGTCCTGTCATTAAAAAGTTGAAGTACCTGTTTCATAAATGATCAAGAGGAGAGAATGTTTAAAGATTAGATTATATGTACGAAAAGTTGAGCTCCAAAATTGGTTAAAGTGTTTAGAAATGCATAAAGCTTGACTACAGTAGTGGCTTTCTTTGCAAGTCAGAGGAACCAGGCCAATATGTAATTAAAAATATTTGACTGTTTATGACCATAGCAGAAACTCAGTTTAATGAAGACATTGTGAGAAGATTCAGGTAAGTATGTAAAATACATTTTAAGCATAAATCTTCCAAATTCAACTACATAATATTTATCAGATATCATTTTGAATGACAAAAACTGCATTTAAAATCTGTTTCTTCACATTTTTAGCTTTGCTTCAAACAACTTTGCTAAGACTAATAAAACTTGCATATGAATCTTTATCAATTTTGTATTAAATATAAGTTAATCAGGGTTGTTGCGCACCTGGAAAACATGGAAAACCGGGAAAAGTCAGGGAATTTTTTTTGTACCTGGAAAACCTGGAAAAGTCAGGGAATTTAATAATATTGCATGGAATTTTTTTTTCTCAAAGAAAATTTTTTTTGAATAACTAAAAATCTTTTGAATTATTATTCAAAATAAACTTTTAAATAATATCTTACTTTTAAAAAATCTACACGAGCGCCATCTGTATAATTCGTGAGGAATGTGTAAGCAAAATTGTTCTAACTCGGTGCTAACCTAAACTGATTCGAGAGGCCAATTGAATCGTTCATCCGTTTTGTGTGTCCCAAGTTATTCAAATGTAAAGAGAAATGAAAAAATATTAATCGACAACTGCAAGTAAGTATGTAAAGATATTCGATAATTGAAATAATTAGACAAATCATGCCTCGATTTACGTCGTTCGAGAACACGAAACCGACGACTTTTTTTGAATCAACGACTTTGTTTACATTTCGGTTCTCCGAAAATGTTTTGTTTTGTTTTGATTTCAAGACCAAGTTTTTTTCTGAATATAATGTGTATTCTTTGAACAAATAAATTTCGTACGGTTTTTTATTGCAACATGAAAAGTCTTATTCATTTTATTTTTAACACGCGTTGATTTTTAACTATTTTTAATTTTTAACCCTAGAATACTAATCATGAGTAAATTTTACGCTTAGCCTCATAAAACCGGTTATTTCTCCCTTCCACTTTGTACATTCCTGCCGGACGTCTAGCAGTGCTTCGTTCAATCATTCTGAGTTATAACTGCATTGTGGGAAGTTGATAATATTGCGTATCTTGCCAACTATATTTGTTTTTCGGTAAGTCACCGCGCTTATTTTACGCATGTTTAGTATTAACTGGTAAAATCACGTGAGTATTATTTACGCATGTTTAGTATTAATAGGTAAATTCATATGAGTAATATTTACGCATATTTAGTGCAGGAAAGGTGTTTGTTTGCTAAATGTCTGCATGTTTATTTATTGAATATATTGATATATATTTTATTTGAATACATTTTATTTGAATATATTGTTTATTTATATTGAACGTAGAAGGGAATTGAAATCAACAATTCACAAAGTTCTTGGATCTAAAGAAACACCTTTTGAAAAACAAGAAAAAGACCAAAGAAAATTTTATGCAGTAATAAAGACTTTTTGCGATCCCCACGTTATTAGCGACAGCAAAAACGTTGCCATGCGCCGTTTATCGTCATACATTCAAAATTTGATGTCAAGTGGATGGATAAGTGGAATTTCATGTGACAAGGTAGAACGAGAATTCGCAGCCCTTTGTAATAAGCCAGGGATGGACGAAATCTTACGAGATTACTCAAGAGACGAAAGACTGGATGAGTTTTGGATGCGCTTGTTGTTAAAGTACAACTGCTCTCTCGATCTTAAAAAATTTCTCAGGTTGACACTTGTCTTTTCGCACGGCCAAGGAGATATCGAGCGTGGATTTTCTGTAAATAAGGAGTGCCTCGTCGATAACATGTCGGAGAAATCGTTGGTGGCCCAACGTCATGTTTGGGAAGGAGTTCAGAACCAAGGAGGAATTGACCAAATTCAAATAACAAAAAGTATGATTCAGTACGTGAGAAATGCCCGTGGCCGTTACAGAGATGAACTTCAAGAAATTAAAAAAGAAGATGACGATAACAAGAAAAAAGAGTTGGTAAAAAGAAAAGCGAAAGAAAAACTTTCCGAATTGAACGAGAAAAGAAGACGAATCGCAAGTGAAGAGGCAGCCCTCGAAGACGAAATTCGCAAAACGATGAGTGTTCTGAATAATTAATTTTACTTGCAATATTATTAACTAATGATTATTACTATTCAAACTGTGATTCTAAAAGTCATTATATTGTAACTTTAATATATGTGATTTGAAAATGATTGTATTGTTTATAAAAATTTTATATATTTAATGCTGTAAATTATAATAAATATGCCTAAAAAGTCATTATAATAAATGTTTATATCATTTACGATAACCTGGAAAAATAACAATTTTTGGTCTGGAAAACCTGGAAAAGTCAGGGAATTTAAAAATTTTCCAAGCGCAACAACCCTGGTTAATCTTCTGATAATAATTAAATAAATAACAAATAAAAATTTCACTGTAATTGTTTTTTTTTAAACGATAGTGGCATATAAGCCACTCAAGTTTTAAAACACTCATTAAGCTATTAATTAAAAAAAATTGAATTACACTACACCAAAATCGACAACTGGAAAAAACTTTAACCAAAATTATTTTATGATACTCTGTTGGAACATAAAATTTTCGGCATCTATAAAACTATATTTGTTTATATAATCAGAAAGTCACAGATCTGTTGAAGAAATATAGGAAAGATTTGAACATTGAACAAGTGGAGTATATATTTTGTGGAGAGGAATTGACTAGCCGACCTCAAACTGTAACCACCAGAATTAACTCCTATCATTGACTCTCCAAAGCATTTAGTACTTATACATGCAGCTTCCTTAACAATCAGTTTTTTAACAAGACTTAGCTACAGCTCAGTATTTTTTATCGGTTTTGAGAGTTTTTTCCTGCATTTCTTCTTTTTTTTGTAAGTAGACATTACCTAGATCCCAAAATTATGACATTATTTTTTACTTTGGAAACACTTATAGCTTCCAATATACGATCATCACCCTACAACCACTTAGGCAGTCACATTCATGCATTGGCTGCAGAAAATGACACACATCTAAATATATTTTCTGGAAAAGGTTTTGTCAATAATTCCAGACACCCATAACATGCACATTTATTTTACCTATGTTAATTTTTGTAAAACTCAAACCTTATGAAATTTTTAGTGCTGACCTTATTAAGAATTTAGTCTGTTTACTTGAGACACACTAAAATATTTCTTATCATGATGTCCTTATCCTTTCTAAGTCAGAGAGTAACTGCAATTTGTCACAAATTAATAGATTCAATAAAGAAAATGTAATTATTTAAGATGTGATTTATAGAGGTTTTCACATTTTTATATTAACCCTTTACTGCACGCTAGCGGATTTTTTCCGCGCTCCATACTTTTTTTTATCACCATTAGAAGGTTATGTGTGATATCAGCAAACAGGGCACCGGTATTCCTCAACTGGTTATCGAATCACTAGGGGGCACCAATAGCACTTTGTTCAGGCGCGAATTTTCCATGTGATTCAGTCGGCAATTTAACAGTCTGTGAATTGAGTGTTGATGAGGAAGCTTTCCGCCACACGCGAAACATGTAAGTATATGATTGTTTTAGGTCCACTGTAACTAATTTGTGTGAAACAAGGTAATCCTACGGTGGATGTTTTTTATTTTGTAATGCAATGTTTGAGATTTCATGACATGCGTTCGAGGAAGTTTAGAGAAGAAAAAGTTAGCAGAAATTTGTGAATTCCACACCAAGTTTGTCGAAAACTGCCAAGTAAATTATACCTGCAGCGAATTGACAAAATGTTAGTGCCATTTTGTGGGAGATGCGGCTCAATACAATATATGCTGCAAAATACGGAATCAAGATTTATACACTCTACGACAGCAAGACATTTTATACATACAATCTGGAAATTTACTGAGAAACAAAAAATTTGGACCATCCTTGACTTCAAACAAGCCAATAGACTTAGTGAAAAGATTGGTGGTTCCCATTAGAAAATCAACAGAAATTTTACCACGGACAACTATTATAGTTCCTACCCTTTAGCTAATTATCTATTAGAACTCACATTATTAGGCACTTCGAGAAAAAATTTTTAGAAAAATACCCCATGAATACCTCTCGCAAAGTTGGTTCTTCATTGTTTGGCTTCCAGCCCAATGCGACTCTTTTGAGTACTGTGACAAAAAAGGAAAAGGCTGTAATTCTATTATCAACGATGCATGACACCGACGAAATAGATTAGCAGACTAATAAACCAATTATGATTGTCGATTACAATAGTACTAAAGGCGGAGTTGATACTGTAGATCAAATGTGCTCCACTTATTCAGTGTCCCACAAATCTAGTAGATGACCTCTAACAGTATTTTTTCATAAGGTTGATAATAGCTGGGATAAACTCGTACAAAATATTTCAACACAATAACCCTGAAATTGAATGCTCTCGAAAAACAGAAAAGTAGAGGAAAACAACTCTAACCTGGGCATATTGTGCTATATGCGATCATAAAATGCCAAAAGCGGAAGTGCGGAAAAATTCCGCACATTCGCAAAAAGTTGGCTTGAAATTTACGCGCACTGTGGAGGGTTAAAATCAGACGGCATCATTTCAAAGGTAGGTCTGTTAGATATTAGTCTAACCCATATATTAGGAATAGGTTTACAATTTTTGCATATTTGATTAAATTTGCTTGATACTGAGTAATTCTGCAAATTTTATTCTAAAAGAATGTAATAATATTGCCTCAAGTAATATAATTTAAGAACCACGTTTCTCTTAAAGCTAAAAGCTGCAATGTATTTACATTGAAGTGATACTATTTGGAGTACTGAGACATACTGGTGTAAATATTGAACATTTTTGAGGCCACAAAGTTGTAGATGTCATGACATAGGTAAATTTCTCCACTTGTCAATTCTAGTTCAGACATTCCAACCAGTTTTGAAACATGAATTATAAGTTTTAAAAATAATGAAAATCACATTTTGTCAAACTGCTAACTACTTGTAGTGGGGAGATGAAAAAAAAACTTTACAAAATTCTAAAAGCTGCATGGATGAACTTCCTCTACCATAACATCGCTTTATTCATGATTGAACAAAAAAAACCGATAGTTTTGGACAATAGAATTGAGCTCTACAAAGACCTCGGCAGTGAAAGAGAACTTTAACAATCAAGTTCCCAGAAAATAAATGCAATAGAAGAACTGTCTCAATTTCACATTCTGTTTTATAATATCTAAAAATATATCTAACCTGCGGGTATAATTCGTTTGGAATCTAAAAAAATAAGACCTTAAATTATGAAGTGCTATTTAATGGTAAATACAGAATTTTTAAAATTCCAAAGGTATTGAAGAAATCCTACTTCCGTTTTCTTCTTTGAAGTATATTGAGGTATTTCCCACGAGTCATTTCTTTAGCTTCTTCTAACCCCAGTTTGTATGCTATGTCATGCAGCTTCTTAACCTCTGCTATAAGACCATTAACAGATAAGCTCCCACAATCTGTAAACAAGTGAAACTTTTTAGTACATAGTAATCCCTTCATTATTCACGTTGGATGTTTGCTTAACTTACTGCGAACACTGAAACCAACTGTATATGGGAAGGAGAGGGTTACGGCCACATCAAAAATGTTAACATTAATTACAGCTATTCTGTACACTTATAATACAGTATGGTATATTTATGTACTACATAATCACATCATATTTTTGTTTACTTACATTTTCCCTAAATAGGCGCTCTTAGACACACAGACACATGTATTTTTCATTGTCAAACACTATCCACTAAATTTTTAAATATCTAATTTTAGACAAATAATCTTTTAAACAGTAGTAATAATTTAATTTTAAAAAACATTATTTTACTTGGTGCATGATTTTTTTCTAGTGCTTATACACATTTCTTAAAATGGTGTTAGTGCTTCTTCAAGCTTTTGATTTTAAAATTTTTATATTCGTTCTAGATAAGAATCAATTTCAGTAACAACTGCCTGCAGCTGTTTCCCTAAACATAGAATTTCACTGACAGATTTTTAGTGTCAACTTCGGCGATACATTTTTTATGATGTCTTTGTTATCCAAGATAGGCACAGGTTCAGTAATTAGTTCTTTCAGCTCTTCTTCCGTCAAATCTACGTTCGCACTTTTCAAAAGATTGTCAACATCTACGCTGTTAATGTCATCAAATCCATCACTGTTAATTTCTTATGACATGGGGTAGACGAGTGGGAATTCTGTATACAAATCGTGAGCGTCAGTCGTGACAATGTCCTAGTTAACACAGTCTTGTCACGGTGTCTTCCAAAATGCACGAACCGATGATTGTTTTAGTTTGTTCATTGATTCTTTTATTGTACCGGGATATTTTTCCAGCACTGTCTCACTGTTCAAGTTTTATTAATTTCTGTGTTATTTAATGATTCATCAAAGATAGTAGGCTTTAAAAGTGGCAATGACACCCTGGTCTAGAGGTTAAATCAAGGCTGTTGTGTTTAGTATCAGGAACAACACTTCCATGTTAGGATATAATGAATTTAGATGTGAAGAGTGCCTGGCCACATTGATTTTATGTAAAGAACGTTATAAGGATCGACTTTGATTTCAAAAAACATTCCACTTCTTTACCAAAAGAATCTCCAGTGAAAAGTTCTCCGGCAAGTGATCCTTGTCCTTGGTTTTCTGTCCTCAAGGGTTAAAGGACCTGTAAACTACCATTAGTTTCATCACATAACCTCTAGCACAGAAGAACAGTCAAATGATCCTTTGCAACCATTAAAACCAGAGCAGATTTCTCCTCTTTAGATAAGAAAGATCCTAAAGGCATTCTTTTCTAAAACAATCTAGTCTCATACGTGTTAAAAACTTTAATACTGTATTGCCTTTCTCCCATCCACACAGTCAAAGCTTTTTCCATTTTTTCGATGTTTATATCGCGACACACAGAGGTAACTTTTGCTCATTGACAAGTCCCTTCTCTGACACTTTTTCTATTTTCTTTATGTAATACCCTGTTGACTCGTAAAATACTTTGCAACAGATGCTATGCTTTTAGCACATTTTAATTCATATAAAAGGTCAACTTTCTTAATCAACAGTGTAAATCTTTTTGGCTTTTCTTGACCCTATCAGAGTTTGATGACATTATGCCATGGATAAACAATTAAAGGGAAAAGATAAAACTAAACAATGTTACAAGTAGGCACACGTTTTGAAATCCAGCAGACATGAGAAAGAGTTCTGAAACATGCTTGGTAACTGACAGGGAAAACAAATTCAGAGTTAGTTATGGACCCCTGATACGATTATCGATGTTTGAATTTAAGTTGACTAACTGCTGCAGTAAGTTAACAGCAGCGATGCTAAACTTCTGTATAGAGCTGGATATTGATGTTTGTTAGTTAAGATAACTTGAAATATTGTTTTGTTTTTAAGGATGCCCTACTACAGACATCTTTTGAATAATAGGGTTAGTATAACAGATGTTTGCAGAATAATCAGACTTCTTTATGGTAAATAACTACAATACTGTAGAAAAAAAATAAGACGAGAACTCATTATTCTACAACCTAGTATTCAAGCTACACTTATTGAAGATTGTAATTATATTTTAATAGCAATATAGAAATGTATGTACAATTTAGTTACATACCTTTTGTACAGTTCCTTAACCCATTGCAGTTTACATACTAGGTCAGCTAGCCACAATTTATTAGTCACTGTTTGATTTATTTGTTTGCTTCAAGTTCAAGAGAGTTTATTTTCTGTTTTTTTTTTTTTTTTTTTTGTGCATGAGACGACGTCTATGGTGTCTAAGGGATATTTATCGACTCTCAAAACTTGCAGCATAAATAAAGAAAGATATTTATGGCTCATTGACCTTCTGTCAGACATCTAAACATAATAGAGCCCTTAGCAATTTGTATGTCAACTATTAATAAGAAGCTCAGTATATGTTTTACTCAGTCTCTGTCAGCAGCTGAACGATACGGACACTCAAACACAACTGATTAATTTGTGTAGTACACCAATCTGTAGAACTCTAATGAACTGGACAATACGGAGACTGAAACACAACTGGTTGAGTTGGGGAAAAACAAACTGGTTTCCAGAGACTTGCTTCTACAGCAAGACGCCTTGCAGAATTAAGACGGTTACTTTATTTTCATATAATGTCTGAATATCGGGAGTTCCGGATATGATAGGTTTTACTGTAGTTACAAAATACATAATAGCTGTATAATTATATATACAGCAAAGAACAATGAAACTGATTGTGTACCGACGGTAAATTTAGAGCAAAGGAGAGTGATCATTTGACTTCGATAGCTCTAACACAATTTGATGTTTGCCCACCAAGAGTTTTCGTTTTTAAATCCATTCAAAATTAGCTGATGTAAAATGGTTAACAATATAACTGTCAAAACAAATAGCAAAATTTTACTGTTGAGAATATATAATTTTGTTTTTTCTACTAGTTATATTTCTGCACTCAATGAATTTAGAGGTTCTAGAGAGGCAGAGCGTAATTAAAACTAATTACCCACTCTATACAAACCAAAAAATATTATGTAGTGTTAGAGACAATTTTAAAACCTCAAGAAAATTAATTTAAAAAAAAAACTAATAAAGTAATTGCCAGAATAGGTTACGTACGATGGAGTAGGTTGAAGTCATCAATATCCAAAGGCCGTGTCCAAGGCGTCGGAAGTTGCGAGGAGTTGCCATTTAAGGAGTTTTGGTAGACATACTCCGATACACCTGGAACTAAGAATGTAAATACATGTTTAAAAAGCTAACCACACCTTCACAAAAATTTCATGTGTTTGTACATAGTGAGGGATATAATTGCAACTCAAAATCAAGAATGATGCTTAAAATTTTCTCCTGTAACATCCAATTTTTTCTTTTGCAATATTCAACATCTATAACAATATAACTATTTTTACCCCCCAAGATTACTGATCTTTTTAAACATTTCACTCATAAGCCTCTAAATGCAAACTAGAGTTATTATTAACTCTTAGACTAACGCTAAACTAGATTGTTATATTTTACAAAATGTTCAATTAGGTGCCACGTTTGATTATAAGATGTGTAATATGTTTTGTATAAATTCTATGTGCATACAATATTTCAGATTAGATAAAACAGGTCTTTAGAGAACAGCAGAAGACTAATTAGGAATTTTATTACCTCCAAGTGAAATAAAAAAAAAACACTCGAAGAAATTATTAAAGCATTTTAATTATTTAAATAACAGTTTTGTGGATTATTGCCAGTATTCAGTATCTATATTTTTGGCAATATTATTAAAGAACATTTTGAAGTAACGAAGGAATATCTTTTTGAGACAATGAATTGTACTCTTGAATTTTGTAGTCCATGATGTTCAGTGAAACTTAATCACTCACATTAGTTTATGACTATCCAAACCTTAATTTATTTTATAAATTTTTAAAAATTTTCTGACATAAAACATTTTTGATCGCTCCGTTAGGATTTTCATCAGTTTCTAAATGTTCCGCTTGGAGTTGTTAGTTTAAGCCTGCCTTTGTAACCAACACTGCTTAACCTAACAACAACTCTAAGCGGAAAGGTTGAACACTGGTGAAGATCTCCACGGAGCAATCAAAAACATTCTGTCTCAGTAAGTTTTTACAAAATAAATTAAAGTTAGGATAGTCATAAACTAATGTAAAAGTAATTAAATTGTAATTTCAATCAGTTAAAAGATTCAAATAATTTAGTAATTCAACTTCTTGCTGAACCAAATCATAAAACTTATAGTTTTACCAACTTAAAACGTGATATAAATGTAATACAATTTTGATACATTGGGATACTGTTATAAACAATTTACCCTTGGAAATTCATTAAAAATTTTAGCTAGCATATTGGAAGAGTTTTTTTTTAATAGGTCTGCAGATATATTCTATTAGCAGAGCCCACTTGACAGTTCACAGGTGCCTGTGGTAATTTAGAATAGAGTAATATTTTGACGTAGTAAATCTTGTTGTTTTGTCGTTAAAATGGTCATTGTTAGGATGTAAAGTGAGTTTTGTATGTATTTTCAGTAAGTGGTTTTCAAATTTGCAGCATAAGAGACAAACATCGGTCATTTCTCTGGAATATATAGAAGCCCCTTAACAACAGACCTAATCACTAATATAAGAAAATGAGAAACAAAATAAAGTAAAAATAAAATAAAGGTTGACCTTGGCACTATGTTGCCTAATCCAGCTACTCATGCCCTACCAAAGTAACCAAAACCAATTGCAACCAAAGATATAAAGTTAAATACATAATCTTGGAGTGAATGGTTGTCCAAAAAGATTGAGCACATAGTTAAGTTCAGTATTTTAATATACATAATGATAATTCGAAAACCAAGTCTTCAACTTAACTAGCTTATAAGTTAAAGTGAAGTGAAAATAGATATGTTTATAGTTTATAAATACATTTTTAAATCTTCCATTTATATTTTGCATAAAATTCTCTAAAAAAATTCAATTTTTTTTCAGAGATTGTAACTTTTATTAAGAGTATTAAGAATGTTTCATATTGTTGATACAAACTTTATTCTGTATTTTAAAGATGGATTTTCTGGTAACATTGTAATATTTTCCTTATAAACTATTAGTAGATACATTTGTAGCATTTTCATTTTGCATAGCAGTTTAAATGAAAGAAATGTCTTTGTAGTTTTAACAAAATGTATACCACTTTAACAGAAACTTAATATAACTAATTGATTCACTGAGAAAAATCTAAAATAGATATTTAGAATACCGTAAACAAGAGAATAATTTTACTAGGAACTGTGTTTCTATAAATATATACAAAATGTGATTGTTATTATTTTAATATTAACTTGACTCTACTGTGAATTTACGATTAAGATTATTAAAATATACTTACTTACTTTGCTAATTATTATTATACTTGTTGATTCCATCTTCATGTGAGCTACTAGTTCTCACTAAAACTATTTTTTAATTAGTAATTGATATTACTTATTAAACATTAAAAATTGATTATACTTACTTTGCTCAGGCCACAATTCAGGTGATGTGCGATCCAGTTTTTCTAAACTTAGTAGACTTTCATCCAATGTAGACATAGTCAAATTCTCCCTATACACAAACAATAGTTAAGGAAACTAGAATGATGATTTAGAATACACTACTGAGCATCCTAAGACTAATCAAAATTTATAACAGTTAAAATTTGAATCTGCCCTCATTTTAGGTTGACTTAAACCAATTACACGCTCTAATATTTTACCAATATCTTTTCGATAATATAAAACATTTCCCTGCCTGATTGCCACACAACATTAAATGCCTTTTAAAGATCACCTCAACTCAATATAGTACTATAATGAATATCTTGCATATATTTTATCAACTTTCTGAATTTCAGTGTCAATATGTTCAGATATCAAAGGTTCCAATATTGTTCAGCTTGAAATGTTTTACACTACTGAACATTAATGTAACACAACTTAATACGCCTTACTTATATGTGTAATACTGCAAGTACTGGTTCCCTTTGACAGACCCCATTATAATTAACCAGAAGCTACCCTTTCATGAACATTAACCAGTCATCTTGAGGATCAGGCTTTGTGGTTGCACTGCAGAAACTAATCAATGGTTGGCATATCAGTTTTAGCTTTAAAATTTAATAACTACAGCCATTGTTGAATATACAGTTGAATGAAAGATGTGCGTAATTATAATAATGGCCAAAATCAATATAACCTAGCCTATAATCAGACTAAAATTGTATAAAATGTATGCATTTAATTTGGCTGACAATCTACATTTAAAATGTACAATATGTATAGCATAAATTTTAAATATTTTACAGATCATTCAATCAACTAAAAAATGTTCATTTGTTGATTTAAATTTGTTCATCAATTAACTGAGAGCTCTAATGTCAATATTATCTAATCAGTCAATATATTAAATCAGAAAACCGATATAATACCAGTAGAATGCCTTTCAAAGAACTAAAAACAGGTAATATTTTCATTATATAGAAATTATTTAGCATTCAATTGAAATCAATACTAAAAAAAAAAATTGTATGGATCTTCACTATATTCTAAAATTAAGTTTATTTCTAGTTTATGGAAAAACGGTATTTCAAGCTAATTTCAAAACAGCTACCTAGCTTATGTAATAATGGTTTAGAAATATATATCGAAATGTATTACAAAATTAAGATATATTTTAGAATTCTGTAAAAGTTGATTCATTCTAAAGCCAACTTTGAGAAGTTAAAATATTGATCTTACCCACTCTCAACTGCAACACGCAAAGGTGGTGCAGCGAAATTTCCAACTCATAAGAACACTAAATACTTAGCTTTTACAGTTAAACACTCGTTCTGTTTTTAAACCATCAATAATTAAATCAAATAAACTAGGACTTGTCATTAGCGGGAAAGTTGAATTTATAAATCAAATTTTCATATTACAACGTTTTTTCTCAACAGCTGTGGACAAAGCACAGATGAAAGAACAGTATTGAAGTCACGGATTGATTCTGTAAATTGTTTTTAAAAAACTGAAAAAAGGTCTATGGCTTCATTAATTATAATTTCATTTTTCTTTTATTGTTATTTATTGACTTGCTTCACGATGATAAAAAAATGTGACTTTAATAATTTATATTTTGTATCAAAGTACTGCACTTAGAACAGATGTATTTTTACCTTGAACACTGTACTCTGTATATATCTATAAAGTATACAGAAATATTACAAAATCTATACCACTAATTTTAGTATTGTAGTACATTTTTATTATCAAATAATACATTTTTTTTATAAATAATGTATCCAAATTCCATGAGCAACGTGATAATACTTAATTATAAATAAACTTGAAACCTTAATAACAGGAAATTTAAGCAAACCATAAATAATACTGTATTTAAAAAATACTTTCCTTTGGCTGTTTCAAGTTATAGGAGTTATAAATTAAGGTTGCTTGTAATCATCTTAAATTCACTGATTAAACTATAATTAATTAATTAATAACTAAGTGAATACTTAAGTGCTTACTTTCTGACGAGTTTTTCGAGGATTGTTTCGAATTTGGGATGTGAAGTTGATCGCCTGCTCGTGGTGCCCCCTGCATAATCTAAATCTAAACTATCAACAGAGGTCGCCTTTTCTGCGCAATTCATAAGCGGGAAATAATGAGATGCTATAACCTCAACCAAAATGGCTCTTCCCAGAGCCCCAACTACAGCCTACGTGTGCTCCATTGGAATGCCGGAGGCTTGAACAGTAGTAAATTTTTAGAAATACGACACATTCTCGTGAATCATGAGGTCGATGTTTAATTTATCCTTGAGGCAGGTGTCGCATCTGAGACCCACGAATTTTATCAACAAACTGGATATGTAAATTACAAAATCAAGAGAGGACGACAGGTAGCCTCGGGTATGCTAGTGGTAGTTAACCAGAATCTCAAGGCTGACTGCGTGACACTACATGAAATGAACGAAAGTGATAAGTTAGAAGCTTTCCTGGTGGAGGTCTGGAAAAACAACCAACCTTTCAAAATCAATGTACTATACAACCCACCGGAAAACAAATCAAGCCTCAACATCCTTAACAGTCACCTTTCCATGCGTTACATCGTTCTCGGTGACTTTAACGCCCCTCCACCAGATGGGGATATCCTATTTCAACGCTCACGGATAAAGCAATGGAGGACTTTATAGATGATAAATTGCTGCAAATCATACCTACAGAAGCCACATTTTTATCTTTTGCAGGTCACAAATGTAGTCCCGACCTGGTAATCGTACACCCAAACCTGGCAGGCCGTACACAAGTCCAGCTCCTGAACGATCCTTCAGGATGCGGCCACAGAGCGCTGTTAACCCGAGTGTCCTTTACACAGCCACTGCGACTCAAGCAAAAACTCACTAGGTGGAAATTTTTGGAAGGCCGACTGGAAACAATTTTCCCAAGACACAAACTCCAAGGTGACTCTCGACCTAATTGGAACCATCCCTGAGAAATCGGAAAGCGTTCTGTGACGCTATTCTGTCTTGCGTTGCAAAAAGCACCCCAAGAGAACAAGTTAAAAAACACAAACCATTCTGGAATAAAACACTCTCTTCCTTGAAAAAAGCCCGAGACAGAGCCAGAAAGGAGGCGGAACGACCGGGTCAAATCTCGGACTGTGTCAATCTAAGAAAATGCCAAGCTGAGCTACGAAAATACGTCATCCAAGGGAAAAGAGATGCATACAGATCTTTCATACTCAAACTGGATTTCAGAAAGGACGGAAAGAAAGCACATCGTTTCATCAGCAGCCTGTGTAATGAGAAGATTGTAAGGGAACAAGATCCTCTCCGAAATGAAGACAAGCTACTAACTTCTGACAACGAAATTGCCAGTGCTATCTGCTCACACTATGCAAGCATAAGCATAATATCAGGGTCAAAAAGTGTAAGACTTCCTCTCGAAAAAGCCAATCCATCTTGCCACACCAAACTGGACAACTATATTCTTAGCGCCCCCTTCTCCCTGGACGAGTTAGAAATCGCGCTCAAATGTACTAAAACCCAGAAATCGTCAGGAGTGGACGGGATCTTCCCGGAATTCCTAAAGCATCTCGGTAGTGAGGCCAAGAACACCCTCCTTAAATTGATTGATTTGACATGGGATAAACACATACCTGCACAATGGGAGAAGGTCGAAATCTGCCCCATCCCTAAGCATGGCAAATGTAGCGACAAGTTTGAGAGCTACAGACCTATTGCCCCGACTAGTTCCTGCTCTAAAATCACTGAAAGAATGGTAGTTCAAAGACTTAGCACCTTCCTTGATAATCACCACACCATAGACCCAGCCCAAGCCGGTTTCCGTAGAAATATGTGCACAATAGACCACGTTGTTAAATTCACCCAACTCGTTAAAGACAGGTTCCACCGTAAAATGTCTACACTGGCAGTTCTGGTCGACTTCAAAGCATACGACCGAGTCTGGAAAAAATGCTCATGCACAAACTGATAAACTGCGGGGTGAGTGGAAACCTGTCACGATGGATCAAAAGTTTCTTTTCTTAGAGACTCATCAGAGTAAATTATAACAACACAAAATCCTGCTATAAAATCCAGAGACAAGGACTTCCGCAAGGAGCCATAACTAGCTGCCTACTTTTCAACATTATGATTAATGATGTCATAGCAACCATCCATTCACTCCCAGGTGTGGAAGCCCTCTTGTATGCAGACGATCTGCTGATTTGGGCAACAAGCAGTAATATTGGAAACCTAGAAACTACTATCAATCTAGGCCTCCAAAGCCTTGCTGACTGGGCTCACCAAAACTCTATGTTAGTAAACGACTCCAAAACTGTTTATATCAACTGTTCACTATGATAAACAGGCCATCCAAGGTCAATCTAAACTTTTTGAGCAAAGAGCTGAAAAAGCAGAACATAGCCAAATACCTCAGAATTAATCTGGATAGAAGACTCAATTGGAACACCCACAAGGAATCACTCAAAGAGAAAGGCTTGAAAAGTTGTTGATTACTGAAATGCATGTCCACAGCTTCTAAATGGGGCGCCACTCAGGACGTCCTAGAAATAGCTTACAAAACTTACATCAGACCAGTTATGGAGTACGGAAATGAAGTGCTCGTCACAGCCAGCACAAGTAATACTGCCAAACTTGACCGAGTCCAATACACTGCCTTGAGAGTCATAACGGGTGGTGCAAAATCCTGTCTGATCGCGCCAATGGAAGCAGAAGCCGGAATTGAACCCCTTGATGACAGAAGAGTAAAAACATCACTTAAATCCTGGGAAAGAGTCAAACGAGTTCATCCATTCTGGGACACTTACAAAACTCCTACGTCAAGGATAAAAACTCAACCACGCCTCTCAAAAAGGCTGAAGAACTCCTTAAAGAACTGAACATCCCCCCCAGGCACCTCAGAGCCAATCTTTTCCGTAACCCGCACTTCCAGCCACCTTCCCCAGCAAAGTCTGTATCTTTCCGGCCACACACCCCCAAAACACTCATCCCTTGAAGTCGAACTCAGATTGGCAGGTCTTGAAACCACCAACATGCGTTACCCACCCTCCGACTGGCTGCACATTTACACTGACGGATCCTGTGACCCTGCCACTGGCCGTACAGGAGCGGGCTACCACTCCCCAATCTTTTTAGGGTGCGCCGCAGTGGGTTTTCCCCTGAACAACTATGACGAGAAAATATCGGCTGTATATGAAGCCGCTTGAAAACTAACTTCATTGAGAGATTACCGAAAAGCTGTATTCTTTGTTGACTCTCAATCTGCAATCATGGCCCTCTCCACCAACACTGACACCAATTGCATGCGAACTTTCAACTGTCATGCTCTCTTAAGAAATCTCTCTGAAAGGGGTTGGGAACTTACTCTGCAGTGGATTCCAAGCCACGTTGGAATTCCAGGGAATGAAAAGGCGGACAAATTAGCGAAAAAAGGCCTATTCCTCACTCAGCCAATGATGCCTCTGTCCCTGGCCTCCTCCAAGACAAGGATTAATCAAGCGGTGAGGGCAAGAACATCTGCCAGACACAGGTACGCCACGAAGGGAAGAGCTGGGAATCTATCATCAAGGACAACCCACTTGACCAAATGCTGTCACGTCCAGTTGGTGTGGCCGCCTTTCGAACTCTGACATGACATCATTACCTCCCAGCCCATCTGACCAAAATAGGAGTACTCTCCTCCGCAGACTACCCGCTCTGCACAGCCCCTGAAGGAATTTTGAACGCCCAACATCTGTTCGAATGCCAAGGACTGCGGGACGTCTGCGATGAAGCATATGGCTCTGTCTTGGAGCATCTCGCCTCCTTCTACTGGACTGCGTGGCACCGAATGGCTGAAATGCCAAGTATGGGCGTTGGATAAAGTAAAGTAAGTTATTTCGAATCGCGTCAGCATGTAAGCTCTTAAGTATTCACATAGTTTTCTATTAATTAATTATAGTTACAAAATTGGAATGAAAAATTTAATTAAATCGGTGAGTGGAAAAAGGGAGTAAGTGCATCTCCCTTAACTTTTAAGAAAGGGAAAAAACTTCTTATTACGATTATTTATGAGCTTACATCCAAATGAACCATTAGTAAGTTGTTAAGGACATTTTTGTTGATACAAATACAGGGTGGCAAGAAGGATTGTTGGAGTCTACTATAGTATTAGTTAATTGATACAAGCTTATTTTTCTTCGCCTGTTCATAGTAGCTCATTGACAAAAAAATACTGTGGACTAATTATAAATATTCAAAGGATATGGGTGAACATTTTTTTTTCATCAAGTGAGTTTTACATTACATGGTGATATTACTTGGTGTTATTACAGTTTGATGTTGGCTAGTTCATTTTTTGCCACTGCAGAACTGGAGCTTTAAAATATAGATAGTTCTCTTACCATGAACAAAATCCGTTGGTCAATTCCTAAATCTACACTCAGTAGTAAACACAAAGCCAAGAATACTGATAAATTTCTCCACAACAAAAGCAAAATATACTCTACAAAGTATAATGTTCAAAACTTTCCTATGTTTCTTCAATAAATCTTCATCAGATCTCCTATGACTTTCAATTACATAAGCAAATACAGTATGGATTTATAGATACTAAAACTTTTAATATTCCAATAAAGTAGAAGGAAATAATTTTGGCAAATTAGTTTTTCTAATTGTGTAGTGTAGTTCTAAATTTTTTAATTAATAGAGTATGTTAACTTGGGTGGCTTATAAGGATAAAAGAGCAATGGCAGGGAAATTTTTAATTAATTACTTTCAGATGATTAACTTATATTTAATAAATAATTGATAAGAGGTTTATAAGCAAGTTTTATTAGTCTTAGCAAAGTTGTTTCAAGTTCAAAATGTATAGAAACACTTAGATATTAAATGCAGTTTTTGTCATTCAAAATGACATCTGTTTATGTAAAATATTAATCTAATTTTAAAAATACTTAACTAAGTGAATACGTAATTGCTTTCTTGCTCACTTAGTTAAGTATTCTTAAAATTAGTTTAATCAGTGAATTCAAGATGATTACATCAAGCAACTTTAAAATATTATGGGGTTGAATTTGGAAGATTCATGCTTAAAATGTATTTTAGCTACTTACCTGAATCTTTTTATGATGTCTTCATTAATCTGAATTTCTGCTATGGTCATAAACAGTCAAATATTTTTAATCTCACTTGTATACAATTTTAATGAACTGGATCATCTGACTTGCATAAATGGCCTTTATGAATTTCTAAAAGCCCTAACCAGGAATGGAGCTCAACTTTTAGTATGCCTATATATAATCTAATTTTTATACATTCTCGCCTCTTGATGGTTTATAAAACAGGCACTTCAACTTTTTAATGACAGGACAAATAACTCAAGAACTGAAAGGAACCTTTCCCTTATATTGGCAGATCAGCTAGTATTAAAGAAAATATGTGTGATTTGTCACCAGTTTAGTTGTTGAAGTGATTATTGGTCAATGGCTATAAACAACAGGTATTTGAGATTTTACTGGCATAGATATAGAAACTGATGAAAGAGAGAAGATAGCTGAGACATAAAACCCTATCTCCAAACTTACACTTCCAGTTTATTAGTTTTTTAACTTCAATGTTTATTTCCCTTTTTTTGATTCATTTCTGGGCTAAGGTTGGAGAACTCTGCTGTAAAGTATATACATTTTATATGTTTATTAAATGGAAAATGACAATTAAAAAATATTAACAGAAGTAAAATTTACCAATAATGATAACAAACAATTAAGAATGAGTATGTAAGAATTACGTAAGTAATGTAGGGATAATAAAGGTATGCTACACTTGGTTGAAATCTCATATTTCTTTTAATAAGGCAAACAATTTCATAAAACAGTTTCCAAATTAGAAATGAATAAAACCGTTTTATAATACAACAACAATTTAGGTTTTCATGTAAAAAATTCAATAAATGGTATTATCATATTTTATAGTAGTAAATATCAAGTATCTAGTATCTACAATTAACTCCATTTCTCCTAATTTCTTTGTCTTGTTTGCAGACTCAGTACAATGCTCCCCATTCACATAAGATCCATTATGTTCATTAATATCTGCATCTAATGTATTTCCTTTAGTACTGCTACATGTACTTTCTTTGTCGATACTGTTTGATGTAGAACTTAAACTTTAACAGTCAAGGCAGCTTGGTGACAGGAAGCAGTTTCACACTTCAAAAGCTCTCGTAGAGCCATTGTTGCATATCCTGAAGGAATAAGGTTGAGTTCTAAGATAATAATACATTGGTACAGATACGTAGATGAAATCCTAATCCAATACAATGGCAACATAAGACAGATAAACAACTTCCAATATTACATAAGCATCACACTGTCAACAGAACAAAATCAACTTCCTAGATATCACAATAACAAAACAAAACAACAGACACATTCAAAATATACAAGAGGCCCACAACTACTGACAGAGTTATACTCAACACTTCCAATCACCCTTCAAAAAAAACATGCTGCTCTCCACTCCATAATACACAGGTATGTTTTTCTTATTGGTAAACTATTTTTTCTTTTTAGTTAGTAAAAATCATATAGTCGGATTATTTTTTTTTTCAATAATTTTTATGTGTAAGCTATTATGTGTAAGTAAGCTATTTTGTAGTTTGTGGTACTCCACACACAACACTCTCAACAAACAGTTTAAACCCAACAGCAAAATCAGGCCAGACAGGGAGGTCATTCTACACACGTTACCAAGAACATATAAAAGCACTAAAAAACAATAACTACCAATCAAACTTCGCCGATCATCTCAACTCCACAAAACATGACTACATAGACATAACATCTAACCTACAAATTCTTCATAAACAACACAGAAATAACCAACGCTACACAACCGAACAATATGAAATATATAGGCACTTCAAACTACACCCTACACACATTCTCAATACACAATTACATTACAACTCACACACACTTTTTGACATCATAACTCCTAATACACACAAAATACACCCACACCACCAAAATATCCCACCCCCACCCTAACCTACGTAAACCTTGAGATCAGTTACGGTCTGAGTTGACAAAGGGACACATCTCCCAAAACGGCCGTCCTCAACAAGCAAAGTAAGTGCTACTATAGGCAAGTTTAAAACATTTTAAAAGTGTAAGTGATTACTAGTAGCTCACGCGAAGATGGAATCAACAAATGTTTATAATTTCATATCGGATGATAATAAAATGGTTAATAGAAATAATAAACAAAAACCAATATAATATAAAATGGTAAAGAAGTAATATCAGTAGTTTAATCAACATTAAGTCAAATAATATAAAGAACATAGAACATAGGAAACATAAGACAATGCCAACAACTCCAAACACATATAAATAATATACAGAAAAATATCCAGTTCACTGAAGAATTTGAAAATAACAAAACATTGAATTTCTTAGATATCACCATAACAAAATATCAAAACAAACATGAGTTCAACATATACCGCAAGCCAACCATGACAGACACACTGATACACAACACATCGAACCACCCAATACAACATAAATACGCACCATTCAAACATTTACTACACAAACTAAACAAGATACCTATATCCACAACTAACTACACAAAGGAACTAAACACAATGAAATATTTAGCTCACAAAAACAGATATGACCAATATTTATTAGACAAACTACACAGAAAAATACTCAACAAAAACAGTAACAACACAAACAACAAAAACAGGAACACAATCAAATTCATCACCCGCACATACATAAACAAACCCACCAATAAAATAGCACACCAATTCAAAAAAGCAGGATACAATGTAGCTTACTGAACAACAAATAAAAGCCAAATGGCTATCAGACACAGCATTAATAACAATACCAACACATACAACAACCCAGGAGTATACAAACTACAATGCAACAACTGCAATAATTTCTATATTGGACAAACAGGCAGATCCTTCTTCAGAAGATATAAAGAACACAAAAGTGTACTGCACATTACTATTGAATTCACCTTCGCAAATAACCTCATGGACACTAAATCCCCATGCAATAGTATGGAAAATAACATGAGCCTCCTCCACAGATGCAACAAAGGCCATAAATTAAAGACACTAGGACAATATGAAATATACAAACATAGCAATACATATAAAAATGACATCATAACTGAACCTAATTGACAGTTCATAGGTGGCTATGGTTAAAAAGGTAATTTACGGCAGAGTAATATTTTGACCTGGTATACCTGGTTATTTAGCCCCTGTCAAGATGTAAGGTGAGTATGAATTTTCAGCTGGTGGTTTTCAGGTATGCAGTATATTACACAATGTTATTTTGCTGGAATAGAAATCCCTTAATGTTAACAGACATATTCACTAATATAGGATAGAATGGGGCAAATAAATATGTAAGGCTAGAATAAATAAAAATAAAATATTCTTATAATAATATGCTTTGATTAATTAATGAATGATTACTTGCAACTCTGTTTAAAAAAGTAATTTAAAACAACTAAAGATGTTTTTTAAATTTCTTATGCTTTTAATGCATATTTAAATAACACCTAGAGATTGTGGTAAATTATATGGTTAAAAGTTCTTGTTATGCCATCTGAAACAATAAAATGTATACTGATCATAACTCTTGCTACACTTCACACATTCCTATACTAATTTAAATTAATTAGTTTATTAAATTCTGAATTTTATTCTCCACTCAGGATCAGTAAAACGTAAATTTTGTTTATAAACTTTATTTATAAAAACGTTTTAACTCAATAAGTTTATCATAAATTTACTTAAATCATACATTTGTCAAGTAATTAATTAGTTTAATTCTTGAATTATGTAGTCCATTATGTTCGATGAATCTTAATTAATCACTTTAACAATAGTTTATGACTATTCGAACTTTAAATTTTGTAAATTTGTGAAAACTTACTGAGACAGAACGTTTTTGATCGCTATGGGGCGATCTTCATAAGTGTCTTCTGCTTGGAAATGTCGGGTCAAGTGGTGACGGTTTTAAAGTGATAATCAGTTTAATCAAAACATTATTAGGCTTATAAATAATATTCAAAATCTTGCAACAAATATTTTAAAATGAACTGAATCTTGTTTCTTATGCCTCTGAGGATATTGTTATATTGTGAACAGTATTTGTTCACATACTGATTTTATATTATTTGGTTCTTTAAGATATTCAAACCATTGTTTAAAGAATAAATTTAAATAGAAGCATGTATTGATGGTTTGTAATCTTCAAGTTTTGTAATATTCAATTTTTTAAATATTATGACACAATAAAAATAGACTGTGCAAGAGTAAATAAAAAATCCTGGCATCATTTATTAGTTTAAAACCTTAATATAAGACATGCTTCTTACTGCTCAAAAAACTTTGGTCTATTTTATAAAGAGAAAGTATTTCTTCTCTTTTTAAACTAAGGCGAAACTATGTATCTTTGGGCATAATTAAAATTAGGTAGTGTAAATAGACTATAGTATTTGCCTTGCAAGGGCCCCACAAATTTTTTTGTATTCACTGTACCTATTTACCAATAGATAATTAAATGTCAGTTTGACAGCTGAAACTAAACTGCTGGCAGCTTATTATAATAATATACACGATTATTATTATTAGGATTACTAATATTGGTAAAAATATTAAAAAATAATACATGGTTCCCATTGACTTAGTGATTAGTCTGTTTAATATCACATTGTAGTTTTCAACCAACACTTTTCTAAAATCTAAATTATGAAAAGTCGTCATGCAGTAAATTCTACACTCAGCAATATTTGGATGTTTGTTTGAGAAATGTTTTGTTCATATATAGGCCTGTAAGTTGAAAACAAACAGGAGATTAATGTCCGACTTCTTTCTTCAATGCTGTACATCTTTTATCTGGTACCAACTGATAAAGATTATTAATATCACAGATTTTTATTGTGTCACCATATTACAAGTCTAATATTACTAACTGTAATTTATCTGGTGCTTTGTCAACTTCAAAAGTAATTGGGAAAAGAAATTTTAAAAACCTGTTAAAAAAAAATCTGAATTTTTTTTTAAAAAATCAAAATTTTCTTCAGTGTTTCAAGTGCATTTTTTGAAACTCCTAGTCTTATTAGACTAAGGAAATATTACGGCACCATGTGCGAAGGATTTGTTACCTGAAGTTGTTTTGCTCACAACATGGTGGTGGAGATGGAGGAAGTCACATTTGGAAAGCCATATTACAATCTATTTCTATACACAGCATATGTGGACTTATATAAAGGATTTTATTAAAATTTTGCAACAATCAAGGTGTTTTACCTCTTCTTCATTTAAAACATTTACAAAGAAATGAAAATTTTTATTGAAATTCATCACATTAAATATTCTGACAGTACCATTGCAATATTAAAAAAAAAATCATTTTCTAAACTTGCAGTTTTTGTGTTGTACATCGTGATGCTTTTATAAAAACGGATATAAACACACTTTGATGGACAACATAATGTGCAAAAAACAACATACACATAACACAACAAAAAAACAATAACACATAAACACAAAAATGTTCAACAATTACATATCACGACAACACGTCACAAAAAATAGCTTCCTCGCTCCAAAAACTTCATTACAAAGTAGCATTCACAACAGCCAACACAATTAAAAAACCCATACACAGTTCAAAAACACACCATGATAAACACGACAGGGTAGGCGTATTCCATATTACATGCAACAACTGTCCCAGCTTTTACATAGGACAAACAGGGAGAACATTTACCACAAGATATGAAGAACACGTAAAAAAAAAAGACACAACCCACATCAAATTTTGCCATACACATACAAAACATGCTACACTCACAGACAGACCTAGACACCAATCTAAAAGTTCTACATTACATCAATAAAAGCAAAAAACTTAACACAGTAGAAAACTATGAGATGTACAAACACCATAAATACTATGTGCAACATATTTTATATGACAAAACATACTTCCAATCAAATACTATATTTGAGCACATAATTAACAACTACTCTACGAGCAATAACACACCACAGAACAAATATTCACCACAGATTCACACCCACACAATACACCTGAACAACAGTCTCGTCAGTAATACACAGCATTGAAAAATACGCTGACGTAGCGCGGGCTCTGCTGAATAAATCAGTAAGTACTGGTTTTTTTGCCAAGTGCTTCAAATAGGGCTTCAGATTTCTCACTGATTTTGTTGGTCAGTAGTCTTGATATATATTAAACAAGTCAGAAAGATTTTTTTGTAATTGCTAGATTGTCAAAAATTAAGTTGAATTTTACATAAACTGAGTAGTTACATTCTCAGCATCTTTATTGATTTTCCTTTTCTCAGCCTCTGCCCACTCTCTTTTTCACTTTTATCTTCAACAGATGTGAACAATTTATCCACCTTTACATTTCCTTTTCTTCTTTCTCTAAACATTTCCTAATGTTATCTATTTTGCATTAATAAATGATTCCATAAAATTGTCTTTAAGTTTCAAACCTTATGGCATTGTTTCAAAGCTCTAATAATATTTAAAATTCATAATGGAACTCAAATATTTACTTTTCAACAATAGTGTCAAAATCCAAAAGTATTCATCCAGTTTTTAACACTTTATAATTTCAAAACATGTTATTTTGAGCTTTCCAACTAATGATTTGTAAGTTGACTGTATGTAAGAAAGTTAGTTTATATTAGGCTTGTTATTTTTTTTAGTAACATTTGTACTTTTTTAAATAAACTTTGATAAAAAGTTTAATGATTTGAATTAGCCTTATTATGAACTGAATGAAACAAATGTTATTACATTTCTGTAAAAGCCAAAACGTTCTTCTGGAGGGAGATTTTGGGTCGTAATATTCCGGGGGGGGGACTAGGGGCTACAAATTAAATCCGATTTTTATGTTTAAAATTAGATAAAAGTTGTAAAAATAAGTTAATAAATTTTTCTTAAATTAAATTTCATTTCAAATTAAAAACGATTCCAATGAACATTAAATTTAAGTAGTGTATTTATTTTAGATAGCCATTTATATCAGAAATATTGGATGTATAAAACTTGTTTATGAGCTCTTTAAAAATTCCAGTTTTTTACAGCGATGGGTATACTCGTAGTATAGCTGATAAATTTAGTTGCTTCTCAGAAGTTTTATTCCTTAATATGCTGCCATCGCCAAACGATATTACACTCACTGAAGCATTTTATAGGGTTTGTACATGCATATTATTAACAGCTCCCAAATTACTGTCAATTCATTTTGATTTTTCCCACCTATAATTTTTAACATTTCTAAATTTCTATGATACTGTAGTTTGAAATTATTAAAAAATTTGTTACAAAAATGGCCAAATAAAATTAATTCTTAGGCTTAAAATTCCAAATAAACTTTTCAATTCTTCTGGCGGGGGTAGGGTTAAACTATATATTTCTAATATAATATTACCTTAACTAGGCCTCTAATTATTTAGGCATAGCACTTGTTTAATACGCAATTTTCTGCGCATAATTTTATCCTCTACAAAAAATTAAATACTGCTAAGGCGTTACCTAACATTTACATATCTAAAGTAGATAATTGCGATTATTAGCACAGATATCCCTCCACATCGGTCTAGCACTAATAGCTGTAGGTTTCCGTGGAGCGCGTGGGTTAGTCACAGTTGTAGATCAACGACCTCCGTGTACTAATAACACAAATGAAAACAACAGCTGATTCAGGCTACCTAATACTTCACTGCTTATTCTCTGATTTCTATTGGCATCTGAAATGAGGAAAATCACATTTTTTAGTGTAAATGTTTTAACTAAACTATTCATTGAAAAT
The DNA here is from genome assembly GCA_036971475.1 of Prosapia bicincta. NCBI lineage: Eukaryota > Metazoa > Arthropoda > Insecta > Hemiptera > Cercopidae > Prosapia > Prosapia bicincta. The sequence continues at coordinate 245,755,090 of JBAIZL010000005.1, read as the reverse complement.
AACTAGGTCAGTTATATATTTTATAGTTTTTTATAAGTATAGGCCTAAAATGTGAATTTCATTAAATTTTACAAAAAGTTATAAGAAAAACACATTTATTAAGTTTTTGAAATTATTAAATTAAGTTAGAAAGTTACGATTTACATAACTATATGTAAACTTGTCTGACATATATTTAAGTAAGTTTATGTAAGACTTACTATCTTCCAAGCGTGAAATATACAACACAGAAAAATGATATCCCGTTTACATGCATACAAAACCTTAGACAAGAAAGTTCAAAATTTAAAAAACTTACAGGGATACAGGAAAGCACTAAAATTAGCAACAAACTACATTAACACACACACACACACACACACACACACACACACACACACACACACACACACACACACACACACACACACACACACACACACACACACACACACACACACACACACACACACACACACACACACACACACACACACACACACACACACACCAACACACACATACACCAACACACACACACACACACACACACCAACATCAACTCACACACACACACACACACACACACACACACACACACACACACACACACACACACACACACACACACACACACACACACACACACACACACACACACACACACACACACACACACACACACACACACACACATACACACACACACACATACACACACACACCAACACACACACACACACACACACATACACACACACACACACCAACACCAACTCACACACACACACACACACACACACACACACACCAACACACACACACCAACACACACACACACACACACACACACACACACACACCAACACACTGCAACGTCCCCTCCCTCCTTTGTTTATGTTGTTGATATTCCTTCCTCGCAGAATACCAAAATTTGTTGTTTAAAAAACATATTTATAAACAAAGCAAAAATCTGCCAATCACCCCGCTTGTTAAACCGTGCTAAAAACCCTGAGTTACGTGTATATTTCCCGCTCGTAGGGCCAGGCCCAAAACAAGCCTATTCCCGCTGACTACTATTTAAAATAAGTATAAACTCCCCCAAAATTGGTTTATCAATTATGTATGGTCTAGATATAGTCACACAGGTCATTTCAATAGTCAGCTGGAAAGAAACACATTTCAAATAATACACAAAATATTCACAGAGTCTTACCACCTGATGATGATGTGCAGAAACGGCAAGGGAACGTGCAAAATATGATCATGTTTAAATTACCTATTTTAAAAGGCTCCTGTGTCCTTTTAAACACAATCTGCCAGTAGATAAATCTCTGGACTTTTATACAAAAAACCAACTAATCTTTAGGCTAGCTCATGAAGTTAGTTGAGAGAAACTCTTTAAAAACATTAGGTTTTAACTATTATCATTTAGTGAAATTTAATTAAACTTGTTTACTGATTTAATAATCATTTTCATATTAGTTGGAAAAAGCTAAACAGTTTTTATTGATTATTCGACACAGGATGAAATGCAAATACTGTTGATTTTTATAACATATTTAATTTTATTTATTTAAATAAAAAAGAAAATTATCCTTTCAAATACAACACAATTATATTGACAAAACAATTCACTATATAACTTGTTGTTTTTCATCCTGTAAAATCTTATAATTTCCATTTATATCAATTACATTTACATAAACGTAAAATTATTTTCCAAATTACACATAATAAAAATTTATCTTTTATATTGAATTGGTAAATTCGTATTTATGACACTTAATTTTTAAATTTATAATATCCAAAAAATTCTTATTTCCTTGAAAATAAATGGCTCATGGCCAAAAACCCTTTGTAAGTTTAGCATTTATCATTTGAAATATTCTGATCACATAAATTCATTTTATTAAGCATAGAATTTATTTAAATTTTATAAAGAGTGAAGTCATTGTTTAAGCTTGAATATTTGTTTGAATTTAATAAAATTAACTGACTAAATTTGACGTAATTGGTATCGAATAGAGAAAATGACTTGCCAAAGATGTTCCTGCCGGTCCTAGAGTCCCTCGTCTGGATTCCCTGGTCCTTGGACATCGGAAGTCGCCATCCCTGGTTCGTCGGTGGTGGTTTTCCTCTATTCCCGCGTCCTGGAGACTGAGTCTGGAGCCTTCATTCCTTGGTAGTCCTAGACGTATGAAGCGTTGAGGTTTGGTCCATCTGGCCTGATGGCGGTCCTATCCGCGGTCCAGCATAGCGTTCCGCGGCACCTCGTATTTAAAATTTATTTCAGACTGTCTCTAAAGTCCTAGAGACCTAGTATATATAGCGGTGAAGTTAACCTACCTCACCCCACCTGCAATACTTGCTATCTTTGGATTTATTCCTTGTACAGGCAAGTCAGGCAACGAATCTGTTTTAGCTTGCAGAGTTTGATTATCATTTGTGGAACATTGAAAAATGTCTATTTTATGTAAACTGCTGTAACTTTTTTGTTTTTTTTAAAGTTTTTCAAATTTTGTTTTCACTAATGTTTATTCTGGCTTATTCTGGTTCTTTTAAAATGTCGATGAAAGTTCTACGTGGTTTGGTTCTTAAGATAGCTTTTTTAAGCAATTAGAAAAATTTTCGCCTCACTCCCGACAGTCAAATTTAGCTAGTTATTACAACTTTATTCATTAATACTTTTTAATTTAGCTTAATTATTCTATTTATGGTTTTATTTAATTTTTCACTCTTTATTATTTGTATAACTCCAAACTTGATTAGTTTAAAAATCAACTTTATTACTTAAAAACAGGAAATTATTTATTTCCTCTTTGCCACGGTATATCAGACCGTTGCAACACACACACACACACACACACACACACACACACACATACACACACACACACACACACACACACACACACACACACACACACACACACACACACACACATAGGTACATATGTATATATATATATATATATATATATATATATATATATATATATATATATATTTATATATATATAGACACACATACATACATTATTGATTTTACACAATTTGGCGTGAATGCATTACAATTCCTTTATTCATCTTCCGACCTGATTATCTGTAGGTGATTCCGGAAGGAATTGAAATGCATTTATGCCAAATTGTGTTACTTCAAATAAAAAAGTTTGTATATTTGAATCAGTAATATATCATTTGGAAACCGCGTCTCACGTGAAAACAATATATATATATATATTAATAAATATTCTTGTATTTGAATACCCTATGTTGTTTTAATATATATATATATATATATATATATATATATATATATATATATATATATATATATATATATTCATATATTTGGAATATTTTAAAATTATATAAAATATATGGACCGTTGTACAGTAGAGATGTTACAGGATAAATTTCCATCAAGCTACTCTATAAGTCACCTCAGAGTGAAATAAATGATAACTTATGATTTCATGTAACAGCTGATTTTGTGTTATAGGTAATGCTGTAGAACAGTCATGTTTATAATTATATTAATTTATTTAAATTTTGGTAAATTTCAATACAAATAAATCAATATAACGATAATAAAAAGTTATGTATTTTTAATCTAATTTTTGAAAGGAAAATATTTTTAGACCTGTCTTATACTTTTTAAAGAACTGGTTTGAATTGTTAAACAAATTTGTATTCATTAAACAACTAATACATTTTTTTTGTTACCCATATTATTTTATTATTAACTTGTGTAAATATTAGTCTTTATTATATATATATTCCTCAAATAAAGATGTATAGAATTATTAACAAAATGTATAAATTCATATTTTCGGTGATTTTCGATTGAAACTCTTAGCTCAATTTTACTTTTATCAGGACTCCTCCGTGTGCTAGAACTAATTGTTTATGTTTTTTCAATTCTCTCATATTTTCATCAAAATCTCCATAAAGAATGCTACACAAGTTATGTATGATCTTCCCTTAAATACGTTTGTCGAATGAAGCTGTAAGTGGCGGTTTATTCTAAAGAAATAAAAGGTTGTGTATTTCATAATAACTAAACGCCGCAGATATTTCTGCGCAAAAACTGTCTAAATCAAACCGTTGAAGGTAAACAATATTAAAATTTAAATTTAAACCAGAAGTAAAAAGCGTAGGTTATTCGCTAAAAGACTATACATACGTTCATATAAAAGAAACAAATGAAGAAGGCCTTGAACTTCCTGTTTATTGACAGGCAGCTGATTCGCACGTGTCTTCCCACATCTGCAGGTACACTCCTTGAAATTCTTTTCTGCAGACCATTTTCGTTTTTATTCTTGAAAGACAAGTTCTTTGTTTTCTAAATTTATGCAAATATTGAGAGCAATAATATTTCAATGTTTATTGAAGGTAATTATTGTAATTTGCATTTAAAAACTTAATGACGAAAGTGTTAAAAATATCTTTTATTTTACTATATACTTACGGGTTTTAAAGTGAAAAACGCTGAAACATCAATCGGAATCGAGGGGGTTGATTCCATCCAGAATAGTTGTAAAGATTTGAAATTTTTTAAAGGATAAACAAATATTTTAAATTCATAAAGATTATAGCAAATTTTATAATAAACCTATATAATCAAATAATATTATTAACATTTTAGAATATTGTAACTTCAAACTTGCAGTTTTTGTGTTGTAAACATTTAAACTCTTAGAAAAATATTTTTATTGATATCTTGATATCTTAATGATAACTTCACTACCACACAGCAAACATTCCGAGGTCGGTAGCATGTAGATGCGGTGGAGATGCGCAGCAAGGTAGTAATGGCCAATCTTCAATCTGAATGCTGCAACGCTAACAGCTCGGGGTAAGTTATGGTCAATTGGTCTCCGACACAAGACTTTCCCACCGTTCTCCTGCTGAGAGTTCCCTCAATCGAACGTGATGTCATTATTTGATGGACATCTTTAATAGGGGCTTTGAAGACTGTAGTAAACGCAAATGCTCAGGCTGGGGGAGGGTTGTTTCCTGCTTAACTAGTTGGCCAGTCTTTTCATTGCTAGGGATGTTTATAAGGCTCGGGATCCACTGGAAATTAAGTACCCACCCAGCATTTGTAAGAGCGTTAGTCTTCATCTGCAGTCTGTGGTTCTACTACAGTCAATCTGTGAGTTTCCAGAGAGGTTCACGATAGCGGTCTCAAAATCAAAAAGGAAAAAATGCCTTAGCCAGAGCAGTCATCTTCTCAAGTTCAATTGCTGCAGCATTTATGGGAGCTACCTCACCGGCATAGTTGCTAAGGCGGGCCCCGACAACAGAAAATCCTTCAAAATATGTGAAGTAGTATGCAGCATCTGTTTCGCCTATTCAAGGCACGGATGAATCATCATTGTGAATTTGGAGCTATTCTGGTGCAGAGTATGTTTTATTGATAGTTCGGAAGACTGCACTTCTAAGCCCTGATTCGAGGATGCATGCTTTGGGAAGTGGTGGTTTGTCAGAAGGAGCTCTGCCTCGGGGAATTCCTGGAAGTAGTTTTCACAAGCAGTAAGCGGAGTTGGCCCTCCGAGATTGACTTCTTACTTTTTTAAAGATCCTTGTAACAGGTAACGGGTATTGACTGAGTTTTTAGTCTATCTGTGGGTTTTCTATCGTCCCGAGATCTGTTTGGTCGTTTAAATCGCTCCCAGAAACATATGGCTGTGTATTTTTCCTGTGTATTTTTATCGGTTCAATCTCAGTTTGAGCCTCCATTGGAGCAATAGTGGTGGACTTCGCAGCACCAGTTATCACTTTTATGGCATTGTGGTGCATTTACTGGCTATGACCTTCACGTCGCTACAATATTCTAGATGACTTATGGGCAGTTTTTAGAACAACTTGGTTAGCTCCCCAAGTAGTGAATGCTAGTCTCTTGAGCAATCTTGTTCTTTTTGTAGCTTTTTCAACACACTGGTCAATCTGTGGTTCCCATTATATATGTCGAGCTAATGCAACTCCTAAGGATCTCGAAGTATCGCTGCTACCCAAGATTGAGTCCTTGAATGTTGAGCTCACCTTTGGGATTCTATTTATGAGTGAGAAAAATTGGAAGGTCGTTTTCGAGGTGTTAATGGTCATGGCATTGTGCTCTGCCCATTTTTCAAGTCCCAGCAAAGCATCGTTCGTACATTTCTGTAGAGCAATGATGCTACCACTGCTGCCCCATATTAGATCATCAGCATACAATAAAGCCTGGATACCAGGTATGGCACGCATTGTGTCTATGATGTGCGAGATGAATATTGTGTGAGGTGAAGATCTAGACAATGTTCACATTGAGTAATTACGTAGTCTGGAAAGATTAATAATGAATGAAAAGATTTATTGAAAGAATAATCAAATGGAAAGATGATGCTGTACGTGCTTAGAATTAAGACAGGCTGAGGTAAATGAAAATAAAAATAGCAAAGGCAAAGAAAGTCGTTATAAGTGAAGAAAGTTGTTCTGCGGACGACGAAAAATTGAAAAAGTGACTTGGTATGTGCTCACGTGGAGTGAAGCTTTGTATAATGTTGAAAGCTGAGTACTATTGGTAAATTGAGAAAACCATGTTAAAGCTAGGAGAACGTGGATTGGACAAGGACAGAAATAATACAACGAGAGGATTTTGATATAAAGGTTTGTTAGAAGGATGAGTGATGAAAAATTACTGATTATGATCAGGAATTCGCAGAAATATTGTTTAAGCAGCAGACGCGTTTCGCGCTAGGTCAGCGCTTTTTCAATGCTGTGAATTACTGACAAGATTGTTCCTCAGTAACACACCTGAGCAACAGTCTTGTCAGTAATTCACAGCATTGAAAAAGTGCTGACCTAGCCCTAAACGCGTCTGATGAATAAATCAGTAAGCAGTGGTTTTTGCCAAGATAATACAAACAATTGCAATTTCTATAAAAACCTCAAGATGTACATCACAAAAACTGCAAATTGTTTAAGCGTTGGGTGAGAGAAAACAACCAGGCGAAGCGTGCGCTGGTAAAAAGAAAAAGGCTCGTGTATAATGATAGTATATAACAGATCACAAGGTGAAGATAGAAAATTTGCCAAGAGTAATCGAAAAGCTTCGGGGAGGTGTGTTGGGTTTGCGGTGAATACTTGCCCCTGTAGTGAAAGCTATGAATGTATTGTCCTGTTGCACTTTTTGAATTTTAAAGTGAGTATTAAAGTTTAGCTTTTTTCAATTTTTATAAGTGAGAGAGACAGAACTGAATATTAGAGGGTAGATATTTAGATACTTTTAGATATTTAGACTGTTAGTGGGCAGGGATACGTCTGGAAACAGCCATGTCCAGAAAACCCCTTTTATAGCACGGTTGTAGCTTCATTCTAATACTACCCAGGCCTATAACCTATTTTACCATTTCAACCTTCTAACTATGTAGGATACACACATTGAGGCATCATTAACGAATAGAGCCAACAGCACTAAAGAACTAAGATACGTTGAATGTTTTAAAGCACTGCTCCTACAGCAGTAGAAAAAAGTATCACTATATTTTAAAGCTGGTTGATTATTTTGCTGAGAAAACCATTAGCTAAGGTTAACAATAGCAATATAGGTTCTACAATATCTGATTAGTCCAGACGGTCCAAAAACGACATATAGAAATAATATATACAGTATTTACAAAGTTATGAAACAATTATCTTTTAGTAACATTCTCTTACGTAGATCAAATGTAATGAGTAAAAGAAGATTGCAATATTCACATGAAAAATAATTACAAAATGACGTGCCATTTCCGGGACATCGAGCAAAAGCCCCATCTACTTATCTGTAACGAGGAGGGTAGCTTTCCCCTTCTGCTATTGTCACCCGTGCTCATGCAGTATGCAGTGAGGGTGGCTAAACCTTAGAGGTACTTCAAAGCATTTTCACTTAGAGGTACAATTTATACAATATAAAGAGCACAGTGGTACAATATATCACAATGGAAATATTGGAAAGAACCCAAATACCACAAAAATAATAAAAAAATAAAAAATAAAACAATTCTTGAATTTTATAGTCCATTAAGTCCCGTGAATCTTATTAATCACTTAAACAATAGTTTATGACTATCCGAAATTTAAATTTAGTAAATTTATGAAAACTTACTGAGACAGAACGTTTTCGATCGCTATGGGGCGATCTTCATCAGTGCCTTCTGCTTGGAGATGTTGGGTCATGCGGTGACGGTTTTAAAGGTAGGTTTTCGATAGTATCAAATAGTATGTGTTATTTGTATTGTGTTTGTTCGTTTAATATGTTTGTACTTTGTGTTTTTGTGTGTCTGTAAATTTCATATTGTTCTAGTGTGTTGAGATGTGGTCCTTTTTTGTTGATGTGTAGGATTTCTAGGTTATGGTAAATGTCTGTGTATTTGTGTCCTATTTCTTTTATGCGATTGTAAAATATTATGTTGGTGTTTTGTTTGTGTTCTTCGACTCTTTTGTATTGTAACAATACAAAATACAACACAACACCACCAACAAAGATAAACTACAAGCACCAGGCGTATACAAACTGAACTGCGACGATTGTAACAAATTCTACATTGGACAAACAGGTCACAGCTTTAAACAAAGAGTCGAGGAACACAAACATAACACCAACTCAACATTTTACAATCACATAAAAGAAACAGGACACAAATACACAGACATTTACCATAACCTAGAAATCGTACACATCAACAAAAAAGGACCACATCTCAACATACTAGAATAATTTGAAATTTACAGTCACACAAAAACACAAAGTACAAAAATTACAAACATTACAAACATATCAAACGAACAAACACAATACAAATCACACATACTTTTTGATACTATCGAAAATCTACCTTTAAAACCGTCACCGCTTGACCTAACATCTCCAAGCAGAAGACACTGATGAAGATCGGCACATAGCGATCGAAAACGTTCTGTCTCAGTAAGGTTTAATAAATTTACTAAATTTAAAGTTCGCATAGTCATAAACTATTGTTTAAGTGATTAAAAAAAATAAAACAAGTTATTTAAGATTAAACCCTTATGTACATTTCGATGACCATGTCTTCGTCATCAGAAAGTCTTACTACAAAATTACAATCTAGCAAACAAAGAGGTAAACTTTGTTTAGAAATCTGTGTTCATACTGAAATCAATACAAAATCACTTACTGCTTATAAAATTTATTTGGCAGTTCAATTGTTATACGTTCTGCTGAAGACACTGGCCTTACAGTTTCGAAATAGTAATTTTGTTTCGAAGATAAATTAATATTTTGACAAGAATACAATTTCTATATTATATCGACCACTATTATCTCATTCCATTTTGTTTTCACTTATCTCCCAGCAGTACAATCAGTTTTAAATATTTATATATTTAAACACACACTGTAGTTATATCTAATTTTTAACACGTGTTTTAGATAGATTATTAATCATAAACCTGTAATTTATAAACACTTGATTAATTTGCATTTGTTTTCATGTTATATACTTATAGATATGTAATAATGTATTCATGTATGTACATATTTCAAACCTATTTGCACGTATTTCCTATCAGGAAATCAGTATTTTTACAACAAACATAATGGTAAACGTGGTGTTATATGTATATATATATATATAAATATATATATATATATATATATATATATATATATATACACACACACATACATATGCCTATTTAACGTTAGAATTATTTTAGTAATTTATGAAACTGGAATTTAATTTGATTAGGTTTTCAAACAATAATTCCATATAAATACAGTAAATAAATTTATAACCTGACTATAAATATGATGGACATAGTAGCCTGAGCCCTTATGGAGTACCACTCCATTATGAATGAATTTTTTACGTTTCACATCATTAAGACTATAAATTATTAATAATTGTAGTACTTTATTGTAGCCTAAAAGATTTTAGTGTAAAAGAAATAGTGTAAACTATTTATAAAGCTGTGGTGGCTATTGTTTTTCTCTTTCGCAATCGATTGGAAAATTATATTGAAAATATTGTCGCCTTAGTACCATCATTTTACTAAAGGATTTTCAGAATAATTTTCCTTTTGTATTTCATTATAACTAAATAAGACATTTCTTTGAATTTTATGTTGAAGTTTTGATCAAAATAATCATTTACGTTTTAAAAATGTTTTTTTCTTGTTATAGCTCAAATGTAAAAAATATTTCTTTTCTTAAATATTTTAAAAATCAACACTTGCATTTTCTTTCACCGTCTGTATCTGTTTTGAATAAGGAAGTAAGGTTGAAATTTAATAGTTAGCCTACACATAGATTTGAAGAAAATTGTTTTTTAATACAAATTAAAAAGAAAATAGAATTAAAATTGTTTAGTGAATTATTCGTACAGAACTAAGATAAGTATTTACATATCTTCTTTTGAAGATACTGATAGAGTCATAATATAATAAAAAAAGATTGTTTTGTATGTTCAATGTTTTTAAAAATTCGAATGTTTTTAAGAATATAACATTTTTAGGTGATAAAATAACACAAATCCATGCATTAGGCTATACAGATTGTTGAAATTAAAACAGTCTGCATCGTTTTATATGTAAAAAAATGGTTACAAACAGTTTTTATACAAAGTTTCAGAAATAATTTTTTTAAAAATAAACATCTGTTATTAGAAAGAGGTACGTAACTTATAGACGATTAGATGGGGCTTCATTATCGTCAAGATTTATTTTATACAAAGCCAAGATCGGCGAGAGAAGCTGTATAAAACATTAAAAACGGATGTTGCTGTTGCAGTTAATGGTATTTGCAGATGTCATATTATTAGGGTGGACCTGTAGTGAGGGGTTAGTAGCGTTTTAGGGTAGATAATCGATAAGGGATGCTGGGGCGTAAACGCTGATAAGTCACGCTCTAACGTAGCGGTGAAAAATCCGCTAAAATTATGAAGTATTTTATAGAAGAATTTTATATAATGTTCAATGTTTCTGCTAGAATATAAATTAGTATGTCGAGTGTAATGGTTTCCTGCTATTCCTAGCACTGCCATATTCTTGTCAACAAGTCTCAGTTCATAGAAAGTTCTGGGGTATGAAGATTCCGCAAAACATTTCAATAGGGCTTAATAGGGAATGGTAGAAATTGTGGTAAAAAATGATATCCAACATATTGATATACAGTACGCATTGTAACCGTTCGATATTTTTATGCAATACGAATTGTAAACATTCCATATTATTATACAGTAGGGATTGTAAACATTCGATATTATTATACAGTAGGCATTGTAAACATTCGATATTATTATACAGTAGGCATTGTAAACATTCGATGCTATTATACAGTAGACATTGTAAACATTCAATATTATTATACAGTAGGGATTGTAAACATTCGATATTATTATACAATAGGCATTGTAAACATTCGATATCATTATACAGTAGGCATTGTAAACATTCGATGTTATTATTAAGTACGCATTGTAACCGTTCCATATTTTTATACAATAGGAATTGTAAACATTCGATGTTATTATACAATAGGCATTGTAAATATACAATGCTATTATATAGTAGGGATTGTAAACATTCGATATTATTATACAGTAGGCATTGTAAACATTCGATGTTATTATTCAGTACGCATTGTAACCGTTCGATATTTTTTTACAATAGGAATTGAAAACATTCGATATTATTATACAGTAGGCATTGTATATATTCGATGCTATTATACAGTAGGCATTGTAAATATTCGATGCTATTATACAGTAAAGATTGTAAACATTCGATATTATTATACAATAAGCATTGTAAACATTCGATATTATTATACAGTAGGCATTGTAAACATTCGATATTATTATACAGTAGGCATTGTAAACATTCGATATTATTATAAGGTAGACATTGTAAATATTCGATGCTATTATACAGTAGACATTGTAAACATTCGATATTATTATACAGTAGACATTGTAAATATTCGATGCTATTATACAGTAGGGATTGTAAACATTCGATATTATTATACAGTAGACATTGTAAATATTCGATGCTATTATACAGTAGGGATTGTAAACAGTCGATATTATTATACAGTAGACATTGTAAATATTCGATGCTATAATACAGTAGGCATTGTAAACATTCGATATTATTATACAGTAGATATTGTAAATATTCGATGCTATTATACAGTAGGGATTGTAAACATTCGATATTATTATACAGTAGACATTGTAAATATACGATGCTGTTATACAGTAGGCATTGTAAACATTCGATATTATTATACAGAAGACATTGTAAACATTCGATATTATTATACAGTAGGCATTGTAAACATTCGATATTATAATACAGTAGGCATTGTAAACATTCGATATTATTATACAGTAGACATTGTAAATATTCGATGCTATTATACAGTAGGCATTGTAAACATTCGATGTTATTATTCAGTTCGCATTGTAACCGTTCGATATTTTTATACAATAGGAATTGTAAACATTCGATATTATTATACAGTAGACATTGTAAACATTCGATATTATTATACAGTAGGCATTGTAAACATTCGATATTATTATACAGTAGACATTGTAAATATCCGATGCTATTATACAGTAGACATTGTAAACATTCGATATTATTATACAGTAGACATTGTAAATATTCGATGCTATTATACAGTAGGAATTGTAAACATTCGATATTATTATACAGTAGACATTGTAAATATTCGATGCTATTATACAGTAGGGATTGTAAACATTCGATATTATTATACAGAAGACATTGTAAATATTCGATGCTATTATACAGTAGGCATTGTAAACATTCGATATTATTATACAATAGCCTAGACATTGTAAATATTCGATGCTATTATACAATAGGCATTGTAAACATTCAATATTATTACACAGTAGACATTGTAAATATTCGATGCTATTATACAGTAGGGATTGTAAACATTAGATATTATTATATAATAGGCATTGTAAACATTCGATATCATTATACAGTAGGCATTGTAAACATTCGATGTTATTATTCAGTACGCATTGTAACCGTTCGATATTTTTATACAATAGGAATTGAAAACATACGATATTGTTATACAGTAGGCATAGTATATATTCGATGCTATTATACAGTAGGCATTGTAAATATTCGATGCTATTATACAGTAGGGATTGTAAACATTCGATATTATTATACAATAGGCATTGTAAACATTCGATATTATTATACAGTAGGCATTGTAAACATTCGATGTTATTATACAATAGGCATTGTAAATATACAATGCTATTATACAGTAGGGATTGTAGACATTCGATATTATTATACAGTAGGCTTTGTATAATTCGATGCTATTATACAGTAGGCATTGTAAATATTCGATGCTATTATACAGTAGGGATTGTAAACATTAGATATTATTATACAATATGCATTGTAAACATTCGATATTATTATACAGTAGACATTGTAAATATTCGATGCTATTATACAGTAGGGATTGTAAACATTCGATATTATTATACAGTAGACATTGTAAATATTCGATGCTATTATACAGTAGGGATTGTAAACATTCGATATTATTATACAGTAGACATTGTAAATATTCGATGCTATAATACAGTAGGCATTGTAAACATTCGATATTATTATACAGTAGACATTGTCAATATTCGATGCTATTATACAGTAGGGATTGTAAACATTCGATATTATTATACAGTAGACATTGTAAATATTCGATGCTATTATACAGTAGGCATTGTAAACATTCGATGTTATTATTCAGTACGCATTGTAACCGTTCGATATTTTTATACAATAGGAAATGTATACATTCGATATTATTATACAGTAGGCATTGTAAACATTCGATATTATTATACAATAGGCATTGTAAACATTCGATATTATTATACAGTAGGCATTGTAAACATTCGATATTATTATACAGTAGGAATTGTAAACATTTGATATTATTATACAGTAGGAATTGTAAACATTCGATATTATTATACAGTAGGAATTGTAAACATTCGATATTATTATACAGTAAGAATTGTAAACATTCGATATTATTATACAGTAGACATTGTAAATATTCGATGCTATTATACAGTAGGGATTGTAAACATTCGATATTATTATACAGTAGACATTGTAAATATTCGATGATATTATACAGTAGGCATTGTAAACATTCGATATTATTATACAGTAGGCATTGTAAACATTCGATGTTATTATTCAGTACGCATTGTAACCGTTCGATCCCGCAAGCTGGCCTGAGCAACCGGGCGGGTCCACAGGTGGCGGATAGTGGGACGGCCTACAGAAATGTAGGTTACCTGTGAATAAGGATTCCGGAAGGTTTCTGAATATGCAGGCCTGGACCAAGGCTATGGTTCAAAGGTGAGGAATTATCCCTCCTCGTCAGTCAACCGGTTGGGGGCGGTAGAAATAACTGCTCTGACTGGGGAGACTGGGGTAGTTGGGAATTAAGTCCTCACAATGCTACTCTCACCTCCCGGGTGAACCAAGAGCAATGTGACAGTGAAGTATGGGCGGGAAACTACCCTAACGACACAGTTGTAAAAAAGAGAGTAAAGCAGTCTGTTCGCTTCATGAGCAACAGTTAATAATGTCCTGAACTTGGGGTGTGCTTCAAGGTCAGTGACTGAATACCCAATCCAAGATGGAAGGCATCGTGCCGAAAGATGAATGGCTGCAGGGTATAAAATGCAGTTGCACACGATCCTCTTGAGGAACCAGACTAAACCTCATTGTATGTTGTCTTGCCAGGGCAGTGGGGGCTCTGCTCTGGTCGACCGTTATTTCCCCCATACTCGTGGGACGTAATGGACCAAGTAAGTAAAAGAATTGATTTCGAGACTGCACAGACAGTGGGAGCCAATGAGACGGCAAACCGTGAGTCTGTAGCAGATGTGTCAACGGCAACCATCACTGGGGGTGCGGGGGCGGCTGTCAAGCTGCCGACTGCAGAAACCGGTGAAGTGGCTGTAGAGTTGAGCACGCTGTCTAGTACTGGGGCTGCTCTGCGGACCCAGGCGACTGCAAATTAAGCAGAACAATGATCAAGACCCTCCAAGTGAACCTACAGCATAGCAGGGCGGCGAGTGCTGTCGTGTGTAGGATGCTGGACAGGGGAGAGGTGGACTTGGTTCTCATTCAGGAGCCATGGATTTCTGGAGGACGAATATGCGGGCTGGCGACATCTGGAGGTAAGTTGTTGTACGATAAGGACTCCGGTGTTCCCAGGACGTGTATCCTGGTTAGGAGGGGGTAGAGTGCTTTTGTACTAACGGACTTCTGCTGCAGGGACTTAATAGCAGTGACGGTGGAGCTGCGGGCGGAGGGGAGGATGAAGAGGCTGAACGTTGCCACGGCATATCTCCCCTTTGACTACGTGGGGGCTCTACCAATACAAGAGCTGAGGAGGCTGGTCGAGCACTGCGGGGCTGTGGATGAGGAGCTGCTGGTGGGGATGGATGCTAACTCCCATCACACTTCGTGGGGAAGTACAGGTACCAACACTAGAGGTGAGGAACTTTTAGCTTATCTTAGCTCTAAGAATTTACTAGTCTTATATCAGGGGGAAGAGCCGACGTTTGTCACTAGGGCCAGACAGGAGGTCCTGGACATTACGGTGGCATTGAACCAGACGGCTAGGTATGTACTAAACTGGCATGTGTCGGATGAACCATCTTCTTCTGACCACAGACATATTAGGTATGACATCTCTCTAAATCCAGCCATGCTTCGGCCAACCAGGGATCCAAGAAGAACAGACTGGGACTCCTACAGGAGGGACCTGGGAGTTCGGATTGAGGAGGCTGGATTGGAGTATGGTGGGAGGAGAGAGCTAGAAGACTCTGCCGCATTGGTTGGCGAGGCTATAGTAGAATCCTTTACTGATAACTGCCCTCTTAGTGAGGGGAGAAAAGTAGGGGATCTGTCATGGTGGAACAAGAAGCTAGCCAAACATCGGAAGACCACCAGGAGACTCTTTAATAGAGCAAAAAAGAACGGGGAGTGGGACCAGTATAGGAAAACACTAACCGAATACAACAGGGCAATTAGAGAAGCACGCAGGAAGTCCTGGAAGGAGTTTTGTCAAGAGATTGACAAAACTCGGGAAGGGGCTCGACTGCATAAAGTGCTCTCTAACCCGGTGGGGATGCTAAGAACCCCACTGGGAAATATAACAAAAACTGCAGGGGAAACTGTGGAAGAATTAATCAGAACACATTTCCCTTCCAGTACCCTGAGGAAACTTGGGGGAGCAGACACTGAACCAGTTGCCAAACTCTCCACAAGACGTGGTAAGAGGGAGGACTGGGAAGTGGCAAGGAGGATAGTAACTCCACAAAGGGTAAGATGGGCTATTGGCACATTTAAACCCTACAAATCTCCAGGTCCAGATGGGATCTATCCTGTGCTGCTGCAGCAGGGAATGGATTTGCTGGTACTGGTACTTACTAAATTATACAGGCTAAGCATTGCTTTAGGGCATGTGCCGGCAGCCTGGAAAGCTAGTAAGGTGGTCTTTATACCTAAGCCCACCGGTAACCAATCGGAAGGGAAAGGATACAGACCTATTACACTCATGTTCTTTGTTCTTAAGGGACTTGAAAAACTGGTTGATAGGCATATTAGGGGGGGGGGGTGCTTTGGCCATAAAACCACTGCATTGGAACCAGTATGCTTATCAACCGGGGAAATCCTGCGAGGGAGCTCTCCATCAAGTGGTTGGTAGGATTGAGCAAATGATCGCCAAGAAAGGTTGTGCCATAGGTGCCTTCCTCGACATTGAAGGGGCTTTCAATAACCCCTCAGTGGAGACGATGGTAAGTGGTGCAAGACGTCATGGAGTGGATGCAACCACTTGTGGTTGGATAAGTTCCATGTTAACAAACAGAAGCATTTCTGTAGAGGTGGCAGGGGAGGTCAGAAGGGCGGAGACAAGTCTGGGCTGTGCACAAGGGGGGGTTCTCTCTCCTCTGTTGTGGTGCCTAGTGGTTGACAACCTTATTGAACTCCTGAATGAACAGGGATACTTCTGTCTAGGATATGCGGACGACATAGTTGTTTTGATCCTGGGCAGATTCCCTGATACAGTCCTTGAGGTAATCAGAAATCCTCTACGACTGATTGAAGAGTGGTGTAAAAAGGAGAACCTTAGGGTAGATCCAAAAAAGACTGCTCTCATTAACTTCACCAGACAGCGAAAAGATCTGACGACCAGGATGCCCCGCTTGTTTGGTGAATACCTTGAGTTTGTGGGGGAGGTGAAGTACCTGGGAGTTACTCTGGACAGGAAACTCACCTGGAACCCACATCTTGAGAGGACAGTTAACAGGGCCAAAAGGGCACTGATGACTGTGAGAAGAATGGTGAGTAAGAAATGGGGACTGAAGCCATCAATGATGCACTGGATGTATCTGAGGGTGATAAGACCTATGATTACCTATGGAGCTCTGGTGTGGTGGACAAAGGCCAACCAGGCACAGACAAGAGCTAAACTGAGCTCTATCCAGAGATTGGCCTGTCTGTGCACACTGGGAGCGATGTCAACTACACCATGTGCAGCAATGGAAGTAATGCTTAACCTCCCTCCCCTTGAGCTTGTCCTTAGGGGAGAGGCGAGGCTGGCGGCATGGAGATTGCGCAACTCGAGCAACTGGGCTAACCTCCCAGATGTCTCGGGACATATGAGTATCGAGTGCGTGGTCAAAGAACCCGTCTTGGAAATGGGCAGCGTCCACATTACTCGAATGTTTGCACCTGACCAGGTCCACCAAACTATGATGGAATGGTCAGGGACATTAACATCGGGAGCTCAGATCTGGTACACAGATGGCTCCAGGATGGACTTCGGCACTGGAGCGGGGGTGTATTGTAAAAACCCAAGGGTAGAACTAGTTTTTTTCCTTGGGGAGGCATACCTCTGTCTTTCAGGCCGAAGTATATGCTATAAATGCCTGTCTGGGAGAGATAGCGAGAAGGGAAACACACGGGACCCGGATTGCTATTTTCTCCGACAGTCAGGCAGCAATTAAGGCACTAAACGGACACGTGGTCACCTCGGCCATAGTCAGGGAGTGCCTAGTTAACCTACAAGCTCTGGCAAGGCACAATCAAATCATGATAGGTTGGGTGCCAGGGCATAGGGGAATACTTGGAAATGAAGCCGCAGATGTGCTGGCCAGGGAGGGGTCTTCGACTCCCCTGATTGGACCGGAGCCTGCGGTAGGTATTTCCACATCCATGGTCAAGATGGCAGTGCGAAGGTGGATGGCTGAAAGACACTGTGAGCACTGGATCAGGGCCGAAGGGATGAGACACAGTAAGCTAACCCTTAGGAAACCTTCCTTGGGGCTGCAGAAGAGTCTCATCTATCTGTCTAGGCAAGAATTGGGGATAGCCACAGGTCTACTCACGGGACACTGTGGACTAAGGAAACATTTGCATAAAATGGGTATCTACAAAGATGAACCAGTGTGCAGATTATGCGGGCAGGAACTGGAGACTGCCACACACATTATTTACAGATCTGAAGTACTTGCTGAGAGGCGCTTCAACCTCTTTGGTGATGGAACGGCTTTGGTGGATGCTGAAGGTAAAACTCTAGTCAGGAAACTCCTAAACCTGGTAAGAGGGAAGGGGTTATTTGACTAGATCAGGGAGGTAAGTACAATATACCTTAAGGTAACAGTGCTTCGGGCAATTCAAACCCGCTCCCAAGTTATAAAAAAAAAACCGTTCGATATTTTTATACAATAGGAATTGTAAACATTCGATATTATTATACAATAGGCATTGTAAACATTCGATATTTTTATACAATAGGAATTGTAAACAGTCGATGTTATTATACAATAGGCATTATAAATATACAATGCTATTATACAGTAGGGATTGTAAACATTCGATATTATTATACAATAGACATTGTAAACATTCGATATCATTATACAGTAGGCATTGTAAACATTCGATGTTATTATTCAGTACGCATTGTAACCGTTCGATATTTTTATACAATAGAAATTGAAAACATTCGATATTATTATACAGTAGGCATTGTATAATTCGATGCTATTATACAGTAGGCATTGTAAATATTCGATGCTATTATACAGTAGGGATTGTAAACATTAGATATTATTATACAATAGGCATTGTAAACATTCGATATTATTATACAGTAGGCATTGTAAACATTCGATATTATTATACAATAGGCATTGTAAACATTCGATATTATTATACAGTAGGCATTGTAATCTTTCGTTATTATTATACAGTAGGTATTGTAAACATTCGATATTATTATACAATAGGCATTGTAAACATTCGATATTTTTATACAATAGGAATTGTAAACATTCGATGTTATTATACAATAGGCATTGTAAATATACAATGCTATTATACAGTAGGGATTGTAGACATTCGATATTATTATACAGTAGGCTTTGTATAATTCGATGCTATTATACAGTAGGCATTGTAAATATTCGATGCTATTATACAGTAGGGATTGTAAACATTAGATATTATTATACAATATGCATTGTAAACATTCGATATTATTATACAGTAGGCATTGTAAACATTCGATATTATTATACAATAGGCATTGTAAACATTCGATATTATTATACAGTAGGCATTGTAAACATTCGATATTATTATACAGTAGCCATTGTAAACATTCGATATTATTATACAGTAGACATTGTAAACATTCGATATTACTATACAGTAGGCATTGTAATTTTTCGTTATTATTATACAGTAGGTATTGTAAACATTCGATATTATTATAAAGTAGGAATTGTAAACATTCGATATTATTATACAGTAGGCATTGTAAACATTCGATATTATTATACAGTAGGAATTGTAAACATTCGATATTATTATACAGTAGGAATTGTAAACATTCGATATTATTATACAGTAGGCATTGTAAACATTCGATATTATTATACAGTAGGGATTGTAAACATTAGATGTTATTATACAATAGGCATTGTAAACATTCGATAATGCATATATCTGACTGAAAACGTCACTTTGCACTTCAAAAGATCTGTGAATAGTGTTTAGGAAACTGAGCATCTATTCAGACTTCTGCATTAAAGGCTTTTGGTTTAGACGTTAGAAACGGAGTTCGTTAGGCTTTTTCAATGCAAAAGTTACAGGCCTTTATCATACAACGAATGGTAAGATAGGATTATTCATGGCTTGTATGGATAAAGTCACTTGCATTAAACGTTATTCTTTGTTATAGAGTTTCCACTATCTCTGATCGGTTTGAGATTTGGATAAACAGAGGGAAATGATATAAAATTAATTTAAATTGCAGTTTTCAAAGATGTGGTCGAAAATACTTTAAGTTTTTAACAAAAGGTTCTTTGACACACAGTGAGACTTTTGTTATTATACCAGATTGTTCTCTTAAACAATTTTTAAATTTTATCCTAATTATTAAACTTATTTATGACTTGTAGAATCTATAATTCAAGTAAGTTTGAAAAACTAACTGATACTAAATGTTTTAAATCCCACTAGATCTTTTTTTTGCTTTGTGCGGCCGGAAATGTTTGCCTCAGTAAATGCTTCAAAGATTTTCTTAAATTATAAATCCCAGAGCAAGTTATAATAATTATTATTTATATTACTATTTAAACTCAGAGGGAGGTCACGGCGCTGAATACGTAGCTATTGCCTTTGCACTCTCTTCCCATCCTTACCGCAGGATTCCCTTAGCGATTACCTATCTCTGCAGTAGCCAAGTACCCATCTCAGTACGGTTTTTTTCAATCCACAAGATTAAAAAGTCTCTGTAGAGTTAATATCTATGTTCTCAAGTTAAATGAAGTACATTTGGAACTGACAACGAACTATTTTATAGAAAAATGATTCTTTTAGAGTTTCATGAAGAACAGCAACTTACGGTTACTATCGACAAATAGAGACGAAGCGAGGGAAGTTATAAGTAGGGTTAAAGTAAGAACTGGAAGCATTCCTGATTTGGGAAATAGTTTAAAACCACTCATCCACGAGGTGAAACTATTTTTAAATGGGTCAAAGAATTGTCTCCTGCAATTCCTCCTCGTGTAGCAATAGGGTATGAGAAGTAGATTACATGTAGGACTGAAGAAAGAACCGAAGTGGCTCTAGTACCGGGAGTAGGTTAGAATCACGGCTCTCGTGGAGGGTTGCTACCCTGACGCAGACAAGCAGCTTAGCGCAATCAAGGAAAAGATTTACTCAAACTAAAACAAAATTGCCTTTAGTACCTTTAAGGTCTATTCACACACATCAGTTGAGTCACAGTTCAGTCTCAGTTCAGTCAATGTTGCATCCGGAATTCGTCAGTCAACTGTCCGTCAGTTGGCTTCAGTCAGTCGTCAGTCACTTTATACAGTGATCTTACAGTCAAGCTTATTTTATCATGAGTGAATTAAATTGGATAATATATAATTACCTCAATGGCTGATTTTACTATAATAGAGTTAGCTAATTGTGCCTAAAACCATAAGGTCTCCTATATACAAGAAGTGGATATCTGAATTCCATAATGAAATATCCTGTGAAGAAAAATGTAGACACCAGATAACTTTTGAAGGTGAGGTTTACAAATTCTATTACCAAACTACAAATTACAGCTTTTTGGTTACAAACTGGAGCTGATTTATTTAATCTTAGTGAATACACATTGTAAGACCCATTTGTCCAAGGAAAAGGTATTTCAATTGTAAAACATAATTAAATAATAACGAAAACCAACTCAAAGTCAATAATTTATATATTTATACATGTTTTAATGAAAACTGTGTCATCATCAGTTGTATAGCTAGAAATAACATGTCCTTTAACTATAGAAATTTTAGTTTACGGTATGATTAAACAAACTATTGATCATGCGTTTTTATTTGGTAACATTTATTTAATTATTCCTAAAATGTCTTGTTAAGGAAAAGACTTCTTCAAACAGTATAATTATATGATCTTACACTTGCCCTTGAAGGACAATATTAAGCAAATGCAAAATTATGCAATATCAATCAAAAGCGTATAATAGATTTAATCAATTAGCTTTTTCCAATCACCCAGTCCCAGATCAGTTAAGTTACTAATACGATCCAAACTGTACTGAAAGTAAATTATCGTATTTCGATAGGAAAATTGAAAAGCTTGTAACGTTCTAGCCCTTTTTCCTGAGGTAAGTTTATCACTAATTTGAAATGTTATTATTAATTGCTTATTACCAACATAATTAATTTTACTTACCCCTACCGCGCTTACTACCTACGCTAGTTTCACAATGTGCACCAAGAAAACAAAAATTTTCTTTTTTATTGGGACGATATAATTATTAAATAAAAATTAAATATATAAATGAATTTATATGTAACACCTTATTTTTACGAGTGTTACAAGCTTTTGGTTGAGTCGAATTTTACTAAAAGTAATTAAATAATGTTTCGGACACGTTTCTGTCCATGGAATAATACTGATTCACAATAATTGTAACATATTTATATTATGTGACTAGCAAAGATATTTAATTCATTAGTTTGTGTTGAATTAAATAAATAGAGTTATGTGATCTTTGAATCTTCGTTGAAAACTTTGACGTCTTTGCTCTTGTACAGCCTGTAGAGTTTATTTTATGTATACTTGGTGACTTGAATTTTTTTTTGTTTGTGTTTCTTCGTATACTGTACTGTAGTTTGTTATTTGTTAAATCCTATACTATAATATGTTTTTTTTTTTGGAAAGGTTTGGGCTTATTTGAGGTCTTGATTATGTATGGGAGTACAGTGTATTTTCTGATATTGTGTTGTTTTTTAAAAACTTTTACTAATTTATCCCATACTTTATTGATTATTGTATAACTGTACCCATTTCTGGGTGTTGGTTATTTTGTATTGGTTTATTTGTTGGTTGATAATTACATTTTGGTCATATCACATCATAAAAAAACGGCTTCCGAGTTGATAAACTGTCTTTGGTTGTAAAGTAGACAAAACCACACTCTCTTTGAATCTTTATAAAACCTATATCTAAAGGATTTCTACATTTTACGTAAACAGTGTTTTTATTTGATTAGAACAATCTCGAAGAACTAGATATAATTAGCTTTCAAGCGACCAACCTGGCCTACTGCATTGTGTTGTACAGGTGGTTAGGAAAGTACAGTTAAGTAAGTGTGACGTAGTTCACGCGGTTTTCGACAAGAATCTGTGCTATCGTAATTTCATCAACACTGAGGGAGCCGTGTGACGTGAAGGTAACTTTCACTTTTCAGTAATGGCAGCACTGCGACAATACAAACGGTGCGTGAATTATGAAACTAAACACAAAGGCACAGGTCTCGCCTGAAGGATACATTGTTAGGCCTTTTAATAACACAGATATGCACAGTTTTGCATTTTGGATTTAAAACGACTTTCCTTTTGGCGGCTTGCAATAATGACTATCTTGACTGTGCGCGAACATGGCACTTTCTAACATTTTTTTAAAAATCAATATTCAGTACAATCAAAATACCCGCTTCAAAACTAAAATTGTAAATTCAATAATTAGCTTTTAAGCTAGGGAGTACTCCCTTAACATAAGGGAGTATAAAAAACTCAATTGTGTTTGTAAAAACAATGATTTTAATGTTACATATGTTTTAACAACCAAGCTGTCATCTATAGTGACGGGTAGACAATGCTACAGAGAAATACGCATGAACACAGCTTCATCCGTCACTGATGATGACAGCTTTGATGTTGAAACATGTATACCGTCAAAGTAATTTTTTAAAATATACTTGTGAGATTTGAGTTATTCTTAAACTTATTCTTATTCTTAACGCTGTGACACAATATATTAAACCACCACTTAGAGTTGAATGAGTGTCCTGGTAAATGGTAGTTTGCAATAGAGCCTATATACTTTCAACAGTAGAGTTTGAGACTCATGACTAGAACAGTTCTGAGTCGATGGAAATCAGACGACCAGTAACTGGAAGAACTGTAGCTTACCTAGTAATATTTTTAATAACGTAGAGTTGATAGAAAAATGTATTGAAACTGAAAATAAATCAATTTCAATTGCGTTGCGAAAAAGCCCTCTAGAGCTGCGTGAAGAGTTGAAGGAGGAAGAGTTTTTCAAATAGTGATGAACGGATTTAGGTATGGATTTTGATATTTTCTCTGAATACTGTAAAATGAATAAACCAGACAACAGAAAAATGCAAAGAGAAAGAAAACGTCAGAGAAAAAAATCTATAAGATTCGTCAAAACGACACCTAAAACAAGGAAACATCTTATTGGGGGGCAGATATTTTGCATATTTCGGAACGTGGCTAGTAATCAATATAGTTCTTTAAACGTAGGAAAGAAAATGAACGTGACAAACTATTCAAATTTGTAAACGCAGAGGAGAGAATCGTAGATAAACAATATAAACAGAGAAATCGAGACCAAAGAGAAGAAGGTTAAAATTCCAGTCAAGGAGTTCCGTAGAATCAGATGAAACTAATGCAAATGATATAAACACAATTAAAAAAAATTGTTTACATGCAATCACTGGTACATATATAAAGGGCATTAACAGGCAAAATCTACCGCTTCCAGGCTGAATTGACAAATCGGAACACAAAAGACGTATCTATATGGTCATTAGTTATACAATCAAAAACCTCTGCACTACCCGCCGCATATTGGTTCAAACAGACAGGTGGATGTGAGTTAAAATGGTAACGTTTTTTGACATCCTGGGGCACATGTTTCAAATTAACAGCCGCCAAATTAATAAGCATTCACTACAAAATTATCCTTTCCACTATTTAGATTGATCATTTCCCTAGAATATAGCTAAATACATTTTGAAAGAATTAAAATGGGCAGTGTAAAAAACAAAAGGCAAAAAGTTATTCTGGTAGAAAAAAAATTAAAAACTTAAACGCAATACATCAAAAAATTAAAAATTTTGATAAAATACGCTCACATTATCCTCATTTTATAACACACACGAGACTTTATAAAATTAAGGGTTTCGTTTATTAAAAAATAATTTAATATTTCATATTAAATTATACAATACTGTACAAAATATAGTACAATACAAATTATCCGGGAAGGGTAGGTTTGCTTTTTCAAAAAATAAAAAAGTTTTTAACACCAGCTAAGTAATGTGTGGCGGGCACACCAAAAGTAGAAAGTAAGGATGAATGTAAACAGATAGTTCAGATTTGGAGGTGTGTTGAAGAAAGGGTTAAGCACGCGACAGAAACAAAAGATTTGTCTTAGCTCTCAATAGTGGGGCCAAACAAGTTGCTTGGATTAACTAGAAACGTTTTTAGTAAGATTTCTAGGCGTTGGCGCTAACGTATCCCTATATATAGGAAAAGTCTTACGTGTACGGCCTAGCACTCCTATTCTTAATACAAGTAAAAATATAAATAAGGTTAATTTACCAGTGAACGATAGAGTTTTGATAATACGAAATAACTACCATAGTTCCTAAACTTTCATTTAGGAAGCAATTTTAATTTTTTAATAACTAAATCCATCCTAATGGGAGGGTTTGTAGCTATATTATAGGGGAGAATATAGTGCTCCCTTTTATATAAAAAACCTTTAGTTTATAAATATTTCTGTGTAGACCTTATTGTTAAGTAAGGTATTTGTTCAAATTGATATTTTCTGATTCAATTTTTTTCTCAAATTAAAATTTTTTTCTGATTCTAAATTTGTTTTTGGGCATCGTTGAAAAGTGTTATTTTAATTTTCAGTCCTCCTTATGAATTTGTACTTCGCCAGGTACAAAAACTTTGCAATATCGGTGACGTAAGAGATCGATATAAATATCAAAATTATAACTATCGATAGTTGCTATAAAATATTGTCTGTAAATCGTTGATACTGTAAGTAATATGAATTACTGCATTAAAAGAAATAAAATATAATTTTATCCTGGTAAATATTTTGAGATAACTCTTAAGCATAAACAGATTTGGGCACCAAATTTGAACAATATAAAGTAAAATTTCATTCCAGGACGTTTTTTTTTTTTATAAGGTAGGTAAGTGTTGGACACCTTTAGAACTTCAGTAGATAATGTACTTCCAGTTATTGATCTGTCTCTACCAGCCATTCTTCCTGTGGCGGAGACAGGACGTTCAAGTGTCAGCTGGGATATGTAAACTGAAAATAATTAATTGTAAATTAGAATAAAAAGTGAAAGAGGTTTGTAAATATTTACTACGAAATGAGTCTTTGCAACATGTTGTGAAGAAAGGGCTAGGAAACGTGCGAGGACAAAAAAAGCAAGCTGTCAGAAATTGGGACTAATATTTGGTCCTTTGTAACCTGAAAGTTAGAAAGGACGCTCTACTAGTTTGGTAATATTAGAAAGAGGGAAATAAACATACGTATGGGTAAATAGAAAAACTCAGCTATGGGTAAATAAAAGTGCCCATGTCCAGCCCCCACTAGTATTATTCCCATAGGTGTAAAAATAAAGATAACTCGCTAGTGACCGCGTGTATGTTTAGTTAAAGGAATATCTACCTGGTCCCTGCTAGAAGGCTCCCTTCGTCCCTCTCCCTGGACTGAAGTATATCGAGTAGGCAGATCCCTATTGATAAATGGTGTAACTTTACCCAACCAAGCGGTTTCACCGAACTATAACTCAATCTATTGTTTAGTATTTACATGCACGATTCTGGTCCTGCAAACGTTGTGGCCAAGTGAAGGACGAATAAATAGTTTCATTTATGTTTTTTTATAAAGGTTATAATTCGTATACGCATAGATGAATTACACATCCCTTTTTTAACATATTGTTTTACCCGTATCTGAGCCTCAAAAAGCGGTCTAAACCTCGTTTGGCTTTTGCTTTGTCATTTGCTTGTAACATGCGAATGCGTGTATGAATACTTTGGGCATGAATGCTGTCCACATTATTGGTCCATCCCTTAAGCTATCGAGTATTTCCCATGAGCAATCGAAAGATAGAAGGGAAAGTGTCGCTTGAAGAGCGGGATGAAAAATCAAACAAGAAGAAACCCTGCCAGTAAAACCCTCACCATAGATCATGTAGACACCTAAAAGGCCCTTATGGTGTGAGTATTACCTTACAAATATCTTGTTAGTAAGTGTATTGAGAAAGTTATACGCAATTAATCCTATGTTACCTTATTGAAACCTTGAGATTGGTGCTGCGGCTGCAGCGACCGAAACAAAAATGCGGAGTAGTTTATTAATTAGTATATGTATATATTATAAAACGTTTGCGTTCATATAAGCACATGAGTTGTCTGTGATTGTCGCTTGTGTTTTATCCACCCAGAGTGGAGACAAGCGTTAATGATGAATAGCACTGAGCCTGTAGAACCTTGTTGCTAGAACCGTGGATGTTGTTTCATGAAAGGCACTTTGAGAACGGCATGTAAAAGCAGTTTCTTTGTTTTGAAATATCTGTAATCTTACTTTATGTGTGAGGGAAGCTACCGTAAAATGGAGATGCGTAGGCCACACTTTGAGCCAGACGGACACAAGATGGAACAATGAAAAATTGCTCGAAACCATGGGCTCAGAAAACAAAGGACAAGGCGCCCACAGCAACACGGGCAAAGGATAGGAGGCGATTTGCCGGATATAATAGCACAGAACAAAGTGAAGACCGTGTGGAAAAGCCAGATGCAAAACTGGATTACGGTGAGTTAATTCAAAAAAAGGAGTGAACCCCTGCATAAGTAAATGGTAACATACTTTTGGGCAAGTGTAAATGGGTCCACAGGAGAAAAAAAGAGGAGATGAAAAAAAGTTTGAAAAACATTTTGGAAAACATTGATCATGGAGTATTAAATTAGAGTAAAATGAATGGTGGTTATAAATGTACTTTTAAGGATTAAAATATCAACATCAGAACAAGTTAAAAATATACATATTTTATTTCCTAAAGTTTGACATTAAAAGTCGTGAAAATTGGAATGAAATGAAAATTTTTTATTTTAAAATATAATATAATGTTTGAATAGTTTTAAATTAACATTAGCCTATTAATTATAACAGTTAAATTTGTTAAGCTTTTAAATTGTATAAACAATTACATTGGTAACTATTGATTAGTATAACACAACTTTTAGTAGAATACCAGAAAAATACCCTCTTAAAATTTTTCCAGGGATTCACAAGGAATTCAAAGTAACGATTTAATTTTATCATTAGTAGCCCGTTACTAAAGATTTACGAAATTATAATGCTTTTTATTTACAAGATTGTAGAAGCACATTGATTTTAACACGTCAGAAAAAAGTTGAATGAAATTCAACTTAATTAATCCTTTATTACAATAAAATGACGTAGCAAATAAATGATACATAATTAGTTTTTAAAAATGTCAATACACTTAACTAGTTTAAATTTATTTAAAGGTCTAAATACAGATGTAGAAAATCACTTCAAGAAGTTGCGTAGAAAGTGTATAGTGAGATGTAGAAAATATAATTTATTATTGATTAGTCAAATAAATATTAATAAATTATTATTACTATAATTAAATGGCTGCAATATTATTATGTGATTAAAATCACATAAAAATCCTGTTAACGTAAAAGGCGAGATTTCAACGCAATGTTAAGCATCGGAAACAGCAATGCTATCGCAGAACCACAATATTTTGCCCTCATGCCCTACTAACGGCTTTGTTATCCATCTACTTCAAAGCTGTTACATCTAAAAGCCTATTCCACTGCAATGTAATCGTATTGCAG
The DNA here is from genome assembly GCA_036971475.1 of Prosapia bicincta. Lineage (NCBI taxonomy): Eukaryota > Metazoa > Arthropoda > Insecta > Hemiptera > Cercopidae > Prosapia > Prosapia bicincta. The sequence goes on along the minus strand of JBAIZL010000005.1, from coordinate 245,726,267 downwards.
CTATACATGTATGTAACCTACCTAGAATCCTTCGTAAACTCCTTACAGAGGTCAACTTTTGAATCAAGAACAGTAAATCAGTGAAGATGTACAAGAACCCATTCACATACTTATAATATACAATCTAACTGCCATCTCATACTCAGATCAAGAGTATTGGGAATGAACATGCCAGGACTCTTCTACCAATTTACCCCATTCTCAACATGAACTGAATTTCCAGGTCATGGTCACCTCATTTTTCTCTACCTCAGTAGGACCTATGAAAGATACCCAAATCTACCACTTTCCCTACCCTGATTCTAAACATGAAATGAGTTTTCAGGTCATGGTCACCTCATTTTTCTCTACCTTACCAGGACCTATGAAAAATAGCCGAATCTATCACTTTCCCTACCCTGATTCTAAACATGATCTGAGTTTTCGTTATGATCTAGTCATTGTTGTTTTTCTTTTTTTTTCTACTACGATCAAAACCGGTGACTATGCGAGGCAATACTCACCACCATTTTTCCTGCCCTGTTTCTAATGGAATTTTCATTATGGCCTGGCCGCTGTTTTTTTTTCATTTCTCTCTACAAAACCAGTGACTGGACCTGCCAGCAATCGTCTACCACTGTTTCTAAACAAGAACTAGGCCTTCATTAGTACTGTACCACAGTCGCTTTTCTTTTCTCTCTACTATGACAAAAACCTGTGACTGGACCTGCCAGCAATCGTCTACCACTGTTTCTAAACAAGAACTAGGCCTTCATTAGTACTGTACCACAGTCGCTTTTCTTTTCTCTCTACTATGACAAAAACCTGTGACTGGACCTGCCAGCAATCGTCTACCACTGTTTCTAAACAAGAACTAGGCCTTCATTAGTACTGTACCACAGTCGCTTTTCGTTTCTCTCTACTATGACAAAAACCTGTGACTGAACCTGCCAGTAAACATCTACCACTTTCTCTGCCCTGTTTCTAAACAAGAACTAGGTTTTCATTCGTACTGTACCACAGTCGCTTTTCGTTTCTCTCTACTATGACCAAAACCTGTGACTGGACCAGCCAGTAAACATCTACCACTTTTTCTGCCCTGTTTCTAAACAAGAACTAGGTCTTCATTAGTACTGTACCGCAGTCGCTTTTCGTTTCTCTCTAGTATGGTCAAAACCTGTGACTGGACCTACCACGTTACTGTTTACCAAGTGATACTGGTCTACCACGTTCCTGATTCTAAGCAAGACCTAGGTTTTCATTATAGCCTGGCCATTGTTGCCTTTCTGCCTCACATATTCAGTTTCGCTTGTAGGTTTAACATAGATTAAACAGTACAGAGCTCATAGATGAAAGGAGGTATTACCAACAGCTGATATGAGTTGGGATTCAAATTTCTCTGGTATTTAAGCTACAGTTAACACCACTAGCTAAAGCGAAATGTGATCAATCAGCACACGATATCAGACCTAGTATGGGTCTGGGATTGGCTTACATTAATGTTAACTGGTTAACTTTTTCTGCTGTAACAGCAAAATATTCCCTGCACTACTTTAGGAATTGCATTTTGTATAATATGTGTCACCCTCACACTTAAAAGTAACCAGAGACGACATAGGAAAGTTTACAGACGTACAGGAAATAACAGTTGAAAGTTGAGTAATAGTACAGTAGTAAGTTTGGATTGTTTGGGTCAGTATATGGTATGCGCCTACGTGCTACTGATAAAACTGAGCCAACAATCACATTACATAAGAATGTCAACACATTTTGTAGTAGTGAGTAGTTATGTCACTTTGTGTTTGTTTCAGAATGCCACAACATATTATAAATAAATATTTAATAGATATTTACTTCCACATTTAAAATTACTGTAAATGAAATACAACTCGGCAATCACATTTTGGTAAACATTCACTTGACAATATTGGGTGAAAGAAATATTGGAATTATTCTTGAAATTCTTTAGGCATGCGTGAAACCTGACTGACGCTCTTAGTTAATTAAACTCATCTTAATAAAACCAGGTAAAAGTAACAACTTCGTTGCAAGAAACACCACAAACTGGTTAGATCCGGACTTGGGCGGACAAAAGCGCATTCTAACCTTCATTGCAGCAATACGTAATGCCATTAGTCAGCTTTTGTCTGCCTTAGAAAAGTCATGTAGTATCCTGTACAAAAAATGGCGTTTTTAAGGTTAGGCTCTATTGTTTGTTAAAAGTCAGTTTTAGTTCCAATATTTACCACAGCTAGAAAAATGAAATAGTGGCTAAGAAAATGAAAAGTTATCATTATTTTGGAACATTTGTTTATATAGGCCTACTAACAGTGTTGCTTACGTTTCTAAATAGAATTATTATTGAAATAAGTAATTGGTAAAATTAAAATTTTGAAAAAGAAATGAAAATTAGTTATTCTTATTTGGGTTATTAAGTGATTTCGTTGATATCTATATAGGAGACGTATATGCCCAAAGAGTCTCACCGTGATAATACGGGTTAAAGGTATATTCCTGGGGGCTTTCAACTTGTTAATTCAGGTTGGAGGTAAATCCACAGGAGTTCGAATCTTGTTAATACGGGTAAGGGTCATATCCCCATGGGTTTGCACCTTCGTAGTAAGGGTTAGAAGTATATCCCAAGGGACTCGCGCCTTGTTACACTAGTTAGAGGTTAATCCCCAGGGAGATCGAACCTTCTTAATATGGGCTTGAGGTATATCGCCAGGGGTATCACCTTGTTATTACGGGTAGGGGTGTATTCTCAGGGGATCGCACCTTGTTAATAGGGGTTGGAGGTATATCCTCAGGAACTCGAAACTTGTTAACATGGGTTAGGGGCTTAGGGGGTATCTTCTATAGTATACATATCCTCAGGGGCTCACACACTATTAATTAGGCAATAAAAGCATAACTCCCTTTTTGTTTTTTACCTTTATATAGATTCCTTTAACGGCCTCTTTTTATTCTTGAAATCCCCTTACATCAGACAAACTCGAGTTTTTATTAGTGTAGCTCTATTGACGGGTCGTTTACAAGGTATATAATTTTTATGTGGAGGACGTTTGTCTACAATGTTTAGTTGCAAACAAAATAGTATGTTTTTGAAACTTTTGTCAATATGAAGAAAGTCTGGTCCCTTTCAAAAATATCCTTGGCGAGCATATAAGTACTTATGTTCCATCGTATTTATATTCTCATAGACTAGAAGCAACAACAATCCAAGAAACCTTTTCCCATATCCCCCTCCCATAAGCCTAATGACTAATTTGAAGCAGCTAGTCTCTATTAAAGGCTAAAAATTTCAGTGATTCGGTGATTGCCAGTTGTACATTAGTAATAATAATATTAACTCCCAGGCTAGGGTTTCTCCAGTGATACAGTTATATAAAAAGTGATTGAAAGCAGTGAAATGAATGGCGCTATAAGACTTCCCTGTGGCATGGCCAAGGCTAACTCCAGCCCTAAAAGGAAACTTACCGTAACCGGACAAGTTCAATGAATGCATCTGTGATTCACCTGGACAGAGTTCTTTGTATTGGTGGCGCGAAAATAAGCCGCGATTCGACTGTTTCTGTGAGAAGCAGCGTACTTCATTAGGAAAATTAATACAAGGTTGCAGCGGAATTTTCTGAATTTATAAAAATCTTTTACGAAATTTCTGTGTCCTAGTAGTGACTTACTGTTAACACAATTTTTGAAGTGATGCGCGAGGCTTCCAAACCATTCTAGTCAGATCGCATTTTTTTATAACAGTAATATTACATAATACTGTTGCATGACAATGGGATAGGCTTCTTAGGCGAAATAGCCTCGAGAAAGACTGATTAAGCAAAAGTTGTGAGTAAACTTTGCAGTGTTCAGCTTACACTAAGCGTCTGTCTTAAAACCCAACATTCATATTAACAGTGTGTGCATGTGATTTTACATGTAACGATTTCGGAATAATTTCACTGTAGAAATAACGGTGACTAATAAACTTTAATTTAGACCGATGAAAAACAACAACTTTCAATAGTAAACTGTTGGATTCTTACAATTTAAACACCATTCATAAAGTATCTTGTAAAAAAACAGAGAAACACAATAACAAAATTAGGATATTGAAATGTTAGACAAGGCCAAGTTATAGAAAGTACGTTAGTGACATAGAATGTCATATGAACTGTGGTGAGCATTGGTAAAGACAAACTTAGTTGTGTTGATGGTCTTGTCTAATAACAGACTAGCCACTAGAAAGACTCAAAGAACAAAACGCTCGTTTTGTGTTGTCAAACTGTAATTATGCTTTGTAATTATCCTCGCGCTATCGTAGGGTGTTATTTTGATATTTAATATTGGAGCGAAAGGTAAAGATTAAATAACCAGTTGTGAAAAGTATGGGATATCTTTTCAAGCTGTTATGTTAGGGTGAATTCGCAAGGCTTGTATTTCTTTGGAACTCTTGATCGTTATAAAATGTAATTAAAATCATTGCCACCTTGAAATAAAAAATTAATAAATTAAATAATTTTTGGAATCAGATGCAGAGGATGTTGGGGGTGGGGCTAGAACCTATTTCTTTTTCTATTTAATGCAAACATATTATTTTAAATTTGGCAGATCTGAAACAAATTTTATATCAATTCTAAGTTCTCATTTGGAAATCCAAAAATTATAACTTCATTCTAGTTTTCTTATAAAATAAGATGAAGTAACTCAAGTTATAATGTCCAAAAAAGACTTCGATATACGTAGCTTCTTTAGGCGATGGCTGTATATTTGAGAAATAAAACTTACGAAATGGACTAGCTATAGTTTCTATCTAAGAGAAGATATCTGTTATAAAGGATATAGTTTTTAAAGAACTTTGAAAGAAATTTCGTAGGTTCAATATTTCTTAACGGTAGACTATTGCAGTTTGTGAACACGAAATTTTAAGGTTTGAAAAATATAACTTCTTAACCACAAAAATGTTTTATTCTAATTGTCATGTACATTTGGATTGCTAATAAATCATTTTCGGTGGCAATTACCGTAATTAGTTGTTCTTGTAATAATTTCCTCTGAAAATGTTAGCTTTGCAATAGAAATGTACATAAGGATTAAAAAAACGTTTTTGTGGTTAGGAGGTTAAAAGGTTTTATTTATTTAAAATAATAGTTACACCGATGCTCTAAGTTGTTTAAAGTTTAAAGTTGTCGAAGTTTAAAGTTTCATTGAAATACTTTGTTAATTCTAACAATCCTTTGAATTGATCCCTAAATAAATACCATTCTCTACATTGCGTACATGAACTGAGATTTAATTTCATTGAATATTATATAAATATGGAATTTATTTCAATTAACAAATTTAATTCAATCATTTTGTCAATCTGTTTTTAATTTTAAGCTTTAGAATAATGTAAAGTTCTTTTTAATTTTTCAAATTTTGCTTGGGGTATAAATTATCTTCCAAATTCTCCTATGTCATAACCAAAGCCCCCCCCCCCCCTGAATACATTTCTGGCAGAGCTGCTGTTTATGATGAATAACATAAACACTGTTGAAATATACGACTTCAACTTTATTTCTGCAGTATGAGTAGGATCTGTAAGTAAATGTAGAAAGAGAATGTCTACCTGCGAATACAGCGTTTTAAACAAAGTAACTGTAGAAACGTTAACAATTGCCAAGGATTGATACACCGTACAAGGTTTATACTGGAGTATTAAATGAAAGGGGGAAAGTAATTACTGATGGTCTTATAACAATAGAAGTAGAAGGGAATCCGTTTTAGAAAGGGGAAGTCGCGCACAGATGACATATTTGCTTTATTCATATCTCGAGGGTATTTTATAAAGTTGATAGAACATTATGGGACTAAAGTGGAACAAAACATTATATGGGAATATAAAGACTTAGATAATACAAAACAGACGATCTGTTGTGTTTCCATTTTAATAATTACATAGATAGCGTGTTTGGACACTAAAAATTTATGTCAGTTAGGGTCTTCCTGTACTGTAGTAAAATTTTTAACAAGATATTTTAGACTTTTAGCTGATAATAAAGTTAAATCCAAAGAAAGTCAAGCGGTGCTAAAAATTACTGTTTTTTCTGCTATTACCACACCTTGTTATATTTACTTGCAAATTGACTCAAACTTTAATACAGAAAATAACAGTTAGAATGAAAACACTCTAAAATGAAGGAATGTCTTAGTAAGAAGTACATTAAACAATAATATTGTTAAAAAATTCATTAAAAAAATAAATACAATTACCATAGAATTTTGGTCGTAAATTAGTCCTAGGGAAAATAAAACAATTGACTTTAGAAGGAAACAAAGAGAAGGCCTAGAACTACTACAGTATGTAAGAAATGTCATCGTCCTAAAAAAACTTACAATATACAAGTTTTACAATTCAGTGGCTATAATGAATAAAAAATTAAGAACAAATAGTCGAATAAGACGTCTCCATATAGCAGCTTCATTTGTTAGTAAAGTCAGCGTAATAAAAATACTGGTTTTAGAAATGGTATTAAAAAAAATAATAAACATACACCCTAATAGAAAGGTAATGGCGGTTTCTAAGATGTAAAGACAAATGAAGACATAAAACAAAATCGTTGTTGCACAAAATAAAACAAAGTTAGGAATAAAAGAAAAACTATTAAAAAAACGAATTAGTCGATATTGTGATGGATACCTAATGAGAATAATAAAAACATGGTAGAGCAAAGAAGTTGAGGAATCAAAGAAGAGGAAACAAAGGTATGATGAATAGAAAATATGATATTAAGAGTAAAACTGGGAAGACGACCGGAAAACTGCTTATAAAAAGGTTTGTATAAAAGGAAAATTTGATTTCGAAAATTCTGATAATAAATGTTTTGTACTTAAACTTGTATCTTTAGATTTACAGTCATAAACTAAATAATCAATTACGCAAACGTGTTAGTCGTCCTCATGATAAGATGATCAAAATTACTCAGAATTAGTATGACACAGCAAAATAAATTGTTATGTTTAAAAACTTTGATCGGCCAGTTAAAAATGATAAAGTACTGACATAGCTATACGTATTACTTATCAGTTTGTTTACTATAATAGAGATATTTTACTTAGTTTTTAAAGTTTTAAAATGGTTGGTCATTAAAGAAGAAAATTGAGAAGCAAATCGAAGACACAATTGAGAAGCATTTGTGTCTTGATATTTATCTATTTTTAAAATGTATCTTCGTGAATGTTTAAAACAAACAGTAGGAGAAACAAGATTCGTTTAAAGCAAATATCCCTGTTTGACTGGAATACCAAAATATAGCCAAGGAACAACCCATGAGGGATATTAAATGTTTTAAAGTTGTATAAGTAGTTTTTTTTTTATTCGGTGGCACGCCAGTCAAAGTGTAACAATGCAAAGTTATATTTTTCATATTTAAATCTGCATTTAACTGATTGTAAAATTCTCGAAAATTTACAAAAACCCTTATAAAAAATGTCAATTTGTTACAGCTTAATTTCAAAAAGTATACTAATACTAAAATACCATTAGACAACAAAATTTAATCTTCACCTATGAAAATCTTCAACCATGAACGATTACTTAAAAAACGTAATGGTTTGTTGAACTTGATTTAAGAAAGAGACTGCCTGCCAGACAGATATTTTGACCGCGTTTCACAAGAGGAATGCATTGAAGGTAGGTGGGTTCGAGCCAGTGGGCGCAGCGCGGGAAAACTGTCAGCTGAGGCCCTCCATGGGAAAAACTTTAGTTGAGAGCTGGATGCTGTGTGGGGAAAATACAACCGTTGGTAAGTTTAGGTTAGGTTTTGAAACATTATCTTTTCATACCTAAAATATATAACATGTCTTACCATGTAATATGAGTTTTGTTTATTTAATATTCTATTCTACTACGATAATAATTATTTTCTCGTTTGCAATTTTTTTGTGTGAAATGTTTTTTATTACTTGAACATCACAAGCTTTAAAGAAAAAATAAACATTTAAAGTTTCTAGGCGCCTAAACTGGATTGACTCTTTAACTAAAATACTTATATTTTTGTGTGATATCGTTGTGTTTTATATTGGATATTGCCACTTCACGTAAGGTACACTAATGGATGGGTGAAGGAATATTTTTAGGAATAGACTCTCCTATTTCTGGGATATGGGAAAATCATGGTTAATGTGTGTAGTTACACCGCCCTGAGGTAAAAGGATGAGGTACTATATGGGTAAACTTAGTCCTACTTCATAGAGTTCGTTAACTCTCTGCAGTTTCTTCGACAGAACCTCTGTGATTTTTTATGTTATACAGACAACACTTAATATTCCACTTCAAATGTTCTCACAATTAATTTACAACCGAAAACATTAAGGCTATTTAGAAAAATTTTGTTTTAAAAACTTAATTGGAAGACATAGGCTATAGAAACATTAAAATATAATTTATTGGTCTGCAATTGAAAATGTGAAAAACATAACACTTACTAACATCCCTCTTCGTGACTTCGAATTGAACTACTTAACAGAAAATGAGTTCTGTAGTTCAGAGGGCCAAGACGTGAAGCATAAGTTATTTTTTTCTTCATCAGTGTAATAATCTTTGAACTAATTCAACTAGGCCTATACATTTTTTTAAATATTTTACATTTTACAAAAATCGTACCCATAAATTATGTTCCTTCGAAAACATAACTCTCCCGATACATCTTCGCCTCTCAAAGTTCTAGTAGAAAGAGATAACTGTGGTTCAGACATTTTTTGTCGAATCAAAGTTACAAACGATTTATAAGAGAATATACGTTTTGTCGAATCACTGTAAAGTTCACTTATACGTAGCAGTGAACGAGTTTCGCTACGAATGTTTTATAAGAAATAGATATCTCTGCAGAAACTATTGTCCTACAATTACCAGAGCTACCTCAGTGACTGTTGGTGCGTTGAAGTGTTTCTTATGTTCGTTGCAAGTATTTGATCTAAGTAATGAAAACTCGAATATTTTCGTATTCAGGCTACATTAATTCAAATGTATTTTCAAGTTTATTACCTAGACATGTACAGCGTGTAACATATGGATTTCAAGTGAGATTAAAACGTAAAAGTGCTATTTTACCGAAGTTTGAAGTTTCTAACTTCAGTAAAACTTCATAAATTTAAAGTTTCTAGGTTTATTAGTGTTAATGAGTCAGTCAGTCAGCCAGTCTTTCAGTCAGGGCTTTAATAGTGTCAGGTGTGCGTTGATTAGTTAGGGCTTCAAGTGAAGGCTGTGCCTTAATCAGTCAGTCAAGGATTCAATCGCGTCGGCTGTGCGTTGATCAGTCCGTTTTTCAGGGCTTTAATAGTGTTGGGTGTGTGTTGATCAGTCAGTTTTTCAGAGCTTCAATAGTGTCGGCTGGATGTTGATCAGTCAGAGCTTTGAGAGTCGGTTGTATGTTAATCAGTCAGTTAGTTAGGGGCTTTAATAGTGTTGGGTGTGTGTTGATCATTCAGTTTTTCATAGCTTCAATAGTGCCGGCTGGATGTTGATCAGTCAGAGCTTTTGAATGTCGGTTGTTTGTTAATCAGTCAGTTAGTTAGAGCTTTAATAGTGTAGGGTGTGTTGATCAGTCAGTTTTTCAGAGCTTCAATAGTGTCGGCTGGATGTTGATCAGTCAGAGCTTTTGAGTGTCGGTTGTATGTTAGTCAGTCAGTTAGTTAGGGCTTTAATAGTGCTGGCTGTGTGTTGATCAGTCAGTTTTTCAGAGCTTCAATAGTGCCGGTTGGATGTTGATCAGTCAGAGCTGTGAGTGTCGGTTGTATGTTAATCAGTCAGTTAGTTAGGACTTTAATAGTGTTGGATGTGTGTTGATCAGTCAGTTTTTCAGAGCTTCAATAGTGTCGGCTGGATGTTGATCAGTCACAGCTTTTGAGTGTCGGTTGTATGTTAGTCAGTCAGTTAGTTAGGGCTTTAATAGTGCTGGCTGTGTGTTGATCAGTCAGTTTTTCAGAGCTTCAATAGTGCCGGTTGGATGTTGATCAGTCAGAGCTGTGAGTGTCGGTTGTATGTTAATCAGTCAGTTAGTTAGGACTTTAATAGTGTTGGATGTGTGTTGATCAGTCAGTTAGTTAGGACTTTAATAGTGTTGGATGTGTGTTGATCAGTCAGTTTTTCAGGGCTTCAATACTGTCGGCTGGATGTAGATCAGTCAGAACTGTGAGTGTCGGTTATATGTTAATCAGTCAGTTAGTTAGGACTTTAATAGTGTTGGATGTGTGTTGATCAGTAAGTTTTTCAGGGCTTGAATACTGTCGGCTGGATATTGATCAGTCAAAGCTTTTGAGTGTCGGTTGTATGTTAATCAGTCAGTTAGTTAGGGCTTTAATAGTGTTGGATGTGTTGATCAGTCACTTTTTCAGGGCTTGAATAGTGTCGGCTGGATGTTGATCAGTCAGAACTTTTGAGTGTCGGTTGTATGTTAATCAGTCAATTAGTTAGAGCTTTAATAGTGTTGGCTGTGCGTTGATCAGTGATTCTTTTAGGGCATTAATAGTTGATATGCCAGTCAGCTAAGGCAGCTAAGGGATTAAATTTTATATAGAGAGAGATTCTTCTTATTTAGTTTTAGAAGAAAGTCTCATCTAATACTCATTATTGAAGTTTTCCTCGTCTGTGAAAATTTCATGTATGGTTAGAGATCTTCATCATGTTTGCTTTTTTCATTTTTGACGCGTGCGTAAAGAGAATACTCTTTATATAAATCTAATTTCGGAAAGTAAAATATATAAATATAAATTTATTTACTTTTGGAAGATAGGGCTAACTCTTAATAATAGGAAAGAATTCCCCTAACAAAGCTATTCCTAATGTTTGTCAGTAAGTGACGCATTAGCGAGAAGCACTTAAACAGACAATAAAACAGTTTCGCAAAGACAATGTCATTTAGTTATGAACATCCACTGTTATGTCTACCGCGTAATGAACCATCACTACTTCTTTGTCACTACCCTAAATGATATGGTAACCAGACTGAAAGCACTTGTTACCAGAACTAGGCCTGCAACAACGTCATTTCCTGTGGGAAAGAGTCACGCTAACTCGACGTTTGTAATTAACCTAAAAACAGATCCTCCGACTGCACTGGGGTTACGTAAGGTCGAACTGAATCAAAGCGGGCTTTATTGGAGAAAGGTTTCGGCAATCATGTCATTTTTCAATTCCTGCTATTAGTCTACACTCTCCCTAAATGCATTTCTTGTTCAAATTTTCAATCTTTAATAAAATATATTTTATTCATCCACTCAAGTACAAATATATATATTTAAATTGTATTGTATGACAGTCTATTATATAAGAGTTTAATCAAATATTAAATCATTATTGAAAAAAAAGATATCTTTAGGTTGGCTTGAACTGTATGTATGACTACATGTTTTAAATCTAGCTTTTTGGCACTGAGCCAACTTGCCGATAACTAGAAATGTTGTTCTTACTGAAAGTATTTCTAGGTACCTAAATACACAATTTAGGTTCAGTATTTCCAGGCTTCAAGAGGTCCTCTGACGTTAAAATCCAGTTTATGAAATTATGTCAATTTTTAGTGGCTACAAACTACTGTTGCCAATTTATGATTTTGTGTAAAAATTAAGACTTATCCAATAGTTAAACACTGTTTACCGAAACAAACCATGAACATCGCCACTTCATTACTCTTCCATACACGTTATTACACTATGTACTCATTTTCTTGAGGCTAAGTCGAACTGGGGGCTGAAAACACAGAAATGTTTAGGCGCTTCCAGGGATCGAACCCAGAGTCCAGACCTTCATAGGTTAGTCCAGTGCCTAGCCACTCAGTCGCCAATGTTTATTCGGATAAATGTGACCTGTACTTGCAGAAAGTATTAAACTTCAGCTAAACTACTGAAATAATAACTGAAGAATAACTGAAATTTCAGACTGCAGTACTATTTTAGTGTGCTGTGTTTTCTTACATCGTTGTTCCTTTTTCAAGAGGTTACAAAAATTCAGAAATTCTTTCCTACTTATTATCTACAAAACATTGAAGATTCATCTCGCAGCTGATCTTATTAGTGTCTGGTAGCTAATTATTGTACTACAATGCGATTACCATTTACAATAGTGGGTTTATACTTTATACAAATTACTTACACTTTTAAGCGAAATTAAATCCCATTAAAATTTATTGGCAATTGTATGGATTTTACGCGCAAATGGTATGAAAATAGAAATTTTACTTGGACATGCAAAAAGCGTTCAAGAACAAAGGGAAATGATAAAATATTTTGCTGAAAAAATGTTTTAAAAATAACAGAATGTTTCAGCCCCAGAAACTCAAACTAAACGTTATCACCCAAACGGCTGTTGTTCACCTACCTCATGGATACATCACCTACCAATAGGCGAGGGTAGATATATTATAATATAGGCAAAAGTAAACCGTAGTTATTGGTTTGCCTATAAAATAAATAAAGATTCTTAACCAAGGTTAATCGGTTGATATCAGAAGTGGCCTACATCTTATGACGTTTAAACTGAACTCTCTTACTGTGCGAGTACTGTATTGTATTGCCAGAACAAGATGGAGGCTACCTCACACATCAATCGATTAGTTTACATTAGGAAACTTTATTATGATCTTTTAATAACCCATCAACATTATTGTAATCGGATATTTTGTAGGTTTATTGTAATATAAATATATTTTAATGTAATGTAGTAATGTGTTTCCTTGAGTGTGCAAATATTTTTGAGTGACTCCAGAATGAGGTTTTTCAGACATTTTTTGTTTTCTGATCGTCATTAACAGGTAGTATTGATTTTACTGTGTTTTTGAGGAACTTTTTACATGACCAGGTAAACGTTTCATTGTCATATCATTTACATTTGAGATTGATGCAAATATATTTTTGTATAGGCCTATGTGTTTAAAGAAACTTAAATATGTACCTAAAGCCTCACGTCGGCTAAAAGTCAATATTTATAGATATTATTACTCTTGTAACTATATGAAGCAACTGTGGCGTGATGTTTATTTTTAAATAAATAAAACCTCTAAACCACAAATAATATTTTATTTAAACCTTATGTACATTTCGATTGCCCAGCAATCATCTTCAGAGGTATTTAAAAAATACAACACACTCGGTTGTATTTTTTAAATACCTCTGAAGATGATTGCTGGGCAATCGAAATGTACATAAGGTGTAAATAAAATGTTATTTGTGGTTTAGAGGTTTTATTTATTTAAAAATAATTATTACTCTTGGATAATTCCTCTTCTGTAATTCCTTTTATTCAAACTGGAAAAAAAATAATTTGATGCAAGTTTACAAAAACATAGTAAATATGTATTTGAAAATGTAGTATAACCCAGACTCGTTATTTTGTCTACTTTGTTCTGACCATTTAGTCCGAAATTAAAAGTTTTCCTAGCCTGATTTGGAAAGGGAAAGCAAATCCCTGCTCAGGGCATTTAAAAACATTCCTATCAGTCACACTCCTAAAATGTAAACAAACTAAAGATTTAAAAACAAAGCGAATATTATCAGTTCTAAGAACCGATTAGAAATTTACAAACTATGGTTTGCCACTGCGTGAACACGTTCCAAACAGCTGTGTAAAAATCCGCACCCACTGTGTCGCAACAGCGAATGTCTGATACGCAGTAGCCTTGAAACGTGACTAAAAAACCTAATTCTTCTCTGCTTACGTAAATTCTACACAGCTGTGTTCTCTCTTTAAACAGCTGATAATACGAGCTCAACGTGTAGTCGTAGTAGGTGAATCAGTGACAGTTCCGCCATCTAGCGAACTTTGGCCCATTAATCACATAAAGGCTTTGTGTGCTTGAACTGCACAATTGATTACTAGGTTTAGTATTATTTTAATAGGTTGTTTGTGCATTCATTAGAGCTTATACGATTTCTTCTCATAAACTGTTCATACACTGTACTTAAAAACAAGCATTAACTCATAACAATATGTATACACTTGCTTGTAGTACCATTTAGTCTATGAATAATTGTATAAAATATGTAGGGTTATATAGGCAAGTGATGCTATATGTATATATAATGGATTTGTAACTCTAAGATGGTAATAAATAATATGTAGAAGGAAATTCCGAAAAGTAAAACAATAGATTAATAAAATTAACAAACTGCGCTCAAATAATAAAGAAAATTTACGAAACATTTTTGAAGAATCTGATGCGATATAGAAATATTTGTGAAAGAACTGCACTATCGTTACGAGCAAACACAGTCACTGGACAAAACCAGACATAATCTAGCATAAATAATTTTGTTATGTTCAAAAAAGTTTCTGTCTTACAAACTGTACAAACTGGTTATATATTTTTATGTTACAAATGCGACCAAAATCTATTGAATTTAAAAGAATTCTACGGTGGTCAAATGAGGGGATTAGACCCGGAATGGCCAACCCTCTATTTAGAAAATTTAAATAAAGCAGTAGGTATGACGAGTGTACTTTTTACTGCCAGAGTGATCTAACTGCAGTTATGCTACTGTTTGACAAATGGAAGCACTGAAACTAATTGGACAGCTGCCACGAGGACTGGGCTGGTTCTGTAAGCCAAGACTCGGGGAACAATTTTTTAAAAAAATGGGTGTTTTAAAAGGTATAGCCTGTTTTTACCTGATAGAGTTTCTTTCTTGCCAGATTTCTTCATTCTGCTATTAGCGTGACGCTTAGCTTACTGTCTCTTTTCACAATCCCCTTATTTTCCATGGAAAGAGCTTATCAGCTTGGTACATATGGGAGTCTATCCCGATTCCTTCATACGCGGTATGCATACTAACCGCATACACAAGAGAGACAGAGGGAGCTCGTTAGAGGATGGTTGTCACGAGAGCTGGGCAGGTTCCTTTAGAATCTAAAGAATTTACCCAATATTTAGCCCTTATTATCTAGCATTAAACCATTCTGGGGAAAGCGCTTCAAATTTCATAGCAACCAGAAAGTATCGGAGAGCTTAAGCAAGATTACGAGATGTGAACCCCCATTATTTTTTTTAAAAATTCAATTTCGAGAGACCATTTAAAACTGAATACATATTTTAGACATATTTTACACAATAAAAAAATCTCGTTTTACAATAAAAGTCAAGCATTTGTCCATGGACTAAACTAGCTATAGAAGTCTGAAGATTAATTTTGTTGGATAAGGATAATTTTCCTCATTATAATTGCCAAAGTCAAAGCAGTTACTGTCCAGGAGACAACTATATGTGTGTTGTATATATAGATCATAGAAAGCGACCTTAGCTATTCTAACCAATATTCCCCCTTAACAAACAGTAAAAGAGAAGATCGAATACATTTTCTTAATCATAAATATAATTCCCCAATCCACTCCTACAAGCATCTACATAAAAAATGTATGATGGAAAAAGTTATGCGCAAAAAACTAATTTAAAGGGAACGAATTCAACAGAATTTACGATCGTCGAAGCAGACGCTAATTTCAAATACTTTTGACAGATATTTACCTCTACGGAAGGAACACTGAACGTGTTATATTGCATCACAAGATGTCTACCGTAAAGCTTATTCTTACACTTTGTACTAACGGTTTTTTCATGTATGTAATAGGAAATGTATGTTTTTAGTGTAGAAATCGTGAGCGAGAAGGGTAATAGTTTCCAATAATATTTAGACGGTCGAATATTCTCTTATCCCTTTTCTATCATTCTATTTCAGGCAGTTAAAGTCAAGGTGTCCACAAATCGAAACCACCAACCACTTCGACAATATTATTCCATTAATGGGATTTAATAACTAGATTTGCAACCTAATTTCTTAAACGACTGTTCATCGTCAATTTTATTATTTTTGACTTGTTTCTCGGTCAGTTCGTAAGAGATATCCATCTTTAGTTAACTCACGTAAGCAGATGGAGATTATTAAACTGTACACAATTAGTCGGGGAGTGGCTTGTTATATTGCCTAATAGTGAAATTATTATTAGAATTTTATAAGACAGATATTTATTTAACACAAAAAGTTCAAACGAAATGAACTACTGTTGGATGACGCAACTAACGAAAAAACGTTTTGCATCCTCACCTAGGAGAAATTAGGGACATTCGATTGTTCTAAAGAGATATAGCCTATCTTGATGAGTGATTAAAATATTAACTAAAATTTTGAGAAGTGTTTACATTGTAATAAGTTTATAATTCTTAGAAATTACGATTTTCTTACTTTTACCTAGCGGAACTAATCTCTCAGTCAGGTGAGAGTCTGACGTAAGCACAGAGATGTATCTGCGGAAGAAACAAGTTCCACTTCCTCCTTCGTGTCGAATATATAAACACAATATATAGGAGCATTTGCTGTAATTTTATATAGTTTTAAAATGCTAAAGCATGAGATTCTGATTGTAGGAAATATATTACGTACGAAGTTACAGATATTTTTCTCATACGGATTATCTTTTTCAAATTTTCCAAAAAAGTACAGTAAACAAAATTAATTCAAGATTTAGCGTTTAAAAGTAATCGATAAAATTCAAATTCTCAATGTTTAATTTTGGAAAACAGTGCCTGGAGTTGTATACAATTTTCAACGCAGTTTACGGGTTTAAGGTGTAAATTTAGTTAGGTTTCTTACTACAAAATATATCTGACCCAATTTGCAAAGCTACTTCTGAAGTATTAAAATACTTTAGATATACTTAATGCTATGAAACCGTATACAGGTTTTGAATATAGAATTGTACATTATTTAGAGTTCCCATTGTGATAGTGTTTGTGGAAAGTCTTCACAGATGCATTAATTAATCGGGGATTTCCATTCAACGTCTCAGAGAAATACCCAACTAGTAATGTTAAGTAAACAATAAATGGAAATAAATTACTCAGACAATAAAGATGGTTTATAATTTATATGTACGGATTGTTGTATGCTTGATTATCGTAATAAATATTATAAAATGATGAACTTTATAAAGTATTTTGAATAAAATTTTCTTAATTTTCCAACAAACATGTGCCATTGTTGACATAATGTATTTATAGCTTACCTTTATTCACCATCGGAAAGATCATAAAAAAATACTTCCAATTAACTCCTTATTGTATTTACAAAATGTATTAAAATAGATATAATCCACTTTACTTTGTTGTGTTGAGGTTAACATTATCTAAAAGATATCTACAAATTAAACTGAAAAGCCTCTGTTTCCTAGTTTAAATTTGTTAACATAAAAGTTAACCTAATATTCAGATAATATTTCGAAATATTTGCAAAAAGATGGTAAATGAGAATTCTCCCACAGAATTTCCACTGCCATCTATGACAGCTTGGCAGTCAAACACGCAGACGTGTACCCTAATGAATCTGTATTATTATTAGGGGCATGCATTTCGTACAATAATCAATCTAAATACTGCAAAGAAGCACAGTTAAAAAAAAACATGCAATGGTCATTTTTTTGGCTCGGTTTACGGTTAGTATGAGCTATAAAGTGACGTTGAGTAGAGTTTGGTAATTCTCCGTCAAATGTTTTGGGTAACGATCACAGCACGAGTGGTGCCCTAGGGCAGGTTCCCAACATATTTTCAACCCGTACCCCTTTGTAGAATTTCAACTAAAATTGTATCCCCAAACATATAACACCACTATCACTTCAAAACTTACGTAACAGATATTTTCTTATTACATTTCTTGTTCCCTTGTAACACACACACACACACACACACACACACACACACACACACACACACACACACACACACACACACACACACACACACACACACACACACACACACACACACACACTCACACACACACACACACACACACACACACACACACACACACACACACACACACACACACACACAAGCGGGCACGCACGAAAGCACACACACACACACACACACACACACACACACACACACACACACACACACACACACACACACACACACACACACACACACACACACACAAGCGGGCACGCACGAAAGCACACACACACACACACTTTCACACACACACACGCGCGCGCGCGCGAGAGATAGATAGAGAGAGAGAGTGTGTGGAAGGAAGTAAGCATATATATATATATATATATATATATATATTTATTTATTTATTTACTTATATATACTGTATATAGTAAATTCATTATATAGAAAGGTTTGGTATGGCTTAACTTTTACAGCAAAATTTTAATGGCAGAGATAATGTAATTATAGTATTTGTCAGACAAAATAGTAATAAAATGTGGAACTAAATAACATAGAATACAAAATTGTGTTAAAACCTAAAAAAAGCGATATATATCATTAAAAATAATGATGGAAAATGCGTTTTATGGAAATTGGAAATGGAAATTAGTTCTGGTAACCTGTTGAGCATTCTTTTCTCAGTGTAACCCTTTTTTTTTGCCCTTAGTAGTTTAAACCCCAGTTCAAATGTATCTTGCTATTCGATTTTGTTTCACTCAGTGAATCGAGTACTTCTTACTTCATTTCTTGGCTTTTGGCACAACGTCCACCCCTGACTATTATTTTCAGTGTACCCCTAAGAGGATTTTCGTGTACCCTGGGTTGGGAACCGCTACCATAGTGTCAACAAATAACCTGTAAAACACACTTAAAAGTATGTGCCTACTTATAAAAAAGTAACTTTTTTTATTTGTGCTTAAAAAACTTTAAATTCCTTTAAGCATGGCTGTTATTTCAGTCAGATAATTTACTATCAGCCTCAAACACCCGATGTTTACAATTATTGGCCGTAAAATTAGCCTATAGTCAAAAATGATGGTGTCAAGTGTTTAGTTCAGAATGCTTGCTTTTATTATTAATATTTTATCAATAATAACTAAATTACCAATCTTATTCTTGATAGGCAATAACACTCCTAAAGGCTGATGTCTTATAATTACAAAAATAACGAAGTCAGTGGCTTATACTTAGCAAAGTGCTTCAAATTTCATAGAATTTTGCGTACATTTATTATACTATGTAAACTTTATCATTAATACAACTTTAACGTTAAATATTAGAAAAATTTTGAAGGATAGTAAGTCATGGACCTAAAGTTATCCAGCAACGATGAAATATTCCTTCCTGATTGAATTACACAGCTGTTCGGAGAGGATTGCAATTCAATTCACAGTAATTGATCAGTTAGTTTTCAATTTAATTTAACAAAAACCAAGTAACAATTCAAGGTCAAACTATTTACCTGGACAATGTTTGATTCTGTAACAAAATCATGTTTTGTTATTTTTAGCTAACAATGACAAGAGAGTGGGGCAAAACGGAATAGAAGGTCATTGGTTGCGGACACCATAATTCATTGAGACAGTCTGAAGACATCCTGAAGATATGAAATGCTTCTCACTAACAGGTCAAGATACGAGGTTATTTAAAATTTCAGTTGTCAATTACTGACCGCTTACAGATCGTTAGTAGAACAGTTCTGTGGAACTAAAACTATAAAAAGGAATTGTAAATCGGTAGAGTGGGGAAACAGCTAAGTATCTTCTATATGCCGTTGCTTCTTCCACCATACACAAATCTCACAGATGAAAGAGTGAAAAGATATGCTAGTGACAATGGTTTCTAGTGTAAATACTTCACTGGAAAATTTTGCAACACTGTCAACCACTAGTTGTCATGGAAACTACTAGCCTCCGATTAAAGCAGTATCTAGACTAAGTATCTACTCTGACCTAGATAACCATAATACCTTTCTAATTTTAACTCTACTATTAAAATCTGCTTGATTTTTATGTAAACAGTAGAATAGCCTGTTCCAGATAGGCAGAATGTTTTAATTAATAATTTGAATTAGATAGAATGAAATAAGTGGACATCCCTAGAAAATTAAAGTAACTTAAGTAGAACATTTTATTTAATAAGTTACTTTTAAACAGTATAGTTTAAAGGTACCTTATATCTTTTAAACTTACTTAGTAACTTTTAAACTAAAAGTTATTTTTAGTATCCTTTAAAATGTACTAAGGAAACGATTTAAAGTTCCAAATGTTCAAACATTTTGTAGAAGTTTCGCGTATACATTTTCTTAATTCGTTGCAATATTTTCTACTCTCAAACACTATTTTCTTCGCAGCCAGGATTTGCTACTTCTTGCCACATACCCGGAAACGTTCGACTTTGTCTAGCCTAATGCTTGTTCATTCCTTTTACATAATAAATTTAGCTACTACAAGAAACAGTTCAAGGGTAAGTACATTGATACGTTTCCCTTGGGTAAACACGGATACAACGAAGGCAAGCCTAGATAAAATAAACCCAGGTGCAATTTATTGCACACTATAACGTGCGCAAAGAAAAAGGTCAAACAGGCAAGTGTAGGCAGAGCGCGAGATGTTGTAACTCTTAATGAAAGGGTAGACATCATCGCTTAATGGAAGACCCATCACGTCATTGATCTTACTTCTGTTTTGTTAACGGTTAGTTTCTAAGCAAGAGTAAATGAAGCCAGTTTTACTTTTAACGCACGCCTCTTTGTACCACCATCTAGGTTAACCTGTAATGTTCGAATTAATTTATTCCTTATTTCATATTTGGCACATACACAATGTACTTACATAAACCCACATACAATAAATTTTTAAAGGAATAAAAATGACGATAGCTTCAGAAGAAAACAATTCACCTCAAGGCAGAAAAAGGGAGAAGTGTAGACTTTGCGGGCTGACGGGGCACTGTAGGCCGGGGTGGGGGAAATTAGGCAAAGACCGTTCTGCGAACATCTCCGCGATTGTTGACACACATCACTTTTAGCATTTCGTATTTCATCTCCTGGAGTACCTTCATGAGGGCCGCGAAATTATTCCAGAAACTCCAAGTTTTTAATTATACTGTGGGTTAAAGAGCATTTAAAATGTTGAGGGAAAAATAATTAGACTGTTTGAACTGGATTTATCGGGAATCGTAAAGAATAAATATTCTGTTATGGGTTCGGCACAGAATCTTCGTGTTTCATAAACCGTTGCTATAATCATAGAGATGAAGCCAATGCACATGCATGTCCCAAGGGAACGGAAGTAAACATTTCATGGCCACATGTGTCAAATTGACGAATGCAGTATAACATTAACAAAGATCTGCGGTAAATGGGAGCTATTATTACATTTAACTTGACATTTTGATATCTGTACCTTCCCGCCACTTGATAGGTATGAATTACACTATAACTATACAGTAACATGCAAAATTGTAGACGCCCTAGATGAGATTATATTACAGATTTAATTAATTAAATCAATATGCGCAGGTTAAAGAAATGAAACGATTTTGGTTTAAAAGAAATTATAGGCAAAATTAGATAAACGAGGATTATTCTTGAAACGAAATTCAACCCTTCAAAATAACTTCACTATTATTTGTACCGGGAACCAGTGTTTTCTGATATTTATCAATATAGAATATGCACAGAGTGAAGATCAATCTTAAAAGAGGAATTCAATGTGATTTTTCGGATATAAATCCTCGACCTTTTCGACTGTCACCTAACTATCTCAACAATAGAATATGTTTAAAACTCGTTCTATGGTAACGCAACAAGGTTATTCGTTTAGAACAAAGAATATAACCTACAAGAGCTTGAATTAAATTGTTCATGGGACGAGACTGACGTGACTTTTCAGAGAGGAAAATTTCGGACTGGCTTCAGTAATCTTGCACGATTTAAATATTAATATACTCTTCTATTAGAATGTAGCGATGCAGAAAAAACAGGACTGGAAACCTTGATCTGGATCAGCCGCTGATATATTAACTCTATCAGGCGGTACAAATTATAAGAAATCAACTCATATGAAGTTAAACGATTAAAAGCTATACACCAGTATGGCTTTAAAGCTATCAATAAATATGACTTTTAAGTGATCGGTTAGTATGACTTAAGCAAGCTAGCCAGCATTATTTTTAGGATATCAGGAGTATAACTTTAAAGCGACCAGCCGGTACGTTTTTAGAGCTCTACAACAGTATGTGACTTTAAAACTAATAGCAATAGCCAGCATTATTGTAAGGCTATCAGTAGTATAACTTTAAGCGATACACCAGTGCTATACACCAGCATTATTTCAGTGCTGCTAGGAATATAACTTTAAAGCGATCAGCCAGTACGTTTTAAAAGCTATACAAAAGTATATGAGACTAAAGTTATCACCAAATACCCAGCATTATTTTAAGAGTATCAGGCGTATAACTTTAAAGCGACCAGCTACTACGTTTTTAAAGCTATACACCAGTATGAGACTTTAAAGCTAATAGCAATAGACAGTATTATTTTAAGGCTATTATGGGTACCCCTTTAAAGCAATCAGCTAGTACGTTTTTAAAGCTATACACCAATGTGTGACTTTGAAGCTAATAGCAATAATCAGCATTATTTTAAGGCTATTATGAGTAATCCTTTAAAGCGATCAGCTAGTACGTTTTTAAAGCTTTACACCAGTATGTGACTTTGAAGCTAATATCAATAATCTGCATTATTTTAAGGCTATCATGTGTAACCCTTTAAAGCGATCAGCTAGTACGATTTTAAGGCTATACACCAGTGTGTGACTTTAAAGCTAATAGCTATAGGCAGTATTATTTTAAGGCTACCATGAGTGATCATTTAAAGCGACCAGCCAGTACGTTTTTAAAGCTTTACACCAATATGACTTTAAAACTTTTAGTAAATATGACTTTTAAGTGATCGGTTTGTATGACTTAAGCAATAAGCCAGCATTATTTTAAGGCTATCAGAAGTATAACTTTAAAGCGATCTGTCAGTAAGTTTTTAAATCTATACACCAGTATGACTTTAAAGCTATCAATGAATATGACTTTTAAATGATCGGTTGGTATGACTTAAGCAATAAGCCAGCATTATTTTAAGGCTATCAGGAGTATAACTTTAAAGCGATCTGTCAGTAAGTTTTTAAATCTATACATCAGTATGACTTTAAAGCTATCAGTAAATATGACTTTTAAGTGATCGGTTGGTATGACTTAAGCAATAAGCCAGCATTATTTTAAGGCTATCAGGAGTATAACTTTAAAGCGATCTGTCAGTAAGTTTTTATATCTATACACCAGTATGACTTTAAAGCTATCAGTAATAATGACTTTTAAGCGATCGGTTGGTATGACTTAAGCAATAAGCCAGCATTATTTTAAGGTTATCAGTAGTATGACTTTGTAGTATGACGTGAACAACTTTTCTCAGTAATGTGAGTACTTCTCATTGTTACGGTTTTTATTTTGAATGTCTTAAATCCTGACGTTTATTCCCAACTGTATCTGCGTTGGAGAATAATTCATTTACTTTTTTTTATTGCATAAAGATTGTATTCCTTTTAAAACATAAAAGTATATCAATAAGAATCCAGAAAATCAGTGGGAAATTGTGAAAAAAAATATTTTTTTAAAGAATTACTTTACAAAAATTACTTTAAATACTTCGCTTGGTGATTAAATACAAATCGACAAGAACCGAGTTTGACTCTCGAGCCAGCTGATCTGGCGAGTCGCAGCATCTCCTGAAACCGGTTTCGACGAGTGATTCATATCGTCATGTTGGCAATACTTCCTTCTTGCCTTGAACGTTGCTTTTAAAACGGACTTCTGCGACCGTGCAATCATAGAAAGCCATTTCGAACCGTAAACTGGAGTAAAACAATCAGAACATTGAGAATTTATTGCGTAAAACATTGAAGTATCTTAACATACAAATAATTCGACTGCAAATAACGAAATATCAGGAAATATGATACTAGATATAAATTCTAGAAAATATTGATGGTTATCAATTATTTTCTAAAAAACATTCATCTTTTAATTCAGTCGATTATCAAAGATATGTTTTTGGCTATCAAATTCTAAGAATTATTTAGCTAGGAATACCAAAATTCTTCTTTTAGTAGTTCATGTGCTTAGTAAAGTATCTCACGAGTGATCCTTTACACCTGGTAGAGGGTAGACCCTCTACTGGCCTAAGTAAAATAAGGAACCTTGAGTAAACCTTCCTCTGATATTTCCCCTTCCAGTACCAGAGGAATTTCCCAATGATGGGCTTGCATTATTTCTCCTCCACTAAGTAGACAGCCCGTTACAGAGTAGGCCTACTTTAGACGTGCACCCTGGACACGTGACGTATGATTACTAAAGAAGCAATGTATCACTTGACATAATAGGCTACTTTTTTCATTTACTTCATAGGCAATAGCTGTCTATTTTGACTTAGTCTTTCCAAAAATATTTATTACCCACACTAAAGCTTTGTTCATTGGTATTTACCTTCATATCTGAATAACATGAATAAAAGAAATATGTGAAACATATGCCAAGGAAAACTTGTGGAAATTAATACGGATGAAGCCCTACAAACATGTAGCGCTGTAACATCTAAGAGTAAAAACGTCTATTCAAATACTATATGAAATGGCTGTTGACTAATACTCTCATCATCCATACATACTAACATTGGTAGAAGTATTTTCTTCTTATATCTTTTACAACAGTTTAAAAACAAAAATGTACTTAAGCGGTTTAGACATTTACACCTACTACATTGCAATCGTTATCAAATACTTGGGTTCGTTAACACATCCTCTTGAAAACTCTCCAAGTTGTATAGAAGATATGTACAAAATAGACATATATATATATATATATATATATATATATATATATATATATAATATGTTTCCTTGTATAATAATCATAAACATCTCAGATTATTCAAATACAAGAATTTATTAAGTTATTCATTATTTATTAAGTTATATTCAAAGCTTTTCGTTGGTAAACAGTACCAACATTATCAGGAATGAATAATACAATAATGTAAGATATAGAACATATTATATTAGATTAGAAATAGAAAATAGATTAGTTTAGAAAACTATTTCTAATCTAACATATGTTTTATATCTTGCATTATTGTATTAATCAATCCTGACGATGTTAGTACTGTTTACCAACGAAAAACTTTGAATATAAATTAATACATAATTCTTGTATTTGAATAACTTGAGTTGTTTTTGATATATATATATATATATATATATATATATATATATATATATATATATATATATATATATATGACGAATAGTTATTATCTGGAGTACATCCGTTCATTCTGCAGTGCATAAAATCGCAGTTCCGACGTTTCGCTAGAATCTCATCCAGCATTGACGAGATGAACCCAACAACAGTTGAAGAGCGTGTAAAGAGCGCAGATAACTCTGCTCCTATATAAATACTTTGAATTTGCCCGCAGTGTGGAGATGTGTCATCGATAAATTTTATCGGCAGAAAGGTGAGTTAAGGCAAAGGAATGTGAGTAATTGTTTGGCTCAGGTGTGTGTGGATTGACGCCAATGTGTGATTTGACGTCAATGGGCGTGGCTTCATTCCTCTTTATATAGGAGCAGAGTTATCTGCGCTCTTCACTCGCTCTTCAACTGTTGTTGGGTTCACCTCGTCAATGCTAGATGAGATTCTAGCGAAACGTCGGAACTGCGATTTTATGCACTGCAGAATGAACGAATGTACTTCAGATAATAACTATTCGTCATATTTTTCCATCCGTGAAGGAATACGTATCAGCATATATATATATATATATATATATATATATATATATATATATATATATATATATATATATATATATATACATATATACATACACGCATATTATTTGAATATTTAGAAAATTTACATATAACTATTTATTTATAACTTTACAACACTGATT
Source organism: Prosapia bicincta (assembly GCA_036971475.1). Classification (NCBI taxonomy): domain Eukaryota; kingdom Metazoa; phylum Arthropoda; class Insecta; order Hemiptera; family Cercopidae; genus Prosapia; species Prosapia bicincta. The sequence continues at coordinate 245,700,545 of JBAIZL010000005.1, read as the reverse complement.
TCTATTCACTTATCACTTACCCTTTAATGTACTTAAACAAGAATCTTACTTGGTATTTATGTCAGTCGACTTCGAAGATTTTAATTATGTGTCCTCATTTTCAAGTATCATCTGAGACATTTTCGAGTCTCAGATAATGCTCGAAAATTAGGACACGTAATTAAAGCTCTTAAAATTCGATTCGCATATATACCAAGTAAGATTCTTGTTTAAGTACATTAAAGTATAAGTGATATATATGCATATATATATATATATATATATATATATATATATATATATATATATAAATTGTATAACAGAATGGTTACTGCTATTTAAAATTGAACAATTTTATTTTGGTTTGTTTTCTGTTCTAAGTATTATGTCTGTATTTTGAGTGGTAATTGTATAAGTTAGTTATGAAATTTCCCTTCAGTTAAACTAGTAAAACCTAAATTGACCGTGTCCGCTAAAACTGTTATGGCATTACCTGTAAAAGTAGTTTTCATTGAGTTCTCTCGTCGCCTTGGAGCAAGAAAAAACTATGGCATAGTTTTGACCATAAAATAGAAAGGTCTTGCATGCAAATTGAAAAGAGGAGAAAATAGCTATTATTCTATTACCCGAGAAAGCTTTACGGCATGTTTCTGTTGACGGGTGTGCCGAGATGGTGTGCCGAGAAACTTAGACGGAAGCCTCGCTGACACGCGACCGTCAGGTCTCTGGAGAAAGTGTTCCGTAGAAGCAAGCAAAAAATATATATCATTATTATACTATAGTCATACCAAAGATATTTTATAAAAACAAAATGAAATAAAAACAAAGTATTTTACTTTTAAAGTTGTTAATTGAAGAAACAAGTTATTCCACCCAATCTGCATTAAATGTTTCAGATTCTTTTAGGTTTATTGAAATGTAAATATCTTTAAGACCGTCTTTCTTTAAGAGAAGATAAAGATTCCGTTTGTTTCAAAGTCAGACAAGGTGGTTAATGATAACAGATGTTTTCGTCTTCACTTAGAGATAATTTAGAAGTTATGTTTAAATAATTTTCAAATTAAGTTCCCTACACGTTTCGAAACATTGTATATTTGGTTAAATTGTGTAATTAAGAGTGATTCTACAAATCGCTGTTTTTATTAGTCTTAGGTTAAGTTAATACCTGTAGTGTACATTAGCAGCGAGTTAAAAGGTAGGTTACGTGTAAGGGGATCTTTATATTTAATTCCGTAAGCGAATCAGTTCCCATGAAATTTCTCGAGCAAGGAACAAGATAAGATAGGTTCGTTAGATTCAGGGCTAAACCTTAAGGGCTAAAGACAGAGGAAAAACTATCAGACGAGTCAAAAATGACCTGGGTTTCGCCCCACTGGCCTTGATAGATCCATTGATTCACTAAAGTGGGTTTATTAATAAGTAAGCCGTATACGCCAGATGGTGATTAATCAGCTGATGTAAACAGCTGTTGTGAATTTGATTGTTTATTTATTTTGTTTTAGTGAAATGTTGAAATGTCTATAATAGACGAAGGCAGCGAATCTGTATAATATTATTGTAGAAATAATTGTTAAAGATAATTTATAAGAACGTTGTGTAATTGATTGATAATGTTTGTTAGTTTTAGTGTTCTGTTTAAGTAAAATTGTTGAAACGAATCGTAAAGGAGGAAGACCGTGAGTTCCTAAACAACTATTAATAGTTTGATTTAAAACAGAATAGGACTCTACGATGTGTAATCGGCCAGAGGGGTAGGTGCTACATCATCTGGGCGAATGGGAAATCCACATCCTGACGGGTTGGTGAGCCGGTAGTTGCCAATTCTACGTTAAACTTTAGTTCGTCGCTCAGTGTTACAACGTTCAAACTGACAACACCGCATCACTAATCTGCCACAGACCCGTTCCTATTCTACTTTAAATGAAACTATAGGAATGGTAGTAGAGAGGTAGGTTAAGGATCATTTACAATGTAGGACGATAGGTTGATCAACACATCCACAATTTTAGGCGACATGTAAATAATGAAAATTATGTGATTCAGAAAGTGATGGCTTAAATTCAATAAAACTATCTGGAATGACTCCACACAATTTAAAAATAGAGATTGGGGCTATAGTTATGTTAGAAATATGAATATGTCTTCTGGACTGGTAAATGGAGTAAGACTAACAGTGAGACTATGTTAGTATGACTATGTTGGTAAAATCATTATACTTGGAAATAGTTACTGGCAAAAACAAAGGCCAAGCACTTTTGTTAATTGACAAATATGCCTTTTTCATTAGTTAGGACACAAATTTCAATGAGGCTAACATTTGCAATGGTAATAATCAAACTTCAAGGGCAAACCATTGAAAAAAATTGCCATCTATTTGGGAAACCCAGGACAATTATATGTAGCTTTTAGTAGAGCAAGAGCGCCTTGAGATATTAAGATTCAAATAGAAATCCGAAGGGAACACTGACAAAAGGGCACTGACAAGGGAAAATAAACAATGATGAAAATAGTTAAACAAAATACTAATGTGATTCTAGCATTTATTGGTATTTGAATGGCATTATTAATATAACACTTAAACTAATAAAAAGTATTTAACAGTGAATATTTCATTCCTTTTTATTGTAATAAATAAAAAGCATTAATTGCAGCTACGAGCCCTTAGTTAATATTATTTAAACCCTTAAAGGTAAATATTTATCCAACCAATTACTTTATAATGACTCTCGTTATTATTACTAGTTTGTTAAACTCGTCAATTACTAGTAATTTTAAATAATAATAAACTGTTAAACCGTAAATTTTAAAATTATATATATATATATATATATATATATATATATATATAGCTATAATAATAGGATTATGTTTAGTTCTAAACTGTCTGATTTTTTCTTCTTCAGGACATTACAGTATGTAATAAATATCAGAGTAAATTTAGATTATTTAAGAGTTTTATAACGTTACATTACGTACTTACCGATTTCTGAATGACTTGCAAAATAATATTCTAGTGACTTATTGTTGGTTATACATATTGACAAATAATAACAATTTTGATAATAATAATAATATAATAATATTATTTTAATAATACTAATAAAAGAATTATAATTTCAATTATAATAACATAATAGATATTAATAAATTTTAATAATAATAATAATGAATAATTAAAATACTAAACATTAATTTTTGAGTGTCGAAGCTATCTGCAATCCCTAGTAATGTATATGAACAATGTACATAAAAAGTTCTTATTGGAGGTTCCCAAAAGCGTCAACAAAAGTTAGAGTGACAATGCATTTCTAAGTAGCAGATAGCCGTGACATTAAAAATATTGATTTACAAAACTTTAAACTTATTAAGTTCCTGACATAAGAAGCCAATACTCCGTCATGCGTGTCATACATAGTAGATTTTGTAAATTCCTTCTATTAGCTTACACTCTCCCGATATATATCTTGTAGTCTACAAATTTTCAATCGTTAATAAAATATTTTTCTTCATCCAATCAAGTTCAAATATATTTTTTTAAAACTATATTGGATGGCGATTGATGTTAATAGGGTGTTTTCAAATATTTATTCAATAATTAAATTACACAAATTTCGGAGGACTATCGCGATTCAAACTATGAATCTTCATGTGCAAAGTATACCGTGCTTTGGCACTGCGCCAACTTTCCAATACCAAGAAATTGATATCTCAAAAACGTATATGAATCCCCCCCCCCCATCTGGTTGTCGTCGAAACCTCCATTGCACAAACTTAAAACCATTGCCATGGTTACCACAAAATATCATAAATAGTGCTGTAGGCTTAAAAATGAATGAAACGAAAAATATACAAACTGGAAATAAGTAAACAATGAATTTTTTTCTTGACGTCAGTAAGAATTTACTTGAACAGTTTTTTTATGGTAATAGTATTAGGTCGTATATCAGATAACCTGCAATTATCATTTGTAGCATTTATTCAGCTCATGCAGAAAGCATGCATTTAGCTCATGTAATCCGTCAATATTACAGTCAAACAATAACATTTCAGCAGAATATTTTATACTGAAACTGACTTCTAAGTTCCATTTTTTATAAATGGAGTCACTTTACACATGATAAAACATTTACTAATATTTGGTTCTCGTAGTTTGAGGTTACTGGTGTTTTCTCAGTAGTTTGAGGGGGCCCAAAGCTCTCAGTTACATTGTTATAGTTAGGAGGTTCAATAAATTTGTTTTTCGCTACTATTCAGATTGTTTCCCTCGGTTTTCCTTCAGACTGTAAACGGATTAGAGTACTCAAGAGCTGGTAACAGGTCTTTTCTCATGTTTTACTAAAGAAGGCGATTAAAACGCTTCATTTAATTACGAACAGGTTATTTTAAAGTTTTAGTGGGACAAATTGTTTAAAGATTCATCTCCAGTGTTTATAAAAAACATCACATATTAAGCGTTATCGGAGAATCACAGGTAGTAGGCCATTTTTATATGAGTTATAACGGTTTGTGATTTTCTGTTTTCAAAGCCAACTCAATAACTGTTGAGGCAGTGTTACAAACATCCTCGTCAAACACCTAAATGCATTAATCCATGGTAGTGGCGTTCAGGATAAACTTTGTTTATCCCTTCAGTTCCTCCGGGACAAAACAGCACGTTTTACGAAACGATTTGAAACGAATTTTGTGAAATAATACTGTACTAAAGTATAATTTTAGTTGTTGAATAAATTGTGTTGGAAATGAGCAAACGATTGCCCCCAGAAGTGTGATCTTGATGATCTAAATTCCAGATGTACCAAACAAATATTTAATACAAAATTTTAAAAGAAGAATTTTAATATTGTTGCTTACTTAGTGTTGTCATTAGATGGAATATGGCGGGGAATCGGAGACTGTTTGGAAGTGTCCTAACAGATATTTTAGGAGCAACACATTAGCCTTGTCTGACACAATACCTTTTTAATTTTAATTACATTAGATAACGAATGTGCAGGAAAAATGTAAAATTATCTGTAATCGTTTCTAAATTTAAACAAAAAATACACGGCGTAAACTTCTAGAAACTATGAAACCGACATAATCTCGATGATAGGTTATTTTTACATTTGTATTGAAACATTTAAATATATTATTATTAGCGTTTAGGCTATATAATGTTATGAGGTTTTATGATTAATATAATCATTTCTAATAATATTGAGATGGAACAGCCTTTCAAAGTTTTACGTTTGGAGCCCTAAAAAATGCCATAACATTCAGATATATCTTTTAAAAAAGTATGGAAAACAATACACTTTGTCTTCACTATAGAAATAAAAATTTGTAATAAGATAGTACATCTTCTACTTCTACCTTTGTAATATTATTAAACCTTGCTCCTGATTTTAAAACTGTTTGAGGTTGACAGTTTTATCAAAGACATTAGTTTCCTATAGTCTTATTTATTCAGGTTTTATTGTGTTTTAAAATATTTGTAAATTTTTTGGGGGTTCTGAAAGCTCGAAGAGTAGACCCAAATATTGACATTACATTGGCATTCGTATCAATGGACCCTACCCTACTCAAAACAGCCCTAAACATCTGTGTAGAAACCTAAACCGATAATAGCACTTGTGGTCGACGAAGGCTCCTTCAAATGACCAAAATTCAACTAACCAAAACGTACGTAAGATTCAACTAACAAAACTACGCGATGTTCAACTAATCAGAAGTGCACTGTCTTCGACTAATCGTATCAAAAGTAGTTTAAAACCTTTAAATAATCTAAAACTAAGTATTCTGTATTGAATTATACATGTAAAACCACTAATCAGCTCTAACAATAAAATGTTTAGCCTTGTTAGATGTTTCAGCAAAACTTCAGTTAAACTAGTAAAACCTAAATTGACCGTGTCCGCTAAAACTGTTATGGCATTACCTGTAAAAGTAGTTTTCATTGAGTTCTCTCGTCGCCTTGGAGCAAGAAAAAACTATGGCATAGTTTTGACCATAAAATAGAAAGGTCTTGCATGCAAATTGAAAAGAGGAGAAAATAGCTATTATTCTATTACCCGAGAAAGCTTTACGGCATGTTTCTGTTGACGGGTGTGCCGAGATGAAACTTAGACGGAAGCCTCGCTGAAACGCCATCTTCAGTGACTATTATACAATAAATACCATAAACTATTTATTAATGATGATCGGAATAAAGCTGTTTAAACATCTACTAATTTAGACTACAGTAAGTTGTTAATTAAATAGTTTATATTTATTTTACATTATTATGTAACTGATGATGACCATTTATTTGCCCAAAGATAATGAACCTAAATGTTTTATTGTGGCAATTGGATATTATGTTGTTATATATAAATCTATATAACAGTATTTAGATCTCACAAGTAAAGCTTAACTACAAATTGGACGCTTTGATTTTACCAAATGTTGTAGATGATATATTTAAGAACACCTTTTTGATTACCAAGATGTTTGTCACGAATGTTTGGTTAGTTAAATTTATTAGTTTACGTTTAGCAACAACTATAAATTTAACGTGCAATTAAATATTAATTTTCTATTAAAACTAGGGGCTTTTAGGGGCAAATGCCACTATTCACATTGAAACAAATTTTAAACTTTTGTAAACTAAGCCATTGAGACAACATGACATGAAATGATTGTGGATTCGGCGTGAAAATAGAGTGTCCAAAAATGAAAGCATTCTTCATTCATCAAGCCTACATTGTGTTAATCTATATCATTCTCCAGTACTAATATTCTTCTGAAGGGTGATCCATTGTCAGAGTCATTCTGTTGAGCAATGTTATTGGTTTCACGAACAGTTCTTCTTCTGTCTGCATTGCTTCTGAAGACCAGCCCTCTTCTACTTGGCCTCCCCCTTACGTCCATATTAAAACTATCTCATAAAATAACGCAAACACAAAAACTATAAAGGCTATTAGCGAAAGCCTATACACATAACCTTTAATGCTGTTTTAATATTTTTTTTCTTTACAAATAATATGCAGCTGGGTTTCATGGCAATGTATTTCTTATGAAGATTTTCGGTAAATTCAAGCTTCTCAAAACCCTATAAATGTTGTAAATTAAGAAAACCTTATATTTTCACCCGCTCCTTTGTATCAATACCTTTAATTTGAGCCATCTCCCAGCTCTGTACGATCTTCCAAGCTCCCACAATTTTCTTTTCAAAATTCGGCTTACCAAATTATATATTAGGGGCTTGTAGGGGCAGATGCCCCTATTCACATTGAGACAAATTTTAAACTTATGTAAAATCATTTTATTTTTTAATACAAATTAAATTAAATATAATTCAAGTTTTTCATAACAAAATTTCCTTATGATCTATATTTTGTGTATATCCGTTTCGTAATAGGGGTGGTTATCTATGGAATTATAGCTTCTCAGTAGAACCTTTACTCATAAGTATGTTATGATGTACGACAGCTTCAGCCAAACCTCAAGCAAATGCCACTGTCTTTATTCCTTACCATTTTAAACATAAAAACTAATCAAATAGGATGTAACTGTACGCGTGTGATAAAAAATCCAGGACGCATCGACCACACTTTGGGAGAGGTTTCACTAACCAAAGATCGACAAGCGAACCCAGCCTAGATTCAATCAGTTTTTATCACTCGCGCACTGCTTTCTAACGCCGTCGTTTCATTGTCCTAACTTGTTCAATTACACCCAGGACACCTGCCGTCACGCTACGCATCAACAAACTCTAATGTGCCGTCACGCTCTGGCTATAAAGTCGCACCCTCCTCGACTACCGGTTATAGCCTTACACTAAACGTCGGAGAAATGAACGCGTGGGTACAGGCGTTTATGTTTTAAATGGCTTTGTCTAACATTTATCTACTTTGATATTGAAAATTGTACAAAGATAAGCAAATAACAATAGGCTAGATTTATGTAGGGCTTTGTGGAGGTTATCTTAGATCTTGTGTTAACAATAAAACTGTCATTGAGCACGACATAAAAGATACTAGCCTATGAAACAATCTAGAAGTGTATTTATGAAGGTGAAGTGGATTTTCATTACTGCTCAAACTAAACTGGAACTCAATCTGTGAACGTTAAGATGTGAGATGTTTATGTATCCATATTGCAGTATGTAATGATAGGCTGGAGGCTAAAGCCTGTACACAAAGAGATTACGATCGTTTGTATATGTTATAGGCGAATGCTAGGCTCTCTGGCGGCAGCTGATCACTAATGTGTTTAGCTAAATGATAGAACTGGAGAAATCCCTGAAAGATGAGAGAATTACAATACATCGGTCATCTCATAAGAAATGATAGGTATGGAAACGATCAGCTAACAGCTCAAGACAAGGACTTAAAATGAAGAGCGTTGGAAGTCGGGGAAGACCTTATTTGAAGAATTTAAAAGATTGATAATGAAGGACATCTGAAGATGTTTTTAGATAGTGTGCCTTCAAAGTTAATTTGACAATTACGAAAACCAACAGCCTGAAGAAGAGGGTGTAGAGAGAATAAGAACATTTACCTACATTGAAACTGAAAATTGTCAGGCTAAAAAATTACAATGTTCAGTCATGACAGGATAAATCATAGTTATGAAATCCTTCAGTTAATTATTCAAAGAAAAACGTATGAACAGGAGATTGTGATGAATGAGGGAGAATGTAAGAGAATGGTGCTGCAGGACATCTGAAGGTCTTTTTAGACAGTGCGTTTCTAAAGTTAATTTGGTCATCGTGGTCACCAACCTCCTGAAGAAGACGGCATCAGAAGATTTATCCAAGAGGTAAATGTTACAACAGTTCTAATGTCATTCATGATAACGAAGGCCATAAATGGGGAACAAGAATGTTATTCCATACGTTACAGTTTAGGAACCAGAGCCAAATAGCAGAAAGAACAGCAGAGATGAAAACCTTACGTTCCTTAAAATAAAGATGAACTAGTTGGCGGGAACCTATAATTGCTCCACTCTACTATTGTTTTTAAAACATATCGATCTATTTCAAAGAATGCCACGGACTGTGTATTCTTTGCCAAGGCTTTTACTGTCTACTAGTCAGTATCTGGACGGGCTTTGCGAATCCATCAATTGGGCGAGTAGTATTTTCAAACTCTGGAAATACGAGTAGTTTATAGCAGTAAATGGACACCAACGTTTTTATCCCTGAACCATTTCAATAGGCGCAAAAGAGTAATATCGCTAACTGTTCCTCTAGACATTGCATCTAGTTTTAGACTTTTGCCTGGATGCTGCGATCTCTCCTTTCTGCTTTGCTGTCACCTGCATTTTGTTCTCCGTGTAATTCGGGTCACCCGGTAGTTGATCCATGTAGCATTCTACTATCGCGTCAGTGAAATACGATATTTCTTGCCCGATATTTAAATGCTGTCAAAATACTGTTTGATTTGAAATCTACGATATACTGAACACGTAAAATGTTGTGTACAATATTTATTATTCAATAAATGTTTACTACAAAAAAAAAAAACATTAATTGAGAATGAATGATGCAAGTACAATAAAAATAATATATAATCAAGATTCTAAAGAATAATAATACAAAGTTTATTTAGTTTTATTATTTAACTTAATATTTTTATCAACGTGTCAGCCATTTAAAGTTGCCTTATGGTCATTATCGAGACTAAAGGTTACCTTAGGATTGAATGTCCAGGTCTGTAGGGTCTCTGTCCTTACGTTTTGCGCAGTGATCAGTTCTAGCGATCAAGACACTATAAAAGAAACCGTCTGGTTCATCGATAAAGCCAGTAGTTTCTGATTTGCCAGTTCGGTTATTTCTCCTTTAGCTAAACGACCAGTTTTGGACGCACTTTTCTGAGGTGGACAAAACCCTTGCCTCTTTAAGGTATGATTGACAGTCGTAACGAAATATTCCGTTTATTGAAAAATAATTAAATTTTAATACATTGTAGCTTAGGTACTGCAAATGTATTTACGCCTACTCACGCGTGAGGGATGATTAAGACACTGCACTGAAAATATTTTACGAAACAAACCTATCACAAATATTCTGAAATCGAAATGATTTTTAATACACTGGTATTATTGTAAGAAGAAGGAATACAGCATTATCTTTGGTTATATGTCAATGTAACCCTATCCTTCCTTTCGTTTAAGCACAATTATTTCTCGACAACATTTGATTACCACAAGTAAACTTGCCATATCTTCCAGTTGCATTATTTGTGTCCAATTATACAAGAACACATTATACTAAGCAGAAAACGTGTTGGTGTTGTTATAGCAGACATGGTCTTGATATTATCCCAGTAAATGTTTAATGTGGTTCCACATGATCTTGATGTTATCCCAGGAAAAGTTTAAAGGTGTTGCACATGATCTTGATATTATCCCCAAAAAAGTTTAAAGGTGTTGCACATGATCTTGATACTATCTCAGGAGATGTTTAAAGTGGTTCCACATGATCTTGATATTATCCCCAAAAAAGTTTAAAGGTGTTGCACATGATCTTAATATTATCCCAGGAAATGTTTAAAGGGGTTCCACATGATCTTGATACTATCTTAGGAGATGTTTAAAGGGGTTCCACGTGATCTTGATACTATCTCAGGAGATGTTTAAAGTGGTTCCGCGTGATCTTGATACTATCTCAGGAGATGTTTAAAGTGGTTCCACATGATCTTGATGTTATCCCAGGAAATGTTTAAAGGGATAAGTATGATCTTGATATTATCCCAGGAAATGTTTAAAGGGGCTCCCCATGATCTTGATATTATTCCAGGAAATGTTATAGGGGATCCACATGATCTTGATATAATCCCAAAAAAAGTTTAAGAGTGTTGCACATGATCTTAATATTATCCCAGGAAATGTTTAAAGGTTTCCACATGATCTTGTTACTATTCAAGTGAAATTTTTAAGAGTTTGAAATATAGTATCCATTTATTTTTAATAAGAAGTTCTTAAAATTCTATACTACTTGAGTAATGCTTTACTCCAGGTGTTGGGGTCTGAAAAGTTAATAATTAAATTCTCAAGGTGTAATAAGTAGATATATTTTTTCTCTGATTTCTATTTACCATTATGTTCTCGTACGTGTCCAAACCTCCGGACTTGTGATTCTGCTTTACTTAAAAATTTCTGAAATGTTATTTCTGTCTTCCATTCTAGCACATTGGGTGAAACGGTTGTCATGGGTTGATTTGTCGCTGTCACTGGATGAAACGGTTGTCATTGGTTGATTGTCGCTGTCACTGGTTCTACTCATTTACGACGTGTGTGGGTGGTCAATTTGTGTCAGGTTTCAAGATAGTGACAGTGTTGTGTACAGTAGACGTTATTTGGCACACGGTAATTTGTTCTTAATTTCGTAGGAGTTTGTTTTAATATAAAATGAGCATTCTTTAAAAGAAAAAAGCGAGGTGTGGAATCATTTCACCAGTGTGATGTGCCTGCCGGTTATTAGCACATACAGAGGTGCCTCAGTATATTTAGTCACCGGTACTAAAGTCGCCGGTAAAAGTCACTGATCCAAACCTGGTGCTGTCACTAAAATCACCGATCCGTTAAAGTACCTGGATCGACCATCCTTACTGAGTGCCTCTAAACTCAATAAAAGTAATAATAAACAAATAATAGACAATTTTTTAAAACGTCAAATCCTACTTAAATCAACAAAGAAAAATTTTATTTTATAATTAATATAAACATGTATGAACATATGCCAGAATAATAATAGGCCTATTAAATGGCAAAATAGAAGGCGAATTTCCTTGAAATTTTCCATTTTCGTTTCTATGTATAGTGTTGTAAAGCTATGTAACGCATTTTTGTTTGTTACTATTTATACGTGTTTTTGTCGCTTCCATTGTGTTATAGTTTCTTTTCGCTTTCCTTTAACATTGTCCGTTTGTCAATCAAGTCCGTTAGTCCAGTTTGTTAAATTTTTTCTCCTAGAGCATTATTTATGGTATTGTATGTTAACCATGGCAAGAATTTAAGGTTGTACAATGGAGGTTTCGACGACAACTAGATGGTAGCAAAAAAAAACTTCGTATACATCTTTGAAAAGACGCTTAATTTCTAGCTATGGGAAAGTTGGCCAAGTGCCAAAGCGCTAGACTTCGATCATGAAGATACAGTACTAAAGTTGTTCTCATTTCGAATCCTACCTAGACCCCCAAATTTTTATATATTTATTTATTAAATAAATATTTGAAGATCTTTACTAGCATCAATTGTCATCTCCTGTAGGTTTAAAAATATGTATTTGAACTTGATTAGACGTATTTTATTAACGATTGAAAATTTATACAAGATATATATCAGTAGAGTGTGAGGAAATAAAAGGAATTTGATTTAAAAAATAATTAGAGATATTAGTGCTAAGATAAGCTCTGTCCTTATTTATCTAGCATAAGCACAAGTTTACATAAGCAAATTGTAAATCTGAGCAATGTTTAAAAATATTTGAATGAAAACAAATGGGAACAATCCAAGTAGATAATGTTCCACATTAGCGTGGGATCACTGCGCCAGTCGCTTTAAAGTAAGTTTGCCAGTCAAAATAAAGCAGTGTGCAACATCTCTCACACAAGGATCCGTTTAGAAGGCCAGTGTTGTTGATGTATGTAAATGAGCTGCGAGAAGGTCACGACAAAGGCGCCTTGTGTTTGGATTGTCCAAGTCCTGTTACAAGCAAATGGAGTGGAAGATGTAATTTTGAGACGACTTATCCACGATCAAGGTCTTTCGATTAGTTATAGAATATTGTACACGGAACGAGATGATCATTTGAAACTGAGGGAATAAAAGTGTGAAAATTAGACATTTTGAAAAAATATACTAAATATTATTTAGTAAACTAAAAATTGTTTCAAGCAGCATTCAACAGAAATCTCTACACCAACCTATGTGTTAATAATCAGTGAAGTTAACACACAATATAGTTAACACACACCTATATAGACACTAATCTAAAAGTCTTACTCTACATAAAAAAAGCAACAAGCTAAACACAACAGAAAACAACGAGATATACAAACACCACAAAAACTATTCACAACACATTCCAAACGACAAAACACACTCTGAATTAAATACTATATTTGAACACATAACTAGCAACTACAGTGGTAGATTTAAAGGGGGGCTTTGGTGTACAAGCCCCTCCCAAAATATAGGAAAATTTCTAAACTATAAAATAACACTATAAATGTAAACTAAAATGCCATTTCCGATGTTTGCTTTCGTCTCCGATTTAAATCTACTTAATAATTATCAGAATATGTTTACAAACCCATTTTAATCACTATAATACCATATTAATAAATACGCTCACCCACAATGTAATAAATAGGTGGTTTGCATTGTAAATATATGGTAAATGGGGCTAAATAATGCGTGTGTAACATCCCATAACAGGTCTATGACTGTTTCCCTCAGATAGAAGACCCTAAGAGTATACACTATATCTACCATAAATATTTTCCGGACGGGAGGAACACTTTTCCACCCCTCACACCAGCCCTCCCCAAAATATTTTTCTAGATCCGCTCCTAAAAACTACTCTATGTACAAAAATACACTACAGGACACTAATACACCACAGACTCACACTAACATAGCACTCATGATCAACAGTCTTGTCCGTGTCTCACAGCATTAAACAATGTACTAACCTAGTGCGAAACGCCTCTGCTTTCGTTTTTTTGCCAAGTTGATACCAAAAGTAAAGTACTGTATTTCGTGCAGTGAAGTCGTTATTTTGCCAAACTGTCTGTTCCTTTCCATATTGTATTCAAAACACGCTTATACATAGGTAAACACCTGAAAAACTAAGAATTATAACAAATTAGTAGACTAATTTCGTCAATAATATTCCATCATCAGTGTTAGAGTTACTAGGCTACAGCAATGAAATTAGTCTTGAGTAAAATATTAACTTGTGAGAATGGATACTTAGTTTATAAGAGTTAGTTCATACATATACGAAACATATGGATATGCTGGATAAACAATAATTAATCATTTGGGAATGTACACACAAATAAAATTACTTACTTTTAAACTTGAATCCATATATTTAGATTGTAATTTGATTGTAATTGTCATTAATTTTTTAAGTGGATAGTGTTTGATAAGAAATGCAAGGTAATCATGATCGGTCTTTAATCTGAAAGCTGCACGCTAACAGCTCGAGGCAAGTTTTGGTCAATCGGTCCACCCGTCACAAGACTTTCCCACGGTTTTCCTGCTGAGAGCTCCCTCAATCGACCGTGATTCCATTTTTTGGTGGACGTCTTTATTAGGGACCTGGAGGAATGTAGTGAACTCAGATGCTCGTCTGGGGGAGGCTTGTTCCTTGCTTTGCTAGTTGATCAGCCTTTTTATTGCCAGTGATGTTTATATGGCTCGGGATCCACTGGAAATTAAGTACCCTCCCGGCATTTATGAGAGCATTTAGTTTTCTTCTATATTCTATGGTTCTACTACAGTCAGTCCATGAGTTCCCAGAGAGATTCATGATGGCGGTCTTAGAGTCAACAAGGAAAACGGCCTTACCCGGAGCAGTTAGGTTCTCAAGTTCAATTGCTGCAGCATATATGACAGCTACCTCACCGTCATAGTTGCTAAGGCGGGCCCCGACAGCAGAAAATACCTGAAAATATATGCAGTAGTATGCAGCACCTGTTTCGCCTGATCCAGGCATGGATGATTCATCTGTGTAAATTTGGAGCCATTCTGGTGCAGAGTATTTTTTATTGATAGTTTGGAGGGCTGCACTTCTAAGCTCCTGATCCGAAGATGCATGCTTCGGCAAGTGGTGGTCTGTCAGGAGGAGCTCTGGGAGCTCCTGGAAGCAGTCCTGAAAAGCAGTAAGTGGAGTTGGTTCTCCGGGAGTGACTCCATACTTTTTATGAAGATCCTGGTAACAGACAAGAGGTGTTCGCAAGGTTTTTATTCTATCTGTCGGTTTACGGTACTCATCCCAAGATTTATTTGTTCGTTTAAATCTTTCCCAATAACATAGGGCTGACGTCTTTCTGCGTATTTGTAGTAATTCAATATCAGTTTGAGCCTCTATTGCAGCAATAGGGGGTGGTCTCGACAGCACCAGTTATCTGAAAAAAAAACACTTTATTAAAAAAAATTCTAAAAGAGATTATTAAAAACAGATTTTAATAAGAATTTATTAGAGTCTGAATTTCTAATATTGAAATTAAATGTGAGCTTTTCACGTTACATCCTACTTTGTTACCCGGATTTAACAATGGTTACAGTTGATTTAGATTATAATTTATTATAAGGTCTATAGATTTTCTCATTGTGTCATGTGGTTACTAACAGGTTCTGACGGATTCTGCATTTATAAATACAATTACTATGATTATAGAACTGAAATGAGTCCTCCTGAAGGCAGAGGACTTTCTACAGGTGGCTGCGGCTTGCGTACCGCTAAGTAGTCGAACTTTCAGACTTCTGTTTTATATCGTAATTTAGTTTAACAAAGTCAGTACAGTGGAAATCTTAATTGAACTTTCGGTCATATTTTGGGGTTTGAGCAGTTCGATATTTTGTTGTTTTGTCATGTTTCTTGTTCCGTAGCTAAACAGTTCTTGTTAAGCCTGATAAGGGAAAAGGATAAGAAAATTGTTCTTGTAAATTATTCTTCTTTATGATATATATATATTGTATGTATGTGTGTATGTGTGTGTGTGTGTGTGTGTATGTATGTGTGTATGTGTGTTTGTGTGTGTGTGTGAGTGTGTGTGTGTGTGTGTGTGTGTGTGTGTGTGTGTGTGTTGTGTGTGTGTGTGTGTGTTTGTGTATGTGTGTGTGTGTGTGTGTTGTGCGTGTGTGTGTGTGTGTGTCAAAAACGTGATGTCTTGGTTGGATTCGAACTGAGGTACCACATGTTTGAAATTCAGGACTTTAGTACTGAGCCAACATTCAAATAACTAGAAATCAATTATTTAAAGTGTACTGTATATGACATTATAAAAGAAAGGTTCCTTGCAATATTGAAACATTACAAGATGTGGATAGAATGAGACGTTATATACCACCTCTAACAGCTTCATAAATTAGAAACGAAAAAAGAAATGGTAACAAACAAAAATAAAAGGGGGTAACAAACAAAACCATATAGTGTATAAAGGGGAAATGGAAATCTGCAAGGAAAATCGCTTTCTATTTTACCACTTAATATTTTGATTCTGTTTTCTATTTTTTCTATATTACTTGTTTCTAAAATTAAAATATTACAATATAACTAATCATTACACTTAAAATAATAAGTTCTGCATAAATTATTTCTTGTGTTTTAAAATATTTTCCTGATTTAGGAACGTTAAAACGATATACAAATATTTTTCTGACTTAGGAACGTTAAAACGATATACACATATTTTCCTGATTTAGGAACGTTAAAACGATATACAAATATTTTCCTGATTTAGGAACGTTAAAACGATATACACATATTTTCAAGGTTCAAATATTTACCAATTGTTTAAACCATGCGGACAGAATCAACTGTTGGCTCCGTTTAATGCAGGCCACGAAATTAAATAGCCTTGTAATTAAAATGAAGGTTAATGGGTAGTGCTAATTGCAACCAACTTCGATGCAGCATTGTGATAAAATTGTACCATGGCAACGCCTAATGATAGAGTAAACTCAGCCATTGTGATTTTAACATGAAAAACGTTTTAAGGCATCTAAAAAAAAAGTAAACACTGTTTTGGATATTACCTATTTGGTCTTTTTATTCCATTTAAAAGCCTAGTCTCCTCTACAGCGCATTATGTCTATTCTGAAACACATCTATTCACCATTGTATAATCGGGACCAAACGTGTTTATAGATACTTGTAAAACTCTACAAAACACTTTATAATAGGGGTTTTCAAACTGGAGGGGGCAGACGTTTTCAAGGGAGAGGGAAACGTGGATAAGTGCACTGAAACTGCCTACAAAGATAGTTAGGTATACCTCAATTAGGTATACCTATGGGTGGACTGAAAGGAAATGTGCATACTGAACTATATCATTGCTTTTTGTAGAATATTTAGTCTTGATATATTTACCCTTGTTATTGCGTTATGGGTCTTTGTGCTCAAGGATAACATCTCTGGAGCATAAGCAAGAGCCGTTATTTATTATATTATTATTATTATATAATAAATTATATTTGTTTATAATATTTATTATATTATATTATAATTATATTATTTATTATATTATTATTGTCCTCTTCTTCAATTTTGTGAAAACTATAACTTTATATTTATTTGTTATATAAATATGTATATTAAAAGTTATTAAAAAAATATTAATATTTTTAAAAAATACTTGAGGAACAAATATTTTAAGGTGTGCTCCAAGTCTCTCAATGAAACGTCGAAGCCACTGTAAGCATTATTTATCTTGAAAGCATTTCTAATGACTTGCTTTATAAATACTCCATCCCGCATACATTGCAAACTGGGTTTAACTCGTACATCTGCGCACTGCTTGATAGATCATCTTGTTCAGTAAAATTAAAGTATAATTACAAACAATGCTCACAGATGGAGCCATGGTCCATTACCGTGGATAATTATAAACACATGTTTCACTGATAAGGAATGCTTACTAGAAATGCTATTTACAAACTGCGAGATTACACAAGGAAATTCCGAGGTTGTGTGAAATAAATCTTTTAAATCTTAATTTACAAAATAACGTTTTATGTATATTAAAAGTTATTAAAAAAATATTAATATTTTTAAAAAATACTTGAGGAACAAATATTTTAAGGTGTGCTCCAAGTCTCTCAATGAAACGTCGAAGCCACTGTAAGCATTATTTATCTTGAAAGCATTTCTAATGACTTGCTTTATAAATACTCCATCCCGCATACATTGCAAACTGGGTTTAACTCGTACATCTGCGCACTGCTTGATAGATCATCTTGTTCAGTAAAATTAAAGTATAATTACAAACAATGCTCACAGATGGAGCCATGGTCCATTACCGTGGATAATTATAAACACATGTTTCACTGATAAGGAATGCTTACTAGAAATGCTATTTACAAACTGCGAGATTACACAAGGAAATTCCGAGGTTGTGTGAAATAAATCTTTTAAATCTTAATTTACAAAATAACGTTTTTTAAATTTTTTATTAAAATTTTTGCAATTATTTTTTAACTTCTTGTTTACATTTTAACTTAAAAAAAGTTAACTAGCAATTTTCAACAAAGAATCTTGTTGAGTGTTCTGAAGTTAAAGTTATGTCTACAATATTTCTAGTTCACCGAATCAAAACTAACTTCAGGAGTTATGATCTGGGTCCAGGCTAAATTATCATTATCTCTTCCACTCCGCTAAATGGGGTGTTTTCCTCCAAAAGCAATAACTCAATAGGTGTTAAAAAATCAATGGGAAATTTATGGTATGATTAAGTATTATTAATATTATATTGTAATGGCAAGAGATTTCTATATTCAAAAGGTAAATTGGTAAATAATACACACTCACAAACACACACATTCACACAGACACACACACACACACACACACACACACACACACACACACACTCACACACATACACACACACACACACACACACACACACACACACACACACACACACACACACACACACACACATATATATATATATATATATATATATATATATATATATATATATATACATACACATTGTAATTGTTGACTAAATATTATTCAACTTAGATTTCTTCACTACTATTCTTTGGGCTCAGCTTGTGGGGTTATGTTAAAGCAAATAAAACATGTACACAAGACTCAACAAATTAATCATTTATTTACTTAGTGAGTAAATAAATGATTATTTTGTGAGTCTTGTGTATGTCTTTTATTTGTTGTAGATTTCTGCAGTTGATTTCACACAGAACCACACAGTTAAAGCACAGTTTACAACCATAATCCTGAGGAAGGGCTGTTTTACGCATTAATTCAGTGCATTACTTCACACACGTATAGGCCTACTATAATACAGTTACAAATTGTCCTATTTGAAATATAGTTGCTGGTTGGGATGGATTTGGTCATAAATAGTAAGGAGTAAATATTCTGAACTTGCATTTAGCATTTGGATATATCATTCATAAAAGTAGCCACGGGATCCATAACTTGGATAATGAAGCGTTTCCCGATATCAGTGATTTCTTTAATCGAGTTAATATTTTTTGTAACCGTATCCAATCCTAAATGGATATTTATAGGTATATTTTAATGCACGTGTAAATAAATGTAGAAATACAAAAAAAAACACTTACTTTATACTGTTTACTGTATTGATATATTGATATATTAGGATTACCTTACACTTTTTTTTTTACAAATTTCTAGTTGTTATTTAATCATGTTACATACGCTTATTAGAACACAGTATTGGAAACAATTTATTTTATTTAAATTTAAAATCATCCATAACTATGTAGGCTTACCTACTTCACTTAATGAGAACACTTATG
The DNA here is from genome assembly GCA_036971475.1 of Prosapia bicincta. Classification (NCBI taxonomy): domain Eukaryota; kingdom Metazoa; phylum Arthropoda; class Insecta; order Hemiptera; family Cercopidae; genus Prosapia; species Prosapia bicincta. Next base: position 245,681,072 of record JBAIZL010000005.1, on the reverse strand, counting down.
GCGGGCATAAATGTTCAAAGTTCATCAAAATCAATCTGAACTGAAGGTGTTGCAACCTTTAGCAAATGTCGAAGATGGTTGTCTGTTAGTCTGTTGCGGTGAGTTGATTTTATAAATGTCATTGTTGAAAATGTACACTGACATAGGTATGTGCTTCCAAAGATTGAAACTATTTTCCTATCGAAGATATGTAGTTTGGGATATTTCTCCTCAGGCACTTGGCATCAATTTCCAAACTTGTCTGAAAAAAATGGGTCACTTTGCAAGTTACAGAGCTCTTACTGGGAGTGGGAGCCGTGTTCAATCTATATCCTATAATCTATACTAACCTGTATTTTTATGTTTTACTTTCATTACTAAATCAATAATCTAATATTCTTAACGTTCGTCTGGGGCCATATAAAACCAAGTCGCGGGCCGCTAGTTGGCCATTCCTGTGATATAAAGTGTACAAGTGTAAATAAATAGTTCAAATTTAAGTTAAAACCAAATAATAATAATAATAAAATTATTGGCCAAAATATAATACCAATATACTCTCATTATTTGATTGAGAGGGCCATATTATTTTAATAAACTATACAACAATATAAGGTTAAAAATGTAATAATCGCACAAGAAAGTATTGGTTCAAAATGAGTCTGTTTTGTAAATGACGTTTCCTTATAAGCTACGTAAGGCGCGGATTTGTTACGTCACGGCAGAAGTGTTGCCCAACCCTGATGTAACCACTTTACCTCTCGCCTTACCTTTACATCCCATTATCTGCTTTAAATCCGTAGCTAATGATGGCAATACAGCTTTAGTACGGAGTGTTGCGTCACGGGCTGTACACATATCGATTTATTAGTCGAGAAGTAATGTTCTAGTATTGAAGAGGGGAATTCGAGTCCCTATTGCAAAAGGATATGTCGTAATATAGGAAGGGTAAGCTCGGTATATGCGGGTTGCCAGAGAAAGGTTATAGCCTCGCAGGTCAAAGCAGAGTAGATGTTTAATTAAATATATGCCACGATGTTCATGTTAAAAACAATTTAAAGTAGCCCCAAAGACATCAAGAATATTAAATTCGTAATTTTCGTTTAGATTAAAACTCATATAAAAGCATTATTTTACTTATTAAAATAATATTAATATTGTTTAGTCAGCATTCTAAAACGAATCGGGACAATTATTTAATAAAATAATTTTAAAAAATTGAGAATTTGTTAATTCGTAATATATGTAACAATTATTTATTATAAAAAAATAGTAAAAAATAATGGTAAATATATTAGATTCCTACAAGCATAAATTAGAAATTATTAAACCTGTATTGAAGCGTTCAAAGTGTAATGCGCAGAGCGATGCACGTAAGATTAATAGAATAGAAAAACTAATTTGTCTTTCTACTTGGCAATCAGATTTGGGAACGACATGTTCTTTTAGAAATGTAGTGATAGATTCAAGGGAGAGGGGATAGTGCACATTTGATGCATTAGCAAAGTTTATTTTAAAAAACAGTCAATAAAAACATACACAAAACTCACAAATTATTTATTCATTCGCGTTTTAATGAAAAAGTCATCGTCATCAGTGAGTGTTACTACTACAAACTCTAACTTACAAGACTTTACATCACACATCAGTTACTTATTATTACATACATCAGTTAGAGTTTGAAGTAGTAACACACACTGATGATGATGACTTTGTCATTGAAACGTGTATGAGTAAATAAATGATTAATTTGTGAGTTTTGTGTATGTTTTTATTTGTTTTTAACATAACCTTACAAGCTAAGCTCAAAGAATATTTGAAAAGAATTAATATTTATTCAAGCGGTTGTGCAATTTTATTTTAATATGAGTTCCGAAAGTAATATTTTTTATTTCTTAACCCTAAATTATTTAATTAATTCATTCTCAAACGCAATATTCAAGCCAATCAAAACAGGAACAAGGCGGAGTAAACAGGCTAAAATTGTCAACTCCACTTAAATTTCTCCGATAAGAGATACAATTATTTGTTACAGTTTTGTGTAATTAATCATTTGCTTAAGTGAATTTAAAATTCTATGTTTCAAGTTCCAATTTTAAGATTCATAGTTTGTCTAATGCTTTAAATGATTGAAATAATCTTGCCAGACGACATCTCATATCTGTACCACAATTTAATTAATTGCATAATCTTTCTAATATGTTAACTTTCTAGTAACTATGATAAAATATTTAAACAGTGTAGACGACAGTGTCTATTTGTTTAATGTTTTCTTTGTGTGGAACTAATACCTAATTAAAATCTTGATTTTTATTATACTTAAAACGTGTTTTTCTTTATAACACCTCTTATTAATTAATTGAGAATGTACTTGACATATGCAGGTTAATTATAAATTATGTAACATTAAACTGCAATATTCAACATCTATTATAAACAGTGTTACAGATGAATTAATTAAGCTTAAAATAAAATATCAAATATTTCAATTTATTGTTCGTATTCAATAAGAATAGACACTTACATTAAGAATCTGATTGTCCTTTAGCGGTATCCATGTTGGCAGTTTCTCTCTCTCTCTCGTTTTCTCCCTCTTTCTTTCATTGTGTGTGTTAAAACGGAGAATTTCGTTGATTTTAAACCTAAAAATTGAAATATAAAATGTTAATAATAGATAAGTAATTAGCATGTAGCAATGAATTAGGCTAAAGTAATACTAAAAGTTAAATTATTTTGAAACCATCGAATAGGTTTACTTTTGGTAAAGATGTCTTGAAAAGAACGTTCAAATTTGAACCAAAATAACGCAACGTCTAGGAACTGTTGGGAATCTGCTGAAGTAGAAATAAATACGCAAATTGAAACGCTTAAATTATATTATAGAAAATATAGTTATTAAAACTAATAACATATAATTAAATAAAACCATGAAACAAGTAATATACAAAAAATTTATAAAGTAAATTCCTACCAAAGTCAAGAACAATTTTTATCATTGTTTGTTTATTTCCAGTTTGTATATTTTATTCGTTTCATTTATTTTTAACCTTACAGCACTATTTATAATATTTTTAGTAACCATGGCAACAGTTTAAGGTTGTACAATGGAGGTTTCGACGACAACCAAATAGGGGGAAAACATTTGAGAAAATCAATTCTCGATATTGGAAATTTGGCGCAGTGCCAAAGAACGCTAGACTTTGAACATGAAGATTCATAGTTCGAATCCGAATATCCCTAATTTTTATAATTTAATTATTGAATAAGTATTTGAAAAAACGTTATTAACATCAATTGTTTCCTAATATAGGCTTAAAAGCATGTATATAAAATTGATTTTCATGTATCAGATATATTTTATTAACGAATGATAATTTGTACAAGATTTATATAAAGAGAGTGTGAGCTAATAGATGGAATTTAACAATAGCGAAATATTAATTGAAAGCAAATATATAAAATACAGAAAAGGTTGTAAATAGTTATATTAAAACGGCAGTTGTAATGGGAAGTCAATAATAATAAAAATTATCAGGTATCTACAATCAGAATGGCAAAGAACCCTGGAGTTATATTTCCCCCTGCTAAACAGAGTTTCCTAAATAGTTCCAGGAATGTTTTACGTTGTCCTTATTTATAAACAAGACTACTTCATTAGGATAAGTTCAAAGTCAAAGATAATGCGACCAGATATCGTCGAGTTTTTTCTTCTGTACTGATTACAAATTAAGGAACATACTACTAAAAGCTATAAATTACTTGACCCTATAAAAAGGAATTTGAAGTGTTTTGTGTTTGATTTCGACAGGAAAATAAACAAAATATAAACGCTTGTTAGCGTAATAAGTAGCAACTGTGTTGTAATTTTTATTATGAATAAATAAAACATCTTAACCACATAAATGTTTTATTTAAATCCTGATGCACATTTCATATGCAAAGGAATCATCTTCAGAGGAAATGCCTACATTATATCAGGATTTAAATAAAAGGTTTATTTGGTGAAGAGGTTTTATAAACATTATTTAAGCTTATAAATAATATTCGAACTGGCTTGTGAGTGAAAGTTATAATTAAAGAATAAAAATATGGTACAACTCACAAATATACAATTTTCTTATTTCAAACGCGTTTCAACGACTAATTTGTCGTCATCCTCAATGAAGATACACAAATGAAATTAACTAATATATATATATATATATATATATATATATATATATATATATATATATATATATATAGACTATATATAACTTTATATATATATATAACGTTAATATATAACTTTATAGGTTATGTTTAATATATATATATATATATATATATATATATATATATATATATATATACATATATTAGTTAATTTAATTTGTGTATCTTCACTGAGGATGACGACAAATTAGTCGTTGAAACGCGTTTGAAATAAAAAAATTGTATATTTGTGAGTTGTACCATATTTTTATTCTTTAATTAATATTTAAGCTTATTTGTGAGTTTAGGTTATAAACACAAGAAATATATTCAACTCATAATTATAAAAAATTACTCTCAAACGCGTTTCAATGACAATACGTCAAACATCATCATCAGTGATTCTACCCCAGACATATAACATTAATTAATGAAATTGAACATAACCTATAATATTTTATGTAAAAATCACCGATGATGATGACTTATTGTCATCTAACGCGTATGAGAATAAAGTTTTATAATTGTGAATTGTATATATTTTTTGTTTTTATAAGATATTTTAGTTTATTAACTTCTTGCACTCAAGTCCAAGTTAATAGAAGATTCTTGTTTTTATAATTTTATATTAAGGAATGTTAGTTGTCACTTACGCTAGAATTATTCAAAATGCCACCATTACAGTTTTTATTTTACCTAAAAACTTGAAATTTGATTACATCTACATCGCATTACAAGTATCATTACATGATAACTTTTTGCTTAAAATATTTTCATTAAAAACTTTCTACTGAGAAAGTATTTAAAATATATTTTTTTAAATAGTTGTTGCATTACGGATGTGAAAGCAGGGTAGTGACACAAAACCTTTCGGGATGGTAAAATGTAATCTTCCTTGGTTGAAGAGAGGCTGTCAGAGAGTGGTTAGACGTACGCTTGAAGATAGACAGTGCATGCAATGGTAACTGATGTTTTGCCATTTCCAAGACGTTTTCTGTCAGCAAAGTGTTTTGTATAGAAAACGGGTATTTTACATTTTAATGAAAGACGGAATAATCAATTAAACAATAGTTTATGGCTATCCGATCTTTAGTAAGTAGTAGTCGGATAGTCGTAAGTAAAGTTCGGATAGTCATAAACTATTGATTAAGTGATTAATAAGATTCACCTTACGTAATGGACTACAAAATTCAAGAAAAACATTTAAGGCTTTTAGTTATTTATTTATTTTTTATTATTGTATTTTTAAAGAAATTTTATTTAAAGAAATTAAGTTTTACTGATAGCGCTGCAGAACTTGAGAAACTTAAGCTCATTTACAATAACTCTTGTATGTAATATAGTATGTAATATATATATATATATTGTCCAGAGAGACATTATCTTTACCTTTCCATATTGTACCAAGAATCTTGGGTAAATCCTTCTTCATGTTAGTAGCTTGCCCTTTGGTCTACTTATTTTCATAAGCATATTGTTGGTTGTTAGCACAATACTGTTTCAAGGGCTTTAATCTACTCCATTTCGTGTGCCTTTACCATTACTTCCCCTATTGCCTTTTGTATCTTGTTCGATAATCATCTTCTGGCCATTACAGTTATTCTTGATCAAATAAAATAAATTTTATATCTGACTAGACTTATTTTTATTTATTATTTAAAGCAAAAACTGGTGAAATTTTACTATTCGGATCCATTTTATAGGATAAAATAAAGAAATAAAGACCCTGTCCTTACAAAATTTGAGTTCAATGTTTTACCTTTTGTTTACGCTACAATTCACTGCGGCGTCTGACAACTAGTCAATTCAAAATGAAATAAACGTCATGGCAATAAAGTGTTCAATAGCGCTAATAATTGTAGTATCATTTTTATCCTTAATGCCTTTTCCTTCTTACTGGTGTTACACCCCCCACGTTTATCTTCATGGTAATATTTATGTTGCTGTTCGCATGTAAATGCGTTCGTTTTCTGTACATGGCCGTACCACCGAAGATCTGGGCTATTCAATCTCATGCCAGCAACAGAGATCTTTGGATCAATTTACTCTTTGATACGTAAGTCCAACGTGTTCCAAGTACTGATTATTTTAAAAGTTTAGTCACGTGTTTTACAATTAGTCAATATCGCAACCAGAAATGTCTTTAGGCATTCCGAAGAGACTGATCGCTATATTTTACCATGGATGTAAAATTTTGAAATCAAATATTAGTTTACGCCATTATAAAGTTTAAAATCAGGCACAAGTTGAAAATGTGAATTAAATTTGTTTCTAATTTAATTAAATCTTAAATTGAAAGAGTAACCAATGTACACCAAATTAAAAGTTATACAAAAACTTCATAATTAAATTATAAGTTCACGAATGAAAAAATAGATTAAATTTTTTCGAATTCAAATTATTTCAATTTTAAAGAATAACCAACGAATTAAAAAAAATCATATTTATTTAGAAAATCAGGTTAAAAACCTGCAAAAAACCGAAAATGTGTAACAATCAAACTTTAAAATTTCATTTCTTGAAACTAAAACTTCAAAAAAAATATTAAATTTCTGCGACAAATTTCGTTTTATAATTTCATCATCTTTTTTGATTTCGTTATTAAAATAAGCCGTTGTTGTATTTTATTTTAAAACAGAATAGAGCTCAATGAAACTGAAAATGGCCAGAAGGGGTGGGTCTGCGCCGTCTGGGCGAATGGGAAATCGGGTCACGTCCAGCCTTATATCCAATTCACCGTTAAACCTCAGTTCGCCACTCAGTGTCACAGGGTTCAAATTGACAACGCATCCCTACCCTGTCACAGACTCGTCTCTATTCTACTTTAAATCAATCTAGCGTGTATTAAAACGCTCTACCTAAGTTTTAATTCACAAGTTTGTGGTCATCGCAAAATGATTAGGAACACTGACGCTTTTGTGGAGATATTTCACATATATTTATTAACAAATTTACAGACTCGTTTTATAAAAACGCCTCTTGATGTTACAGTATTTGAATATCCGTATGTGAGTTTTAAACTAATGTTAAATGATTTGTAAGGTATAGTTTGTAGTAGCAATATTCACTGATGATGATGATGACTTTGTCATTGAAGCCCGCATGAGTCAACAAATGATTAATTTGTGAGTTTTGTGTATGTCTATTATTTGTTTTAACATAAATTCACAAGCTAAGCTCATAAAATAGTTGTAAAGTGTTACAAAACTTTTGCCATAACCAATTTAAAATAATATTTTAGCCGATTACAGATTTTTAAAAAATTAAAAAACGTTCTTACAGGATTAATCCAAAAAATTCCCTCACTGCACGCTACTTTCAGAAATTTCAGACAGTTTTTATCTTTGGTAATTTCTTCAAATATTTTCTACCACTCTGGTTGTCAAAATTTTACACTAGATGCTGTGAGAACATATCTAGGACACGGATTGGCAACACCGCAAAGAATCAAAGCGTGTTAAACTGGCACTTTGTCACCTATTGGCACTTCTTTGTGTCCACAAATTACCTAAAATCGTCGCGTTTAAGATAACGTCAAATCTGAACGTGATTTCCAGACCGAAGTGTGAGAAACGTTTCCGCGCACAATGCGCGATAGATTTCCAGTGACGTAACTTGGATTCGTCTCACCTCAGTACATCCGCATTACTCCAGTTTTCTAAAGCCTAACTTCCGTCTACTTCCGTTGTGTGGAGGCAAGCAATTGATTCTCCCTCTATAGCTCAACGTCAATTCTTACTGCTGAACAATGAAATGTTTCCAAACAAAGTTGACTAGAGATATTGTCTAGATCTCAGTTGCATAGAGATTGTTAAATTATAAGTCGCGTAATGAATGTTTAGACCTACGTAGTAAGAGAATGTCCAGATATTACTTATAACAGAATGTAGAAATCTAAGTTGCATAGAGAATGTCTAATCTAAGTTGCAAGAAAATGACCAGATCTAAGTTGCGCCTAGAATACCAGGACCCCAGATACATAAATATATTTTAGCTATAAATTCCAATCTAAGTTGACGTTCTCGCGTATTGGACGTCTAAAAGAAAGATAAATTCTAAATCTAAATTGGAAAGAGGCTGCCCAAATCTAAGAGTGATAGACAATATCTAGATCTAAGTTGCGGGACAATGTCCAAATTGTAATTGGCTATAGAATGTCAGAAATCTAAGTTGCAGATAGAATGTCGAGTCCTCTAATGAATAGAGATGTATTAGATTTAAATTTCATAGAGAATGTGAAGTTCTAGCCTACATACCGAATGTTACATGCAAGACAATGTCTAGATCTAAGTTACTTAAAGACTGCCCAGATGTAAGGTAGATAGTATTTGTGTAGATTCAAGTTGCAAGAGAATGTCCAGATCTCCAGTTGAAGATAATGTCCAGGTCGAGTATATATTGTCAGGATTTAAGATACACAAAGATTATTTAGAACTAAATTATATAGATAATCTGAAGTTTTAAGTCGAGTGAACGTCTATATGCAAGGAAATGTCTAAATCTAAGCATAGGGACTGTCCAGATTGAATTGTGGTAGGTATAGTTACACGCAAAGTAAATTTTGTTGCAGTGATATATATTTTGAATCAATGTATTGGAATTACAGATGGAGGCCCCAATATCCCACACTAGTTTAAATAAAGGCGAATGAAGGAATATATTTCTCATAGTGTGCTACAAGCGAGAGTTGTTAGGCTTTTCAAAAGAGAAGTATGTACATCGTTTATGTATCTTGAATATTATCTATTTAAACACGGTTTTAAAATAACCTTAAATCGGAATAATTTATTAGATAAAAGATTGAATAGACTCAAAGTCAAAACGAATAATATAAATGAATAGGAAGTAAAACAGGTATTACAAAGTTAGCTCATAGTAGCATAGGCCCCTAATATTTATTGAAAACCAACTTGATGTCATTATTAAACTCTAAATCGAATAAAATTGAAGAGACAACCTAAATGTATTCAATAGTTTGCCATCGCCTAAACTAGTTTCAAGTAAAACAATTGTAAAATACATAAGGACTAAAGCAATTCTATATATAATTTATAATAATGTTTTTGTGCAAAAATACAGTTATAAAATAGTCGTACGTTAGAACAATAAAATTGTTAGAATACTTGATCATCGAATTGCTTGAAAACGTCCCTTGTCGTGTAATAGAATATATTTCAACAGCTGATCTAACTTTATGGAGAACATTGCCAAGCTACTGGTTGCGCATGAAATTTACTTTCACCTGTATTCCACGCGTATCGGAGCTTACATCATTTCATAATTAACGCATGGTAACTGTGAATAACATTTCGCATTTGTTTCCTTGACCAAAGCGAATTGGCAAACAAGAGCAACTGGTTACAGTATAAGAACTTCGGTAAGGAACGAATTGTGCAAAATGTCTGCTGCCACGAGGCCATTTGCTGTGCATTATACTTGCAATAGGTAGATTTTTCGTCAACAAACATTTCTAATAATATATTTTAAAAAAATGTTAGAAATTTGTAATTAAGTGAGTAATAAAGTTCGTTATCAGTGTTGTTTACAAATTGGCCAGAGAAAGGATTTTTTGCTATAATTTGCAAGAAATATTTCTTACCGAAGATATAATCCCATCTTTGTTTGCTACCAGTATAGTTTTACAATAAATTTCGATTGCTACAAATAATTTTTCTCGACAATGATGGTTACTCGGGGATTTTGTTTACCATGAATTTTGTTTAAAGTAAATTTAGTTTCGATATAATTCATTCATTTAACTAACGATTTCTACGCAAGTTTAAAATTACTTTTAAAAATGTTGCAATAAATTTCGCTTGATATAAACAACGTATCCCAATATCGCAGTTAATTAAAGTATTCAATTTTCTATAAATTACATTTACGATGGGATAAATAAATTTTATCAGTTTTTGGGAATACATTTTTATCGATAAATTTTCCAATCAATAAATAATTTTTCCAGGCAATTGAAATTTACTCAAGAATTTTCTATTAACCACTTTAAATAAATTTCGCTTTGTATGTTTACTAAATTACCTAACTAACTTTACACAGACTTAAGATTACGTTAAATAACGTTTGCAATAAACTTTTCATGATAAAAATAATTATTGCCGACAATGATATTTAATCAAGTATTTAATTTTTCCTGAATTATGGTTAAATTAAATTTTAGTTTACTATAATCCAATTATCTCACTAACGAACTTTACAAAAGTTTAAGATACTTTAAAAATGTATAAACTTAAAATAAATTTCGATTGATATAAATAACTTTTCTGATTAGCTTAGTTTATTCAGTTTTTCATTTATCATAGATTAGATTTTTAATATACTTTGCAATTATTAATATTATTTCTTCCCGATGTCGTTTACTCAAATATTTTACGTCCCTTTAATCATGGTTACAATAAATTTCAGTTGCTATAAATAATTTTTCCCTACAACATAGTTTGTTAAAGAATTTTATTTTTAATTATTGTAATGAATCACGTTTAAAATATATTTTTCCTATTTTAAATAACTTTTTACAATAATGCAATTGTATTTAAATTTTAAAATTTAAAATAAATTTCTATTTCTATAAATAATTTTCTCTGCAAAGTGTTTTACACAAGAATTTACTGTGCATAGATCAATTTTACAATAAATTTATCCAGCTATAAATAATTTCCCTATAAATTGAAGTTTTCTCAAGTATTTCATTTCCCATGAATCACCTTTAAATTAAATTTTTATTACAATAAATAAATGTTTTTTAGAAATGCAGTGTACTTATTCTCATATTAAATTGATATGAAGATTTAAAATTTTCCAAGAATCTCGTTTGCCATGAATGACATTTAAATTATATTTATTTTGCTATAACTCACTTTTCTCAATACAAATTTTACACAAGTTTTAGAATTATTGTGAATCAGTTTACAATAAATTACGCCTGATCTAAATTATTTCTCTCAATATTGAGGCTTTACTCAAGTATAAAATTCGCAATGAATCACATTTATACAATACTTTTCGCAATGAATCAAAATAAATTTCACTTGCTATAAATCACTTTTAACGTATTTCTTTTACTTCATGGAATGACAATAATTTTCGTTTAGGAGCTAAACGATATTTTCTACAAAATACTTTATTATAAATTTAACTAACTTCTCGTATTTATTGATAGGTTTAAAGAATGTATAAGTTTTAATTTTCTCCATATAAAATATTTTTATAATGCATTAATGAATTTGCTAGTTTCATTTCAAACACTTTCGTTTACTATGATGTTGTCTGCTGTAAATTCTGTTACCATAAACTAGTTAGCAACAAAATCGATACAAATTTCATTTACAATTAGTGTTTTGTCCGTATAAACGGTATTAATATTAAATGTCATTTTAAAAATGGTGAAATAAATTGTCCACAAAACGAGTAATGAATTGTGTCATATTTTATTGTAGAAACTAATCATACATTTGGTATTTAACAGATCTAAGGTGAAAGTAATTGGGTATTTTACTAGACAAATATTGTAAAGTGCGCAAAGAAGGCCAATAGTCTTCCGTTATTTCGGAGGTCACGAAAAACTCATAAAATCTTCAAGAACTATTTAAAACAAAGGACTACGGACAATACTCAGTTCTTCCGCTCCCACGTTTCCAGTCAAAGCCGTTTGCTGATTGCCATCGGATATGGCGGCGGTCAGCCTTGTCGGATGGAAATATTAAGATTATTGTAAAGTACAGTAAGATTAGAGCTATGTAACTGTTATTCAGGAAATGTCTGAAGTAGAAACTCTCAAAGCCTTTGAATGGTTCGGCTTTGTTATTTTCGAACTTGAAAATGTCAATATTTTTGTTCTGTTACTAAGTATTCGATTTTTCTTGCATTATTCCTCTTTCAACCCTTCCCAATTCTTCTGGGCTGGTGAAAAGTAGTAAATAAAATTACGATTTTGAAACATGCTTTCTTCCTATTTTATGAAGTAGTATGGTTTCCCTAACATTTGTTAATAAAATGAATTGATAATTAAAAATTAATTTTTTTTTTTGTAAAATTAAAACTAACCTTACATTTTGAGCAAATGTAATAACAAATATTACTCGTGAGACATAGCAAGAGACGTTGGTCTGCCTATGCGTAGTCATTTAGAGTGGGGGGGGGCGTTGACTCAGTGTTGGTCAAACTTCACTGCTATACGTATCGTTCAGGTACAACCACTGTGTCTTGTTCAACATGTGCCTAGATGCGAGATAGAGGTAGATAACTGCTTGACCACTGTTGTGCCCCAATGGTTACCTGCCTTTTTTAACACCCTATATTTTCAAATATGTCATAATAGATATTTCAATTCAAAGACGCAATAACTAAATTATTTGTAATTAAGTTAAAACAATTAAAATATTATAGAAACCCATTAAGATTCCAGATAACAGAGAATGTTCTGGAAATAATTCAAGGAATGTCTGAATACTATAAAACCACAGGGACACAATCACCCATTACCAATCTCAGTAGATTGCTCGAGGAGCGTGTTGCTCCTCGAATCAGAAGAGTATTGCATAATAAGAAGTTTTTGTGAAGTAGTAATTCTATTAATGTGAGTAGATGGCAAAACCACAGTTTCGCCACAAAAACAGGTGGTTTTGACGGAAAATACGTTACTTTTCCGTTAAAAACGGTTAGGTGGGGTATGAGGGGTTGGTTTCAGCGATTATTGGAGGGTGACGTGTATGGTACGAGGTCTGGAATGTGGGCGGTTGTGCGCGGTTGTGCGTGTGTGTATGTGGCAGGTGTTTTTTTTAGAAATACGTTAATTTTCCGTTAAAGACCGTTAGGTGAGGTAGTATGGGTTGGTTGGTGATATGGGTGTTGGCTGTTGTGTGATGTAATTAGAAGCCTGTTCGGACATGTTGGGGGGTAATGTAAAAACCGTTGTTTACCTAGAGAATGTGTGTATTATATTCTGTACCCAGTTCGTTGCTGACCTATATTTTTACAATAACGTCGCGTGTTTACGGTTGAAATCCGTTACGAGGTGATGGGATTATTTTCGCAATAAATGTGTCAGTCGCAAAGACTGAACGGTGACTTCTCTGTTTGTTCTCCAGATCTTGACTGGTTAAAAAATGTAAAAGCATGTTAATTTATTGATATAGGTTCCTCGCTCGTGAGCTAATGTGTTTACACATCGTTGTGCTAGCGATTGTTTGTTGTAACAGGTATTTGGCCTGAATAAATTGTTTTTAAAAACCTACCTCTAGAGAATGACGTCATTTTGACATGTGTTTTTGTAAAGGAACGTGTGTATTATATCTCGTACCCAGTTCGTTGCTGAGTGTGACGTAATAAGAAGCATGTTCGGACATGTTGGGGGGTAATGTAAAAACCGTTGTTTACCTAGAGAATGTTTGTATTATATTCTGTACCCAGTTCGTTGCTGACCTATATTTTTACTATAACATCGCGTGTGTGTACGGTTGAAGTATTTTTTTTAAAACCGTTGAAATCCGTTACGAGGTGATGGGATTATTTTCGTTATAAATGTGTCAGTCGCAAAGACTGAACGGTGACTTCTCTGTTTGTTCTCCAGATCTTTACTGGTTAAAAAATGTAAAAGCATGTTAATTTATTGATATAGGTTCCTCGCTCGTGAGCTAATGTGTTTACATATCGTTGTGCTAGCGATTGTTTGTTGTAACAGGTATTTGGCCTGAATAAATTGTTTTTAAAAACCTACCTAAGGCTTTAGTTACTAGGAAGACCTCATTGGCAGCAGATATACTTCGTGCAGAATGTAAAATCTGTCTATCAGAAGTTCAAGTGGTTTATTTACCCTGCAGACACGTTATTGCTTGTTTGCTTTGCGGATTAGCCTGCAAAACTTGCGGAATTTGCAGAGAAACTGTTGACTCTTTTATGAGAATTTATCTTTCCTAACATTTGTAATAATTTTTTGTTTAACAACAATATTTCTTTTTAATAGTATAATTATTGTAACTTATTATTTAAAAAATATATAAATATTATGTCTTGTAGAAAAAATGTAATTTTGTGTTTGCTTTGGCCAAGCTTAAGTCATTTTACACCTTTGCTCAACTAAAAAATCCTCTATTTTATTAATATTCAAACATCAAACAATACACACACACACACACACACACACACACACACACACACACACACACACACACACACACACACACACACACACACACACACACACACACACACACACACAAGTGTTGGGGGATACCGGCTTGACAGCCAGATGTTGAGGCCAGCTGCGAGTTGGGAAACAGTATATAACATGTGGCGACTTGTTATCCTATAGCAATAAAATCATGAGCGTCGGTAAGGCAACAATTGTACAACAGCTTGAAATTTCCGACTTCGTGTCGTTGCTGCGCATTGGGGTAGCATACGACATGTGGAAGGAAGACTATAAAAAAGTGGAAATTTCTCTTTCGGTGTTGAGGTCTAAACGAAAACTCACCGCTAGGGAAAGAGCCATTGTAGAGAATTGCAAGAGCCTTCCTTGTCAGGAGGTTATAGACCTCCTTCGCTCTCCCAAAAAGCCGGTACTATTGTTGACTTTCTACCGACAACCAAAGTGAGCGTGATGGGTCTGCATAGACCCTAGAGAAAACAGCCCTATAGTGTAAAACACAGTCTTATACTATAGGGCTGTTTTCTCTACATTAAAATTTCATTTTAGCTATAGTGAATACTTGTGCGACAAGTATTACACTATAATTTTAAAGTCACGCGTGACTTTATAATTATATTGTAATATTTGTTGACCGTCACCTACGCTGACCGAGTGTTCTAATAGTGAACATACGTCAGAGCACCAGAGTAACGAGTGAACGGATTCTACTAGGTCTTACACGTTTATATAGAGCAAATAGCATTCTTTGTTTAGCGCGCAATATTTACATCTGTCGATTCTAAAATGAGCTCTGTTTTTCATGGTTGTTATATGCTACGTTCTCCCACAGTGTCGGGATTAGGTTAGAAACATATTTAAACAAATTAACATATGAACAGGGTAAATAGTTGACGATAACTATCAAATTATGTATGTAATTTCATATTTTTTAAAAATATATTTTTTTAATAAAATTATAAATAAACAAAACCTCTTGAGCAACATTTTTTTTATATCCTTATGTGCATTTCGATTGTTAAGCAATAATCTTTAAAGGAAATTACTAAATGCTTAATATTTGTAGTAATTTCCTCTGAAAACGATTGATTTGCAATCTAAACGTACATCAGGAGATTATCGGAGTTCTAGACATTAATGCAAGACAAGGTGGATGCTATCTTCTTAGGTAAAGGGATATAACTACTTCCACCATACTCTTAATTTTTACCTAATGTCCATCCAGACCCCGTGTTCGGTTATTTTCAAAACAATCTCCTGCATACATTCCCTGGCTACGTTTTCCAGGTCTGATGCAAAAGTAATTTTTCTGTTCCTAGTTATAAACGCTCTCTGAGATATTTCTCCTTCCACATTTACAAATTCGGACTCCATCACAAGTCCAAACTTTATAAAATTTAAACGAATGAGCTCCTCTTACAACAGCTCCACTACAACATCGCTCGCTTCAATTATGTAATCGTCCAAATAGAGTTCTCTCACGTTCAATAGTTGAGTAAAGAAGGTATTAGGGGAGGTGGAAGGAATTGAAGTGTTCCAAATCACAAATTGAAGTAACTCTGCGGGGGAATTGAACTTATAATAAGTAACTCTGCGGGTTACTTGAACTTATAATAATTATTTTTTTTTTTTCGGGGAGGAGGTACAGAATGTATTAAACTTTAATCCAAGCTTTGGAAAATGTGTGAAGCATTTCCTTCCAGCTAAGAACTGGGTCAAGCTCGTTTAAATATTTAAAAATTTTTTCCCTTAAAACTATGGGAAAGAATAGGAAGGAGTGACTCTAAGCAGAATGTACTGAATATCCTCCTTGTAACACTCTGCACAAAGGGATCCCTAGGCGCTCTACTAGACTGGAACGCAATTCGTCACGTCACCAGAAATTAGGTTAGAAACATATTTAAACAAATTAACATATGAACAGGGTAAAGAGTTGACCATAACTATCAAATTATGTATGTAATTTCATATTTTAAAAAATATTTTTTAATAAATTTAGAAATAAACAAAACCTCTTGAGCAACAATTTTTTTTTTATATCCTTATGTGCATTTCGATTGTTAAGCAATCATCTTTTAAAGGAAAATTACTAAATGCTTAATATTTTGTAGTAATTTCCTCTGAAAACGATTGATTTGCAATCTAAAACGTACATCAGGACATTATACTGAAAATTGTGGTTGGTTAAGAAATGGAGAGCAATTTCTCTTTCAAGCAGCTGTTTGAATCATATGTTATGTAAAACCTATAGATCAGAAGAAGTTGGTGTTCTATTTGCCCCTGCAGACACGTTCTTGGTTGTATTTGTAAAGAGACTGTGGGCTCTCTGTTATGAGAATTTATCTTTCTTAACATTTGTGATAATTTTTGTGTGTAACAACATTATTATTCTTTTTAATAATATAATTATTGTAACTTATAATTTCTAAAAAAAGAAAAAAAATATATATATTATGTCTTGTAGAAAAAAAATGTAGTTTTGCGTTTGCTTTGACTAAACCTAATATTGGTTTTTTTTATTGCTCTATAACTCCTGTACAGCTCTTTGATAATTGGAAATGTAATTTTTTTGAAGTTATCTTTTACTTGCTTTGACCCATTTGTCATATAACTTTCAAGCTCAAATTTTGTATGTAGAGAAAATAGCCCTATATTGTATAGAAACTGTTTCAAGTTTATACAGTATCTGGCTTTTTTCTCTGGGGAGGGGGTTTTCCTCCCTCACTTTGGCTTCATGTAAATGTGTACAATTAACACCGGACTTTTGTATGAATCTAATATATTTTCGGCTAAAGCATCACAAGGAAGCTTACTACAATTTTCTATCACTTCCATATCCTCTTGTGTCAGTGGGTGTTCGGATGAGTTCACCGAAATTGAAAACTCAACAGTGTCATACTTTTAACGTCTTAGCTCGATGCCTTGTATAACAAAGGGTATATGATCGACGTGGGATATCACCAGCTTATAAATGATTGTAGCTTTACCCAGTTTCATGATTCAAATGCTAATGTATACGTAAACGCTGATCGTTAAATACTTTTAATTTGGTAGTGGTTAATATAACCTGTTTTAATTGAATTTTAAAAACTTTCAAGGTTAAAATTTCTTAGAGAAATATCTTACAGTATACTCATTCTGTTTTCATTCTTTATATATTATATATGGGGGGGGCACGGTTCATGAACGGTTCAATTGAAGCGCTTCATTTGAAAGACTCAGTGAACCGCGGTTTTTTTAAAAGAATTGCCTTTCACCGGTTCTCTTCTGAAGCGCTTCAGTAAGATTCAGTTAATCACGGTTATATGAGAAAGAATTGTCTTTCATCTGTTCTTTCGGTTCTGAAGCGCTTCAGTAAGAACCAAAGAAAGGAGTGAACCTATGGTTCAGTCAGTCAGTGAGCCAGTCTTCTCTTGTGGTTCGTCATGCTAATATGTAACATACAAACCGAATTCGTACTGTTTCAATTCGGCAAATATTTTACTGTAGTTTATTATTTCGACAAATGAGAAATTATTTCCAGCCTCATTTGATTGAAAATTCAATCAACTCTTTAAAGTGTTACTATTTGGAAGTAACTTTAACAAAAACTAAGAAAAAATAATTTTTTTCTAAAAGAAAATCTCACGTTAGAAAAATTTTGATATAATTTGTAAATTTTTAATTTAGACAACAATTTTTGGTATAGTAATATGTTAAATTGTTTAGTAACTTGATAAGCAATGTGGTTCTTCTAAATCATACCAGGGTTAGATAAAAATTTATAATTATATTTTTAATAACACAAATCATCAAAGTTGTATTGTTTCAACACAAAAAATAGATTTTGCTATTGTTACTAAGATCCTCTACAAATTGAGATTAAGAAATTTGCACATATAGATTAATTATTTAATATAAAATGATAATTAATATTATGACTATCGTAACACCGACATTATTTTATATAATGTTCCACCGAGCGATCGAAAACGTTCTGTCTCAGTAAGTTTTAACAAATTTACAAAACTCAAAGTTCGCATAGTCATCAACTATTGTTTAAGTGATTAATAAGATTCGCCGAACGTAATGGAGTACAAAATTCAATAATTATTTTTATTATTAACTTATAAATTAAAATTTGTGTGTGTGATCACATACATAATCATTAATTACAAGAATATAAATTAATATCACGCAAGTTATAAATTAATATTACCGGAATAAACACATATTTACTATAGTACTATGTTGCTAAATAATACAATAAGTGTGGTTATGTTTATAAAGCCACACCTAGTCAATATTTACGTTTGATTCATCCGTTTTTTGTTTATAATGTATTCTTCAATAACATTTTTTGAAAATGTTAGTTGAGAGCCATTTGGCCAAGTATTACTCACAAAATCTTATTTTATCAAAATGGTCAGTGTAATGGACTACAAAATTCAATAATTATTTTATAATAACTTATAAATTTAAATTTGTGTGTATTCTTACTTTAATCCAAGCTTTGGAAAATGTGTGAAGCATTTTCTTCCAGCTAGAAACTGGGTCAAGGTCGTTTAAATATTAAAAAAATTTTTTCCTTAAAACTATGGGAAAGAATAGGAAGGAGTGACTCTAAGCAGAATGTACTGAATATCCTCCTTGTAACACTCTGCACAAAGGGATCCCTAGGCGCTCTACTAGACTGGAACGCAATTCGTCACGTCACCAGCCGAATAGACCAACGGCAACCTAGAGGGATTGGGGTGTAAGTGAATAATAGACATACGCTGAATTCGTTCTTGCTATATGACTATTGGAAGCCGGGTGATGCAACGAATGACGCGAAATTCATCTCGCCAATCATCCGCTACGTTTACTCACCTCGGGGAAAAGACAAAAAGGGGGGCGGGGGGTGAGGGTTGGATATCAAGCTCCCAGTGAACAGAAACTATGATGTCCAGGACAACACGCTTTACCAGGGTTGCCCCTAGACAAACTATCCGGAGATAGCCTTAGCATGCGTGAAAGAGGAAGGAGTATTAGGGATATTAATGATGTAAACCTGGAAGTAAGAAACATATATTATTTTACCTGAAAATAAACAATAAAAAAATGTTATTAAATAAATTTGGTATTATTTATATAAAACCTGAAATAAATAAAGATATAATTATTTTAACCTGAAAAACGTGCTGAAACAAGAATAAATATTGGTATTATTTATCTAAACCTGGAAGAAATACATATATAATTATTTTAACCTGAAAAACATGCTGTGTTTATGCTATAATTATAAAAATATAATTTAACATGCAACTACAAAATACATCTAAACATTTAGTCTAACATGCACAAAAAAATTAAATAATACAATTATAAAAATAAAATTTAACATGCAACCACAAAATACATCTAAACATTTAGTCTAACATGCACAAAAAAATTAAATAATACAATATAATGTAAAAACCAAAGTGAGCTATATAAAATACAACAAGAGAATAAACATATATTATATTTGTATTTCTTAACAAGCTAACAAAAACTCACAATACAGAGATGTTATCTCAAATTATATGCTTTGGAAATAAGATATGACCAAGATATGCGAACAATATACAAATGACGATATTTTCGCAGATTTTTTGGGTTTCAAGCATGGGTACTTATTTTGAACCGCAAAAAACCTTTATCTCTGGGTGCATACCTTCTTTACAAAGCATAAAACCAAAGTAACCTATATAAAATACAAGGGAATAAAAAATATATTATATTTGTATTTCTTAACAAGCTAACAAAAACTCACAATACAGAGATGTTATCTCAAATTATATGCTTTGGAAATAAGATATGACCAAGATATGCGAACAATATGCAACTGGCGATATTTTCGCAGATTTTTTGGGTTTCAAGCATGGGTACTTATTTTGAACCGCAAAAAACCTTTATCTCTGGGTGCATACCTTCTTTACAAAGCATAAAACCAAAGTAACCTATATAAAATACAAGGGAATAAAAAATATATTAAAACATTGAAATATCTTAAAAGCTAACAAGAACATAGTATTCACTCTATAAAGTCATGCATAGAAGTGAACAGTCTCTAAACGTTTTGCTCGTTTATATATACAGCTAATACCTACATGCAGTGCAACACCTGCCCCCCTCTGAGTTCATCAAACCTAGTTTTACCAGTCCCCCACAACACCTGTCTTAACACCTGTCAGTCTGAGTTTTATTAATCCTAACGTAATTGCATTGTATTTCAAAACAAACACACACAAACATGCGCGCGCGTACGCGCACACACGAGCACATACACACGAGCTAGCGGAATTGTAGGAAAGCGATTACTTTAATAGGTATATAAAATTATAAGAAAAAACGTTCATTGCAATAATGAAGCATTACAAGAGATGAATAATAAAATGATACGTTATAGAGCACTATCAGTTTCATAAATTAGAAACGAAAAAAGAAACTAATTAAATAGTAACAAACAAAAATAATATACAAAAAAACACCATATACTGTACAGAGGGAGAAAATATTATTTTTTTATATACATATTTATTTATATATTAACTGTTATGATAATTTTAACAATAAATATATAATACAATTTTTCTTCATCGGTTTTAGTAGGAATTTAATTTAAAAAACTCATTTTCTTCTATATTACTTTTTTTAATTCCTGGTAACTCATAATGAAAGATCTTATACTAAACAATATTATTTGTACATAGAGTACTATGTTTATATTTGTATGGCTTATAATAACGTAACGACCAGGTTCAATTTTAAACCTAGTGTAATTTACACAAAGTTAATATTCAGGGTCTAGTAATGTTTTGTTGCTAATATTATCAGAAATAGGTGTCCTATTGTTGAATTACATAAACTAATTTCCCTTATTAATAAAAATTTAATAAGCTTTTCCTTAAAAAGAAGTTGAATAATTAAATAAATTATATAAAAACGTTAAGAGTATAACTCGTAGTAACTTGTAGGGAAAAAATGACATCTTGCGCTTAGATTAAGTCAAAAGAACTAGTTTTTATCAACTGTGAATATTTTTGTTTGTTAGATAAATAAAAAACGTCCTTAAGAATATAAAAAAGCTATATTAAATATATATTATTTTCCAAACGAGTAGCAATTATATTTATTTACTCATGAAATACATGTGCCGTGTGGTTCTGTAATTAAAACAGCACAAAGTATTCAGTCAGGATAGATTTGATTAAAATATTGGTAATTATTTTTAGAATTATTATCGATGCAGAAAATTACGAGTACAACATCTGATTTCAACAAATTTAGAGAATATTTTTTATAACGTTCCAAAAAGTCAGAATTAAACGTATGTGGGTTACATTTGTCTAGTTTCAGGTGTTATATAATATAATTTATACGTTAATACACAAAAACAGGCATACCTTAATTTACTTGTGAATAGATATAGTAACTTTTTCTACTAAAAGAATTATAATAATGAAATCAGTGTTAAAAATAAACAATTAAAAATAAACGCTAGTTAAGACACTTGATTTTACAGTCATGCGCTCAATACGGCTACTCTTTTATTGCTGTAACAATAATTAAATAATAAATGATATGCAATTATATAATTTAATATAACAAAAATCTTACTTTGTATATATTGAGGGTTTTTTCATTTAATCCTGTAGTCAAGAGGAGGTCATGTTACAAGCTCGCACTTCTACATAAACGCGTCCCCACATAAGCGGAGAAACGTTCAGTTTTCAAAGTCACCTGTTTGTCACACCTGCTGGTTGTTGACATAGGGCAAAGAACGAGACAGGTTTTGTCTTTATAGAACTGGTTGTTAAGTTTCTGCGGCAGACTTTTACAGTGTACAAAGTAACTGATTTTTAAATAAAGGTTCTAATTTTTATAATATTTTTTATTTCGGTTCGTTTATATTTAAATATTAAAATAAAAAAACTAGTTAACTAAATTTGCATAGCTTATTCAATTTATAGTTCTTTTATGAAAAAGCATAACATTTAGTGTGCAGCGGTAAAGTTATAACGAGCTAAACATTATTGGACATATATTTAGTTTACAAATTATTGAAGCACTTCGATACTTTGCAAATTTAACATTCGTATACGTCTTTTAATGGAGAAATTTTAGTTTTTACTTTTAATAGTAGAATGAAATTAGCGTAGAATTTTAAGGATCTATTACTCTAATATTGAAAGGGTTTCAAATGATTTATAACTGTGCAACTCATTAATGTTTTTTAAGGGAGCCGTACTTGAGAACAGGAAAGTATACTTAAAGTTGAACATATATTGCATTTCAGAATAAATGAATAAATATTAAGTATATATATTTTTAATGTAGTTTTCCGAAAGTAATTTGTTAATTTTTAGCACAAATTGTTAACGATTTAAAATTAAATAAAAATGTTATTTATTAAAAATATAGCAATTAATATTATATATTTTTTTTATATAATAAAATAAATATATATAAATAAATAATATATGTATTATATGTATTATATATTTTTTTATATAATAAAATAAATATATAAATATATATAAATAAATAATTATTTGAACTAGTATAAAAATATAATTTTCAGCTTATGGAAAGAAACAGGTTAGAAACAGTCTAATATCTGTTATATAATTGACATCCTTTGTGTTAGTTCCGACATTTATGAATGCAAAAGGAAGAATAAAGTTTAGCGGTAACAATGGAAAACGGTTCCTTCCTTCACAAAAAAAACGAAATTTCAGGATTTATTCTCCTATTAATAAATAATTATTAGGATTTAATATCCTGTTGATTAAAACGTTTTTTAGAATTAGTAAAGGCATGTTTAAGCCAATACGTTGAATGCAGTATTCTATAATTATTAGTTGTTGTTGTTGTTGTTGTCGTGTGACAAGTGCAATAAACAATTCAGAGAAAGGGCACTAGTCATGGTGAGTGCCATTGCCTCGAGAGGTTGGACTTCTACCTGTTGGTCCGCGGGAGCTATTATAATTATTAGTAAATACGAAATATTGTGTGCAATAATTCCATATGTTAAAAACCTATATACAATATAAAGATGTGGTATTATAGCCTTTCCAAAGCTATAATATCACGCAGAGACAGCAATACTATTTTACAATAGATTTTTTGTGTTTAAAATGTCATATCTACACGCAATTGTTTTATACGATTTTGTATTTAGTTTAAATACATATTGTGCACGCCTACTTGTCTTAACGATATCAGAAAAAATCTTACCTAAATTATTATATGCAGAAATTTCCTACAAAATTATGTAAAAAAAACTATTACATTATTATTTTTAAAAGATTTCATATATTTGAACACAAAAATCATATTTAATACAGGTGAAAAATTATGTTTTTTATTTTTCAGAGGAAAAAGAGTTTTTATATATAGGCTATATTACAATTAATATAGGTAAATATTTGTAAATTTAAAAAAATTAAAAAATTATTCTGTTTACTTACCAACAAGTAATAAACATTATAATAATGTTAACAGAAGTGAAACGCTGTAAATAAATACATTTAGATTCAAAATTTTAACATTTAAAAACACACTAAACTAACACGAAAAACTAACACGTCACAAAAAAAGTAACATACACCGCTTGCTGAACGCATTGCATGGACATGCTGGCGGACATTGCTGGCTAAAGCCGATACAGAAACTTGTCATGGTTCAAAAGCTGCTATACCATATTAGGCAAGGTCAAGTTTGTTCAACTCAAAACTGCGGGTCCACATGTCTCCTGTGCTCTAGTGGTTTTATTAGGAAATGTCAAGAGTGTATAAATTAACTGAGCGGAACGTTGTATGGAATATGTTTACTGCATCTCAGAACAACTCACTATGCATAAGTTAAAGAGAGAAAAGTTTTTATTATGTTAACTCGTTTTAGACATGTAGAAGTGTGTGCGTGTGTGTGTGTGTGTGTGTGTGTGTGTGTGTGTGTGTGTGTGTGTGTGTGTGTGTGTGTGTGTGTGTGTGTGTGCGCGCGCGCAGTAGCAACATCCCATTGTATTACATCTAAAAATGAATATACCTATGAATTATCCATTCAGGATAGATGTGGTTGTAATTTTATACATTACTACGTACCTACCTATATACTGTATATATTACTGGTCTCAGTATAATACGTAAGTTCCAAAAAAACTATTACCGTGAAGTGTCATCTAGTACAAGTTTAAATTAATGTATTTAGACTAGAGTGGATGAATAAAAAGTATTTTATTAACGATTGATAATTTTATATGTAACATATATACACACACAACGTTTTATATAACATATAAATGTTGAAAAAATTATTTTATTATGAATTAGTTACGGAAAAATGGTATATATAAATTGTTAAAATAGGTACATTTGCAATGAATAGCTGTGTGCAGTCGAGCATGTCACAGTGAACAAAATATTACACACTTTAAAATACAAAACTAATATTAAATACATATATATTTTAAAGAATGCGCTTGCGTATTCATTCACACAAGCGCTCACGCACTTAAAAATTACGTATACCGCTAAATATTTACTAAGAATAGCTGCAGAAAAATATGGATATGAACCAGGTTGGAAAGCGGGCATTGACTGCCCCTATTGAAACATGTCTGGAAAAATATATCTGCGGGTGATCAAGTAAGCTTAAAACGGTAATATGTCTGCATACCGGTACACAGGTGAACAAGTAAAGTTTATATGCTAAGTATCTTTTGTTTTTTACAGTATCTTTCTATATATACACGAGAAAATGATGTGCTTGTATTACTACACAATTGTCTCGCAATGGAACCTAATACTTATGCTTACATTTACTTTGAAAGAATAGTGCGTAATGTTTCGGAATTAAGAACGATTTCTAACAGCGTAGAATCCTTCCGGCTTATGTATTCTAGTGTTTTAGTGAAAGTTGAACTCGTGGAAAATGATCACATTAGTTATAGCTCAGTGATGCATGAAATGGTCAGAAGCGTTACGTACCTACCATCCAATCTATTGAGGAGTCTTATGTGGGCATATAAAATTGAAATAATTGTTTGTGTTACCCTGGAAGGAATGTATAGAGTCACCCAGTAACAAACACTATCCATAATAGATTAGGTTCATATGGAATATTACGAGGAAAGCATAAGTAGCCATGAGCTAATAATCAAATTTGGTAAGTACATTGTAAAATATAACTTATATATTTATTCATATGTTGTTTAAAATTTGTCTTATTTATTGGGGGGGGGATAAAATTTTTAATTCAATGTTACTGTTCATTGTGGTTTATAGGCCTACTGGGGAAAGAGTTCCACAAAAAAAACTCTTAACGCGCCATTCAGTTGTACAGCTTAGTAGATTTATATATATGTATTATTGTGTATAACAGGTCAATACATATATATATTTAAACTTAATGTGGTGTGGAAACCAACTGAAAAAAGAAATTCGCTTTATACTTACATGCTTTTGGAAAAATCACTTTGTGTCTAATACTCCCTTGACATATTGAGACCCCCCCCCCGATATATACAACAACAGTCTTATTTTTACATTTCAGACACCAATAATGAATAATGTAAATATGACAAGTTTTAAAACTAAATAACAATAGGACTTAGATTATTTAACATTTTAAAATAAATAAAAATTGTTTGTATTAGATTTATAAAAAAATACAGTCAAACAAAAATTAAGCCAAAGATTCATGGCAAATATGACAATGTATTACATTTTTTTTTAATTCTGTTTTTTTAAAGTTATTTTTTTTTTTTTTTTTTTTTTTTTTTTTTTTTTTTTGTTAGGAAAGGAGAAGGTTTTTATTTATATCACATCCCAAAACGGTTGTTGGTTTTTAAATATTTTCGTTAAATAGTGTCTTTTTGTAATTCTTTTTGGCAAGTTTGTTTTAGTAGGCATTTTTAATATAAATTTTTTTCCATCTTCATTATTCAATTCTAAAAATACAATTTTTTTTTTAATCAATGTTTTGTTATAAAAATATTTTGAATTAGTTTTTAATTTATTTATCTTTATTTTAATAGTTTTACAGTCATTTTTCATTAATTCCGTTGGCCGAGATATATTTCTTATTGGTGACAGCAGTTTTGGCATTTTGAATTTTTCACAAATTTTTTGAATATCATAATCTTTTACTTCATCTATAGGGGTTACAACATCAGGTATTTTAAAGTAATCAAATATTTCCCGCAATTTTATATTATCTTTAACTTGCTTCTTTAATAAAGTTCTTAAGATAGACATAATGCCGTGGAGTACTTCTCGGTTTCAAGAGTTGAAATACAAGTAAAGAGATGGAACGTTTTGTTATATATATACACCGACTAGCAGGTGATATTGAAAGGTGTTGTATGTTTTCCAAGCTTGTGTAAAACTAGGTGTAATGAATTTATAGCAGATGGTGGTACTATATGTACGACAGATGTAATGTGTTGTACACCCTATTAAACTGCTATTATTCCAACCAATTTACGAACGTACTATTGTTCGAACTCAGCCTGTAAGGTTATTTTAATGATAACCACATTGTAGCAATATAGATAAAACAGTACAAACTGACCATTTTGTTAAATTGTGAGTAATACTTGGCCAAATGGCTCTCAACTAACATTTTCAAAAAATGTTATTGAAGAATACATTATAAACAAAAAACGGATGAATCAAACGTAAATATTGACTAGGTGTGGCTTTATAAACATAACCACACTTATTGTATTATTTAGCAACATAGTACTATAGTAAATATGTGTTTATTCCGGTAATATTAATTTATAACTTGCGTGATATTAATTTATATTCTTGTAATTAATGATTATGTATGTGATCACACACACAAATTTTAATTTATAAGTTAATAATAAAAATAATTATTGAATTTTGTACTCCATTACGTTCGGCGAATCTTATTAATCACTTAAACAATAGTTGATGACTATGCGAACTTTGAGTTTTGTAAATTTGTTAAAACTTACTGAGACAGAACGTTTTCGATCGCTCGGTGGAACATTATATAAAATAATGTCGGTGTTACGATAGTCATAATATTAATTATCATTTTATATTAAATAATTAATCTATATGTGCAAATTTCTTAATCTCAATTTGTAGAGGATCTTAGTAACAATAGCAAAATCTATTTTTTGTGTTGAAACAATACAACTTTGATGATTTGTGTTATTAAAAATATAATTATAAATTTTTATCTAACCCTGGTATGATTTAGAAGAACCACATTGCTTATCAAGTTACTAAACAATTTAACATATTACTATACCAAAAATTGTTGTCTAAATTAAAAATTTACAAATTATATCAAAATTTTTCTAACGTGAGATTTTCTTTTAGAAAAAAATTATTTTTTCTTAGTTTTTGTTAAAGTTACTTCCAAATAGTAACACTTTAAAGAGTTGATTGAATTTTCAATCAAATGAGGCTGGAAATAATTTCTCATTTGTCGAAATAATAAACTACAGTAAAATATTTGCCGAATTGAAACAGTACGAATTCGGTTTGTATGTTACATATTAGCATGACGAACCACAAGAGAAGACTGGCTCACTGACTGACTGAACCATAGGTTCACTCCTTTCTTTGGTTCTTACTGAAGCGCTTCAGAACCGAAAGAACAGATGAAAGACAATTCTTTCTCATATAACCGTGATTAACTGAATCTTACTGAAGCGCTTCAGAAGAGAACCGGTGAAAGGCAATTCTTTTAAAAAAACCGCGGTTCACTGAGTCTTTCAAATGAAGCGCTTCAATTGAACCGTTCATGAACCGTGCCCCCCCCATATATAATATATAAAGAATGAAAACAGAATGAGTATACTGTAAGATATTTCTCTAAGAAATTTTAACCTTGAAAGTTTTTAAAATTCAATTAAAACAGGTTATATTAACCACTACCAAATTAAAAGTATTTAACGATCAGCGTTTACGTATACATTAGCATTTGAATCATGAAACTGGGTAAAGCTACAATCATTTATAAGCTGGTGATATCCCACGTCGATCAAATACCCTTTGTTATACAAGGCATCGAGCTAAGACGTTAAAAGTATGACACTGTTGAGTTTTCAATTTCGGTGAACTCATCCGAACACCCACTGACACAAGAGGATATGGAAGTGATAGAAAATTGTAGTAAGCTTCCTTGTGATGCTTTAGCCGAAAATATATTAGATTCATACAAAAGTCCGGTGTTAATTGTACACATTTACATGAAGCCAAAGTGAGGGAGGAAAACCCCCTCCCCAGAGAAAAAAGCCAGATACTGTATAAACTTGAAACAGTTTCTATACAATATAGGGCTATTTTCTCTACATACAAAATTTGAGCTTGAAAGTTATATGACAAATGGGTCAAAGCAAGTAAAAGATAACTTCAAAAAAATTACATTTCCAATTATCAAAGAGCTGTACAGGAGTTATAGAGCAATAAAAAAAACCAATATTAGGTTTAGTCAAAGCAAACGCAAAACTACATTTTTTTTCTACAAGACATAATATATATATTTTTTTTCTTTTTTTAGAAATTATAAGTTACAATAATTATATTATTAAAAAGAATAATAATGTTGTTACACACAAAAATTATCACAAATGTTAAGAAAGATAAATTCTCATAACAGAGAGCCCACAGTCTCTTTACAAATACAACCAAGAACGTGTCTGCAGGGGCAAATAGAACACCAACTTCTTCTGATCTATAGGTTTTACATAACATATGATTCAAACAGCTGCTTGAAAGAGAAATTGCTCTCCATTTCTTAACCAACCACAATTTTCAGTATAATGTCCTGATGTACGTTTTAGATTGCAAATCAATCGTTTTCAGAGGAAATTACTACAAAATATTAAGCATTTAGTAATTTTCCTTTAAAAGATGATTGCTTAACAATCGAAATGCACATAAGGATATAAAAAAAAAATTGTTGCTCAAGAGGTTTTGTTTATTTCTAAATTTATTAAAAAATATTTTTTAAAATATGAAATTACATACATAATTTGATAGTTATGGTCAACTCTTTACCCTGTTCATATGTTAATTTGTTTAAATATGTTTCTAACCTAATTTCTGGTGACGTGACGAATTGCGTTCCAGTCTAGTAGAGCGCCTAGGGATCCCTTTGTGCAGAGTGTTACAAGGAGGATATTCAGTACATTCTGCTTAGAGTCACTCCTTCCTATTCTTTCCCATAGTTTTAAGGGAAAAAATTTTTAAATATTTAAACGAGCTTGACCCAGTTCTTAGCTGGAAGGAAATGCTTCACACATTTTCCAAAGCTTGGATTAAAGTTTAATACATTCTGTACCTCCTCCCCGAAAAAAAAAAAATAATTATTATAAGTTCAAGTAACCCGCAGAGTTACTTATTATAAGTTCAATTCCCCCGCAGAGTTACTTCAATTTGTGATTTGGAACACTTCAATTCCTTCCACCTCCCCTAATACCTTCTTTACTCAACTATTGAACGTGAGAGAACTCTATTTGGACGATTACATAATTGAAGCGAGCGATGTTGTAGTGGAGCTGTTGTAAGAGGAGCTCATTCGTTTAAATTTTATAAAGTTTGGACTTGTGATGGAGTCCGAATTTGTAAATGTGGAAGGAGAAATATCTCAGAGAGCGTTTATAACTAGGAACAGAAAAATTACTTTTGCATCAGACCTGGAAAACGTAGCCAGGGAATGTATGCAGGAGATTGTTTTGAAAATAACCGAACACGGGGTCTGGATGGACATTAGGTAAAAATTAAGAGTATGGTGGAAGTAGTTATATCCCTTTACCTAAGAAGATAGCATCCACCTTGTCTTGCATTAATGTCTAGAACTCCGATAATCTCCTGATGTACGTTTAGATTGCAAATCAATCGTTTTCAGAGGAAATTACTACAAATATTAAGCATTTAGTAATTTCCTTTAAAGATTATTGCTTAACAATCGAAATGCACATAAGGATATAAAAAAAATGTTGCTCAAGAGGTTTTGTTTATTTATAATTTTATTAAAAAAATATATTTTTAAAAAATATGAAATTACATACATAATTTGATAGTTATCGTCAACTATTTACCCTGTTCATATGTTAATTTGTTTAAATATGTTTCTAACCTAATCCCGACACTGTGGGAGAACGTAGCATATAACAACCATGAAAAACAGAGCTCATTTTAGAATCGACAGATGTAAATATTGCGCGCTAAACAAAGAATGCTATTTGCTCTATATAAACGTGTAAGACCTAGTAGAATCCGTTCACTCGTTACTCTGGTGCTCTGACGTATGTTCACTATTAGAACACTCGGTCAGCGTAGGTGACGGTCAACAAATATTACAATATAATTATAAAGTCACGCGTGACTTTAAAATTATAGTGTAATACTTGTCGCACAAGTATTCACTATAGCTAAAATGAAATTTTAATGTAGAGAAAACAGCCCTATAGTATAAGACTGTGTTTTACACTATAGGGCTGTTTTCTCTAGGGTCTATGCAGACCCATCACGCTCACTTTGGTTGTCGGTAGAAAGTCAACAATAGTACCGGCTTTTTGGGAGAGCGAAGGAGGTCTATAACCTCCTGACAAGGAAGGCTCTTGCAATTCTCTACAATGGCTCTTTCCCTAGCGGTGAGTTTTCGTTTAGACCTCAACACCGAAAGAGAAATTTCCACTTTTTTATAGTCTTCCTTCCACATGTCGTATGCTACCCCAATGCGCAGCAACGACACGAAGTCGGAAATTTCAAGCTGTTGTACAATTGTTGCCTTACCGACGCTCATGATTTTATTGCTATAGGATAACAAGTCGCCACATGTTATATACTGTTTCCCAACTCGCAGCTGGCCTCAACATCTGGCTGTCAAGCCGGTATCCCCCAACACTTGTGTGTGTGTGTGTGTGTGTGTGTGTGTGTGTGTGTGTGTGTGTGTGTGTGTGTATTGTTTGATGTTTGAATATTAATAAAATAGAGGATTTTTTAGTTGAGCAAAGGTGTAAAATGACTTAAGCTTGGCCAAAGCAAACACAAAATTACATTTTTTCTACAAGACATAATATTTATATATTTTTTAAATAATAAGTTACAATAATTATACTATTAAAAAGAAATATTGTTGTTAAACAAAAAATTATTACAAATGTTAGGAAAGATAAATTCTCATAAAAGAGTCAACAGTTTCTCTGCAAATTCCGCAAGTTTTGCAGGCTAATCCGCAAAGCAAACAAGCAATAACGTGTCTGCAGGGTAAATAAACCACTTGAACTTCTGATAGACAGATTTTACATTCTGCACGAAGTATATCTGCTGCCAATGAGGTCTTCCTAGTAACTAAAGCCTTAGGTAGGTTTTTAAAAACAATTTATTCAGGCCAAATACCTGTTACAACAAACAATCGCTAGCACAACGATATGTAAACACATTAGCTCACGAGCGAGGAACCTATATCAATAAATTAACATGCTTTTACATTTTTTAACCAGTAAAGATCTGGAGAACAAACAGAGAAGTCACCGTTCAGTCTTTGCGACTGACACATTTATAACGAAAATAATCCCATCACCTCGTAACGGATTTCAACGGTTTTAAAAAAAATACTTCAACCGTACACACACGCGATGTTATAGTAAAAATATAGGTCAGCAACGAACTGGGTACAGAATATAATACAAACATTCTCTAGGTAAACAACGGTTTTTACATTACCCCCCAACATGTCCGAACATGCTTCTAATTACGTCACACTCAGCAACGAACTGGGTACGAGATATAATACACACGTTCCTTTACAAAAACACATGTCAAAATGACGTCATTCTCTAGAGGTAGGTTTTTAAAAACAATTTATTCAGGCCAAATACCTGTTACAACAAACAATCGCTAGCACAACGATGTGTAAACACATTAGCTCACGAGCGAGGAACCTATATCAATAAATTAACATGCTTTTACATTTTTTAACCAGTCAAGATCTGGAGAACAAACAGAGAAGTCACCGTTCAGTCTTTGCGACTGACACATTTATTGCGAAAATAATCCCATCACCTCGTAACGGATTTCAACCGTAAACACGCGACGTTATTGTAAAAATATAGGTCAGCAACGAACTGGGTACAGAATATAATACACACATTCTCTAGGTAAACAACGGTTTTTACATTACCCCCCAACATGTCCGAACAGGCTTCTAATTACATCACACAACAGCCAACACCCATATCACCAACCAACCCATACTACCTCACCTAACGGTCTTTAACGGAAAATTAACGTATTTCTAAAAAAAACACCTGCCACATACACACACGCACAACCGCGCACAACAGCGCACATTCCAGACCTCATACCATACACGTCACCCTCCAATAATCGCTGAAACCAACCCCTCATACCCCACCTAACCGTTTTTAACGGAAAAGTAACGTATTTTCCATCAAAACCACCTGTTTTTGTGGCGAAACTGTGGTTTTGCCATCTACTAATGTGAAGTATAGAGTTTTTGAGACGTAAGTGTATTAAAGGAAATAATAAAGTGATAAATAAGATAGAAGAAGAAGTTATTATTTTAAATAACCTACAAATACAGGAATCACATCTCCAAAACCGTTGGGCTCTCTCAACCACTCGGCGGCCCAACATATTTCCTCCCTTACCTTTTAAAATGTTTTGCCATATATTTGCAAAACATTTAAATTTCAACTCAAAACATTTAAATTTAATCCTTAAATTTTGATTCAGTAACAATCAATTACAATATTTATTACATTATAATTAGTAACCTTCATTCAATCTCATTATAATGTAAATTACAATATAAATGACATTCATTTATATTTATCTTATTCATAAGTAATTCATTCATTACATTTATCAAATACCATCTATCATCATAATTATATCAATCAATCATTAGTTACATTCATTATTGTATCTTAATTACATTTATTCGTTGATCATAATCATACTTATCATTATTCTTTAATTTCAATTATTACACATTATATTCTTCAATTATTTTCATTAATCACTTTTGCAATTAATTACATCATTAGGTATCATCATTATTCTTATCACAACAATATTTAGATTCATAACTAACTTCAACTTCGATTACTAACATTATCTTTCATTACTGATTGATTAACTACCTTTACAATTTACAATCTTTATTAACTATAATCATTTATTACTTAATTAATGATTAAAATTACTGTTAGTTATTATTTATAATCTTTAATTATTGAATCCCACATAGCTTTTCAATTTATTTCAAAATTAAAATTTCTCAATTTTTTTTTCTATTTTCAACTCTCGGTTGTTATAACTGTTTATTTTGATCGTATTTTCATTAATCGTTCACTTCTTCTAATCTTTCGTAGTGGAATTGCTTGACTCGATGTTTGTTCTAAACTATCTTCATCGTCTGAATTATTTTCTTCCCTTGGTGGTATATCTTCTAGTGCTAGAGCTACTGTTTCACGATTACGTCTAGTTAATTTCATTTTGACATATTTTAGAATGCCACATTTAGTAATCACATACACAGTAATCAATATTACAACTATAATTAATATCATTATTTGATAATAAGTAGCTGAATCCCAATTATCTTCTGCAACATTTATAGGTTCGTATTCTTTCATCATGTCCCTCAATTTGGTAATTCTTATACTAGCTGCATTCAAATCATTTAGTTGATGTGTTAATGGTTTCAAATTTAATTCCTTATGCCTTTTCGTAAAGTTTTCGTATTTTTCAATTATTTTCCTTTCTTCTTTATTCGGTCCAATATTAATATGTGGAATTAATAAATTAAAATTTCTAAATATTTCATTTTTAGTGGTTTCTCTTGATAAAAGTGTAAAACTTGATCCTATAGCCATGCAATCCGGGTTCAAAGTCAATTGACCTTTTGTTGGTAATCTCAAATCTTTTACATATGCCATTATTCCATCATTATTCTTACAGGTGACTGTAATTATTTCATTATCTGGTACTGCAGCAAATACCCATGTATTAGAATTTGGAATTCGTTCCCAAATTGGATTTAAACTGTTGGTTATTCTTAGATTACATTTCGGATCAGATTTGTTTTTAAAAATTTCTATTTCACATCTTACATGTGTGTGCTCTACTTGACTCATTGGGAATATTATGCTAATATCACTGCATAATATAATTGGAGGTGGTAAACAATTCTGAATTTCCTTTTGTGTGGGTGTCACAAAGTATTGCAAATTTTCAGATAACCCTATGAATTCTGTCGTTTTTTCTGGGAATGTGAAAAGTTTATTTCCCGTTTCATCCTTGGAACTAACTTCCGGTATTTGTATAATTTTGAATAAATGAAATCTTCTGGATACGTGTTCTAAAGGTATTCTGATGATGTATCTTAAATAATTGTCTACATAATAGGCGACAATTTTTACGATATTATAGTAATAGTATACGTTTTCTAAGGATACCGATATAGGTAAGCTATCGCCAGTCTGTAAATGATTTTTAACTTCTTGTAAAATTTTTTAAAAATTCCCTCGGTTTTATAAGATAGGAACTTATTTTACCCATTCGTGCATGGTCAATTGCATCATACAAGGTATGAACTACATCTGTTGTTTCCTGTATTAAGTCTTGCAGTACTGACATTTCTTCTAATATTTCAAGTTGTTTGTTGTAACGTATAGTAATATCTTTAATTTCTTCTTTATTGCTTAACACGATTTTTTCTAAATATAAATACGATTTTGTTAAAATATCTTGATTTTCTTTCATTTCCAATGTAGTTTTGTTCACTCCCCATAAAGCACTTTGGACTATTGTTAACTGATCTTTCTCCAGTTGATAAATTCTTCTATTATCTAAGTTTATGCTATTAATTTTCTTGTTATAATATTCCTCGTCATCTGCATCCATATTTCCTGTAATCACTTTTATTATTCTTCCAACACTGTCAAATATTCCTCTTTTAAATCTACGTTTATGCTCTATCAAAGCAGTTAATTGTGAATATGTGCCTTTTAATTCCGATAAGGTATGCTGTAATAATTCAAATTTTGGATTATTATCAAACACAGTGGTAAAGCCGTCTCTGCTTATTTGCAATTGTTTCCATACATCTTCTATTAAACGCAATCGTACTTCAATAGGTTCAAGAGGTATGTTATATAGAACTTCCCAGTTTTCGTTACTTAATGAAAACCAAAATTGTGGCACAAAATACATTCCTGGGTAATTAGCTATGGTTTTTACTATCACTTGTTCATTTGAGATACCAAAATCGCATGTTAAGGCTATTAATAATATTTTTATCATTGGCTTTTGTTTTTCTTGCATCCTTCGTTTTCTTTTTTTTTTTAATCTGTAATAACAATACAAGTTATTGGTATTATCCTAATTTCTTAAATTTTACTTAATCTACGCTTGCAATCTGCTCTTATTGCAAAACAACCCAATTTTGAAAGTTTTAAAGGCTTTCAACCTTAAATCACTACCGATCCATCTGACTGTTACTTAGTTGTATAACTTTATGTCAAGATGCTTCAATAGCTACTAGGCCTTTTGATAGGAGGCCACTGAACCCTAAATCACTAGAACAGAAAGGGGGTTGTTTGTCCTTTTTATTCTAGCTACACCTGAACTTCACGTTCACAACAATTACTTCATATAATACATAATTATCTTAATACAACATATTATTTATTACATCTCTCATGTTCACCTATGAACATATTTAACATTATTATTAATCGTTTCTTTCCTTGCTTTGAAATCAATACAAAATTATTACATAACATGTAATTCCATATCATTCCGAATTGCTTTAATCAATTCACATATGTATTATTTCATATTAACTTTTTATATAATTTCTACATGTACTTCTCACATATATTTCTTCAACATAACATTTAACACTTATTTTCTTCTTTATGTATTCCATTACTTACATTACTTTGTGATTTATCACTTTCCTTAATACAATTTTATTCTTTCTCTTTACTTAACAATTCTTCTTTTACACCTTATATATTTATAACAAAATCTTTTCTTTCTTACTTTTATATATTTTCAGCACATTTTACATTTAAGTAAGCTATTACCTAGTCATTTAAACATCTCATTCTAAAGGGTTTTAACCGATTTACATGTGTAATATAATCCTGTCTCCCCTTTTTAATTTTATAATTTACTTCATTAATCCTTTCAAGTACCTTGTAAGGTCCTATCCATGGTCTCTTAAGCTTTTTAGATCTACCTCTTTTTACAGTTTCATCATATAGTAACACCTGTTCTCCTGGCTTAAAAATTTTTAATTTAGCTTTTGAATCATAATATTCCTTTACCTTGTGTTTACTATTTTCTAAATTTTCTTTAGTATTTTGAAAAGCTTGTTGTAGCTTTTGTATAATGTCCTGCACATAGTCTTCTTCTCCTAAATTCTGCTCTATTATATCCTTTTTAATTACTTCTGTAGGTAAGTTTACTTCTCTCCCATGCATTAAATAGTAAGGACTGTATCCAGTTGTTGAATGTGATGTCGCTCTATAAGCCATTAGTGCAAAATTAATCCATTCATCCCAGTCGTCTTGGTTTTTGTTAACAAAATGGCATAAATGATTCATCATAGTTTGATGACTGCGTTCTACAACTCCATTAGATTGTGGATGGTATGCAGTTGTTTGAATTTTTCTAATTTTTAGTAACTTACATATTTCTGAAAACAATTCACTAGTGAAATTCGATCCTTGATCTGTTGTTAGACTTTCCGGACATCCATGTCTACAAATTATATTATTTACAAAAGCTTTTGCTATTGTGTCTACCATTTGATCTGGTATTGGTATTGCTTCTGGGTATTTAGTAAATATATCTTGAAGGTTAGGAGATATTTATTGCCATTTTTTGTTACTTGTAACGGTCCTACTATATCCATTGCAACATGTTGAAACGGTTTAGTTGGAGTGTCGCTGATTTGTAATGGTGCGGGTTTCCTATCTTCTTGAGAAGTTTTTCTTTCATTACAAGATTTGCATGTGCTTATAAAGTTTTCAACATCTGCTCTCATTTTCGGCCAATAGTATTTTAACTTTAGAGCGTTCAGTGTTCTTTTATTTCCTTGATGTCCTCCTAACGGTTTTTCATGGTATTCACTTAATAACTGTTTCTGTTCTTCTTTTGAATCTATCCAGTGCCTGTATTCTCCCTTTTTGTTTTTGTGTAATTTTAAAACAATTGGTTCCTTATTTCCTCCTTTGTTTATTTCTTCAGTAGCGTTCGTTTCTGTTATATTTATTTGGTTTATCGCTATTCTACTTAATGCATCAGCGTTAACGTTGGTTTTTCCTGCTTTGTATAAAATTTCGTAGTCGAATTCTTCTAATTTCAATCTCCATCTCATTAATCTACTCCCTGGGTCCTTGATACTGAATAACCATTTGAGTGGTTTGTGGTTGGTTACAATTTTAAATTTTCTTCCATTATGTATGGTCTGAAATGTTTCACTGCCCAAACTATTGCTAATAATTCTTGCTCTGTTGTACTATAATTTGATTCTGCTTTGTTTAGTGTTCTACTGGCAAATGCTATAGGTTGATCTTTTCCTATTGGTCCTTGTGATAATATAGCTCCTAATGCGATTTTGCTAGCATCCGTGGTTATAATAAATTCCTTTTCAAAGTCTGGATATTGTAATACTGGTTCACTTGTAATTATTTCCTTTAATTTTTGAAACGATTCTGTTTGTTCTTGTTCCCATTTGAAATTTGCTTCTTTCTGTAATAGTTTATTTAAAGGTTTAGCATGTTCTGCGAATTTTGGTATGAATTTCCTATAATATCCGATTAGTCCTAGGAAAGATTTAATTTGTTTTGCATTAGTCGGTGTTGGATAGTTCATTACAGCTTTAATTTTTTCAGGATCTGGTTTAACTCCATCTCCACTAACTATGTGTCCTAAAAATTGCATTTGTTGCTTTAAGAAATTACATTTATCTGGTTGCAATAATAGTCTATGTTGACGTAATCTGTTAAAAACAGCTGTTAGTTTTTCTATATGATCATTTAAATTTTTACTGTGAATTATAATATCATCTAAATAAACAAAACATATTTCTCCTATTAGTCCTGAAAGAACAGTATTCATTAGTCGTTGAAACAGTGCTGGTGCTCCTTTCAAACCAAATGGCATTCTGTTAAATTCCAAATGTGAGTTGTTTGTACTAAATGCAGTTTTACATTTATCCTCTTCCTTAATTTTTATTTGATGGTATCCTGAGGTTAAATCCAAAGCAGTATAGTATTTTGATTTTCCTAATTGGTCTAAAATTTCTGTAATATTTGGTAAGGGATAAGCATCCCCGATGGTTATTTCATTTAATTTTCTGAAGTCAACTGCCAAACGCCATTTTCTCTGTCCACTGTTGTCCATCTTCTTTGGTACAACTACAATGGGTGCGTTGTATGGGCTATTGCTTTCTCTTACTATTCCATCATCTAGCATCTGCTTAACTTGTTTTTTAACTTCTTCTTGATGCTTATACGGTATTCGATACGGTTTGATATTAATAGGTGCTGAATCTCTAAATGTTGGTATTTTATGTTCGATCGAGTCTGTCGCTGTTAATTTATCACCTGGCAGATAAAAAATATCCCTGTACTTATTACAAAGTTTGGTTAATTCTTCTTTTTCATATTTTGATAAATGTACTAACTTTAGATGTTGTTCTACTCTCTGTTCTTTGCGCTGAATCGCTTTAATTTCCAATGGCTGTAGTTTAAACTGTCTGTCTTCAATGTTTATTATCATTTCTTGTTTGGTTCTGTTAATAAACATGACTTGTGCTTGATTATTCTTTGCTTTAACCAATGTATTTGGCACTGATAATCCTTGTTGAATTTCTGTATTTTCTATTAATCCTTCTCCACTTTTGTCCACAAATATTTGTACTAGTTTCTCTGACCTGGCTGGAATTTGTATGGTCTGTTCCATTAAAGGTATACTATTTAGCCCTACTCTTAATGATTTGTCATTGTAATCTATAGTGGCTTTAAAGTATTTTAAAAAATCTCTGCCTATAACTCCATCCGTTTTTAACTTGAAAGTATCAGGTACTACGTGAAAGTCGTACTCTATTGTTGATTTTTCTAAGTAAATTTTGAGCACAGTTCTACCTATAGTAGTAATTGTTTCGTCACTAATCCCTTGTAGATTAATTTGTATTCTATCATCTATTAAGGTGTCATCTTTCAAGCAATGTAATTTAATTAAACAAATATCAGCCCCTGTGTCCAGTAAGAATGGTGAATTTGGTCTAATCAATTCATCTACCTCTAGAATTATCTGTTCATTTCCTGGTGTATTTATTGAGCCGATTTGAACTGATTTGCAGACCTGCCGACTCCTTATAGGCAGGCTCTTGTCGTTTCCCTGACTAGGTGCCCGTGTTTGTTCACTATGAGCTTTTGTTCTACAATATTTTGCTATATGCCCGAATTTATTGCAATTATAGCATTTCACTATCTTAACCGTTGCATTGGAAGTGGTTGCCTTGTTAGAATAACATTCCGATGATTTATGTCCACTTTTTCCACAATTGTAGCAATTAGCCTTCCTTTGAGGCATTTCCTTATTATATTGTTGGAAACTACTTTTCAAATCATACTGTTTCTGTGCTTTAGCCTCTCTTTCTAAATTACTGGCTACAGATAACGCTTCCTTATAATCCTTACATTTATAGGCCCTAACTTGGAATCTGATTGGTTCCCTTAAGCCAGATACATATTGTACTAGGATCCGGTCTTCCATAATTTTTTGAAAAGTTTCAGCATCGTATTTTTTCTCTCGAATGTTATATTCTGTAATTTTTGCTGCTAGGGTACAAGTTCTTTCCCCATACTCACAAACTGATTCTTTTGAATTTTG
Organism: Prosapia bicincta; assembly: GCA_036971475.1. Taxonomy (NCBI): domain Eukaryota; kingdom Metazoa; phylum Arthropoda; class Insecta; order Hemiptera; family Cercopidae; genus Prosapia; species Prosapia bicincta. Next base: position 245,640,800 of record JBAIZL010000005.1, on the reverse strand, counting down.
CGAAAGCATCGCGAATTCCTTTTCTATAAATTGTATGGCGTCTCCTATACCAAAACGCTGCTGCAAGTGTTCTTTAAGTCCTTCCCATGTATCTAGGTTTAAATATTGTACTGCTTTGAAAGCTGTATCTTTTAATTTGGTACGGATTATCGCTAATAAAATTTTTGATTCGTCTGGCCTAACTAAATTAAACCCTTCATCTACGGCATCTATAAACTCATGTAAGCTATCCTGTTGCCTACCCCTAAATTCTGGAATAATTTTCAGTACTTGTATGGCCCTTAGCCCTTCTTGACTGGATGTTGCCATTTTGACACAATAATATGTTTTAATTCTAAATATATCTCTCAAAGTGCAACAACAAAAAAATGTTATACTTAATACAATTATGTACTAAGATAAACGGATCTTGTTAACAACACAATTTCTAAAAATTATTTAATATTACCAAAATATTTCATTTCTTTACTAATTTGAAAATTACTTTTTTTTTTTTTAATTACTTTTATTTAATTTAACTTCAATTCTCTCTGTCTTTTTTTTTTTTTTTTAAAAAAAAAACAAATTTTCTTTCATTTAATAACTCATTAATTACATTAATTTATTTTGTTTCCTTACTTTTAAACTGTTTTACTTCATCTCAAATTGACTTAACTCAATTATTTCAAATTGCTTTAACTCACTAGCAATCTAGCTTAAAAATTTATTTATGCAATAACTTTAGTACTTTACGTTTTATTAATCTACTTCAATGATTTAACTTCAATACTTCATGAACTTTAAATCAAAACACAAATTAAAACTATTTTATAATACCTACAATGACTTCTTACAGGTCTCACTGTTCCAATTTCTTGTTGATGTTGCAACTTATACAAATCACAAGACCTTTACACCTGACACCAAATTATGTTGGGCCGCCGAGTGGTTGAGAGAGCCCAACGGTTTTGGAGATGTGATTCCTGTATTTGTAGGTTATTTAAAATAATAACTTCTTCTTCTATCTTATTTATCACTTTATTATTTCCTTTAATACACTTACGTCTCAAAAACTCTATACTTCACATTAATAGAATTACTACTTCACAAAAACTTCTTATTATGCAATACTCTTCTGATTCGAGGAGCAACACGCTCCTCGAGCAATCTACTGAGATTGGTAATGGGTGATTGTGTCCCTGTGGTTTTATAGTATTCAGACATTCCTTGAATTATTTCCAGAACATTCTCTGTTATCTGGAATCTTAATGGGTTTCTATAATATTTTAATTGTTTTAACTTAATTACAAATAATTTAGTTATTGCGTCTTTGAATTGAAATATCTATTATGACATATTTGAAAATATAGGGTGTTAAAAAAGGCAGGTAACCATTGGGGCACAACACCACCTCCACTAGAAGGTAAACTTCCCTCCTGCGCATCGCAAGTCCCTTGCTATTCTCTTGGGAGTTATACGTAGACTAATAACACACACCAACCCATAATCCATAATTTATTTTCTCACGCGAGTTTGATATGTCAAAGTTATCTTCATCAGCATGTAACTATAGAAATTCTTAGTTACTGTTATACACACTGTTGATGATGATAATGTCATTGAATCACCTTTATGAAAATACAAATTGATAATGAGTTAGTATTCGTTATTATTTAATTTTTTATGTTTTAAACGTTTACTCCATTTAATTAACAAAAGCCGGTGATAAATTTCGAACAGAAGCAAAACAATTTATTTTTGGAACGATTCTGTACAAGACGTTCTCAACATTAAACATGCCCAACACAGTAATTATAATTCTGTGTAAAATTTAAAATATTGGATTATTTAAAATCAGCAGCGAAATGGTATGGTATAATCAAATTAAAATTAGAATGGAATTTGGAAGTCGACAGCATGGAGGGCTGTTGAGTACGTTGTTGCCGACCTGAGCGCGCCAAGCCTTTGGTTCCAAAACAATTTTAACTTTACAAATCTATGTCGTTTACTGAAACAAGCCAAATATTTCAACAGCCTTCAGAAAAGAAGCTGCTAGATGGAAGTTGTCTTATTTTCAGCAAAATATAAGAAAATTAATATTTTAAAAAAATGACACACGATAATCTAAAAAAATATTAGATAAACCTAAAATATGGGTTTAAATACTTTACATTAAATATTTATTGATACATAGCAATCTCAATAGAGTTTGGTTACGAATATCAGAAAGACATGGAACAGAGTGGTCTTATTTGGAATTATTTCTCGGCCTCTAATACTGACGTAAGCCTGCATACAAGAATGACGAGTCGAAGGTTGAGTGAAGAGGACTAGAAAAACAAAAGACATGAAACATTTGTATTTTGACAGATTAGTACCTGTATTCAACCCACTATCAGCTGCAATAGTCACTCCATCGAGTAAAATTATTACTACCAAACAATAACTAATCTGACATAAGCGAAATGACGTCATGTCGACAGAATTGAGGCCAGTAATTGTATATTCTCGTTTCTTTCACCTTGAAAGATCTTGGTAAAGTGAAATAATCGTGATAACACATTTAAATATAAATAGTTCCTTTATTTTGAGTAACGATCGAGACGGCCATGAGCAGCATTTGACAAGGTCGAAACTATTCTGCCGGATACTTCTTTTAAAATCTCCTTTGTTTTCCTGATTACCTTTTCTATCTGTACTTGATATAACCGTGATTTGTAAAATATTGTACCTACAAGTAACTTTAAATTTTGTAAAATTTTGAGTGACACAGTCCTGGCATTGTCACATTGACTTTTGATCGCACGTTTTGGAGAACGTCTTTCAATCAGAAAGTTCTGTCTTATGAACTCACGCAGAAAGTTTATAGAACGTTCTGACAGATGGAGGCTCTTAAAATACGCGTCAACAAAAGTTGTGACAATTTATAAATGGAAGATAATATAAACAAAAGATTACACTAAACAAAATATGAATATAGAACCTAGCAGAAATTTATAATGTTTTCATAATTTCATTTTTGTTTTGTGTATACGTTTTTCACACTGTGTGTTGAGGTGGAGAAAATTTTGAAGAGAGGTTTAAAGCTAAAATCCAAAAATTGTGTGTGTGTTTTGTTTGAGGAAACAAAGGGGATTTGATCTTTGATTTTACAAACTCTGCAACAGCAAAAAATCCTCATAACATGAAGGCCCATTTTGGCTATCCAACATTACTTCATGACTACAGACTCTAACTGTAGTAAAAACCAAAAACCTTCAACTCGAACTTCTTTCAACTACTCTTTGTCGTCCCCTGGGATCACCGTCAGGCATTACTTCAGGCTGCCACATGGCCAACAGCAAATGCTGTTTCAACTTGTCAAAACGTTTGTATAATTTACGTGATCGTTTGGCTTCTTATTCTTCAATTTTTTTCTAACATAACAATCACTATGAAACTTACTATGTAATTCCATTTATTATCACTTTCTAGTGGATATCGTTTTGGGTATTAATGGTAATGCCCAGATAGGCATTTATTTGTTGTCGCTTTTCGTTCCAATACTCACAGTAGAACAATATATGACTCGCGTCATCGTTTAAGCTTTCGCAGAACTCACATTGAGCTGTGTCACGTAATTTAAATCTATGAACGAACTCACCAAAACATCCGTGTCCAGTAAGCGTTTGTGTGAGATTGTAGTTCACTTCCCCATGCCCTCTTTCCATCCATGCTTTTAGACAGGGAATCAAGCAGTATGTCCATCTGCCAGTGCCGGAGTCATTCCACTCCGATTGCCAGCGCTCCAATAGGCGTCCTCTAGCAGATTGCTTAGTTATTTTCTTTGCACGTTTACTTTCTTCTTCGTTCTGCGCGTCTTTAATACCGCTTAGTTGCTCGTATATTTCTCGCTTTTCTTTAGCCAATATATATATATATTGGTGGGGTTCTGGCAAGTACTAGCACCGCGCTATCAGATACCGTTTTGAATGCAGAAACTATTCGTAGTGCGCTACCTCTCTGTACTGAAACTATTTTAGGTGTGAGTTTTCCACTGCAGGAGCCCATATGGGTGCCGCATATAGGAGTTGTGAATGCACCGAAGATATCAGTTTCCTCTTACACTCCTTCGATCCCCCAATATTAGAGATCAGTTTGCACAGATTTCAGCAGGACAGTTTTTCCGCTCGCAAGATTTAAGTATGTGGTTTGAAAATTTTAGTTTCCTGTCTAGGGTTAAACCCCCAGATATTTTTGTTCATTTTTCCACTGGATTTGTGAATCAGCTATTTGCAACACAGGCGTCACAAAAACTCTTCTATCCGTTACTAACAAAGCTTCTGTTTTTTCTATAGCCATCTTTAAGCCACGACTTTCAAGCCAATTTTGTACCCGATTTAAGGCAAAATTTGCTCCCTCTTCTAGTACAGCTGCTTTAGGTGCCGCACAAACAATTATGGCTTCATTTACATAACCCACTATATCTGTGTCCGGAAGATCCATTAGTAGAAGCCCGTCATACCTCTCGTTTCACAAACGAGGATAGATTTTTGAATCTTGAGACGCTGCTCCTTCCATATTGAAGACAAGTGTAAGAGTGCCACCTTTGAATAACACTGTTCTTTCGCTAAGGTAGTCGTCAAACATTTCAGACAGAACATTATTTATTCTTCTGTAGTGCATTAAGAATATCGCTCCACCTTGCCGAATTGAAGGCATTCTTTGCATCTATGGCGATCTAAGCGCAAAATCCTTTTTCACCTCTCGTCCTAATATTGCGTTTAGTGCCTAATTCAATGATCGGTTTTATTGCATCAGTTGCGGACTTTCCTTTTCGGAATCCAACTTGAATGTCTGACAAGCAATCTGAACCTTCCTCTTTTTAGAATGAGTCCCTCCAGTAATTTTCCCATAGTATTTATTAGATATAGGGGTTTGTACGGTGAAGGTTTGTCAAGCGGTTTATTACCTTTCCTTAGCAGCACCAACTTTTGTAAAATTTTCCTTTACCTAAACAAGCATTAAAAGCAGTTAGTAGTATCATCTACGGTTACACTTCTGACACATTTTTCGGGATTTCATTTTATTTTGTATTCTATCTGGTGCGGGAGTTGAGCTTTATTCAAGTGTGTGTGTGTGTGTGTGTGTGTGTGTGTGTGTGTGTGTGTGTTCATCTTCATTAAAATTTTTTATAAACAGTATTTGTAAAAAATTAATTTAATAATTTTTATTATAAAAAAACAATTACTGTACTTCCTGCCATTCATTCTTATTTTGTGCCTAGTTAGGAAATATATATGCCTCTTGTGGAAAAGTTGTTCTTAATGGATAAATTAGCGCTGAAGAAACGAATCTTCGGTCATTATTTTTGTTCCTATGTTAGGTTAACCTTAAATCTTGCAGACATACGTCACTACAACATCCCTTAGCTGGCAGAGTATTGGAGTAACGTTTCAGTTATTGCAGGCCTTACAATAAATGAGAGTTTTAGTAATCAAGTTGAATTAATTAAAAAGTCGATATTTACAACTTATTTCGCAATCGCGATAAATCTTACGGGAACTCTAACCCACACAAGAAGGCAACGCTTCTCACTACGACAGGATAAAAAACGAGATGTTTGAACAAACCTTTCATTCCTCGGTTATTTCAAAATGTGTATAGATGTTTGGTTTAAAGTAAACAGGATGTCACTGATAAACCTCTTTATCAGACGGAATTTTACCTTGACTGACAGTCAGACAGGACCTTTCAAAAATACTTCATAACAGAAAAATATATTGTCCCAACATAAATAATCTACTCGACTGACAGTCAGACAGGACCTTTCAAAAATACTTCATAACAGAAAAATATATTGTCCCAACATAAATAATCTACTCACGGCTTTTTCAGTAAGGATTAAGAATACACATGTTGCCAATCTTTTTTGAGACAGGAAAAATCTATTTCCAGAAACCATTATTTACATAACCATGGTTTTTCTGATAATTGTACGTAACTTTAACTAACTTTCAAATAAATAAATTGAATTATCGTGAATAAATGCATCATCCTAAGTAAATAACTCGCTGCCACATATTTAACAGAAAGTCTTGCCTCGCCAGATTTAGGGTTTATTATTTCTATCAAATTTGAAGTCCACAACATGCTAAATCGACTGTTTACGTTAACGAATAGGAAATATTCTTCGGGTAAACATTAGCGATGACATCATGAACTTAAAGTTCAGGCAGACGTTTATATTTTAGGTTTCGCTTTAAACAGGCAATCATCCTATTGTCTCTACAAATGACGCCTCTTCAGGAAATAATCCTATGACAAGTTTCCTTTAAACACTGTCATTTAATTCTGATGACTTCAATTTTTTCAGCATCAATGTCGCCATATAGCAATAATTATTGTAATTAAAGTAGTTAAAAGTCAAGGTCGAATTTAGTTCGTGTCAAAGACAACTAGTGTTTTGCCCAACTAACACGTGTGTTTTTATATTTCATATAAAGCTTGTGAATTGGGAAATAGGTATTGCAAATAGATCTATGAGTTTGGGCATTGTACGAGTAAGTATAAATAAATACGCTTCGAGTATTAAAAACAGCATTGTTTGTTATCAATACGTATTTATATAATATAGAAAAATGAAATGAACAATATTGACACTTTTAGCATAGATAAATGTATTAAATATGGAAGAAGGTAACCAAAAACGATTTGTTATTTTGTAACAGTATTTTAATAATTTAAAGTACTCCATTTATAATTGTAAACATAGTAGCCTATAAATTTCATTAAAATATATGTTTTTTAAAGTTATGAAGTTCAAGCAGTTTTGTAGGTCTAATAACTATTTTTTTTATACTCCGATCATATATTTTAAATTCGGGGACCACCCGGCTTAAATATCTACACATCACAAATTTAAAAAATATTTCCACGCACTTGCCTTCCTCGGCTTTCAATTTGAAGCCCTATCATTCCAGCACCCTTCAACTACATAACGGCTGGAGTTTTTGCAGAGCCAATTATCTGCCGTGTCCCGGCAATCAAGTGGCATGACCCGAGTTCAGTGAACTGTTCGTTTGTTTGTAGCGGTAGGTGACCAGTTCGATGAGTACCAGACCCTCTAGGCCTACTCTGTATAACTTAAATGGAAGGCACATTGGAAGGTAAGAAGGTTGTGTCATGGACTAGGAGATCGAGGCTTGGTGCCAGCAGTTTAGAAGGATAGTAGACCATACAGAAGTAATATCTCGCAGAGTGAGATGCCTTCCTTTTTGATAATTAACCAGTATCTCGAGACTATAAACTGTTTTTCCGTCACCAGGTTAAGTGGCCCTTGAAATAAAAACGCTATTGTGTTAATACTAGACTCAGATGTTTGTTTATAAACGTCTCAGAGTATTGTTATAGGAGTTATGTGGGTGTACCAGTTGGTGAATCCATGGGGTGTCAGGGTTGATTAGATATTTCTTATTAATAAGATTAAAATTAAAACTGAATGGGATTAAATTAAACTATAGAAAAATGGTAAATATTTTGCTCAAAAAGATACTTGTGAGATTCTTTCTTCCCAAATCTTTCGTTTTGATACGACCCAGGTTCGTTATATATCTCCTACTGGGTATGTGTTATGCAAGTATTTTCTCAATACTTATGTTAGCACGGGCTTACTTTATCAGAGTCGCAGCTGATAAGGTTTGGAGCCCATTCCAGCCACCCCATTTACACATGTAAAGCCAGGACAAGCGATATTGATGCTTCATTTTCAATAGTCTATGATTTCAATGATTTGTCAATTGCAGGCCTTCTTACGTTAACCAACAACTTGTGGTAACATGCTCAACACCAGCGCCGGTCAAACTATAACCTGCGGGTCATATCAGACCCACCAAGTCCTTAAAATAGCCCATTTGGGTACCCGTTTTTGTGTGTTTAAATGTTTGAAAAAAACAATATCACACATTAGTAAATATATATTAGACAAGATCTGCTAATATTGATAGATTGTAGTATGTTTGGAACAGCTACTAACATTGTTAGTACATCTCCATAATAAACCAGGCATCAGAAGCTTTCTATCTTTAAAGAATTCAGATAGTCAATAGGTATTTTTAATGCTTGTATATTTGTACTCAATTTAAATTGATAAAATTTGATTACTATATTTATAATACTATAGCATGGAGTTAGACAGAATAATCTGAATAATCTAAAGGGATTGATAAATAACTTCTAAGTTCGTTTACTACTACTAATAATAATAATAATAATAACGAGAACAACAACAGCAGCAACAATGAAGATACTAAAAATAAGAGGAAGAAGAAGAAGATGAAAAACAACAACAATAATAACTAGATGATTAATAATAGTACTAATAACAACAACAATAATAATAACAATAATAGAGATGGTAATAAAAACAATAATAATAACAATAATGACAATAATAATATAATAAATAGACCTACTATTAACAATAACGTATACTATACTAGTCTGTAGCCAGCAAAATGCTCTCTAGTTAACAATTAGACATCCATACAAGAGGTGGAGCGGCCCTGCTCTGCACAAACTTTGCGTAAAATGGCTTTATTACCAATGCCAGAGGTTTGGAAGATATGCAAACTTCAGGTACAGTTTAACTATTGTAACCAAACTACACGTCTATTTAGAAGCTGTAAAAGTCATAAAACGATTTTAAATGGCAAGTACCTAAATTTATTCTGAATGCAGTTTAAAAAAAAGAAACAGAACCTACGTCAAAAAAAGAGCCCAAAGCATAATTTTTACTTACTAAAAAGTAAAAAAAATAATTTTCTTATAGCGAAAACATAATTTATCATAAGCTTAATTACCCACAAAATTTTGAAGTCGGCGCCGAATTCCATACTTGGACTCATATTTACCGTACTAACAAATAAAGGGATTTTACATCATGCCCCTTGCCATGTAGGTTAACTAATTATGATACACACACAGGCTATTCAATAATTTCTTCCATACACTTATTTTATAGATACAGTATAAGAAATTTATTAAATTTATGATACAAAAGGACTAAGGAGATATGATATCGTACTTTTTTAAGCATCTACAGTAATCAGAATCCGTGTAAAGCATTCAAAGAAGGTTGAATTGTCCGCAATCTGTATATCTGAACGGAAAATATGCAATCACATATTGTATGATTTTTGCCGAGAACAATTATCGTCCCGCATATTATCATAATATCGAATACATGTTAGTTTCGTCTCATAGAAAGACTCTGTGGTTTGCTATAACTAGTCATAGGAAATCAAACAATCAAAAAGTTGATTGTTTCGGAAAGGTTTGGAACAGACTTGATGGATTAGCAAATAGGAGGCATGATTGCGACGCCGACTTCAACATTTCGTAAACAATAAGCTTATGATAAATTATGTTTTCGCTAAAAGAAAATTATTATTTACTTTTTAGTGAGTAAATGTTATACATCGGGTTCTTTTTTTGAAGTCGGTTCTGTTGAAAAAAATCTATTTCTTCGTTTTTAGAGATATGATCTTTAATTTATATTTACATTATAATCGAATTTCGTCCCATGCTGTTGATTATGTTGGCAAAGTTGCCAATATTTATCCACACAAGTTTTCGATGTGTATCCTCTAATCATATTGTTTGATCGTTTTTTCAAATAATTGATACGCCTTTGAAGAATACGATAAACATATCAGTTTGTCAGACGAATACATTGAGTAATTTATACACAATATCAAGAGCACAGTGGTACAATATATTACAATAAAAATATTGAAAAGAACCCCAATACCACAAAAATAATCAAAAATAACAAATAAGACAAGTTACTTAAGATATCTTAAGTAACTTGTCTTATTTGTTATTTTTGATTATTTTTGTGGTATTGAGTAATTTATGTTTGAAATTCCCTTGACGAATTTTCCTAAAATCGTACATATTATTTCTCATCTTGGAATTTTTTTCATTTCAGTTTAAAAACGTGTTAATAATCATTTATTGCAATATCGCAGGTAAATATTTAATAATGCTGTCTTTAATAATGAACAGAAAAACATTTTGAACACATAAAATATTAATAAAAAAAGTTAAAATAGATAGTAAAGTTATATGTACCCTAATGAATTTATCTCTTGATATTTAGTGAGATAATTGGGTTTTCACCTGAAGATTATTGATTATGTTGATTATGGTAAATGAACTAAATAAGATTTTCAGTAGCCTCTATTTATATTAGCTAATCTCATTCGAGTTATATTGTTACATATCAATATAAGTAGAACATCGAAGAAGGCGCTTTTTAATGATGAAAATTCATTCATTATTGTCCGATGATGTTCATTCTAAGCAGCTTTATCAAGCAAGAAATAAAAACTCATTCGTTTTATACTAATTTTGTCTATATTATTTTTATGTGTGGTAGATTACTATATAAAATAAATGTTATGATTATTTATTTTGCTTATTAATTATCTTATAATTCATAATCCTTATTTAAAAAAATTTAGTTCTCCCTCAAACATTTTTTTCAAATTTAAAAAAGCGTATAATTGTCTCCAAATTAAACGGATTGTTATGTAACTATAATGGGACCACCGGGAAGGTTACAAAAAAATGACTTCGATCGGTTAATTACTTCTAAAGCTATTGAGGAACAAACAGAAACAAAACATACGGACCGAATACAGAGCCTCCTCCTTTTTTGAAGTCGGTTAAAAAGTTAAACTAGAGTTGCTTTTAATAAAGAGATGACCCTTTCCTTTGTTACAGATATATGCTGCTGGGCTGTCTGGTAGAGGACGATAAAGGTAACTAAGAATCAAAATCTTTCAACGGATTGACACTTGACTAATAATGTGTAATATATAACATATTTTTATTATTTAGATAAAGACATTACAATCGATCTAGCCCTAAATTCATAATCTCTTCAAATCCTTCGTACACGATAATGTCATACTCGCTGATCGCCTTAAAATCACAAACAAATAAAAGTTTTGTGAATTATAAATTAAATGAAAATCGTTTGGTTTATGATAACAGTTACAGGAGATTTACGATGGTCCCTGGCTCCAGGATGATGTATCCTTTCTCACTCTGCTGGACATTGTAATACATATGAGTTGAAGGTTGATTTATGGATTGTCAGGTGGATGAAATATGATACAATGATTTTAGTTTATAAAAATATGTTATTAGGTGAGTGATAAAATAATTCTGAAATTTTACGACTTTAAGTAGAGGGCATTAGAAGTTTTACAACTGGTATACGGACAGTTCAACGATAAACCAATTGAAACAATCTATATTTTACATGAAATGCTTTAAAAGGTAGAACTTGACCCATTAACTACAGATAATTTGAATAGAATAGTTTTGATAACAGGAATAACAGCGTAATTTGAATGTTACATATAAGCAGGAAATTTTTCCTGAAATGGAGGAAGAAGTGTGAACTAAAATCTGTTCCAGTATATAGCCTTTAATTTGCTGAACTATCATTTATACCTAAATTTGCAATAATAGTGCAATATAGCTACAAATTTAGTCCAGAAAGTAAGAATAAAAGCTTAGGGGCCGCAAAACCACAAGAAAGGACAATAATATAAAAGTAAGTAAAAAAGAGGGCTTAATAATATAGCTGTTTATACGTAAGCTGGCGAGATAGGAAGGGGGAGGATAGAGGAAGCAAAAGACCGTTCCACATACATTACAGTATGAGGTATAGTATTTATATTATAATAATGTAGATTTGACAAGGGCGAAAGTCCACTATAAATATTATTTTATTTGATTTGTCATATTATCAGATCATTTACTTAGAGTTTTGAACCAATTTACCTGTCCATCAGTTTTCTAAACTACCGTAACGCCTGCAATTTCTTAACGATGGCCTTTGATGCAACACGCACTACAAAAATCAATGTTTTTGAGCTTTCTTTTTTCTATCGATCGACGCCCTCCAGCTAAGTGAATAGCTACTTCGTAGAGTACTTGATTGCTAAATGTCTTGGTTTCGGTTCCCGATAGCGCTAAAGAATTCCTGTGTGCGTTTCAGGCCTCTGGTCGTCTCCTGTGAAGAAAGTACCAAGGGCCAAAACTGTGGTACTAATGGGCGGTTGATGCGTAGATTTTGCCATTTTATCTTCCTTCAATGTATCCTAGCCCATACAAGGCAGGTGTATGGGATAAACTATGTTGTTGGTATAAAGGAGTCACTATTTCTATAAAAAACAACTCTAAAATTAAGGGCGTTCTCTTTCCCTCACACTGACACACACACAGGCATAAGCACACACACACACACACACACACACACACACACACACACACACACACACACACACACACACACACACACACACACACACACACACACACACACACACACACACACACACACACACACACACACACACACACACACACACACACACACACACACACACACACACACACACACACACACACAAACACACACACACACAAACACACACACACA
>JBAIZL010000005.1:245430822-245623322 GCA_036971475.1 Prosapia bicincta | reverse complement strand
GATGTACTGCGGGGAAAGGTAGGATGTACTGTGGGGAAAGGTAGGATGTACTGGGGGGAAAGGTAGGATGTACTGCGGGGAAAAGTAGGATGTACTGCGGGGAAAGGTAAGATGTACTATGGGGAAAGGTAGGATGTACTGCGGGGAAAGGTAGGATGTACTGCGGGGAAAGGTAGGATGTACTGCGGGGAAAGGTAGGATGTACTGCGGGGAAAGGTAGGATGTACTGTGGGGAAAAGTAGGATGTACTGCGGGGAAAGGTAGGATGTACTATGGGGAAAGGTAGGATGTACTGCGGGGAAAGGTAGGATGTACTTTGGGGAAAGGTAGGATAAACTGCTGGGAAAGGTAGGATGTACTATGGGAAAAGGTAGGATGTACTGCAGGGAAAGGTAGGATGTACTGCGGGGAAAGGTAGGATGTACTGTGGGGAAAGGTAGGATGTACTGGGGGGAAAGGTAGGATGTACTGCGGGGAAAAGTAGGATGTACTGCGGGGAAAGGTAGGATGTACTATGGGGAAAGGTAGGATGTACTGCGGGGAAAGGTAGGATGTACTGCGGGGAAAGGTAGGATGTACTGCGGGGAAAGGTAGGATGTACTGCGGGGAAAGGTAGGATGTACTGTGGGGAAAAGTAGGATGTACTGCGGGGAAAGGTAGGATGTACTATGGGGAAAGGTAGGATGTACTGCGGGGAAAGGTAGGATGTACTGCGGGGAAAGGTAGGATGTACTGCGGGGAAAGGTAGGATGTACTGTGGGGAAAGGTAGGATGTACTGGGGGGAAAGGTAGGATGAACTGCGGGGAAAGGTAGGATGTACTATGGGGAAAGGTAGGATGTACTGCGGGAAAGGTAGGATGTACTGCGGGGAAAAGTAGGATGTACTGTGGGGAAAGGTATGATGTACTGCGGGGAAGTGTAGGATGTACTATGGGGAAAGGTAGGATGTACTGCGGGGAAAGGTAGGATGTACTTTGGGGAAAGGTAGGATAAACTGCTGGGAAAGGTAGGATGTACTATGGGAAAAGGTAGGATGTACTGCGGGTAAAGGTATGATGTACTGCGGGGAAATGTAGGATGTACTGTGGGGAAAGGTAGGATGTACTGTGGGGAAAGGTAGGATGTACTGCGAAGAAAGTTAGGATGTATAGCGGGGAAAGGTATGATGTACTGTGGGGAAAGGTTGGATGTACTGTGGGAAAAGGTAGGATGTACAGCGGGGAAAGGTAGGATGTACTGTGCGGAAAGGTAGGATGTACTGCGGGGAAAGGAAGAGTGATCTGGAAAATCCTAAAGAAACTGTGCCCGGCGCATCTGGCGTGTTATTTTCGAGCTATGTAATTTTCACTGGGGGAGATTTCACGTGAGAGAGTATGCAATGTTTGCTACATTGAAATTCAGAGAGTCTGATGGAATTATGGGTTATATTACTTTGAACTTGTATGGAATATTGGGCGTTATTTCACAACAATCAGGGTTTTTGGGTTGGTAATTGGAAGACAATTACTAGAAAAGTTTCCACCGGCGCTATCTTCAGGATTAAAACCAGACACGACAATTTACCTGGCGCTCACCTGGCTCTCCCGAGGGGTTTTGGAGGAGGAAGAGGTAAATGAATGTGCAAGGCTGTACAAACGGCGCCGTCGATTGGTTCAACAGCCAAGAACGGCGTTGGATATAAGAAGATTATTTAAAATGGTTTACGAAATTCACTAATTTACTGATATTTTTAGTAGACACGTTTAGCACTAGATCAGTGCATTGCCCCATTCCTTGGGAAAGACTATAAAGATATGCAGATACTACTTGACTAGTTACTGTCAGGAGTTGTGTTATTAACTGTGATTGGTATAGGCCTATGGTGTATTATCTGTGATCCTAGATTAATTTTAAATTGTGTGAGCAGTTTTTGTGTTTAATTAGGTCGTTAAAAATGTATTGGGATAGAATTTTGTAACATAGGCTGCCATTCCGATATTTTCTGTAATGTTGAGTTTTTTTCCTTTTCTATCACATGTATGAGTCAAGTTAATGCTGATATATCAGTGTAGATTCTTGAATAGTATGTATGGCGAGGTCTGATTTTGGGTTTGTCGTTTAAATGACCTTGAAGTGTTCTTTATACCGAATAGTGAGTTTGTGTCTACATAAATCTACATAAAATCGTCACCGGGATGAAATGTTCAGGGGGTTGGAAATTCCCCGAAATTTTGATGAAACTATTAATTAAATTGTTTAAAAATACAAGTAAAATAAGAGAGGACATGAAGGTAAAATTGCCATTTTTGTTTATTTCTTTAAACACATTTAAACAGGTTTTATCTTCAATTCTCAAAAAGGTACTCCTACAATTACTGATTACGGTCTCGGAGCCCCCTCCCCTAAAAAAAACATTTCCTGGTTACGTCTAATCACAACTTGCGTTTGTAAACTGCTTATTTGTTGTGTATTTATTTTGTTCTGTTCTGTTCTCTAGATATATTCTGCTTGTGTTACAGGTTTTGAATGATAATTTGTATTTCGGTTTTTTGACATTGATAATATATTTTCTAATTATGTGGCTGCCTAGGATCATGGATAACTCGTCATACAGCAACCACAGATAAACAAATAACTACTGAATGCAAATATTGTTATTTATGGCTAGAAACATTGAACAAAATACTGAACTAATGAGAAATGTAAATGCTAAAAATATCACTGAGTTAGTGATTTTAGTCAAGCAGGTTAACTAATAAAATTATGAAAACAATTGAAGACAAACAAGATAATAATTACACAATAAAAAAAACAATTCAAATTACAATAAAATTCAAACCTTTTTGTTTTTTCCGTTTAAATGTTGACTCTTCGCTTCATTAAAAGAAAGTATTTTTCTATTAATTGTGTTACAACATAAGTTGTGTCATATTATACACGATATTGCAGAGCTCCTAATATTTTAAATATTATGCAAAATAATTTTTGTTTATTCTAAAATCAGTAACCCGTTTTAATGCAGTCTAATACTTAATTAAATATAAATACAGAAATATACGACTCATTATATTGTAAGTTACTTTTAAAGGCCACTTGAATGCTATTTAATTTCTATACTCCATTATTTTGAAATAAATGTACTGTAAGAAATAATAAGTTGCCCACTTTTAACTTCTGCGCACGCTCACAGTATTGCGTTTGTGTTCGATAGAATGACCTTGTCGTTAGCGCTTCAGTGGCGGTTTTAGAAACTAAATGGTTCACAGCTGTCTGCTGTAAATAAACAAAAGCTTGGTGTGTGTATAGTATGTTTTTAATGTTTGCAGTTTTGAATATACATTAAAACGTGAGTTTATTTTTCATATATTTGTATATATGTTGTTTAATTATAGTAAGATTCTATTTTATCAGTCAATTGTTGAATTCGACATGTTTAGAGTTTCTACATTCTACTTTGTCGATGCTTTGTTTAAAAACACTTCAAGGAGATCGTCATATTGAAATTTGCCGTATCGCAAAGTAACTGTTTTAACATATTTCTTTTTAGTTTTATGCAAAAGTTCTGGGGTATTCAATTATTTTAAAATATTTAGTTTTTGTAAAATAATTTGCAATATTTGCAAATTATTTTTTGCGTTGCTACATCCCACGATTATTGGTTAGCTGCCAACTACAGCTGATCCCCTCTCCCCACTTCAGTCATGTAATCAGCTGTTTCAGAGAAAGGCAATATTGTAACCAAAACAAAGGCTGCTAGTAGTAGTTGGTGCTGTGAACGGTGTAGAAGTGTGTGCAGTGTTAGTACCTATGCCCTTGGGATTATAGCAGTTCTAATTGGATTTAATTATCGTAATAAATGGTAATGATTTGTTTATTTTTCGTTTTATTGAGGTTAACAAGTAGTTTGTTTAGTAGATTTGTAAGTTAGATAAGAACTGTTGCACAGTTATTAAAAAAATTATAAACATTGAAGAAAAGCAACTAGCGAACAATAAATTAGTAGTAAGAAGTAATTCTGTTTTTAAGTATTCTATAAAACGATGGAAAAGTCATCTTAGTTAGAGGAACCAATCTGTTGGAAAATTATGCAATGAAAAGTCTTATTGTTTTTTAAAATTTTTTTTCAACTTCATATGCTGTTGAAATTTGTCAGTTAAATTTCCAAATTAACAAACATTATGTAATTATGCTTCATTAGAATTGGTTGAGATGTTATATACTATGAAAAGATTCACAAGGGAAACAAATAGGCCTATGAACTATTTTGCTACAATATGTCTGTGACATTTATTTTTCTTTCATAAATAATTTACTTTTATACATTTCAATTAATAAAGTATGAGGGATGAAATGTATCAAAATTGGAACGTATAATTTTAAGTTGCTTGATGTAGTAATCTTGAATTCACTGATTATACTAATTTTAAAAATACTTAACTAAGTGAATACGTATTCACTTAGATAAGTATTTTTAAAATTAGTATAATTTTATATTATAATTAAAAAAGGTATTTGATACAATTTTATGAATTGCCATAACAAAAGAAATTCTTTGTAGTTTAAAGCGTATATTCTGCGAGATTAAATTATTTATGCTATATCCAATTAATGTAGTACGTGTTGAACTAGATTGGAGTTTTGATAGTTAGGTTTAAAAATGTTCTGACGGTTTTTTGTGCTTTAGACCAGCAGTTATTTCTTTATAGTTTTCGCAAAGGTTTTCAATGCTTATATATTGGAAAAAATACATACTTATATTGTGTATTTCACTGGAAAACTTCTTATGAAAGTGTCTAAAGTGGATTACAAATGTTTCCGCTTATAGTTATATGTAATTTACAACCGTTTGTGGAATTGAATTTAGTGTAACTTTAGGCTATTTAGGCCAAACTACTGTAGTTGTTCAGTCCTAAAACAATAAAACGGGAATCAATTGTTTCCGTATTTAAAATACTTTTAACAAAACCGACCTAAATAATTAAGAGTATAAGCCATTAAGATACGGTTTTTGCATACATGTTTTATAACGTCATGTAATTAGTTGCTGTAAATAAAATTATTATTATGATTTAAAAAAAACAAGAATATATAGATATAGGACGTGCTACGGTTAGGTTGATAAAATAACAGATTAGGTTTAAAATGAATAAACTATAAAAAAATGGCCTACACTTTGACAACGTATTCAGATTATAATAGACGATGAACAAAATTAGAAATATATACGATACTTAAAGTAAATCACCTAACCTATATTATTTCAAAAACAAAAAGTAAGTAGCCCTGTATGATAAACAGTTCATGTGGATAAAATATAAACAACGAACAAAAAAATAATTTTCGAAATTTTGTTGTTGTTGCACAAGCTGGTTGATATCACTTATTATAAATAAGTAATCAGTAAAAAAAAAAAAATAATAATAATAATTCTCAACTTAGGAATATAGCAATCAGTAGGTAACAAAGTAAGAATTGTGAAAAGTAGAAAACGAAAAGACATTGATTGTGGTATTTTTAAAATTTGAAATAAATGAAACCTCTCAACTACAAAAACATTTTATTTAAACCCTTATCTACATTTCAGAGAAATTATTACAAGGATAACTATAAATGAAACGGATAGCAATAATGTCAGGAAAGTTTGTAAAATGAAGAGTATCTGTTCTGGTATTTAATTTTCTCTGAAGATGATTGCTTCGGAATCAAAGTGTACATAATGGTTTAAATTTAATTTAATATTGAAAATGATTCAATTACATCACAGTTTCTCCTAATTAAAGCGTAACAGTTATATCTAAAATAGAGTTTTTAGTTGAAATTTAAAGAAACTGTTATAAATACCAGGATAATATTAGATAAGGACGGCGTAAAATTACTAGAGCATAATATCGCCAGGAACAGGAAACTAGTAAAGAAATAGACGGAAATGAAGCAGCAGATGGTTATATAAAGTATAAATGTATAACTAAAACAAGTATTTAGTATTAGGCAAACTGTTTACAAAACAATAGACATTTAAATTTATCTTTAGCAGATTAGATAATATAAGGCGCAACGTCACCAGTGTAGCAGATACATTTCGATTATTTCAATCTTACCAACACATTATCGATTTCCATTAATAGAACTTTGTAGGAAAGAACTTTAAATACTATATTAATGTAAATAAATAATAAAATTCAATAGGGTTAGCAGTTTCTAAAGATGTATAAAAGAAGATTGTTTCACTAAGAAAGACATTATTGTTAAACAGGTTGCCCCTACAAAGTAGGCAACGTTTTATACGTTTGAGTCAAGTTAGACAAGTAGGGGCAAATTCTTTTTCGGAACAGTTTCGAAATTGTGAAAGCAATAATGAACTTATAAAAATGAAAAAACAAACATTTCCCCCCAACTTAGAAAAATAAAAATCTAATTCAATAGGGTTAGGAGTTTCTAAGGATGTATAAACGAAGAATGTTTCACTGAGAAAGACTTTGTTACTGTACTATTGTGACAGGTTGCCCCTACAAAGTAGGCAACGTTTCATACGTTTGATTCAAGTTAGACAAGTAGGGGCAAATTATTTTTTGGAACAGTTTCGTAATTGTGAAAGTAATAATGAACTTATAAGAATGAAAAAAAATCCCCAACTTAGAAAAATAATAATTTAAAGTAGTGGTCATTGTAAATCATTTTAATAAATGTTTATGGTTAAATATTTTGTTTGTAAGCATAATTAAATTGTATAATTGATAATTGTTTTTAATAATTAAAATGGTTTTTAATTTTGTAAAAATGTCGGTAATATTTAACAAAAAGAGATTAAACTTTCAATTTTTCTGTTTTTACATATGTACTTGAAAAGAGATCCTAAATGAATTTATTTTTGTAAACAGAAATAGTAGTTGAAACTTACAATAATTATCGTCATGGAAACATAACCTCTTTCTAAATAGACACTCATTCATCAAGTAATTATTTACGAATAGCGGCAATTCTAAATTATTATATAGTTTTAATAAAATATTACTATAAGTTATAAAGTAAATAAACTTTTCGTTATAAGAAAGAAAAATGAAATTTCCTATGTGAATTAACCGATTGCCGTTCAGCGTTGTTGTGAAATTTCAACAGTTTCAATCCGGGCAGTTGGTAGACGTGACAAATATAAACACACAAACGCTACTCGTGTCGCAATTATGTCCCTATTATGTATAAAATAAATAAACCGTCGCTTAGACATCTTTTAACTAATTTATGGTGAAACACACTAGCACACTCTAACGAGTTAGCATAAAACTACAAAAGAATTTAATTTTGAGGTTATTAACAGTGATTTGCCATTGCACATAGCGTTATTGGAAGAAAATACGAAGACGCCAGAACGCGTGGTATTTGCAGGAATTGTATTGCTGAAGGTCGGCGAGATCATATTAAATTCCAGTACCATTATACGCCCGAGCTATTAAACCTATATAATCTCTAGGTGTTTTCATTTATTATAGAATTAGAAAATAATAATTTTCTTCTCAAATTGCTGAGGAGTATATTTCTAGTGTGAGGGTAGACAAATATAATAATCATGTCATTCCATTTAAACCTGGACAAGCTTTAAATTAAATACCAAGTTTATAGGTTGGCTTGTATATAGACTAGTATCAAAGCGTGTCTATATAGAGAAATATAGGTCAACTTCTGCGAGAATCTTATTTTTGTTTACCAGCCTAATGAATAATATAAAGTTTAAAACACCTTTTTTGATTTGACGTTATTATACTACAAATAAACAAACAATAAGAGGGATATTTAATAAAATACTGAGTAGGTTTATAATATTTTAGAAACAAAAACTAAAAACAACACAATAATTGCAATTATGAAACAGTAAATAGGGGTTAAAGTTCTACTTTATTCAAAGATAACCTCAATTTAAAAACATACAAAATTTATAAACTGCGTTTTTTTAACAATTTACTAAACTACATTTAAAAACATACAAAATTTTAAACTGCGTTTTTTTTAACAATTTACTAAACTACATTTAAAAACATACAAAATTTATAAACTGGAATTTTTTTTAAACAATTTACCAATCTAGGTTTAAACACATACAAATATTCTTTGAACTTAGCTTGTGAAGTTATGTTAAAACAAATAAAAACATACTTAAAACTAACAAATGAATCGTTTATTAACTCATAGCGATTCTATGACAAAGCCATCATCAACAGTGAGTGTTAGTTACTACAACAAACGCTAACTTACAACTCAATTTTAAATTGAGATTTTTTAACGTAATTTATAAACTCTAGTTTTTTGAACATTTTTATGAAACTACATTAAAAAGTATTATTCATTATTACCGTGTAGCAACAGTTTACCCTGTTAAGATAAAATTGGTTATAAAAGTATAAGTTTCCAATCCCTAATATTGAATTCAGAAACCGGTTAGTTAACAACAAAACTAGTTAAATAACAAAGTTATTTATTTTTTTAAATAAAAAACCCGCCCTAACAGGATATGTTATTTCTTTTGCAATTCACTTAGGTTAAGAACAAATAACACAATAACGACACAAAATAAAAATCATTTCAAAAACATTTCTAAAAACCTACTTTTACATAATCCGGTATGAGTTAGCCAACTCCGACACCTCAGTAATCGTGTATTTTACTTAAGAACTTTTTTTATAACAAAACCTAATCTTTGTTATTTCGCTGTATTGTTGCAAAATGTTAATTGTTGCTTTATTTATTTTTTTATGTCATTGTTGCTGTATGTTAATATTTTAATTTTTTGTGTATTGTGCAACATTACCTATATGTTTTACCCAATTATATTGGAAATAGCAACAAACTATCCAGTTGGGACAGGTTTGACTATAATAAAAATAAAACATTAATTGCTGAATTGAATTAGAAAACTCTATTTTCATAAGAAATTTACCCAAATCAAATACTGCCTTACTTTTTAATATTGTAAATAGTAATATAATATTAAAGTAGTATAACACAGTGAAATAATTTGTGTGAAGATATTACATGTATAAACCTCCATCGATTGGAGTTGTATCTAACTTCGTTGTATGTGTGAATATTGTATGTAACCGTACAAAGGGCCATTTTATGTATGGACCTTGTATGTAATTACACTTAGCGTGGAGATTTTATATAGCGCCATTGTATGTGTGGAGATTTTACTCCATTGGTTATGTGGTATTGTATGTTGTTACATGGAATGTATGTGGATATTATATGAACTCCATTTTATGTATGGACCTTGTATGTAATTACACTTTATGTGGAGATTTTATATAATGCCATTGTATGTGTGGAGATTTTACTCCATTGGTTATGTGGTTATGTTGCTACATGGTATGTGTGTTGAGATTGTATGCAACTCCATTTTATGTATGGACCTTGTATGTAATTACACTTAGTGTGGAGATTTTATATAGCGCCATTGTATGTGTGGAGATTTTACTCCATTGGTTATGTGGTATTGTATGTTGCTACATGGAATGTGTGTGGATATTATATGAACTCCATTTTATGTATGGATCTTGTATGTAATTACACTTTGTATGGAGATTTTATATAGCGCCATTGTATGTGTGGAGATTTTACTCCATTGGCTGTGTGGTGATTTCATTTAACTCTTGATTGTTTGAAGGGATTTCACAGAAGTAATTAATAACAATCAGATCAAACAGAGCCCTATGCTTTGAGCCAGCTTTAATTGAAGTAGAACGAATCCGGATGCAGTGCAACAAACAACCTCCTGCTCTAAATTAAATAAAAACAACACTATCAACCTTTATACTGGCGTAGATTAATGATGCTCATACGAGTTCATGAATGATACGTGGACTTAGATTAGAAGCGCTGGATTTATCCAGCTGACCTATAAATTTATAAATAGAATTTTGAAATACCTTGAAAATAGGTCAGGAAATATATTTTTAACCGCCGCATTCTCTTATCTCTGAGTGGAGCTATTAACGTTTGGCTGATTACCAGAACATACCAAAGTTCAGAGCTTGTATTTGGCCCGCGCTTTAGTTTCGTCTGAAACAGCACGGCCCATTTTATTTCTGTCGTCAGCTGAATTTACAGTCAATATTTAGCTCTTTCAAAATGTTTACACCCTATATTTTGAACAACATATATAGTAGGTTTTTTATGTTTTTACATGTGTGGCTGGGTGGAGTGAGTGAGTGAGTGAGTGACGTTTTCAGTTCCACATAAAGAGTTCTTTAAATATATTCCCCCTTCATGTAATAAAGGTAATTTATCTCAAGGCGTTTTTACCATAAGAGTATGAAACTATTCAGTAAGAAATACTTCCACACGAAGGGTACACCTCGGCTCCAAACCACTATCGCATACCTGAAAGTTCTTACTTATAGTTTTAAGGCTGTCAGCACTAACAGTAACAGTATTCATATTGATGACTGTTACATACTATGAATAATAGAAAGTGTCTTGGATATTTGCAATCGTAAATATGGGTAGAATTAATTGTTGAACAAAATATAGGTTGGTACGTGAATCTAGAAACCTTGATGTTTAAATATTCGGCTACGTTTTGACGACTAAATTGTCGTCCTCTTTCAAGCCTACAAGTACAATAGACATAATTAACAATTACGTCTAAAAAAATTTACATACGAAAATAATATAGAATCAAAAACATTACAATGTACAATTAAGTTATTAATATTAATAAATTAATAAAACAACACACATAATCAAATTAGATAATTATAAGCACACTTTAAAACATGATGGTTAATGATAATAAAAACTATAAAACAATTAATTTAAATGTATCAAACAAATTCACAAACATCTCATCAATTAACAACAACCTCTCGAAATTCACTCAAAAGACAACAATCCTATAAATTAACGTTTAAAAGTCTTAATAACGTATAAAAAACAAAAATTCACAAAAACCATAAACGATTCCCCAAACCACATAGAAAAAATTAATAAGTCATCATTCAACCTCACAATGTGGTTAGCTATGTGTATGTAAATAATATATATATATATATATATATATATATATATATATATATATATATATGAAGTTAATATATTACTATGTGAGTAATTTTATCCACCATTAAGTGCAATAATTTTACCTTGAGTGATGAGGCACCTTTCGGTCGTTGACCATTGTCGAATCACTGATTATTCTCTGCTGTGGATGCTCGGTCCGTGAAGCCGGTGTTTGTTGACGTTACGCACACTTTTTCTTGATCTGTGTGTATGATATTTCTGTATAGTATGTCTTCTGTATATGTTGTTTGTAGATTCATTAAGTTGTTGTGTATGTTTTTATAAATGTGGTATTTTTCTAGTGAGTTTAGTTCTATTGGGTTGTTATTTATTTCCAGTATGGTTAGGTTATTTTCGTAATTTGTTATTTCGTGTTTATGGGATATTAGGTGTGCTGCAACATTTGATACTTTAGAATTTTTGTTTTCGAATGCTCTATAATGTTCTTCAAATCTTATTTTAAATGTTCTGGTTGTTTTTCCTATGTAAAAAGCGTTACAGTTGTTGCATGTGATTTTGTAAATTCCTGATAGGTTATGTTTTTCTGAATTTGTTATGTGGTTTGTGTTATTAAGATATTTTATTATTTTGTTGTTTGGTTTGTAAGTTGGAGTGTAGTATTCTTTGTTGTATATATTTGTTATTTTTTCTATTTTGTTATTGGTGTATTTATATTTTAGGTAGATTTTTTTATTTTTATTATTTTCGTGTTCCGGTTGTAGTGTTGTGTTGAGGTTAGGTTTTTTTGTGAATTTATTGTATATATTTTTTATAATGTGTTTGTTGTATCCATCTTCTATTGCTATTTTTGTAATGTTATCTAATTCTTCATTTAATTTTTGTTTGTTATCCTGTGTGTATTTTATTGCTTTTTATCATGTTGCTGTAAGTGTTAATTTTGTGTGTCCAGGGGTGGTTAGATTTGTAGTGTATTGTGGTGTTGTTGGAAGTAGGTTTCCTGTATACTGTAGTTTCTATTTTATTATCATTTATATTTAAAGTAATGTCGAGGAAGTTGATTGTTCTATTTGTTTCTGTTTCAACGGTGAATTGTATGTTTTCGTTGTATGTATTTAGTTTGTTTAATATTATGACGTGTTCGTTGTGAATGGTAGGTTGGTATATTACAAGTATATCGTCTACATATCTTGTCCATAGTGAGATATTGTGTGTGTTTATTATAGGTTTAATTATTATTTGTTCAAAGTGTTGTAAATATATTTCTGACATGACAGATGATATGGGTGAACCCATGGGGAGTCCTGTTGTTTGTTTATAATATTTATTGTTAAATTGGAAGTAATTTTGGTTACATATGTGTTTGGTTAGCGTAATGATACTATCTATTATGTTTCTTTTTTCGTTATTGTGTATCAGTTTGTTTTTTATTATTTCTATGGTTTCTTCTATTGGGATACTAGGGTACATGTTAGTTATGTCTAACTTATTATTTTTGTGTTGCTGTTTGTTTTTATCGTTTTTATTTTATTAATTAATTCGTATCCATTTTTTATATTGTATGTGTTGTTGATATGTATTTTAGATCTTAGGATTTTGTCTAGAATTTTTGTGATTATGTAAGATGGTGCTGTTGTGAAATTTATTAGTGGTCTAAATGGTGTGTTGGGTTTGTGGATTTTAGGTATCCCTGATAATACTGGTGCGCATGGTTTGAATGGGTATAATCTTGTGTGGTATTTTAATTTATTGTTATAGTTTAGGGTGTTACGGTGAGTGACTATTAAGTTTTTTATTGTAATAAGGTATTTGTTAGTTGGGTCTGGGATTTGTTCGTATTTATTTTCTTTTATGTAGTTAGTCATTGAATCGATATATTTGGTATTTTCTATTATTACTGGAGTATTTGTTTTATCTGATTTTAATATTAAGTAGTCGTTGTTTTCTAGTTTTTCTCTGAGTTTTATAATTTCTTTTTTATTAATATATTGTTCCGTTTTTTTGTTTTTTTCCGTTTTTATTAGGTTAATTTTATTATTAATATTATTTCTTATGTGTTCAGTATTTTGGTGGGTAATTTTGTGGATGTTAGATTCTGACAACTATTAGGTTTTTTATTATTGTTTTTTGTTGAAGTTAGGTAGGTTATATTTGAAGGAATTTGTTATTATTATTTTTTCTTTTTCAGTAAATTGTGTTTTAGTTAAGTTTATGAATTTATTATTGTTAGAGGTGTGGGTTGGTTCTAGGCTATTTTTTAGGTTATGTTGTTGTTTTGATGTGTGGATTGGTTCTAGGCTATTTTTTAGGTTAAGTTGTTTTGATAAATTTTCGATTTTTTTGTTTTGTCTGTTAATAGTGTTTCATATATATATATATATATATATATATATATATATATTAGAACTTAACTTTTGTTAATTTTTATAAGTTACTTTTATTCTATTTAATTACCTTACCTATCTAATGTCACACCTTCAGGTTTATAGAATTACAAATCTTATAAATTTGAAACATCACGCATTTATTTCTCTACATTTAACTCCTACACATTATACCAAATTTATATTAATATTTTTCAGTAACAGGATTAATTTCTTAACTAACGTTACAATTAATAAAAGGTGGACTTTTGAGGCTTTAGATTTCTAATAAAATAACATAACAAAGTTTAATAAATTCAGTATTAAAATTTTGTACTTGCTTTCGGGTCGCTATTACGGGAATTTTTCTTCTTAAATTAGAAATGGTGAAACTAGATTAATTTTTATAAATTGTAATGAAATTAAAATTGTTCTGAACTTGACTAATTTATAGATGTCTGTTGGCTACACTTGCATCCAAATAATACTTATAGTTTTGTAGAGCTCCTGGAATCTTGGCCGATGTTATCTTCTACGCTCACACTTGACACAAAAAAACTTACTTTCTTAATTCTTTAAAAAAAACTTTTA
The DNA here is from genome assembly GCA_036971475.1 of Prosapia bicincta. Classification (NCBI taxonomy): domain Eukaryota; kingdom Metazoa; phylum Arthropoda; class Insecta; order Hemiptera; family Cercopidae; genus Prosapia; species Prosapia bicincta. Next base: position 245,609,381 of record JBAIZL010000005.1, on the reverse strand, counting down.
CGTCGCACTATTTTAAATTTACTTATAAACAACAAACTCTTTACTCAATTTAACAATTTACTCCTTTTTCAACACTGCCATCTTTTGTCCCCACCAATCCGTCTGCCCTCTTCTGAAACTCCCTTCAAACTCAAAACCTCTCCTGATCATTTTAGTTTTTATGGAAATCCCTAATCTCTTCCCCTACCAATATGTTCTTTTTAGTTTCCTTCAGCTTCCACAATTAACCACCTAACGGTACCGCGTTATTTCCCAGGTTATCGGTTTCTGGAATTTCCCGTCTTAACGAGCTTGGACTCTCTCTATTGTCAATGGTTGCCTGCACACAGTTTATAGCTTCCATTATAATCGAATAATGGAATGTTACCTGCTTTGTCGGCACCTTACAAATTATTTGTGTCTTTCTTTGCTCGATCCTTCTACAGATAATTATTTTAGCTACGAACTAAATTTTTTCTAAAGCCTCACACATGATGTTATTATATATATATATATATATATATATATATATATATATATATATATAAATAAATATATATATATATATATATATATATATATATATATATATATATATAACGTAGTAATAGAACCTATAAAAAAAAATCATTACTAGAGATCTGGTGCATCAACAACTAGAACCCTTGAGAGTTTTTAAGTTTTATGACTAAGGGTTTATAAATACAGTACTGGCCAATTTAGTAGTGTCCTCCCTAACATTAATAGATTTTTTTTGCAGTTTTATATGGAGCATTTCAAACAAAATTCGTCTTCTCCAATTACTTTCCGAGTACAAAATCTTAGGATTTTAAGAATTAAACGAATGATTAAGTTCGTTAATGTGACTATAAAACACCGAGGAGAGATGAAGATCTTCTGTTTTACTCTAATTTTCATGTTCCAAAAGACGAATATGCAATTCACGATTAGTTTCCCCAACATAGGAAGCATTACAATCATTACAACTAACCCTATATACATTATTCCTATTCAAAATATCAGTCCTATCCTTCACTCTTCTAACAATACCAGACAAATTATTAGAAATAAGCGGAACACTGATAACATTATATCTTAGCTTTATATAAAAAGCTTTTTATTTACAATCGGAGTCATTAATCAAATATTATGAAATAAAATTCTTTGTTATAACAGAAACACGTTTCTGAAGTTCTATACCCGGCAGACCCCGAAGGCACTTTAATGAGGACAGAAATTTGTTTTCGACCAAGGCCTAGTTTGCTTGTACCTAGTAAAGTTCGCAGAGGAGGCTATGTGGACATTGAGAAGGTTTCCATCTCTTGTCTTTCAAGGTTACCTTCTAACTTTACATCACTTGTCGAAATTTTAAAATTAGAAATTACTTCAAACTTTATGCATCAGAATAAGTATAACATTACTCAACCCACATTCCACGACCGTCTCTTGTTTGTGTCGGAATGAGGACAGTGACCCATTTGATTAAATACCCTTTGTGTCTATTGACCTCCTGAGTACACGACGATGCATACTAAATAGGTAAACATAATCGAGGTTTAATGTAGGCGCTATTAATTATGTTCCATTATATTACATTCCCGATTCAATTGAAAAGATTTCACTCGTAGGTTATACACAGATCTACATAATAACTAAAATACGTAGACATGTATCCATCAAGGTTGTCGTGGTTTACTTTCCCTTATGGATCACAAACTCTTTCAAGGCTTGAAGGTCATTAAAATTTCCTTTAGATGCGAAGAAAAAGTTGACTATTGGTATAGAGTGTGAATCTATCCCATACGCTATTACCTAGAAATATCATTAAATATTCCCGATATATTTAATTACAATTATTTGATACCCTTAGTAATTTTTTGCTGAACATGATTTGTTAAATTTTAAAAATCAAATAAAAGTCAATAAATAAATATTTCATCAAGTCATTGCTACACAATTTACATTTGTATGCAAATCAACCCCGATTAATATCTAAGTGGTTTGCGTGTGGTGCTATAAAGCGCTGCGAGGGTTAAGTGGTGGATTGTGGAACTAGGAACTTTTACACACATCATCCCGCTTCCTCTACGTAATTATATACCGATCTGTGTAAGGAAGGCTATTGAATTCTGCGGAAGAAATATTACCAGTGTAGTTTGGATGTATGTTAAATCTTACGTACTTGTAAGACATCAACTTTTGTTGTCACCGACTAAGTAACTGTGTGTACTAAATACTAGGTAGCTTACAGATTGGTGCAACCGAGAGTGGTTTTGTAGAAATAGGCGTGTACATTCAAACTGTTTTAAAATCACTTTAATAGCCCTTCGCCATTACCTGGCAAACATTAAAGTTTCTACTAATGCTTTCCACTTCTTGTGCTAGTTACAGCAACGTCTAAAACTTCCGACAGCTAGCAACAGGCCATTTATTTCTAGAGTTTTTTTTTAAAAAACTTACTTGAAGGCAATTAAATGAAAACAAAAATCATCAACTACCCTAGAATCTCCCGTTATTTACTGTACAGGTTTTCATGTCTAAGCACAAGATGTCTTTAACAAATTAACAAACACAGATTAATTTATTCATATGGACTGTCCTTCTGTAGGTCATTGCAACAAAGATTTATTTCTGGCCACTTACCTCTTTTGCCAGGATGACGTCACTAATAAATGCGGACGTCGTGATGTACTACTATCACAGATGTAGAGTATTTTTAAATCCAATCAAAGTATTTTCCTAGTAATTAATCTTATAAGCAATAATATCCCGTTAAATATTAGATGCACGGTAAACTATAAGCATTGGTTGGTAGATAAACATGTTTTTGTTGTTGTTTAATTTAAATAAAACCTCTTGGTTACATATAAAATTTTTATTTAAACCCTAAAGTACTACAGAGAGGTTATTTATGTAATAATTTCCTCCGAAGATGACTGCCTTGCAATATAAATGCACATTAAGGGTTAAATAAAAAAAATTATTAGTGGTCAAGGGATTTTATTTATTTAAATTAAAAAGTTACTTTTGTAAAGTTGTTATTGGTTTTTACAATTCTATAAAATATATAAAATTAATTTTCTAATAGAAAATATTTTATTTTTGGCCTTTAGTACAATTTTAGAAATATATTTTATATTTTAAAATCGACGACGATTATCCATCGAATTTAACTATATGGCCTACGAAGAATAAGAATGTATTGTCAATATAGGTAGGATTATTATAGGTAAGATTATTATAGGTAGGATTAATATAGGTAGGATAAATGTAGGTAGGATTATTATAGGTAGGATTATTATAGGTAGGATTAATATAGGTAGGATTAATGTAGGTAGGATTATTATAGGTAAGATTATTATAGGTAGGATTAATATAGGTAGGCTTATTATAGGTAAGATTATTATAGGTAGGATTAATATAGGTAGGATTAATGTAGGTAGGATTATTATAGGTAGGATTAATGTAGGTAGGATTATTATAGGTAAGATTATTATAGGTAGGATTACTATAGGTAGGATTAATGTAGGTAGGATTAATGTAGGTAAGATTATTATAGGTAGGATTAATATAGGTAAGATTATTATAGGTAGGATTATTATAGGTAAGATTATTATAGGTAGGATTAATATAGGTAGGATTAATGTAGGTAGGATTATTATAGGTAGGATTACTATAGGTAGGATTATTATAGGTAAGATTATTATAGGTAGGATTAATATAGGTAGGATTAATATAGGCAGGATTAATATAGGTAGGATTATTATAGGTAGGATTAATATAGGTAGGATTAATGTAGGTAGGATTATTATAGGTAGGATTACTATAGGTAGGATTATTATAGGTAGGATTAATATAGGTAGGATTATTATAGGTAGGATTAATATAGGTAGGATTAATGTAGGTAGGATTATTATAGGTAGGATTAATATAGGTAGGATTAATATAGGTAGGATTATTATAGGTAGGATTAATATAGGTAGGATTAATATAGGTAGGATTATTATAGGTAGGATTAATGTAGGTAGGATTATTATAGGTAGGATTAATATAGGTAGGATTAATGTAGGTAGGATTATTATAGGTAGGATTACTATAGGTAGGATTATTATAGGTAAAATTATTATAGGTAGGATTAATATAGGTAGGATTAATATAGGTAGGATTATTATAGGTAAGATTATTATAGGTAGGATTACTATAGGTAGGATTATTGTAGGTAAGATTATTATAGGTAGGATTAATATAGGTAGGATTAATATAGGTAGGATTAATGTAGGTAGGATTATTATAGGTAGGATTACTATAGGTAGGATTATTATAGGTAAGATTATTATAGGTAGGATTAATATAGGTAGGATTATTATAGCTAAGATATTTATAGGTAGGATTAATATAGGTAGGATTATTATAGGTAAGATTATTATAGGTAGGATTATTATTGGTAAGATTATTATAGGTAGGATTAATATAGGTAGGATTAATGTAGGTAGGATTATTATAGGTAGGATTACTATAGGTAGGATTACTATAGGTAAGATTATTATAGGTAGGATTAATATAGGTAGGATTAATATAGGTAGGATTAATATAGGTAGGATTATTATAGGTAGGATTAATATAGGTAGGATTAATGTAGGTAGGATTATTATAGGTAGGATTACTATAGGTAGGATTATTATAGGTAGGATTAATATAGGTAGGATTAATATAGGTAGGATTATTATAGGTAGGATTAATATAGGTAGGATTAATGTAGGTAGGATTATTATAGGTAGGATTAATATAGGTAGGATTAATATAGGTAGGATATTTATAGGTAGGATTAATATAGGTAGGATTATTATAGGTAGGAATAATATAGGTAGGATTAATGTAGGTAGGATTATTATAGGTAGGATTAATATAGGTAGGATTAATGTAGGTAGGATTAATGTAGGTAGGATTATTATAGGTAGGATTATTATAGGTAGGATTAATATAGGTAAGATTATTATAGGTAGGATTAATATAGGTAGGATTAATATAGGTAGGATTATTATAGGTAAGATTATTATAGGTAGGATTACTATAGGTAGGATTATTATAGGTAAGATTATTATATGTAGGATTAATATAGGTAGGATTAATATAGGTAGGATTAATGTAGGTAGGAGTATTATAGGTAGGATTACTATAGGTAGGATTATTATAGGTAAGATTATTATAGGTAGGATTAATATAGGTAGGATTAATATAGGTAGGATTATAATAGGTAAGATTATTATAGGTAGGATTACTATAGGTAGGATTATTATAGGTAAGATTATTATAGGTAGGATTACTATAGGTAGGATTATTATAGGTAAGATTATTATAGGTAGGATTAATATAGGTAGGATTAATGTAGGTAGGATTATTAGAGGTAGGATTACTATAGGTAGGATTATTATAGGTAAGATTATTATAGGTAGGATTAATATAGGTAGGATTAATATAGGTAGGATTATTATAGGTAAGATTATTATAGGTAGGATTACTATAGGTAGGATTATTATAGGTAAGATTATTATAGGTAAGATTATTATAGGTAGGATTAATATAGGTAGGATTACTATAGGTAGGATTATTATAGGTAAGATTATTATAGGTAGGATTAATATAGGTAGGATTAATGTAGGTAGGATTATTAGAGGTAGGATTACTATAGGTAGGATTATTATAGGTAAGATTATTATAGGTAGGATTAATATAGGTAGGATTAATATAGGTAGGATTATTATAGGTAAGATTATTATAAGTAGGATTACTATAGGTAGGATTATTATAGGTAAGATTATTATAGGTAAGATTATTATAGGTAGGATTAATATAGGTAGGATTAATGTAGGTAGGATTATTATAGGTAGGATTAATATAGGTAGGATTAATGTAGGTAGGATTATTATAGGTAGGATTACTATAGGTAGGATTATTATAGGTAAGATTATTATAGGTAGGATTAATATAGGTAGGATTATTATAGGTAAGATATTTATAGGTAGGATTAATATAGGTAGGATTAATATAGGTAGGATTAATGTAGGTAGGAGTATTATAGGTAGGATTACTATAGGTAGGATTATTATAGGTAAGATTATTATAGGTAGGATTAATATAGGTAGGATTAATATAGGTAGGATTATAATAGGTAAGATTATTATAGGTAGGATTACTATAGGTAGGATTATTATAGGTAAGATTATTATAGGTAGGATTACTATAGGTAGGATTATTATAGGTAAGATTATTATAGGTAGGATTAATATAGGTAGGATTAATGTAGGTAGGATTATTAGAGGTAGGATTACTATAGGTAGGATTATTATAGGTAAGATTATTATAGGTACGATTAATATAGGTAGGATTAATATAGGTAGGATTATTATAGGTAAGATTATTATAGGTAGGATTACTATAGGTAGGATTATTATAGGTAAGATTATTATAGGTAAGATTATTATAGGTAGGATTAATATAGGTAGGATTAATGTAGGTAGGATTATTATAGGTAGGATTAATATAGGTAGGATTAATGTAGGTAGGATTATTATAGGTAGGATTACTATAGGTAGGATTATTATAGGTAAGATTATTATAGGTAGGATTAATATAGGTAGGATTATTATAGGTAAGATATTTATAGGTAGGATTAATATAGGTAGGATTATTATAGGTAAGATTATTATAGGTAGGATTATTATAGGTAAGATTATTATAGGTAGGATTAATATAGGTAGGATTAATGTAGGTAGGATTATTATAGGTAGGATTACTATAGGTAGGAATATTATAGGTAAGATTATTATAGGTAGGATTAATATAGGTAGGATTAATATAGGTAGGATTAATATAGGTAGGATTATTATAGGTAGGATTAATATAGGTAGGATTAATGTAGGTAGGATTATTATAGGTAGGATTACTATAGGTAGGATTATTATAGGTAGGATTAATATAGGTAGGATTAATATAGGTAGGATTATTATAGGTAGGATTAATATAGGTAGGATTAATGTAGGTAGGATTATTATAGGTAGGATTAATATAGGTAGGATTAATATAGGTAGGATTATTATAGGTAGGATTAATATAGGTAGGATTAATATAGGTCGGATTATTATAGGTAAGATTATTATAGGTAGGATTAATATAGGTAGGATTAATGTAGGTAGGATTATTATAGGTAGGATTACTATAGGTAGGATTATTATAGGTAGGATTAATATAGGTAGGATTAATATAGGCGGGATTATTATAGGCAGTATTAACATAGGCAAGATTGACGTAGCAAGAATTAACACAGGCAGGATCAATGAACTTACGTAAAACTCTGGTTTAGGATATTGAGGAGGTATTAAATCTTCATGTGTGCGGGGTCACGTGACTGAAGTCATGAAGAGGTGACTACCTGTTACATCCCCTTGTAGGTAGGAGGATAAGATTGAAGTTAGGCCAGTGATGTCCTGATTCTGGGAATCCAGCAATAACATGCTCGACGTGGGCAAGGGACTTCCTTTAAGTAAGAATGCTTTAAAACGTGGCGAAGAGATGTGACTGTACGTTATTGATATTAATTAATATTGACAACAATATTATTCTAAATATTTAATGTACAATAACATGTAAACAAATGTGGAACATAAAAAAATGTATTTTTGGATCGTCTATAATTCTATAAAATGTTATTTAAATAATTTGACCATCAGTACAATAGAAATATTAACGAACATTTTTGGGCAAACCCATGTGATAATTTAACGAAACGCAAGAGGAGTTTTAACACAACGGTTTTGGGACTGTGCCTTCTGTATAGTGCATGATAAACCTTGTGGTCTAATCTGTTACATATCTTTTGCAACAAGAGGGCGATGACTGTTATATATATAAGATTCTTGTTTAAGTATATATAGTGAAAGTGATAAGTGAATACAAAAAAACAGTGTTGCAAAGCTACAAATATATATACATATATATTTGTATACGATGACTGTTTTATATATATATATATATATATATACACAGTATAAGATTCTTGTTTAGGTACATATAGTGAAAGTGATAAGTGAATACAAGAAAACAGTATTGCAAAGCTACAAATATATATATATATATATATATATATATATATATATATCGTCTTATATATAAAGATAAAAGTTAGATAGAAAAATTTAATAATGAAGATTTTTGGCTTGAATTAATTGTTGTTTTGGAGAAATACGTTTTTCTGTAACCAATTTTTAGGGTATTTAAAATACTAAAGTTATTATAATTTAATAAACATAAATATTACAATGCCAATATTTTAATCGAAACAAGAAAATATTTTGGCTATAATGCAACATTGCTTCAAAGATATTAGTTTGAACTGAAGGAATAAAGACATTTTATCATTAGGTAACAAAAAACCATATTACGCAAACGCACATCAATAACTATAATTTACTGTTGTTTGGAATTTTTCCTGTTGGCGATTGTGCAGGTGAAGCGATTATGTAAATTCCTGCCTACATCTTATGTTGCCAGAAAATTGCAACTGCCGTCATGATCTAAGTAGAAAGTCATGATCTGTGCTCACAGATATGGTTAGTCCGTAATTACGTACGTCAGCTGACAGTATAATTAACTTCAAATCTGCAAATTGAACGAAAATTATTGTAAAAATACAGTTACGTAAGACAATTATTTTTCTACTACAATATTTGCACGTTTTATCTTTAAATGTGTTTATTATTTACCCAATGCTCTGAGTATGGGGGAGGAAAATAGAAGAAATTTTATTGAATTTAATATCTCGATGGAGTTCTTCTTTTCGAGTTCAAGAGTGGAAGTGATAGTTGCATGCTATCACATCGGTGACTATGTTTACTCATGGAGGTTTAATGCAACACGGATATCCATAGAAACATGCGGAAAAGACAGTACAAAGTCAACCTCCCGCTGTGAAGTAAATAAAAGATCTCTCACAGCGTATCAACAACAACTTTTCTGCCGCCCCAAGCTGGAAAACGTCACTGTCAAACGCACATCAGCAGTTTATTTTTTTAATCCTACTTTTATACCGGAATTCTAGGAAAAGATGTAAAAAAATCTCTTACTCCGTGCAATTCTTGGAGGTGGAGGTATTGACAAGGTCGGTTTCGTAACTTCCTTACGCGGGTCGGGGGAACGATATCCCGAAGATTTCTTTTAAAGAGAAACATATAGTTTTGGATACTTATCTCTACCTGAGTGCAGTTGCTAGAAACAAATATGTGACGGCGCCTCATATATACTTCGATTTTGAATTAGATGTAACATATATGACATATTTGTATGGCAAATTTTACTATTCAAACGTTTGTTTACATTTATAACATTCAGCCAGTATTGCAAAGTTACGAATCCAGTAGCTCTTGGGTAAACTCGTGAATTTCATGTACGAAATATTTACCTCAGTATTTTAGAATTATCTGACACATAAATTACTCATTGGTTTAAATAACCAATATTGGAACATGAGCTCGGTGTCAGTCTGCTTCCAGTAGACTGCGTCCCAACATACACATAGTAACTAGTTTTTATATTTCGATGCGTCTAAAACTAAAAAATGTATTCTTAACTATTTATTCCTATCTTTGTTAATTTTTTAATTGTGAACTTATTTCAAAATTTTCAAAATGCATGCATTACGAATTTATTGGCTATTTTCTTTGTTCTAAATAAAATTACTTCGTTTCTTTGGTTGTCAATATATATATATATATATATGCGTGTGTGTGTGTGTGCGCGCGCGCGCGCGTGTGTGCGTGTGAGTATGCGTGTGCGTGTGTGTGATGCTTTATAAAGAGTAAAGTTAAATGTAAGAAGGGCAAACGGAGAAGGGTCGCCTCTCAATAGATCCGCTCTTAGGTGATTAGCTAACTATACTCCAAATTCAAAATTGTGAAAATTAAATTCTATTTTACGTCATTCTAACAATTTAAATTTATATTTGTTCTTAATTTATATACTTTACAGATTTAAAAGTATAAATTTTCATTTTCACATTATACTCGTACAATTCCACAAACAAATGAACGTATTCTTATAGGCTCAAAGTAATTATGTTATAGGTAAAAGCCGTATCTAGTCCATTTAGGCTCTTTGATAGTTTTATTCTTCAAATATACAGCTATAGCCAAGCATAACGTTGAAGCTTTTCACAGATTTGTATATTAATATTTCTTACAATCTGTCAATCGACTCTGCACTTGTTGTACATGAAGCTATCTTGAAGGTAATAAACTTAGAATACCTTATGAGAGTTTGAAGTTAATTTGAAATTTTATACAAATCTCGCCCATTGAAAATAATATTTAGCCAATAAAATATAAGTATTTTATTGTATACTTGTAGTATAATACAAGTAATATAACTTTTTTTGAAGTCTATTCCTACTTGAATCAATAAAAAAAAATATATTTTTATTTTAGTTTAAAAAAAAATTTATTTATTATAATTAATATAAATATGTATATACATATGTTAGAATAACAACATTAGGTAACAAAATAGAATGGTAGTTTTCTTGCCATTTTCCTTTCTATGTATGCTGACAGACTATAGTTTTTGTTTGTTACTATTTATACGCTTTCTTTTTTCGTCGCTTGAACTGTGTTGTAGTTTCTTTTCGTTTTCCTTTCGCGTTGTTCGTTCGTTCGATTCCGTTAATCCAATTTGTATATTTTGTTCTTTTCATTCGTTTTATGATACTATAGCAATATTTATGATATTGTGTAATAACCATGGTCATAATCAGGTTGTCAATGGAGGTTTTGACGACAACCAGATGGTTGAAAAAAGAAAAATTCATATACATTTCTAGCTGTGGGAAAGTTGGCTCAGGGTAAAGGCGCTAAACTTCGAACACGAAGATAGTTATAGTTTGATTTAAAAAAGAATAGGATTCTGCGTAGGTAAATCGACCAGAGGGAGTGGGGTTTACAGCCGTCTGAGCGAATAGGAAATTCACATCTTTCTGCGTGGGTGAGCCTTGTTGCCAGTTCGACGTTAAACTTCCGTCCGTCGCTCAGTGTCATCGTAACTGTGGTGGAGTGATTTACTAGTGGTGTAGCTTGCTTCGTTCTGCAATTTCAGTCGCTGGCAGTGGCGGGTTGACTGTCAATGCGTTCGAACTGACAACATCGCATCCCTACCCTGCCACAGACCCATTCCTATTCTACTTTAAATCAAAGTATAGAATCCGACCTAAATGTCTATAATCTAATTATTGAATAAATATTTGAAAAAAAACTATAATAATATTAATTGTCATCCACTATAGGTCAAAAGAAATGTTTTTGGACTTGTTTGGATGAATAAAAACCTATTTTATTAACGATTGATAATTTGTACAAGATAATATATCAGGAGAGTGTGGGCTAATAGAAGGAATTGAAAAAGAAGTTTAAACCTTCACAGGAGGTACCCTCCTCACTCAGCTCCTGGTGTCCAGTGACATTTTTCCTGACAAAGAACTCAGAGGAACATTAAGCCAATGCCATTTGTAGTTGAAGCTGAGCCACACCCTTGACGTTACTCTTCGGGACTAGTTGTGCCAGAGACATTAACGTTCTGAAATAATTAATTACATAATTTGCACTAATGAGATTGAAGGGAGAGGGATTTGCCACTCCCTTGTCTGTCGGCGACAGTACACTTTTTCATAATACTAATACAACACTCCGTTTAGGGTGTATATATGTATGATAACCCGAAATAACAAAATCTTTGATTTTACAAAAACTTATTGAGAGTATTTAAAAATCATTACAAGAATAGAAATATAAAAAATTTGAATTTTGAAATAATATATCTTTAGTAGGAAGTTTAAAGCAATTAACGGTAAAATGTACCCTTAGGAATCATTTCGTATAAGGAAACGCTCGTATATATGTTTTCTATATACAGCTCGAAAATCCTAGTCCAGATTTTTCTAGTCTATCTTCCGTTAAATTCGAGCCTATTTCTATTTCAGACTATTTTATGAATTTGAAAGGAAATTCAAATTATTTACGGTTAGACAATGCCTCGTCTCTTCCCGAAGAAGATCAACTGTGCTCTGATACTATCCGTGCTTAATATCTTACCACAAATGTTATGAGCTTAACCCAGCTGATGGATCAGGTTGTACTGGAAGGTATGAAAAAAATACAGAAGTTACCTTTTACAATCTCTCCTGGAAGCGACTGAAGAGGAAGAAAGCATTGTAGGCTTATTAAATTGATTACAGTTAAGCAAGTTGTGTACTATATAGTCAATTCATGGAACAAAATAAAGGAAGAAACGTTAATTAAGTCACGGAGTAAAATCCTGAGTCATAATGAAACTGTTGATTGTGTTATTGATCCACAAGAAGAAAAACATTTGACATTTCTTATCAAGAAACATCCAGGTTGTGAAAATTCCGATGTGAACAATTTGAGATAACAGATGTTACGATTATTGTAATCCCACAAAAAACTACTAAAGGCAGTGATAACGAGAATAAAGATAAGGTACGACTGAGACAGTACAAGAAGGGAAAATTAATCACGGGGAGGAACGGTCGCATGAAAACTGCCTGCAGTGCTATATTAAACAACAAAGAAACAGCAAGCAACAGGTCTACGCAACACCACAGCACAGAAACTACCTGATAAGGCACACGCAGAAGACACTTCACAACTTTTTCCAAAAAAAATGTAACCAAGTTGTATTCCAAAGGAACATTAATTTATATAAGTACTGTAATGAAGTTCTATATACGTATTTTATGCACTCTTAACAAATTCGTGTGTTGCACATTCAGAATGTTGATTAGTTGGACCCGATGTAAATGTTGTTCGTTTGAAACTCGTGTGAATTGGTTAGTTAAACCTCGCGTAAGCTCGTTTTTCAATGTTGTTTAGTTGAAACGTTGGTCATTTGCTATACACCCAATTGTAGTATTAGGGTTGATTAGTAGCTCTATTTTTTCTAATGTAAAGAAACTTATTTCCGTGTAATCCGAGATTTTGTTTACACGTACCGAAAGGGGTCTTGGCCCCATTTACCTCGAATTATCGAGACTCTACAGTAATTACAAGACAATATGAAACTGTGCTGTAGAGCTGCAATAACATACTCAGTGTACTTGTATTAGCTGTGCTAATTTCACAAGGTCAAAGCACTCAGGCTCGACAGCCCTCAGTGTCAGGTTTACTATCGCTTGTTGAAACTTCTATTCTGAAAGTACTTTAAAATTTTCTTTGGATGGACTTCATCAGTTCTCCATTGCATTCCTACTCGTTATAGACTTAAAGTCATCATGTTTAGTTGATGCTTCAAAACTTGTAGTTTTTCGTAATTTAAAGTCCCTAATCTCTAAAATGTAAATAGGAAATTCGTACTTTTGGTTGAGAAGCACGAGATTCCGTAACTAAAACCAAGGTCTTTACATAGTAAAATAGTTATGGTTAAATAGTTAAATGCCTACTCACCATAAAAAGCAAGTTACTTTAAATAGTGTTGTTACTCAATTTAAAAGTTAGAATAAATAAATTATAAAACATTATAAAATGATAGCAACGGCCTTTTAAATTAGGCCTAATCATATACTGCCGGTTTTATAACGTCTGCCGTCGCAATCCGATTTCTGAACTTTATCTCCATGCTTTTCTATTGTACCAGTGTTCCGCCGATAAGTGTTCCTTTCACCTATGGATTTATTGATGGTTTCATCCTATGTTAGTCTGGGTTTTCCCAATCTTCTCTCCCCGATGGTGTCCATTCCAAAGCAACTGTCGGTAATCTTCCCTCGGGCATCCTCTTTACGTGTTCGAACCATATTGGCTGTCTCCTCAACGACTGCCTCCGTCTTCTCTATCATGGATAGATGTTCTTCTCTTCCTTTAATAATTTCATTTGTCTTGTCTTCACGTTTAGAGATTTGACACGATCTAAGAGCGTCCATTTCTACTGCGTTATTCCTGCTCTTGTCTGCTTCAGACGTTACCCACGTTCCTAATCCGTACTTCAAGATACTCTTTACTATGGTGTTATATATTCGTTTTCCGTTCTCTTGTTATTAGGCATATTTATTAGACACATTATGTTGTAGTTTTTTATGTTATATTTCATTGCATTAATAACCAATAATCGATTAAAATAGAACAAGAAATTCGATTGTTTGCTATGTAATCTAATAGAAGGACACTATAACAGTGTTAGGTTCTTCGTGTTGGACTATCGACAACGTTGGAAAACTGCTAAACACTTTGGTTGGAAAACTGAATGTTCGAAGTCCTTTTCATGGAACGTAGCACTTGGCCACATCTTGGCAGCTGCCTTTATTATTTCCTTGATCTAAATAAAAACCATCCTAAACTGAGCATTACTCACGCTGCAAACGCAGAGCTCATTTTTATTAAATTCCTTCTATTAGCTCACACTCTCCTTATATATATGTATCTTGTACAAATTTTCAATCATTAATAAAATACGTTTTTTTATCCAATCAAGTTCAAATAAATCTTTGTAAATCTGGATGACAATTGATGTTGATAAAGTTTTTCAAATATTTATTCAATAATTTAGTTTTATAAAAATTTGGGGGTTCACTTCGGATTTGAACTGAGAATCTTCATTTCCGAATTCTAATGCGCCAACTTGCCACTACCTAGAAATTTGTTTCTCAAAGATGTATATGAATTCCCCCCCTATCTGGTTGTCGTCGAAACCTCCATTGTACAACCTTAAACTGGTGTAATGGTTACCACAAAATATCACAGATAGTACTCTAGGGTTAAAAATAAATGAAAAGAATAAAATAAAGAAACAAACTGGAAATAAACAAACAGTGATAAAAGTTTTCTCTGTTGCCCTCAGTATGAATTTACTTAAACAGTTTTTTTGTATATTACTTGTTATTACTTTTAAAGCGATCAGTCAGTGTGACCATTATCGCCTACGGATGGGATAGGAAAAGGGCTGAGAATATGGACAGGAACATAAACTCCACTAATACTGAAGAGAGGGGCGTAGTGACATCACGTATAAAGAGTAGCTACCTAACGTTGATCTTCTCTCTAAAGGAAAACATTAGCTAGGACTTAGAAAAGGACACAAAATATTCCCCTGGAGCTGGGGATAGGGACAACTTTAGCATCGTGGCGGTGAAGTAGCTTACCTGGGAGTAGACCTCCTTTCTACCGAAGTGAAGAGAGGCATCTGCCCGCTATTCGGTTTGAAGGTAGTTTGATTCAAGTAATAAAATCTCTCACAGCAAACGAATTGTTTTGGTTATTGGCATAGTTTTAAAATAGTGCCCTCCATTTGACTTGTTGAATAGGGATCGGCGATGAAAACACTTTTATATTGAAGCAAGCAAAATGCAACACAAAATCTGGTTTCAAGTTACCAGAAACAAGAAATTTAGCTGGCCTGTATTTGTAAACTGTCAAATCAAACCGGTCCACTAGTTTTAAGGAAGTAAAGATAAAAAAAACTGGTTTATGAAACTAAATCAGGCAACACTAGCTAAACTGTTATAAAATGTTTGAACTTTCGTTTTAAAACATGTGCACAGACATTCATTTGTATGAAAGTTTTTTTTTTGGCATTTGGACTATTTTTACACTCAATTAAAATGATAAAAGTACTATGTTGCAGTACCAGAAAATTTTCCCGCCCCGAACCCATCTTATTAATATTCTTATTAAAGCCTATACGTTTAATCTTGGAAGGTTTCAGAGTACAATAAACTGGTTTTATTATTGAAGATAGCAACCGGTTGACCTTTATGCAGATTTCCCAGCAGATTCATAGTCCAAGAATGTACAGCTTCCCAGATGGACAATTTTAATAAGAGTTCTGTTGGATAAAGGGTCAGGTCACTTCTACAAAACTAAATTCAAACTAGGACTATATAACAAGTGGAGGGTCGGGAATGAACAGACCCAGTTCCTAATAAACCGCTTGTATGAGATGTCAGGCTCTTTTGTAAGTCTAATGGAAACTTTCGATGAACTGATGATTCTACTTAGAAACCAGGAGAAATTCTTGACCCGTCATGAACAAGTAGTTGTTTAATTAGTTTAATTAATTTACTTATTTAATTAATCCTGTAAGAAGGAGATTACATGAGATATCAATGGCAATTAATACGTCGCTGTTCACTCTGTACTCTGGGTAGCGAATCGGCTCTCGCGGTAATTTTCCCTTATGACGGGAATTTCTTTCCATGCGGGAAGAATCGCAGTAGAACGCCGAAACTCGCGTTTGCTGTCTGAAAGGAACCCGCGATTTCATTGCTACAGCCAACAGCGCTTTCCAACGGTTCGTCGACGTTTTGTGGCCCGTGATCCCAGGGGATTATTATACTCTCTCCCAAGTGCTACATAATTCTACCCTTCGTTATTCTACCTCTACAGCTGGGTTTAATGGGTAGAGATCTCGTTTTATTCCACTTAGCACATTTATACTTGCGTAAGCGAATCTCCCCATCCGATGCTAACACTTCCCAATGTAATGCGAAGAAATCAATATACCTTTACCTTAGATCCATCTTGTCTAGCCCCATCTATCCTTATATTATATCTGGAACAAATAGGGAATTTATTTAATTAATGACAATAAAAATATTGAGGATATTAGTTTTTATTGTGACTAATCATATGTTGGATGCGCTTTCAAGCGAATGGTATATTTTTTCTTGGTAGACACCTCTATATGATCCAGTGGTAGGTTTACTTAATGTATGCGACCATAAACATGAACTCCTACATTTTTATTGTCATGAACCCCAACATTGTTCTATCATGTGATTTCATATTCCTACTTTATATGCATTCAGAAGGTTTTATAGTCCTAATTCTACCTGTATTCACAACCCTTTACTCTCCTACGTAGGCGATCACAAATATACTGCAACTACAACAAAGGGAGTAGGCGATCACATTCATACTGCAACTACAACAAAGGGCGTAGACAATCATAATCATACTTCAAATACAACAATGGCCTTAGGTGATCACAATCATACTGCAACTACATCAAAGGGCGTAGGCGATCACAATCTGCTGCAACTACAACAAAGGGAATAGTTGATCATAATACTACTGCAACAGGCGTAGATAATCATAATCATACGGCAAATACAACAAAGGGCGTATGCGATCACAATCATACTGCAACTACAAGAAAGGGCGTAGACAATCGTAATCATACTTCAAATACAACAATGGGCTTAGGCGATCACAATCATACTGCGACTACAAAAAAGGGTGTAGGCGATCACATTCATACTGCAACTACAACAAAAGGCGTAGGGGGTCACAATCATACTGCAACTACAACAAAAGGCGTAGGCGATCACAATCATACTGCAACTACAACAAAGGGCATAGGTAATCATAATACTACTGCAACTTTAACAAAGGGCGTAGGTGATCTTAATACTACTGCAACTACAACAAAAGGCTTAGGTAATCATAATCATACGGCAAATACAACAAAGTACGTATGCGATCACAATCATACTGCAACTACAACAAAGGGAGTAGGCGATCACAATCAAACGGCAAATACGACAAAGGGCGTATGCGATCACAATCATACTGCAACTACAACAAAGGGCGTAGATGATCACAATTATACTGCAACTGCAACAAAAGGCGTAGGCGATCCTAATCACACTGCAACTACAACAAAGGGCGTAGGTGATTATAATACTACTGCAACTACAACAAAATGCGTAGGCGATCATAATCATACTGCAACTACAATAAAGGCTGTAGGCGATTGTAGTTCATACCAACTTAAAATAATATTTAGCCGATAAAATATAGGCCTAAAACAAGTAATATAACTTTTTTAAAGTAAATTCCTACTTAAATCAACAATGAAAAATTTTAGTTTTTTTAAATTTTATAATTACAATTAATATAAATAGGTTTAATCACATGTCAGAATAATAATATTAAGTGACAAAATAGAAAGCGAATTTCCTTGCAATTTTCCATTTTCCTTTTTATGTATGGTGTTGGACTACTATGTTTCTTCGTTACTATTTATACGCTTTCTTTGTTTTTACTTGCATTGTTTTTTAGTTTCTTTTCGCTTTCCTTTTGCAGTCTCCGTTTGGGAAGCAAGGTTAGATACCGTTAATCCAGTTTGTTCGTCTATTTTATTCTTTTCATTCTTTTAAAACCTAGATTATTTATGATATTGTGTGGTAACCATGGGAACAGTTTCAGGTTTAGTGCAAAGGCGCTAAACTTCTCACACGAAGATACTCACTTCGAATCCGACCTAAACCCCCCCCCCCAAATGTTTTTATTTTTGATATTGTGTGGTAACCAAGACAACAATTTAAGGTTGCGCAATTGAGGTTTCGACGACAACCAGATGGGAGCAAAACAAAAATTGATATATATCTTTGAGAAGTACACTTCCAGCTATGGGAAAGTTGGCTCAGTGCCAAATCGCTAAACTTCAAACATGAAGATACTCAGTTTGAATCCAACTTAAACGCCCCAAATTTTTATAATTAATTTATTGAATAAATATTTGAAAAAAACTTAATTAACATCAATCGTCATACACTATAGGCTTAAAAAATTTATATTTGAACTTGATTTAATGAATAAAAACGTATTTTATAACCGATTGAAAATTTGTACAAGGTATGTATCAGGAGAGTGTGTCTAATAGAAGGAATTAAAAAAAAGGTTCTATCTAATTATTTATTATACAGTATTAAAAATATATTTAAATGTAGTTATTGTAATGAGTAAAGATTTTTTCCTGTACTGTGTCGTTAATATGTCATTTTAATACGACATTGGAATATACAATAATTATTCAAGTAAAATAGAGTACTAAACACTTGTATGAGGTAATCTCCTGCTCCTATCGGCTTCTAATGACATAAATGGCTTTAAACTTCTAGTTTGCGATATAAATAGTATACTGTGACCGTAGGGGCTCGATAGGGTAATAATTTTGATAACATTAGATAGCGTATCACTTTATATACAAGTATCGATTTTAGCAGTATTTATACATAGCCCCAGCAAGCGGTATGCAATCGTTAATTTTTACGTCATTCAAAGCATAATATTTCTAGAAAACATTTCCCACTGCCACTGGCTTCTAAGTTCCAATGTTTATAAATGGAGCCAATATACACATATTTAAACATTTACCTGTATTTTTGAGGCTCGTAATTTGAGACTCCGTGTTGATAGTTCTCATTGACTTCGATAGAGTTATACCTTAATTAAATTTGTTTTTCGTTTTTGGCATATTCAGTAAAATTTATATGATAATTTGTACTATTTAATCTAATCTTTTAAGGTATATTAGTAAATAAAGTTATGTTAGGGTATTATATGAGCTCTGCACATTTCTATTCAAATATAGATTATAGGATAAGTATATAATAATAGGCTATATCTAAGGAAAATTGATCTACTTAAGGACTTGTAAGTTTATATTATATTCTTACCGATTTCCTAATGACGAGTTTGATTTTATCTTATAAACTATATTACTGTATTCAATAGGGATGGGGCGATTCCTAAAATATTCGATTGCGATTTTAAAATGTTTCTTCCTATTTATGTGATATTTTCTAATAATGAATTTAGTTAACATCTGGTGATATAGTGAAGGCTTTTAAAAGTTCCGTTTAATGTAATAGGCTACGTTCAACCTTCATTTATAAGAACTCTGAAAGCATGATAAACTTGCAGGATCGAAGTAATTGATTTACTTAAAATTACAAATTTGAACTTCAGTTCACAATTACAATATAACTCCAGTAATAGAAATTTTAATTTGTATAACTGGAGAAATTGGAACTACATTTTCTTTGTTTTGTTTTGACATTAATGAAGGGTGGATAGTAGTGGCGGCCAGAGACGGGGAGAGAAACCGCCCGAATGAGAGCGAGATAAACAAATGGACCAGAAATACTTCCAATCGTCTTTGTCGTTGCATCATAGATAATATTTTCCTTGGGGCTACTTCAAATGACCAAAGGTCATCTAACCAAAATACGCAGCTGTCAAATAACCAAATACGCGACATTCAAATAATCGTAATACACGAACTTTAAATAACCAAATACGCCCATTTCAAATAACCAAAGACACGGACTTCAACTAAAAGTAATGTTGCGGGTTATCGCTATGCCGCTCAGCAGGCGTTCAACGTACAACTTGAAGTTAATAAATAAATGGGAAGTAATATTTCTATAAATATCTAAACTTAGTAGTTATTATTACTACCTTTAAATTATTTCTCAAAATTCTACGGTTTAACTTTATCATTATTAAAGTAAATGTAATGCAGGAATATTATTAGATTTGATTAGACCATAGATCGTAAAGTATCTTATTATAATTATAAATAGTATACTTTTAGTCTAATCTTTTAAAATATTAGGTGTAATTACAAAACTATGGGAAATAAGATACAGTGTTAATTTTTGTAAACAATTGCAGATTTAACAACATATTGAAACTTAAATAACTAACGTAATAAATATTTAAACATCGTGTTGAATAAGTGTAGTTACAAAACGATAATTAATATAATAAATTGATAATTTTTCAAAAGTTTTTAAAAATGTTTCTAGATGTAAACAGCATACTGATACCTTAATATTAGAGTAAACTAGTCAAAGTAAAAGGTAAACTAGTCTTTCATCAAGGCACTACAACTTACAATACATTGTTATAAAGAAGAAAACTTGTCACGTTTCTTTTCATAAAACCATAAAGTAATTGGAAACAACTAAAGATATTATCTATACCAATACCGTACATATTTTTTTCTTCTATTCTGTGTATATATAAATGAATATTTGTATGTATGTATGTATGTATCTTATTATAATTGTAATAGTCTTCTTAAACATCGTATTAAACATTAAGTGTAATTTACAAAACGACAGTAATATGATGTAGTGTTTATATTTAAAACAATTATAGATTTAATAAAATACTGATACCTAAATATTAACGTAATTAACAAATCGCCCAATATAACTACCTATAAAACCTAAAAAATGCATTAACCAAAATGTACACACACAATTTACGCGGCCGTTAATTAACCAAATACGCGACATTCAAATAATCGTAATACACAGACTTTAAATAACCAAATACGCCCATTTCAAATAACCAAATACACCGACTTCAACTAAAAGGAATGTTGCGGGTTATCGCTATGCCGCTCCGCAGGCGTTCAACGTACAACTTGAAGTTAATAAATAAATGGGAAGTAATATTTCTATAAATATCTAAACTTAGTAGTTATTATTACTACCTTTAAATTATTTCTCAAAATGCTACGGTTTAACTTTATCGTTATTAGAATAAATGTAATGCTGGAATATTATTTGGTTTGATTAGACCATAGATCGTAAAGCATCTTCTTATAATTGTAAATAATATACTTAAACATCTTTTTGAACATTTAGTATAGTTACAAAATAATGGGAAATGATACAGTGATTATT
This sequence comes from Prosapia bicincta, assembly GCA_036971475.1. Classification (NCBI taxonomy): domain Eukaryota; kingdom Metazoa; phylum Arthropoda; class Insecta; order Hemiptera; family Cercopidae; genus Prosapia; species Prosapia bicincta. The sequence goes on along the minus strand of JBAIZL010000005.1, from coordinate 245,587,870 downwards.
TTTGTAAACAATTACAGATTTAACAACATATTGAAACATAAATAATTAACGTAATTAAAACCTCATAACTTTTTGTCTAAAATAGCCATATTTTTCGACTTGGTTATAGCATAGCACATATTTATTGCATCTTATTATGTTTTTAAATATCGTTTTGAATAAAAGCCTAATTACAAAACGATAAGTAATATTATGAAATTGAATATTTTTAGAAATGTTTCTAGACGTAAACAGCATACTGAGACCTTAATATTAAACTAAACTAGTCTTTCATCAAGGAACTACAACTTACAATACATTATTATAAAGAAGAAAACTTGTCAACTTTGATTTAATAAAATCATAAAGCAATTGGAACATCTAAAACTTTTACCTATACCAATACCGTACTTAAATATTTTTTTAATATGTATATATAAAAATGAATGTTTGTCTGTATGTTATAGACGCCTAAATCGCTGAACTATAAATTTGGAGGGTTTGTTTAACATTTTCCCTCCATCTGTGAAATTTGGTGTATATCCATCCATCCAGCTCCAGAGGTTCAGTGTACAGCCTTCCATAAGTTTGATGTTAAAATGTATATCTATATTAGGGTTACGTAATTAATAAAATAATTATAAACATAATGCAAAAATAAAAATATATTATACATATTTTATATTGTTTAAAATAGGTAGATTCTATGTAAAATTAGGCCTATTGCTATCACGCATATTAATATTAAAAGCAAGGTCGACGATAATACTCTTGCGAAATTTGAATCCACCAAAGTTGTGACAGACTATCCACAAAAAAACTGACAACCAACTTGAGCTAAGCAGAAATCATAGGGGACAAGTTCAAAGGAGAGATGGTTTTAATTTCATCAGATCTACCCATTGATTTCAAACGACTATAGTTTCCTTTGTGTCTTGCATTCGCAATAACCATAAACAAGGCACAAACCCAATCGTCGACCATTGCTGGATTAAATTTTGAACATTCGAACTTCAATTTCTCACTATTACATGTTCCGACACCTAAAGTTTGTATGTTTATAAGCATAATGTATTGAAGAAAAACATTGTCTATCCTCTAGCATTGCAGTAAAAGAAATATGTTTAATTTGCTTTTCTTATTAGAAAATTATGATCTCAGGCGCAGCAACGTGCGCAGGGTAAAGCTAGTATTTACATATTTGTACTAAAGAAATTCCAAAATAAAAGCTATGTATATTTTTACATAGATAAAAGGGAGGGCATGGAAAGAAATTGCTAATAGGAAAGAGCAAATGAATAAAATACCGTATAATAATATAGCGTCTGCAATTTTTTTTTTCAAATATTTGAAAGTACAAATTTTATTGCGAGTTCGTCACGAATTTGGTTACCTAAACAATAATGTGAAGCAGAGCAACATTCACATATTTTTATTTATTAGCAATTAACTCGACTAGGCAAATAACACGAATTTGTAGACTCACAAATGTGTCTTCAGAATTGCCTAAATTTATTTTTTTTAAAGTTCACATTTTCTAAATGAATAGCCTATTTCTTGACAATAACTTGTGCAATTCTTTTATGAAAATAATGAGAACAGCTTTACTGTATTTAAAATATAAACTGGGTTTATTTTATTGCTTACTGTAATCACAACTCCGAAAAAAGACTAAATTTAGTGCCCCACAAACAAGATTGCAGTATTACCCGCTCAGAAATTCATAGATGTAATACATTGTCTACATTCTAGACTCAACGATATTGGTAAAATTATACCTGCCAGATCAAGAAAAGGAAGCATAAAAAAATATATATATTTATATATACTGGTAAGAGTGGGGGGGGGGTGATTTTTACACAACAAAGTCATCTTTGTGTCGATATGAATATAATCATACCACAAATCGGCACGCCCGACATTGGCCTTTTTCAACATTGTCCGCTTACAACTTGCATATTACACATGAGCAATACAGATCGCGTCTACAAATGACCTCAAAAGGTTTTGTAAATATACTTTGCTGGTTCAGGTTGGGTTTGATAAACCAAATTTTGCTACCGTTGTGACTGGTGTCAACTCTTACATTGATACAAAATGTAATCACTTCCTTGTTTATATTTTTTATGCCAATTACCTGGAAAAATCCTAATTATAACCACAGCAAAAAATTATAGATAACTAGGCTATCAACTTGAAGCAATGTATTTACATACTTGTCTTTGGCTAATACAATAGGTTTATTTGAAATAATAGGTAAATTAATGCCTCTCGACACTCTCCAGAATACTATAGGATAATGTTATTAAATGTCAATTACAGCTCCATTATTTAGGTTACAATGAAAATATTGGAAAGAACCCCAATACAATCAAAAATAACAAGTTACTTAGGATTAAACCCTTATGTACATTTCGATGACCATATCATCATAAGAGGGTCTTATTACAATCTAGCAAACAAGAATCATCATTCTAGTTTGTACCTTCTCGTTTGCTAGATTGTTATTTTGTAATAAGACCCTCTGATGATGATGACATGGTCATCGAAATGTACATAAGGGTTTAATCTTAAGTAACTTGTTTTATTTGTTATATTTTGTGGTATTGGGGTTTTTTCCAATATTTTCATTGTAATATATTGTAGCACTGTGCTCTTGATATTGTGTATTAATTAGGTTGTTTAATTCGACACAAGACCTTAGCCGTCATGGGCCACCTCTTTCTGTTTATGTGGGAGGAGGGGGGAAAAGTTGTGCAATTTTTTTACTTTGTGGAAAACTTTTTTAATTTAAACTTTAAAACAAACAGGTAGTTTCGTCTCATTGTGATCTATAAATGTACTCTGATAACCTACCAATTTCACATCTAAAATAACTATTAAAAACCCCAGTCCCAGTTAGGCAAAAGTGAAACTATCATAATTTGAATATTCTCAATTACCTTCATGATTTTTATGCCATATTGGACATTCTTACCTTTAGTTTTACATTACCAAATTGTAAACCTTTATGAAATACAATAGCTTCAATTGATTTGATGGACACGAGTGCCCTAATTAGGGATAAAATATAGGTTATCGATTATGTCACAATTTCATCACCAGCTACAACCCCTTCATTTGAACAAATGTATGCTTACCTTACAAAATTGCAATTTAATTCTAAAAATTAGAATAAATTATTTTTAACAAATATAAAATATCTTGAGGTGTGTAAAAAAAACATAACTCTTAATAAATTAATGTTCTAGAGCAAATAAATTTTACAGTTTTCAAAGGTGAAATGGTTAGGTTTAGAAATAAAATACCTGCAGAGTAAATTAAGTAGAGTATAATTGGAAATTACAATTAAAAGTTGGCAAGCGATACTAAAGAGAATTGGGACACGTTTTGTAAAAACGTTAATGTAGCGAACAAATATTTGAGCGAAGTTAAAACATTTCCAAGAAAATTAAGCAGATTGATAAGAAATATATCAGACAGACCTAATAACCAAGCTTTGCTTGAAAATGAAACAATAATAAAAATTTATCCAGTGAGAAATGGAAATATTAAGTAGAAGTTTAAATTTTGATATTAGGAAAGAGATACAGATAAGTGAATAGAAATTATTGAGTGGTATAACATTTTAAAATGAAACGGATACAAATTGAGCCAGGAAAGCTTGTAAAATATATTGTTGAAAATTTAACATTAAAGAATTGAAAATAAAGTCAAGAATAATGATTTTTAACAAAGTGTTGCACAACAGATTGATTTCAATGCATTTTAGGAACAAAATGATGATACAGCTAATCACCTTTAATTGCCAAACTATATGAAAACTTTTGAGTGGAAGTAAAGAAATAAACAGTTGTATTTTCCTAAACTAAGAAATTGATGTAGAAGATATTCTCAATATTAAAGAGCATATAGAACATTTCTTAATTTATTATCAATATATCAACAATCAACATAAAATTTACCTATGAAATAGAAGATAATAAATGTTAAGTTTCAAGTATTAGAAACAATAATAATAATAATAATAGCCTACTGAATTAGATATAGTGTACATAAAAAAATACAAATAATGCTGGGTAAATCGCAGTAAATTCTATCATTGTAAATCTCAAATTAGCAGCATTCAAGTATATGGTCAATAGAATAATTACAATTCCTTTGAATAAAAATAATTTGAATTTTGACAGAATCACATAGATAAATTTAATGGATATAATTTCAGAATAAGGAATATATGAAGAAAACAAAATTCAAAAAAGATTTCACCACTTTAATAAGAGAAAATATTAAAAATAAATACATTAGGCTACCATTTGATATGGATATAACAATAGGTTTAGAAGTTTTTTTTTTTTAAAAAAAAGGTAAATATAAAAGTATAAAGACTGAAATATTTACCAGGTGACCCAAAAGACAAAATACAGTAAATAAGTTTGATAAATCAGGGAGTTATAACAAAAAATTTAATTCTCTTAAAGTTTTCATTGACCAAACAAAAAAACTTCCAAAAGACTCAAAGAGCATATTAGCCATATAAAAATTTTAAACCTGAAAAATCAAGTATTGCTGAACACATCTTAAACACTAAACAGGCTAAAATAAATTATCTTAAATTAGTGAACAATGTTAAAACAAAAAGGCTGTTAAAGTGTTAGAAGTTTGTGTATTAATTTATGACGATATCATTATAACTACTGATAAAGAGCCTATCTGGAACTCTCAATTACATTGGTTAATTAGGAGATGGTTCTAATTTTATAAAAAAAAAATATATTTGTATTTTGGTAAAATTGGAAAATGTGTTATAGTAACTCTCTAACAAAGAGGTTAAGAGGCAAGACCTTGCTGCAGAGGAAATTATTACATCATTAGTCAGACAATGTAAAGAAGGTGTGGCAAATTAGTGATAATTGTATATATTTGATGAAAATCTTGTTATAAATATAATTTATTGTGTCAATAACCACTGAGGACGGTTGCTGTGGAATCGAAATATGAAAAAGGTGTTGAAAAGGTTATGTGGTATAGGTTTTATTTATTTAAATTAACTATAACTATATGCCCTTAGGTATTCACTTAGTTAAGAATCATTTAATTATAGCAAAACCAAACTGTTGAAAAGATTCCTGTAGGCCTATCGAATTTTAATAAAACATTGTAGCTGTCAAAGTATTATGGGGGAACATTTCAAGTAATGTACAGGTAAAATAACTTATAAAAAATTAGAAAGATCAGTTAAGGTGAAAAACAAATTCACATGATAAATAAATGTTAGTTACTTAGGAAAAAGTTGAACAGCAATTAAAAATATTACAGAATAAATTTATTAAAGTTTATAATGGCACCACTATGTGTTGTCACTATTAGTTATTTCGGAAGAAAAATACATGTGATAAACGAGTCAATTTATATTGATTTTAATTATAGTTTCTGCAACTTATTTGCCCTTATCAAGCCTAAAACCGGATTGATATATTTTAAATTTTTATCCTTACAAAAAAATTGTAAACCCAACTAAATTATTATCTTACAAAAAAAAATTTTAAACCCAACTACAATAAATAATCCTTGATGAATTATAATCTTTAGAAATAGTCAAAACAACCAATATAATAAACCAACCAAATTAATGACAATCAGAAATAAATATACACAAATAAAAGAAAAAAAACAAAATATAGAAATACACACAGATAATAACTGTATGAAACAACTGTTGTGTAATGTTTAACATAAATAAATGAAACCCCTCAAACAAATAACTTTCTTCTTTTATTTTTAAAACCTACAAAAAATAAAAGAAAGTTATTTTTGTTCAAGAGGTTTCATTTATTTATGTTACACACAAATAATTATTATATAAATCCAGAAACAATACAGAGCCTACCTTTAAGATGGAGAATATACATACAAAAAAAATGAAATTTTAAATAAAAACACAGAAATAATATTTTGCAAGTTTATTACAGAGAAGAAGGTATACCTACAATACCAATCTGGTTGTAATTGTAAATTACTAACCCATATATAAGCTGTATTTTCCTTAATAAATAAAAGACAAGATGTTTAACTCTGAAATGTTATTTCAATTTTTGTGATTTTATGAAATGAGTTATTAATTATAAATAATAAAAAAAATACATACCTGCAACTTTTCTTGTAACTATCAAAATATTGTTGCTGTTTATGTCGAGCCGGTTGTTAATTACTTATTACGCTTTTGCTATTGCTTGCGACCAGACTTTTAGTTAACTAAAAGTTGTTAAATTGTTAACTTACACTTGGAGGCAACGTTTTCGTCTTTCCATGTAAGACAATAAAGTTTCCTCCAAGTGTAAGTTAATAATTTAACAACTTTCTTGTAACCTTACATTGATAGAGAACCAAGGTTAATAAACAAATAACCAATTCAACATTTAATCAAACGAAATTGAATAAAATACAAATAGCTTCATTAAGACAGATGTTTTTATACATTAATTATTAGCAAAACAGAAATGAGAAACAGCACCTTGAAATAAAATCCAATATAACATAGTTACAAGTGAAATTATTCTAAATAAATTATTCAATTTTCATTACATAATCAGTTATTGTAAATGTTAGAAAAATTATACTCTGAAACTAAAACATACTGGTTAAACAAAAAAAATAAAATATATTGGATTCCTACAAACACAGGTGATCAGTCTGTATTGGTAGGTCAAAATGAGGACAGTCTGATATTGCAACTATGAAAATAATACAATAGAGTACAATGTAATACAATACAACATACTGAGATATACAGCAGTGACATTTAGAGTTAACTCTTAGCCCTTCAATAAAAATACTAACTAGAATAAGATGGCAAAATTTACAAAAAAGAAAGAAAACAACAAAGGATTACAATACATAATAGATTTAGGGATTCACTCCAAGGTATAAGAAAATACAAATTCAGTAAACAATCTCTGGCTAAAGTACTTCTCTACGACAAGGTGAGGAAATATTAAAATAGGTATAAGCGATTGAACAAAGTTATAAAGTTAATAAAACACAACTTAAATTAATGTAAAAGTTTTACTATTGAGGCATTGAAAAGTGGTTTTAAGTAATCACACTCACTATGTAGTTCAAAATTCAGTGTAACAATAAACAATGGCCAATTAGTGAATAATCGAACAAGTTCCAATATAGAGTGGAGTCAAAACAAAGGAGGGAAAAACCCAGGTCCAATATTTGTCTTTATGTTCAAAATAAGTCACTAACATTCGCAGTTGACTACTTAATCTAACAAAAACAATTAAGTACCATGCACTGGTGATCACTTAGTAATCACTCACCAGCAGTTCAGGTTCACTGTAACACTTTACAATTACTAATGAGATAATAATTTAACAAGTCCTAATATCCAGTGTAGTCAACAAAAATTAGGAAATAACGCAAGTCCGATATTTGTCTTTATGTTCACAAAAAGTCACTATAACACTGGCGGATGAAGTAATACTTAATCTAACAAAATAATTAAGCACTATGCAGTGATGAATAAACATATCCATTTGTCTGAAGAAATTGCTGCACTTCTGAAAAGCAATGTTGAGTGATGAATAATTAAGTCTGTTGCTCACCCTGAGGAGTCGATGAAAGACGTTCAACGGCGGAGAGAGTCGGAGATGTAGTTTGTAGCTGAAGTCTTCATAAGTTGTCACGTAAGGTGTGGTAGCCTTCGTTAGATTCCCATGGTGTTGCATATTTTACTGCTGAAGATGACTTTTTCTATATCCTTGGATTGGAGTTTGTAGTCGTTAATTCCGTCCAACGAAGTGACCCCAAGACATCCGTCTGAACAGAATGTTGAGTGCGGAGGGACGACCTTCGATGATGGTGCGTTGTCCACTGACCAGAAAGTAGCTCAAGATGTCTGCTCCTAAAATTAATGTAAAAGTCTTACCACTTGTGTGTTTAAACATAGTCCTTAGTAATCACTCACCAGCAGTTCAGGTTCACTGTAACACTTTACGATTACTAATGAGTTAATAATTTAACAAGTCCTAATATCCAGTGTAGTCAACAAAAATTAGGAAATAACACAAGTCCGATATTTGTCTTTATGTTCAAAAAAAAGTCACTATAACACTGGCGGATGAAGTAATACTTAATCTAACAAAATAATTAAACACTATGCAGTGATGAATTAACATATCCATTTGTCTGAAGAAATTGCTGCACTTCTGAAAAGCAATGTTGAGTGATGAATGATTAAGTCTGTTGCTCACCCTGAGGAGTCGATGAAAGACGTTCAACGGCGGAGAGAGTCGGAGATGTAGTTTGTAGCTGAAGTCTTCGTAAGTTGTTACGTAAGGTGTGGTAGCCTTCGTTAGATTCCCATGGTGTTGCATATTTTACTGCTGAAGATGACTTTTTCTATATCCTTGGATTGGAGTGTGTAGTCGTTAATTCCGTCCAACGAAGTGACCCCAAGATATCCGTCTGAACAGAATGTTGAGTGCGGAGGGACGACCTTCGAAGCTGGTGCGTTGTCCACTGACCAGAAAGTAGCTCAAGATGTCTGCTCCTAAAATTAATGTAAAAGTCTTACCACTTGTGTGTTTAAACATAGTCCTTAGTAATCACTCACCAGCAGTTCAGGTTCACTGTAACACTTTACGATTACTAATGAGTTAATAATTTAACAAGTCCTAATATCCAGTGTAGTAAACAAAAATTAGGAAATAACACAAGTCCGATATTTGTCTTTATGTTCAAAAAAAAGTCACTATAACACTGGCGGATGAAGTAATACTTAATCTAACAAAATAATTAAACACTATGCAGTGATGAATTAACATATCCATTTGTCTGAAGAAATTGCTGCACTTCTGAAAAGCAATGTTGAGTGATGAATGATTAAGTCTGTTGCTCACCCTGAGGAGTCGATGAAAGACGTTCAACGGCGGAGAGAGTCGGAGATGTAGTTTGTAGCTGAAGTCTTCGTAAGTTGTTACGTAAGGTGTGGTAGCCTTCGTTAGATTCCCATGGTGTTGCATATTTTACTGCTGAAGATGACTTTTTCTATATCCTTGGATTGGAGTGTGTAGTCGTTAATTCCGTCCAACGAAGTGACCTCAAGATATCCGTCTGAACAGAATGTTGAGTGCGGAGGGACGACCTTCGAAGCTGGTGCGTTGTCCACTGACCAGAAAGTAGCTCAAGATGTCTGCTCCTAAAATTAATGTAAAAGTCTTACCACTTGTGTGTTTAAACATAGTCCATAGTAATCACTCACCAGTAGTTCAGGTTCACTGTAACACTTTACGATTACTAATGAGTTAATAATTTAACAAGTCCTAATATCCAGTGTAGACAACAAAAATGAGGAAATAACACAAGTCCGACATTTGTCTTTATGTTCAAAATAAGTCACTATAAAACCTCACGGTTCTTTTCATGGTTAATCTAACAATTGTCTAACAAATTAAATAGGCATTGTTCAGAATATTGTAAGAAAATAATACACTAATATTGCATAAAACACCAAATAGATACAAGCAAATGTCTGAATAAAGGTCTGGCTTTAAAAAAACCAGATTCCAACCCAAAACTTTGAATTAATAACAGTTTAGAATTATAGATGTTCAAATTATTAATGTTCTACTGTATACTAACCTCCGCCTATGCTAGGAATATTTTTATATATTCGAGTATACTTTCCTCTCTTTCTTAACATTATATTTTCCTTTGATAACGAATTTTGAAATAACTTTACTTACAAAAGTTTTATCATACTATCTTTGAAGAGGTACTACTTAAGTTTTGAAAATGGAGTCTTTCCAAAACGAGTAAACAAAAAAAAAACATTGTAATGCTAGGAAAGGCAGAAAAATGTACTCGTACAAAAAATGTACATTATTTCAAAAACTTACCATTTGTCATCTTGTTACTCAATATTTAACAATGTCTTACCTCATAATTGTAAGACATTACGTTAATTCTCAAGTTATCATGAAATCCTTTTACAAATTAAATAATAGTATTAAAACAGGATTTTTATGAAACTTGTGAGTCAATGTACAATTGAAACTAATAAAAAAAAATGGTTTGAGGTGTTGAACTATATAAGTAATCCTAAATATATTTAAATCATATTTATTAAAATAAATGTGGCTGTAAAAAGTAATTTCAAGTAAACCCATAAATATTTAATCAATTACTATACAATAGAATAATTTTGATTTTAGAATGTAAAAGATCTTTTAAACGCACAGTAATAATAGTCCTTCCTGCGGCAGTTAAAACAGCAATGTTTTTTTTCAATAGTTCTGAAACAAAATAATGGTTCACTTAAATAGATAATGTATAAAAATGTTTTGAACAATAAAAATAATAATATTTTATTTGTATTGTTACAAATAGAAGCTTTCAAATGACCAACATGTCAACTAATGCGACTAACTTACGACAATCAATTAACCAACATTCATGTCGTTCAAATGACGGACACTTGAACGACATTCAACTTATCGACATTTACACGACGTGCCACACACATATTATTATAATATTGTAAAAATGAGTCTATTTTCAATCATTTATTCATATAGAAAATTTCATCATTTTTACTAATCCTTTATTTATATAGTAACTGCTCATTATTGTGACTGAATCTTAACGTTTTTGTAGAAATTATTCTCACAATATACTGACAATTAATAAAAGAAAAAGAAATCTTTGTTTTTAAAATTCGTTTCTATTATTAGTTTACCTATATTTGTAAAATTTAAATATTGTCCTTTTATTTATTTATCAATTTAAAAACAAAATATAGAGTTAAATAGTCCTAATACTAGAAATTATCAAAATTAATTTTTTTAATCCGTAAGCTATTTTGCTAATTAAATTTTAAAACTTCACTATTGTTCTTTGTTGGGCATTTATTTATATAAATATAAAAAACATTTACTTAATTAGAGCTTAGCTAGTGAGAACTATTCACAAAGGTAAAATTCAAATTAGTGAGCTCAAAATCTCACCAAAAATTAGTTTTTAATAAACAAACTAGTTTCGGTTATGATTATGTTTATATAAAACAATTTTTTTAAATAAAAATAAAGTACAATCTATTTTATTACAGTTCAATACTATCATTAAAATCAAAATTTAGTTTATGGCTAAGAAAATGTATTTATATAAAATAGGAGTGTAAGAACTTGTTACTGGTGATGTTGTACACACGAAAGTTATAGTTACACAATGATTGATGGCAATGTAGATACCACTTATCAAAATGCAGAAGATACAACCCATATTGTCAGTTCTCACAAGGATTTAAGAAACACTTCATAATTTGAACAATCCTGAATATATTTAAACAGTTGTTATAGTTGACTGTAATAATACAGTCAATAGCATGAAATATTTTTTTTGTAGAACATTTGCTCATATAGGGAAGCAGGATTCTGCTAATTTGTATCAATTATTTAATTTTCCATGTTTTGTAGAATGGAAAAAATTCAATTAAAAATTTTTCAATAAAATGATCAATAGCATTATTTTATTCCATCTTTAACTTGAGTTACTACTTTTAAACTTAACATATAATAATTTCATACTTGCCTGTTAAAGCATTTACTTTTTTGTGCTCATGAGCAAAACTGGCCCGATACATTTTTCCCATTGTCTACTTAGACCATAATTGACCCCAGTTAGAAATGACAGATGTATGAATGTTTGATGCAATATATTCTGTTTTGTGCATGGAATAGTGTCTGTCGACTTGTTATCACAAAAAAATGGGATGTGTGCACAAGTTTAATAATTCTATAAGGTGTGTGGTAATAATAGTGCTTTGTTATAGTTTTGTACTTGGGAATCAACAGTACCTTTAATTACTTTCTAAGGCACACTACCTCAATGAAAAAAAAAAAATAAATAAAGCCAAAATGTTGAATTACTAATGTTACGCTGTGTACTACCAAAAACTTATATGTGGTGTGTAGATATATAAAAGGAGCGGTACTGAAATATGCAACGTTATAATTACCTAATACCAATTAATTGTATTTTTAAAGTTGATTTTTATTATAAATATTATTACTTAATTATAAACTATTTTATTTATTACTAATATTAATATTTAAATTTCATGTTATTATTTGAATTTAAACAGGCCTTCTATATTTATCACCACAGGCCTCATTTTTCGCTGCCAGGAAGTTAGTGTTAACACTAGCTGGTGCTGGAACCATGTAAAGGTAGAATTTTAGATTGGTGTAAATTGTTTTCTAAAGTTAAACTAATTCTGTAAACAAGTGTAAGGGAAAGTTTGACATCTGGAGGGGTCAAAGAACTCACACAAGCAGGGTGTAACTGCTACATAAAATGAAGAATTCAAACAGCAAAAACCATTGGCAAAAGGTTCAGTGGTCAATTCCTAGCATCGGCTACCTCCTGCAGTTCTACCACACTATACAGATGTAAGTATACAAAAGGTCTTAAGCCTTTTTGTTGGGCAATAATTTCACATTTACTGACGGACCGTAAAAATCATGCCTTTGAAAACATTAGTCATGGGTCAAAGCTGCAATAAACTATAACCTTTCGGAGAGCGCTGTACCCTTAAAGCTTTGTACAGAGTGAAAAAGGCATAGACAGGCTATTTATAACCCAAGGGCAATGATACTGCTTTTATAAGGAAGTGCATTTTATTAAATTGCTTTACAAATCTATATCGTTAAGCAATTTAAAAATATGTCTTTAATTAGGCTATATCATATTGCCGGGTCAAAAGTATTTAATTATTATGATATTTTAACACCCTAACTAATTTTGAAATTGCAATTAAATTCACATATGTATGTTAACTATAATTGGCGATGTTATGTATTCACATAATATGCACATTAGATTATTTACATTTTTTAAAATTTAGACTTAATAGTTTTAATATTTACAAAAATCCATTTTAAAACATAGTTTCACTGATTAATGCACGCTTTAGGTTTAGGAATTACCTATAATGGGCGATGTTATGTATTCACATAATATGTATTATGTATGAAATATGATACTATGTGATTTATTAATTTCTTATATTTTAAATGACATTAGAATAATTGTCTGTATAACGTTTTGTTTTTCAAACGATTCTGGCTACAAAAGTAACTCAAAGTCAATACTGAGATAATTGTTCAATGTGTGTCATCTCCGATGGAACTTTCTATTAACTTAAATATGTAATCGTTAGTTATTTTCCATGTAACACGTAGCCTTAGTCTAGAACATTTGATGTAATCATTGACCAATGTACAAGTAAACTAAATAAGTTATATATACACTTAGCGCGAGCTATTTTTTAAAATCTAGAATTGTTTTAAATATAATCGCTACATCATATTACTTTCGTTTTGTTATTACATTTAATTTTTAAATCGATGTTTAAATATCAAAATAAAAAAGATGTTTATGATCTATGGTATAATAAAACCGAAAAATATTGCTACATTACATTTACTCAAGTAACTATAAATTTAGAAATTAGAATTTTAAAAAAATATTTAAAAGCATTAATACAAATTACTTTGCAAAGACAAGACTACTTCAGATTTACTAATTAGGTGTTAATTACTTTTAAAATAAATCTGATATCACCTTTATCATATTGTTTACAGTTTTGTAATTGCGCTGCCATTCTTCACGAATTTAAATTATTTATAGAAATATTACTCAACAATTATCAATTTCAACTTTAATTTGTACGTTGAACGCCTGCGGAGCGGCATAGCGATAACCCGCAACATTCCTTTTAGTTGAAGTCGGTGTATTTGGTTATTTGAAATCCGCGTATTTGGTTATTTAAAGTACGTGTATTACGATTATTTGAATGTCGCGTATTTGGTTATTTAACGACCGCGTAAAGTGTGTGTGTACATTTTGGATAAAGCATTTTTTAGTTTTGATAGGTAGCTATAATGGGCGATTTGTTAATTACGTTAATATTTAGGTGTCAGTATTTTATTAAATCTATAATTGTTTTAAATATAAACACTACATCATATTACTGTCGTTTTGTAAATTACACTCAATGTTTAAAACTATGTTTAAGTAGACTATTACAATTATAATAAGATACATACATACATACATACAAATATTCATTTATATATACACAGATTAGAAGAAAAAAATATGTACGGTATTGGTATAGATAACATTTTAGTTGTTTCCAATTACTTTATGGTTTTATGAAAAGAAACGTGACAAGTTTTCTTCTTTATAACAATGTATTGTAAATTGTAGTGCCTTGATGAAGGACTAGTTTACCTTTTACTTTGACTAGTTTACTCTAATATTAAGATATCAGTATGCTGTTTACATCTAGAATCATTTTTAAAAACGTTTGAAAAACAATGAATTTATTATATTAATTATCGTTTTTAACTACACTTTTATTCAACACGATGTTTAAATATTTATTACGTTAGTTACTTAAGTTTCAATATGTTGTTAAATCTGCATTTGTTTACAATAATAATTACTGTATCATATTTCCCATAGTTTTTGTAATTACACTTATTATTCAAAAAGATTTTCAAGTGTACTATTTACAATTATAATAAGATACTTTACGATCTATGGTCTTATCAAACCTAATAATATTCCTGCACTACATTTATTTTAATAACGATAAAGTTAAACCGTAGAATGTTGAGAAATAATTTAAAGGTAATAATAAAGTAATAATAACTACTAAGTTTAGATATTTATAGAAATATTACTTCCCATTTATTTATTAACTTCAAGTTGTACGTTGAACGCCTACGGAGCGGCATAGCGACAACCCGCAACATTACTTTTAGTTGAAGTCGGTGTATTTCGTTATTTGAAATGCGCGTATTTGGTTATTTAAAGTCCGTGTATTACGATTATTTGAAAGTCGCGTATTTGGTTAATTAACGGCAGCGTAAACTGTGTGTGTACAGTTTGGTTAGATGAAATTTGGTCATTTGAACGCAACCCATTTTCCTTATCTCAAGTAAGCATTGTGTCTGATTTGGTTATTGTGCATTAGCTCGGCACCATACGATATTTTGGGAAACTGTTCGAAACCATCAAATAGAACGATATCTAAAAGAATTTGATTTAAACGTTTAATTCATTCAAAACAACTAATATATAGATAAAAAATAGTTTATAATAATTATTTTTCCAATATGTTACAGCGCACACGTGTTTAAACAGTAAAAAAAACTAGAATCGATATCTGCACTTTAATGAATGAATTATCTAGTATAGGCGGTTTCTTGATACCATTAGAATCGACGATTTCTAGAATCGAGAATCTCTAGTATTTATATTACACTTCTGCTTATTGCCCAGAACTGAAATGTTTTCTTTTAATAATTCTTTATTTAAAAAAATGATTTGACGCTTTTTTAAAATTGAAATAGGAATTAAATTTACATACACTTTATGGGGTTACGCCTAATTTGTTTATTACTTTAAATGGAATAATAGTTAAATGTTAGCAAAAACAATATTTATTGGATCGGTCTGAACATAGACAAGGAAACTGTCAACAGTTGTACTTCTTTAAACTAAAAAACACTTTGTAAAAAGCCCCATTAAATGGCTCAATTGATTTCGGAGAAAGCGTGCAGAAGGGAAGTTACTACCTTCATCGAGTCATTAATCATTTCTCCTCCTTTTCTTGTGAAATGAAATTCATTGAACACTTTTATCCAATGTGACAAATCTGCAGGGAAAGTATGACTAATTATGGTCCATTCAGTGGGCAAAACAAAGCGAGAAAGTAAATCTATTTCTTAGTGTTTATTTTGCGCCTTTCTATGTTCACTGGAAGCCTAATAGTGCACGATGACTCATAGTGTTCCAAACCAATGGTGCTGACGACCGTCGCGTCTTAGTGGATCTTTACTCTTATAAAATAACATAACATTTTACTTTTGTTAATATAATACACATTTTTTTATACTATTTCCCCAAGTGAAATAGATGACATATACATCATTTAAACAAAAAAACATTAACAAAAACAATTTATTGCCAACATTATAATTTTCTTATTGTGATCACAACAAATAAACATTGATATTAAAATAATTTTGAATATTTTATAAAAGTTTAATATTGTTTGTATTGAAACATTCAAGCATGACATTTTTAACAGTGTTTTATATATTCAAGGTGCCACGGTCCACCTTTTCCACCAATTACACTTCTTTTGCCCTATCCACTGTTAATAAGAGGGTAAGTCAGCTACTATCCGGAATGTAGCTATACAATTTTATTTTAATCAAATAGAAACATATACAGTATCTACATAATTTTCCGACATAGTCCCCTTGCTGTTCAACAGACATGGTTCATAAGCTTTCTGATGACCTCTTAAAAGAAGATTTTCGGTTGAACTGCGAACCAGGAATGCACAGCTTCATTCAATGCTTCAATCTAAAGAAGTGACAGAAGCGGCAAGATCGGGACTATATGGAGGATGAGCAAATACTTCAAAATTGAGTTTCTGGAACGTTTTAGCAGTACGGACAGCGTTTGCGGAGGTCATTGTCGTGCAACGACACAACACCTTTTGACAAGTCCTTGGCTATTGATTCGAGTTGCAGGTTTTAGCTTGGCAGTAAGCATCTCACTGTAACGTACACTGTTTATCGCTGTCCCCCTTTCCTCATAATGTTCCAGTGAGGTCCTCACTGGACTTTGTGAGTCCTAAAAAACTGTAAGGATCTTTTTTCCTGGGTCTTGAAATTTTTATTGCATAGCGAATTCGGATGTTTCGATTCCATACTCTGCTGTTTACTTTTTAGCTAATGATGGATCCATGTTTCGTCACCATTAATGATCCCGTTCGGATGTTTCGATTCCATACTCTGCTGTTTACTTTTTAGCTAATGATGGATCCATGTTTCGTCACCATTAATGATCCCGTTCGGATGTTTCGATTCCATAATCTGCTGTTTACTTTTTGGCTAATGATGGATCCATGTTTCGTCACCAGTAATGATCCTGTCTAAAAGGTTGTCCCGTCCGTTACCATAGCAATCCAAAAGTTTTTGGTAGATGTCCCAGCGCTTTTGTTTATGCAACTATGTCAGTTGTTTTGGGATCTATCTTGCACAAACTTTATGAAACCCAAGTCTGTTGTGGATGATTTTGTAGGCAGAACCGTGACCAATTTGCAGACAATGTCCCACTTCGTCAATAGTTATTCGTTTGTCTAAGATAACCATTTCACGCGAACTCTTAAATGTTTTCCTCATTCCTGGCAATGTAAACAGCAATGGTAAACAGCCGTCCGGCTCCATCGTGCTTAACACTTTTACAACCATTTTTTAATCCATTCCTAGACACTCTGAAGTGGCAAAACACTGTTACCGTACTGTATCAAAAGTCGTCGATGAATTTCGTCCCCCGATACACATTCTTTGGTGCAAATAGAAAGCGGAGCAGCCGTGATAAACAGCACGACAGCGATAACGAAACTAACCTAGAAGCTTGAAACAAGAATAGACATAGCAACAAATAAACAAGGCATGCATTATCAACGCAAAACGACAGTAATACCAACATAAACAAAAAATATATCTAAATTTCTGATGATAGTTGACTTACCCATGTATATGTTCTGTTAATTGTTAAAATTTAGGGGCTTGTGTATATCCAGGGTGGAGTATCGATGTTGGCGTCGTAGGCTATGTACTTGTTAATAACCAGCTGAAAATTCATGCTATATACCTACTCACCGATCAGGACCTGCTGGTGGAATATACCTCCAGGTTTATTTAAAAAAAAAAAACAACTCTGTCAATGTGCTTGCTAAAGATTTTGTTGAATCCCCAAGGGTGAATTCTTTAATAACAGTATCCCTATGTAATAGGACTGTATTTCATTTATAGCATGTTTTAAGCTGGTAAAATTACAAGTCTTATAAAATTGGTTTCACTTGAATTTGTGTGACTAATTAATTTAAACTTTTCACTCATTTAAATTACATTTTATAAAACAAACAATTATTTATTTGGTTCTTTAAACTTTTTTAATATTAAATTGTCAACAAAAATTGAATGGTGGCATAAGAAAATACATAAATATTCCTTTAATTAATTAAATTACAGAATTTCTTTGAGAGTGTTTTTATTTCGTCCGTTGCTAATAAAGCTCGTAATTTATTGTCTGGGGTCTGGCACCTGTTTTTTTATAATATTATATTTTTATGCACTTATAATTTGTACAGAACATATTGCATATTTCTTAAATATCTTATAGCTAAACAAGATATATAATAGAACATTTTTTATTATAAATATAAAGGTAAAGCCATATATATTTAATTTAATAAATGAGAAATTAATCATTGAAGTTAAGCTTAATATGCATTTAATTATTAAAATGTACATAAAAGCTGTAAAAAAGATTAAACAATATATTTTTTTTGGAAATTGTTCTCATTTAGTAAACTTTAGAATAATCAAGACTTAAAGCCTCAATATACTTTTAACTAATATATCTGAAACTTTTGTTACCTGATAATGATTAGTTCTATGGTCGTAGCCACCAATCTATGTATAAATTACTTTTCCATGATTGTGCATTATTTAACCTTATGTTCATTAAGTTACTGAAGTTATTTATTTATCACGGTATATTCTATTTATTAATTTAATTATATTATTTATTATTACATTGATATAGTATATCAATTATTATCTTCTTGTGCAAATTTGTTTATTATTAAATTCCTTTTATTAGCTCTCACTCTTCTGGTATAGCTTGTAACTTGAACAAATTTTCAATCAATATTAAATAATGTTTTTATTTATCGAATCAAGTTCAATACATTTTTTAAAATTTATAATGGATGGCAATTGATGTTCATTCAGTTTTTTCAAATTTATATGCAATAATCAAATTACAAAAATTTGGGGGGCTCTAGTTCGGATTCAAACTGAGTATCTTCATGTTCGAGGTCTAGCGCTTTTTGGCACTGAACCAACTTTCCATAGCTAGAAATGAGCCTCTCAAAGATCTATGGGAAAAATTTCTATTGTATAACCTTAAATTGTTGCCATAGTTACCATACAATATCATAAATAATGCTTCAGGATTAAAAATGAGTGAACAGAATAAAATAAACGAATTGGATTAACGAAGTCGAACGTTTCTTCACAAACGGACAATGCGAAAGAAAAACGAAAAAAACTGCAATAGGATGCAAGCGACGAAAAAAACGGTATAAATAGTAACAAACAAAAAATAATAGTCTAAGACTATAAATAGAAAGGAAAATGGAAAATTGCAATATATATATATATATATATATATTAAATATGGTGATATGTTTTCTTGTAATATATTTAATAAATTCAAAATATTTCAAAAACAAGAATACTTTTATTGCATATATTATTCAAAGCTTTTCGCCGATAAAACAGTACCAGCATCTTCAGGAAAATAATTATCTAATAAAATAATTTTACAAAAAATTCAAAGAACAATAGTACTGACTGTTGTTGGGTTCACTTCGTCGATGCTGGATGAGATTCTAGCGAAACGTCGGAACTGCGAATTTATGGACTGCAGAATGAACGGATGTATTCCAGATAATAACTATTCATCATATATATATATATATATAATTATATTAATTGTAATTATAAAACAAGAAAAATAAAATACAAATTTTCTTTGTTAGTTTAAGAAGCAATTGACTTTAAAAAAAATATATATGACTTGTTTTTATAATAAAATGGCTTTATCGATTTACAAAAGTATACAAAGTTATATATTAACATAAGCTAAAATCGATATTTTCACCAAACCCAACATTGGCTAAAATGTTCTATTACATTATTGAATCTATAAGTGATTAATTCCGTAATCGAATTAAAGGTTACAAAAATAATTTTAGAAATACATTAACTCGTACTAAGTACATATATCTTGCCAGTTCTTATTGTGCGTTGAGTATTAAATACGGTATTCTACAACATAACTTCAGCTAAAATTCTTAAAATTTCAATAAAAATATCACACGTATCCAAATAAAATTTATATTCTAAGTAATGTAGTTCGAGTATAAATATTAGTGAATATATTTTTATATTAGATTAAAAACATTACCTGCGTGTAACTTATTCTTTTTGACCAAGAATTATTTTTTAAATTCAAAGCTATTAAGTTTCTAAGACAGTTATTCTTTCTCATTTTCCCATTTCCCCAAAATGTTGGGGAAAAACACCTCTCTTCGCCTTGCTAGGTCTGCTGTGGATAAGCTACTCGGCAACGCCCCTAGTTTAATTTTTTCCTCAGTACCAGGTAATCATGACTTCCTTACCTTAGTCCTAGCTAATCCCATTTATCCTTTTCTTACAAGGAGTTGTAATGAACAAATATATCTTTACAACCAGTAGGTCAACTTTGGCCACGGTGGCGCTATAAACGTGACGTCATGATCCCCTAGTCCTCTACCACGGAGTTTCATGAAACTGTCCTTATTCTTCTAATAGGCTATTTATAATCCTTGCTAACATTCATTGACGATAATAGTGCTACTGGATCGCTTTAAAACACGAAATATATCCCAAAATCTAACCACACTACTCCCAATAAAAGATGGATCGTTTAACGCCCCATTTCGCTTTTACACTTGCCCTCATATTTCACCTTGGTCAGTGCAGTGTATCATGTGTTTACTGATTTGATATACATTTTTCCCACTACATTGCGTTTGTTCAATAAAGTATTTAATGTAGTGTTAATATTTTTTCATTGTATATTTAATTTACTACGTAAAGAGATTTTTTTCAGGTTGAGGTAGACTAAATGTTTCGTTATTAAGACATTAAATTTAGCAAGCCTTAATGATGTAGTCTGAGTGTGGAATTTCTCAAGCAAAGTGTACAGTATCATGACCTTTTAAGTAGCAAGTTTCAACCGGGTGACAAAATATTGTGTCAAATCCTTATTAACCTACTCATGCAAGAATGAACAGGATCGATGCGTGATGACCTGAACAAAAACTTTTCGGTCATAGCTTCGGTCTTTCTACGTTTTCCCTAAATCTGATTGGAAAGCTTTGTAATTGTTTTGTTATTCAAGTAGTATTCCCTATTTTTCTGTTTGCTCATTATCTCTCTCTCTCTCACACACACACCCACACGCGCGCGCCCGCACACACCCCTCCCCTCACACTAACACACGCGCACCCACGCACGCGAGGGTATAAAACATTACAGGTATTTTGAAAAAGTGTTAATTGTCATAAAAATTTAAGGATAAACATTTTAAAATTAGTTAGTAAAATAAAACGAGTAGCCTACCAGCATTCTGTTACTATGATAGTATCAGGAATTGTGATACACCTCAGTCAGTTCAATTGGATAAAAGCAATTTTTATTTCTAAAAGTTGGGATACTTATGTTTAACTGGGATTGGAGATCATTGATGTGAGTTCAAACAGATAAAAGACATTTTAATCTCAAAATGTTGGTATACTTATGATTAACTAGGAATGGAGATTCATTGATGTGAGTTCAAATAGATAAAATAGCTTTTAATTTCTATATTTTGGGTTACTAATATTATTTGGGAATAGAGATTTATTCATATGAGTTCAAATGGATCAGAACAGTTTTTATTTCTAAATTTTAACTGGAAATGGAGATTCATAGATGTGAGTTTAAATACAAAAAAGAAATTTAATTTCTAAATTTTTGTATACTTATGTTTAACTGTGAATGGATATTCATTGATGTGAGTTCAAATGGATAAAAAAAAATAATTTCTAAATTTTGGTATACTTATGTTTAACTGGGAATGGATATACATTGATGTGAGTTCAAATAGTTGAAAGAAATTTTAATTTTTAAATGTTGGTATACTTACGTTTAACTGGGAATGGAGATTCAATGATGTGAATTCAAATATATTTAAAAAAAAATAATAATTTCTAATTTTTGGGATAGTTACGTTTAACTTGGAATGGAGATTCAATGATGTAAATTCAAATATATTTTTAAAAAAAATTTAATTTCTAAATTTTAAGATACCTACGTTCTAACTGGGAATGGAGATTCATTGGTGTGAGTTCAAATAGATAAAAGCAGTTTTAATTTCTAAATTTTGGGATACTTATGTTTAACTGGGAATGGAGATTCATTGGTGTGAGTTCAAATAGATAAAAGCAGTTTTAATTTCTAAATTTTGGGATACCCTTCTGATGTTGAAACGAAACAATGTGGATGTTGTGGTTCTAACTAAAAAGAATTAAAAATAAACCGTTAAAAAGGTTTACTAATGTAACTTAAAGAATAAGGAATACATTGACGTCCCGGGAATATATAGGAACGAATATAAATTCTTTTATTTTGTCATTAGTTGATTGTTCATAAATAATTGTTTTATATCTAAGAAAAACAATTAAATAGTGATTTCATTTACAAAGGCTATCTGCCTTTAAAGGCCCTTGTTTATGGTTGTAAGCTTGTGATTTATGGGTGTGAGGTGTAGGATAGGAACTTTATATAGGAAAGGCGTGTGAGATCCAAATTGTATGAGGTTATTTAAAATATGTTGTTTTTCTAAAGTGTTTGGTGCTTTGCTCTGATTTAGTATGTGTAGTGTGTATAAATTAGTCGTGAGTTTTGTACGTGTGTTGCGTTTCTATATTTCTATTATTCTTGCTAAGATGTTTATTTGGGTCGCATTCAAATGATCAAGGTGTCAACTAATCAACGTGTACGCATATTTCAAATGAACAATGTGCACGATGACCAACTAATCAAGGTGCACGGCTTTCAATTAAACAACTTACACGCATTTCAACTAATCAATGTGTCATATAATCGTGGTCTGTTCCAAGTTACGCGCATTTCAACCAATCAATATGGCAACTAATCGTGGTCTGTTCCAAGTTACGCGCATTTTAACTAATCAATGTGCACGAAGACCAACTAAACAATGTCTGCTGCGGGTTATGGTATGCCGCTCTGCAGGCACTGTGCGCTAACTGCACAACTCCTTTAAATTCATAAACGATAAGTAACCTTTCATTATTATTATTTCTGTAAATATTTAAAGATTGTGTAGTTATAAAACTAATCTAGTATTAAGATGCAAGTATTATTCGAATTTTTAAAACTAATTAATACATAATTAGTAAATCTAAAGTAATCTTAGTCTTTGAAAAGTAGTTTGTAATAATACTTTTGAATAATTCTTCAAAATACTACGGTTTAAACTTATCGTTATCTAAGTAATTGTAATGTAGCAATTTTTGGTTATAGCATAGCTCATGAAAGTGTCTTATTATGTCTCTAAATATTTAAACATCGTATTGAGTAACAGTGTAGTCAGTATTTACAAAACGATAGTAATTTTAGAGTGTTAATTTTTAAAACATTTTTCAAAACTCTACTATATTTAACATCATATTGACGCATAATTAATAAATCAAAAGTAATCTTTTTCTTTGCAAAATAATTATTTTTATAACCTATATTTTTGTAATATACAAATATTGTCCATATTCATTTGTCAACTTAAAAACAATATATAAAGAGTCAAATCCGTTAATTATATTTTAGATGTCATTTAAAATAAATGTATTTGTTAAGAATTTAATTAGGTAAATATTTTAAAACCTAACTCTGAAAAATAGAAACACTATAATCAAACAGCGTGTGTCATTAGATAGGTTTCAAAGTACTACGGTATACATTTATGATAATGTAAGTGTAATATAGCAATAACTTTCGACTTGGTTATAGCATAACTTATAATAAAGTATGTTATTACAATTGTAAATATTTAAACATCGTGTTGAAGGAAAGTGTAATTACAGAACGATAAGTAATGTGATACAAGTTATTATTTTTCAAACGTCTCTTAAAACTATTCTACATATAACATTATATTGTCTCTTAATTAATAAATCGAAAGTAATCTTTCTCTTTGCAAAATAGTTATTATGACTCTCTACATTTGTAACATACCAATATTGTTCATATTAATTTTTCAACTTACAAATACAAAGAGTGAAATAATAGGAAATAATTTTTAGAAAACTAATTATTGTAATATGTATATATATATATATATATATATATATATATATATATATATATATATATTATAACTTAACTTGCCAATACGTTGGGCGTCATATTATAACTTAACTTTGGTTATAATTAAAATTATTTTAAATGTTATTTAATCACCTTACCTATTGAAGTCACCTTTAGGTTATAAAAGAATTAACAATCTTATCAAAACTTTTACCATCACTTGCATTTATTCTTTACAATTAATTCTACACATTATTCCTAATTTATATTAATATAGTGCAGTGACAGGCTTGATGTCTTAACTAACTACAATAATAAGGGTTGACTTCTGAGGCTTTAGATTCAATTAGAATAACAAAAAAACATTAGTAAAATTATATTCTTGCTCTCGGGGTCGCTATTATGGGAACTTTGCTTTAAATTTGAAATGGTGAATAGAATTGTATTTATAAATTTTGATGAATTTAAAATTTGAGTTAAACTAGAAGATAGACGTCTGTTGGCTACACTTTTAATTTAAATATACTTATAGTTCAGACGAGTTCCTGGAATTCTGGCTTGTTCACTTCCGTGCTAACACTTGACACAAAAAACTTACTTTATATAAAAAAAACTTTTACTTTCCACTTTACTAAAATTTACTTAAAAAAAACTATTTAAATTAACAAACTTCTCCCTTTACACTTTCATCCTTGTCCCCACCAACCTGCCTGCCTTGCTCCGAGACCCTCTTTCCACTCCCCCTAGTTCTTAATTTTCTAAACCTAACGGTACATGGTTAAAATTCCCCAGGCTATATCGGCCGCTGGAATTTCCACAAGACTTGGACCTTTGTCTATTTGCCGGACTCCCCTTATAAATTTCCTGGAAAGAATAATGACATGCCTTGGGTACCTGCTTTACCAGCACCAGAAAACTATTTGTATTTCTTTGCTAAAATATTATAGATGATTTATTTCGCAACTAGCTTAATTCAATCTAACGCCTCTTACTTTATGTTATAGAGTCCCCAGAATTTTAAAATTAATTTTGTTTGATTTCTTAAATTTAAATTTTACAATATTTGAATGCTGACATCAAAGAACAATTTGTTTTAAATTCTTCACCAATCTTAAACTTCTAATACATTAAATTTTACTATAGTTAAACCTCTTATATCCTAAACATTTCACTTATAAATATTACATAATTACCAATCACATCATAAAAATTAATACTCTTATTCAAGCCAACAGATTAATAAATTTGTTTATTAATTTATGATTTATATTCACCATTTCTATTTAACTTTGCCATCTAGTTGGGCGACAAATTATAACTTAACTTGCCAATACGTTGGGCGTCATATTATAACTTAACTTTGGTTATAATTAAAATTATTTTAAATGTTATTTAATCACCTTACCTATTGAAGTCACCTTTAGGTTATAAAAGAATTAACAATCTTATCAAAACTTTTACCATCACTTGCATTTATTCTTTACAATTAATTCTACACATTATTCCTAATTTATATTAATATAGTGCAGTGACAGGCTTGATGTCTTAACTAACTACAATAATAAGGGTTGACTTCTGAGGCTTTAGATTCAATTAGAATAACAAAAAAACATTAGTAAAATTATATTCTTGCTCTCGGGGTCGCTATTATGGGAACTTTGCTTTAAATTTGAAATGGTGAATAGAATTGTATTTATAAATTTTGATGAATTTAAAATTTGAGTTAAACTAGAAGATAGACGTCTGTTGGCTACACTTTTAATTTAAATATACTTATAGTTCAGACGAGTTCCTGGAATTCTGGCTTGTTCACTTCCGTGCTAACACTTGACACAAAAAACTTACTTTATATAAAAAAAACTTTTACTTCCCACTTTACTAAAATTTACTTAAAAAAAACTATTTAAATTAACAAACTTCTCCCTTTACACTTTCATCCTCGTCCCCACCAACCTGCCTGCCTTGCTCCGAGACCCTCTTTCCACTCCCCCTAGTTCCTAATTTTCTAAACCTAACGGTACATGGTTAAAATTCCCCAGGCTATATCGGCCGCTGGAATTTCCACAAGACTTGGACCTTTGTCTATTTGCCGGACTCCCCTTATAAATTTCCTGGAAAGAATAATGACATGCCTTGGGTACCTGCTTTACCAGCACCAGAAAACTATTTGTATTTCTTTGCTAAAATATTATAGATGATTTATTTCGCAACTAGCTTAATTCAATCTAAAGCCTCTTACTTTATGTTATAATATATATATATATATATATATATATATATATATATATATATATATATACATATATATATATATATATGTATATATATATATATATATATATATATGTATATATTTGTTAACTATGATGTTGATGTTTATTGGAATATACTTCTTTGTTAAACATTTTATTAGGTAAATATTTGAAGAATTAATTCTCAAAAACAGAAACAATATAGTCAAATACTGTGTGTCATTAGATTGATATATTGATTCCATTATCATTAATATACTGTATGCCTAAGACAATGTAAAACGTAATTATATGTAAAATTATATGATAATTTTCAATTTAAAAAATCATTTAATTAAGTTAAGGTGATGTAACAGGATAGTAAGTAGGTTTAATTACTTCTTACATTGGCAATATGTTATAATAAAAGAATCGATAAAATTGCATAAAGGTGTTGATTTGTAAAGCAGTTAAATAAAATCCACTACCTTATAAAAATACTATGATATTCCTTGGGTTAAAAATGCCCTGTCCATGTCTTGAAGGTCTTATTAAAGAAACGTCCTATTAAAGTTGTGGGGGACACAGCACTTCTCTGTTATCTTACAGGCTGTAAAGTTTATTGTTAACTTTCAGCCATGGATTTTTTTGTTTTCTAATGTATTTTCAAAGGCATTGTTTATACGGCCTGTCAGTCAACGTGAAACGAAGGGCGTAAGAGCTGGCTCCAAACAAAAAGGGGTATGAATGTCATCATGTTTGTTTACTTACCACATAAATATCTATCTGTCAGCAGAGGTTTTTCGTATTTCCAATTCAGTGTTGTGTTGAGAAGCGTTAGTTACAGACCATACCAACTTATTTGGGTACGTTTTATTGGAATTGTGAAATAAGTTTATAATAACGGTTTACGCGTATACATTTAGTTTCTTTTATCAGTTGTATTAACTGTGTTTGCTTTAAATTAGTTGAAAAACAAAACGTTAATTGTGTTAATTTACTAAAGCATCAAACGGACCAAAAAGGTAATTATAAACGGTTTGCATATTTTTTTAGTTTAATTATTCCATGTAGCAATTAAAATTAACAAGTCTTTCAGTAATACAATAAGCCTCAAATAGTTAAAGTTGTCATAATGGTTGATAATGTGTAAACGTAAAATGACATTATTTAAATAAACATAACCATCACTGATACATTGAAATTACATTTTTGATCACATATCACTAGTTGTGAGTTCAAATCTTTAATAAGGCGGGCTAAATATTTGTATTGATAATAATATTAAACATTACAAAAAATTACTGTTTAGTGTTAAGACGTTGCGTATTTAAGATATTTTAATGATGTTCATTACAATATTAGTTATTCATTTAAAAAAAAACTCCCAAGAGATATTTCTTACGTTACACCCGTTTCAAAAACATCGGTTATCTTAATCATACTCAAACCATTCATTTAACATGGAAATAGGTTGTCTATGCTGAAACATCTGTGAGAATCAGTTTTTTTTTGTTTTTTTTTTTTTGTTTTGAAGTTACTGTGTATGCAGTGAAAGAATTAAAAAAACGAAGTATTTTCTATTAAAGTGATTTAAAACCATTGCGTTTGAACTCGAAGTGTAAAATATCAGTACTAATATTTAAATTCCTCTTGTAATATTTCAGTCCAACAATCACACAAGTAGGGTAAAATTTTAGTTTTATTACCATAATTTCCATATTCATTAAAAACGCATTTAGAGCATAAAATGGCCTACTCACTACTTGAAATGAATCTCCTCTAATTCACTAATCACATCCAATTCTCATTAATATAAAGATAAAATCATACAATAATTTTTCTTTTTTCCAAACCCCAAAGACTAGTCAATCTTCCATGATTAATAAATAGTATGAATCATTACATATAATCTGTGCATGGCATGAAATAGTTGTCTGGTCACTGAACAAATGTAGTAAATACTTATCGATTCCATCATCATGTGAGCTACTAGTTTTCACCAAACAATTATAAGTATTTATAAACTTGCCTATAGTAGCACTTACTTATATTTGTTGACACATGACCCGAAACGGCCGTCCTCAACAAATATAAGTAAGTGCTACTTTAGGAAAGTTTATAAATACTAAAACTGTTTAGTAAAATGTATTAAATGTTAGGAAAAAATAAATTATTAAAAGAAATATTACATGAGAAGTAGTTGAAACCAATGTGACAATATAATACGTCAAAATAATTTCCCTATGAAAATATTAAGAGGTTTAATGAATTAAGCAAGTGTTGCATTTCAAAATAATAACATTGATGTGAGTTCAAATAGTTGAAAGAAATTTTAATTTTTAAATGTTGGTATACTTACGTTTAACTGGGAATGGAGATTCAATGATGTGAATTCAAATATATTTAAAAAAAAATAATAATTTCTAATTTTTGGGATAGTTACGTTTAACTTGGAATGGAGATTCAATGATGTAAATTCAAATATATTTTTAAAAAAAATTTAATTTCTAAATTTTAAGATACCTACGTTCTAACTGGGAATGGAGATTCATTGGTGTGAGTTCAAATAGATAAAAGCAGTTTTAATTTCTAAATTTTGGGATACTTATGTTTAACTGGGAATGGAGATTCATTGGTGTGAGTTCAAATAGATAAAAGCAGTTTTAATTTCTAAATTTTGGGATACCCTTCTGATGTTGAAACGAAACAATGTGTATGTTGTGGTTCTAAACTAAAAAGAATTAAAAATAAACCGTTAAAAAGGTTTACTAATGTAACTTAAAGAATAAGGAATACATTGACGTCCCGGGAATATATAGGAACGAATATAAATTCTTTTATTTTGTCATTAGTTGATTGTTCATAAATAATTGTTTTATATCTAAGAAAAACAATTAAATAGTGATTTCATTTACAAAGGCTATCTGCCTTTAAAGGCCCTTGTTTATGGTTGTAAGCTTGTGATTTATGGGTGTGAGGTGTAGGATAGGAACTTTGTATAGGAAAGGCGTGTGAGATCCAAATTGTATGAGGTTATTTAAAATATGTTGTTTTTCTAAAGTGTTTGGTGCTTTGCTCTGATTTAGTATGTGTAGTGTGTATAAATTAGTCGTGAGTTTTGTACGTGTGTTGCGTTTCTATATTTCTATTATTCTTGCTAAGATGTTTATTTGGGTCGCATTCAAATGATCAAGGTGTCAACTAATCAACGTGTACGCAAATTTCAAATGAACAATGTGCGCGATGACCAACTAATCAAGGTGCACGGCTTTCAATTAAACAACTTACACGCATTTCAACTAATCAATGTGTCATATAATCGTGGTCTGTTCCAAGTTACGCGCATTTCAACCAATCAATATGGCAACTAATCGTGGTCTGTTCCAAGTTACGCGCATTTTAACTAATCAATGTGCACGAAGACCAACTAAACAATGTCTGCTGCGGGTTATGGTATGCCGCTCTGCAGGCACTGTGCGCTAACTGCACAACTCCTTTAAATTCATAAACGATAAGTAACCTTTCATTATTATTATTTCTGTAAATATTTAAAGATTGTGTAGTTATAAAACTAATCTAGTATTAAGATGCAAGTATTATTCGAATTTTTAAAACTAATTAATACATAATTAGTAAATCTAAAGTAATCTTAGTCTTTGAAAAGTAGTTTGTAATAATACTTTTGAATAATTCTTCAAAATACTACGGTTTAAACTTATCGTTATCTAAGTAATTGTAATGTAGCAATTTTTGGTTATAGCATAGCTCATGAAAGTGTCTTATTATGTCTCTAAATATTTAAACATCGTATTGAGTAACAGTGTAGTCAGTATTTACAAAACGATAGTAATTTTAGAGTGTTAATTTTTAAAACATTTTTCAAAACTCTACTATATTTAACATCATATTGACGCATAATTAATAAATCAAAAGTAATCTTTTTCTTTGCAAAATATTTATTTATATAACCTATATTTTTGTAATATACAAATATTGTCCATATTCATTTGTCAACTTAAAAACAATATATAAATAGTCAAATCCGTTAATTATATTTTAGATGTCATTTAAAATAAATGTATTTGTTAAGAATTTAATTAGGTAAATATTTTAAAACCTAATTCTGAAAAATAGAAACACTATAATCAAACAGCGTGTGTCATTAGATAAGTTTCAAAGTACTACGGTATACATTTATGATAATGTAAGTGTAATATAGCAATAACTTTCGACTTGGTTATAGCATAACTTATAATAAAGTATGTTATTACAATTGTAAATATTTAAACATCGTGTTGAAGGAAAGTGTAATTACAGAACGATAAGTAATGTGATACAAGTTATTATTTTTCAAACGTCTCTTAAAACTATTCTACATATAACATTATATTGTCTCTTAATTAATAAATCGAAAGTAATCTTTCTCTTTGCAAAATAGTTATTATGACTCTCTACATTTGTAACATACCAATATTGTTCATATTAATTTTTCAACTTACAAATACAAAGAGTGAAATAATAGGAAATAATTTTTAGAAAACTAATTATTGTAATATGTATATATATATATATATATATATATATATATATATATATATATATATATATATATTATAACTTAACTTGCCAATACGTTGGGCGTCATATTATAACTTAACTTTGGTTATAATTAAAATTATTTTAAATGTTATTTAATCACCTTACCTATTGAAGTCACCTTTAGGTTATAAAAGAATTAACAATCTTATCAAAACTTTTACCATCACTTGCATTTATTCTTTACAATTAATTCTACACATTATTCCTAATTTATATTAATATAGTGCAGTGACAGGCTTGATGTCTTAACTAACTACAATAATAAGGGTTGACTTCTGAGGCTTTAGATTCAATTAGAATAACAAAAAAACATTAGTAAAATTATATTCTTGCTCTCGGGGTCGCTATTATGGGAACTTTGCTTTAAATTTGAAATGGTGAATAGAATTGTATTTATAAATTTTGATGAATTTAAAATTTGAGTTAAACTAGAAGATAGACGTCTGTTGGCTACACTTTTAATTTAAATATACTTATAGTTCAGACGAGTTCCTGGAATTCTGGCTTGTTCACTTCCGTGCTAACACTTGACACAAAAAACTTACTTTATATAAAAAAAACTTTTACTTTCCACTTTACTAAAATTTACTTAAAAAAAACTATTTAAATTAACAAACTTCTCCCTTTACACTTTCATCCTTGTCCCCACCAACCTGCCTGCCTTGCTCCGAGACCCTCTTTCCACTCCCCCTAGTTCTTAATTTTCTAAACCTAACGGTACATGGTTAAAATTCCCCAGGCTATATCGGCCGCTGGAATTTCCACAAGACTTGGACCTTTGTCTATTTGCCGGACTCCCCTTATAAATTTCCTGGAAAGAATAATGACATGCCTTGGGTACCTGCTTTACCAGCACCAGAAAACTATTTGTATTTCTTTGCTAAAATATTATAGATGATTTATTTCGCAACTAGCTTAATTCAATCTAACGCCTCTTACTTTATGTTATAGAGTCCCCAGAATTTTAAAATTAATTTTGTTTGATTTCTTAAATTTAAATTTTACAATATTTGAATGCTGACATCAAAGAACAATTTGTTTTAAATTCTTCACCAATCTTAAACTTCTAATACATTAAATTTTACTATAGTTAAACCTCTTATATCCTAAACATTTCACTTATAAATATTACATAATTACCAATCACATCATAAAAATTAATACTCTTATTCAAGCCAACAGATTAATAAATTTGTTTATTAATTTATGATTTATATTCACCATTTCTATTTAACTTTGCCATCTAGTTGGGCGACAAATTATAACTTAACTTGCCAATACGTTGGGCGTCATATTATAACTTAACTTTGGTTATAATTAAAATTATTTTAAATGTTATTTAATCACCTTACCTATTGAAGTCACCTTTAGGTTATAAAAGAATTAACAATCTTATCAAAACTTTTACCATCACTTGCATTTATTCTTTACAATTAATTCTACACATTATTCCTAATTTATATTAATATAGTGCAGTGACAGGCTTGATGTCTTAACTAACTACAATAATAAGGGTTGACTTCTGAGGCTTTAGATTCAATTAGAATAACAAAAAAACATTAGTAAAATTATATTCTTGCTCTCGGGGTCGCTATTATGGGAACTTTGCTTTAAATTTGAAATGGTGAATAGAATTGTATTTATAAATTTTGATGAATTTAAAATTTGAGTTAAACTAGAAGATAGACGTCTGTTGGCTACACTTTTAATTTAAATATACTTATAGTTCAGACGAGTTCCTGGAATTCTGGCTTGTTCACTTCCGTGCTAACACTTGACACAAAAAACTTACTTTATATAAAAAAAACTTTTACTTCCCACTTTACTAAAATTTACTTAAAAAAAAACTATTTAAATTAACAAACTTCTCCCTTTACACTTTCATCCTTGTCCCCACCAACCTGCCTGCCTTGCTCCGAGACCCTCTTTCCACTCCCCCTAGTTCTTAATTTTCTAAACCTAACGGTACATGGTTAAAATTCCCCAGGCTATATCGGCCGCTGGAATTTCCACAAGACTTGGACCTTTGTCTATTTGCCGGACTCCCCTTATAAATTTCCTGGAAAGAATAATGACATGCCTTGGGTACCTGCTTTACCAGCACCAGAAAACTATTTGTATTTCTTTGCTAAAATATTATAGATGATTTATTTCGCAACTAGCTTAATTCAATCTAACGCCTCTTACTTTATGTTATAGAGTCCCCAGAATTTTAAAATTAATTTTGTTTGATTTCTTAAATTTAAATTTTACAATATTTGAATGCTGACATCAAAGAACAATTTGTTTTAAATTCTTCACCAATCTTAAACTTCTAATACATTAAATTTTACTATAGTTAAACCTCTTATATCCTAAACATTTCACTTATAAATATTACATAATTACCAATCACATCATAAAAATTAATACTCTTATTCAAGCCAACAGATTAATAAATTTGTTTATTAATTTATGATTTATATTCACCATTTCTATTTAACTTTGCCATCTAGTTGGGCGACAAATTATAACTTAACTTGCCAATACGTTGGGCGTCATATTATAACTTAACTTTGGTTATAATTAAAATTATTTTAAATGTTATTTAATCACCTTACCTATTGAAGTCACCTTTAGGTTATAAAAGAATTAACAATCTTATCAAAACTTTTACCATCACTTGCATTTATTCTTTACAATTAATTCTACACATTATTCCTAATTTATATTAATATAGTGCAGTGACAGGCTTGATGTCTTAACTAACTACAATAATAAGGGTTGACTTCTGAGGCTTTAGATTCAATTAGAATAACAAAAAAACATTAGTAAAATTATATTCTTGCTCTCGGGGTCGCTATTATGGGAACTTTGCTTTAAATTTGAAATGGTGAATAGAATTGTATTTATAAATTTTGATGAATTTAAAATTTGAGTTAAACTAGAAGATAGACGTCTGTTGGCTACACTTTTAATTTAAATATACTTATAGTTCAGACGAGTTCCTGGAATTCTGGCTTGTTCACTTCCGTGCTAACACTTGACACAAAAAACTTACTTTATATAAAAAAAACTTTTACTTCCCACTTTACTAAAATTTACTTAAAAAAAACTATTTAAATTAACAAACTTCTCCCTTTACACTTTCATCCTCGTCCCCACCAACCTGCCTGCCTTGCTCCGAGACCCTCTTTCCACTCCCCCTAGTTCCTAATTTTCTAAACCTAACGGTACATGGTTAAAATTCCCCAGGCTATATCGGCCGCTGGAATTTCCACAAGACTTGGACCTTTGTCTATTTGCCGGACTCCCCTTATAAATTTCCTGGAAAGAATAATGACATGCCTTGGGTACCTGCTTTACCAGCACCAGAAAACTATTTGTATTTCTTTGCTAAAATATTATAGATGATTTATTTCGCAACTAGCTTAATTCAATCTAAAGCCTCTTACTTTATGTTATAATATATATATATATATATATATATATATATATATATATATACATATATATATATATATATGTATATATATATATATATATATATATATATATATATATATGTATATATTTGTTAACTATGATGTTGATGTTTATTGGAATATACTTCTTTGTTAAACATTTTATTAGGTAAATATTTGAAGAATTAATTCTCAAAAACAGAAACAATATAGTCAAATACTGTGTGTCATTAGATTGATATATTGATTCCATTATCATTAATATACTGTATGCCTAAGACAATGTAAAACGTAATTATATGTAAAATTATATGATAATTTTCAATTTAAAAAATCATTTAATTAAGTTAAGGTGATGTAACAGGATAGTAAGTAGGTTTAATTACTTCTTACATTGGCAATATGTTATAATAAAAGAATCGATAAAATTGCATAAAGGTGTTGATTTGTAAAGCAGTTAAATAAAATCCACTACCTTATAAAAATACTATGATATTCCTTGGGTTAAAAATGCCCTGTCCATGTCTTGAAGGTCTTATTAAAGAAACGTCCTATTAAAGTTGTGGGGGACACAGCACTTCTCTGTTATCTTACAGGCTGTAAAGTTTATTGTTAACTTTCAGCCATGGATTTTTTTGTTTTCTAATGTATTTTCAAAGGCATTGTTTATACGGCCTGTCAGTCAACGTGAAACGAAGGGCGTAAGAGCTGGCTCCAAACAAAAAGGGGTATGAATGTCATCATGTTTGTTTACTTACCACATAAATATCTATCTGTCAGCAGAGGTTTTTCGTATTTCCAATTCAGTGTTGTGTTGAGAAGCGTTAGTTACAGACCATACCAACTTATTTGGGTACGTTTTATTGGAATTGTGAAATAAGTTTATAATAACGGTTTACGCGTATACATTTAGTTTCTATTACATTTAGTTTCTTTTATCAGTTGTATTAACTGTGTTTGCTTTAAATTAGTTGAAAAACAAAACGTTAATTGTGTTAATTTACTAAAGCATCAAACGGACCAAAAAGGTAATTATAAACGGTTTGCATATTTTTTTAGTTTAATTATTCCATGTAGCAATTAAAATTAACAAGTCTTTCAGTAATACAATAAGCCTCAAATAGTTAAAGTTGTCATAATGGTTGATAATGTGTAAACGTAAAATGACATTATTTAAATAAACATAACCATCACTGATACATTGAAATTACATTTTTGATCACATATCACTAGTTGTGAGTTCAAATCTTTAATAAGGCGGGCTAAATATTTGTATTGATAATAATATTAAACATTACAAAAAATTACTGTTTAGTGTTAAGATGTTGCGTATTTAAGATATTTTAATGATGTTCATTACAATATTAGTTATTCATTTAAAAAAAAACTCCCAAGAGATATTTCTTACGTTACACCCGTTTCAAAAACATCGGTTATCTTAATCATACTCAAACCATTCATTTAACATGGAAATAGGTTGTCTATGCTGAAACATCTGTGAGAATCAGTTTTTTTTTGTTTTTTTTGTTTTTGTTTTGAAGTTACTGTGTATGCAGTGAAAGTATTAAAAAAACGAAGTATTTTCTATTAAAGTGATTTAAAACCATTGCGTTTGAACTCGAAGTGTAAAATATCAGTACTAATATTTAAATTCCTCTTGTAATATTTCAGTCCAACAATCACACAAGTAGGGTAAAATTTTAGTTTTATTACCATAATTTCCATATTCATTAAAAACGCATTTAGAGCATAAAATGGCCTACTCACTACTTGAAATGAATCTCCTCTAATTCACTAATCACATCCAATTCTCATTAATATAAAGATAAAATCATACAATAATTTTTCTTTTTTCCAAACCCCAAAGACTAGTCAATCTTCCATGATTAATAAATAGTATGAATCATTACATATAATCTGTGCATGGCATGAAATAGTTGTCTGGTCACTGAACAAATGTAGTAAATACTTATCGATTCCATCATCATGTGAGCTACTAGTTTTCACCAAACAATTATAAGTATTTATAAACTTGCCTATAGTAGCACTTACTTATATTTGTTGACACATGACCCGAAACGGCCGTCCTCAACAAATATAAGTAAGTGCTACTTTAGGAAAGTTTATAAATACTAAAACTGTTTAGTAAAATGTATTAAATGTTAGGAAAAAATAAATTATTAAAAGAAATATTACATGAGAAGTAGTTGAAACCAATGTGACAATATAATACGTCAAAATAATTTCCCTATGAAAATATTAAGAGGTT
Organism: Prosapia bicincta; assembly: GCA_036971475.1. Taxonomy (NCBI): domain Eukaryota; kingdom Metazoa; phylum Arthropoda; class Insecta; order Hemiptera; family Cercopidae; genus Prosapia; species Prosapia bicincta. The sequence continues at coordinate 245,551,266 of JBAIZL010000005.1, read as the reverse complement.
TAATGAATTAAGCAAGTGTTGCATTTCAAAATAATAACATTGATGTGAGTTCAAATAGTTGAAAGAAATTTTAATTTTTAAATGTTGGTATACTTACGTTTAACTGGGAATGGAGATTCAATGATGTGAATTCAAATATATTTAAAAAAAAATAATAATTTCTAATTTTTGGGATAGTTACGTTTAACTTGGAATGGAGATTCAATGATGTAAATTCAAATATATTTTTAAAAAAATTTTAATTTCTAAATTTTAAGATACCTACGTTCTAACTGGGAATGGAGATTCATTGGTGTGAGTTCAAATAGATAAAAGCAGTTTTAATTTCTAAATTTTGGGATACTTATGTTTAACTGGGAATGGAGATTCATTGGTGTGAGTTCAAATAGATAAAAGCAGTTTTAATTTCTAAATTTTGGGATACCCTTCTGATGTTGAAACGAAACAATGTGTATGTTGTGGTTCTAAACTAAAAAGAATTAAAAATAAACCGTTAAAAAGGTTTACTAATGTAACTTAAAGAATAAGGAATACATTGACGTCCCGGGAATATATAGGAACGAATATAAATTCTTTTATTTTGTCATTAGTTGATTGTTCATAAATAATTGTTTTATATCTAAGAAAAACAATTAAATAGTGATTTCATTTACAAAGGCTATCTGCCTTTAAAGGCCCTTGTTTATGGTTGTAAGCTTGTGATTTATGGGTGTGAGGTGTAGGATAGGAACTTTGTATAGGAAAGGCGTGTGAGATCCAAATTGTATGAGGTTATTTAAAATATGTTGTTTTTCTAAAGTGTTTGGTGCTTTGCTCTGATTTAGTATGTGTAGTGTGTATAAATTAGTCGTGAGTTTTGTACGTGTGTTGCGTTTCTATATTTCTATTATTCTTGCTAAGATGTTTATTTGGGTCGCATTCAAATGATCAAGGTGTCAACTAATCAACGTGTACGCAAATTTCAAATGAACAATGTGCGCGATGACCAACTAATCAAGGTGCACGGCTTTCAATTAAACAACTTACACGCATTTCAACTAATCAATGTGTCATATAATCGTGGTCTGTTCCAAGTTACGCGCATTTCAACCAATCAATATGGCAACTAATCGTGGTCTGTTCCAAGTTACGCGCATTTTAACTAATCAATGTGCACGAAGACCAACTAAACAATGTCTGCTGCGGGTTATGGTATGCCGCTCTGCAGGCACTGTGCGCTAACTGCACAACTCCTTTAAATTCATAAACGATAAGTAACCTTTCATTATTATTATTTCTGTAAATATTTAAAGATTGTGTAGTTATAAAACTAATCTAGTATTAAGATGCAAGTATTATTCGAATTTTTAAAATTAATTAATACATAATTAGTAAATCTAAAGTAATCTTAGTCTTTGAAAAGTAGTTTGTAATAATACTTTTGAATAATTCTTCAAAATACTACGGTTTAAACTTATCGTTATCTAAGTAATTGTAATGTAGCAATTTTTGGTTATAGCATAGCTCATGAAAGTGTCTTATTATGTCTCTAAATATTTAAACATCGTATTGAGTAACAGTGTAGTCAGTATTTACAAAACGATAGTAATTTTAGAGTGTTAATTTTTAAAACATTTTTCAAAACTCTACTATATTTAACATCATATTGACGCATAATTAATAAATCAAAAGTAATCTTTTTCTTTGCAAAATAATTATTTTTATAACCTATATTTTTGTAATATACAAATATTGTCCATATTCATTTGTCAACTTAAAAACAATATATAAAGAGTCAAATCCGTTAATTTTATTTTAGATGTCATTTAAAATAAATGTATTTGTTAAGAATTTAATTAGGTAAATATTTTAAAACCTAATTCTGAAAAATAGAAACACTATAATCAAACAGCGTGTGTCATTAGATAGGTTTCAAAGTACTACGGTATACATTTATGATAATGTAAGTGTAATATAGCAATAACTTTCGACTTGGTTATAGCATAACTTATAATAAAGTATGTTATTACAATTGTAAATATTTAAACATCGTGTTGAAGGAAAGTGTAATTACAGAACGATAAGTAATGTGATACAAGTTATTATTTTTCAAACGTCTCTTAAAACTATTCTACATATAACATTATATTGTCTCTTAATTAATAAATCGAAAGTAATCTTTCTCTTTGCAAAATAGTTATTATGACTCTCTACATTTGTAACATACCAATATTGTTCATATTAATTTTTCAACTTACAAATACAAAGAGTGAAATAATAGGACATAATTTTTAGAAAACTAATTATTGTAATATGTATATATATATATATATATATATATATATATATATTATAACTTAACTTGCCAATACGTTGGGCGTCATATTATAACTTAAATTTGGTTATAATTAAAATTATTTTAAATGTTATTTAATCACCTTACCTATTGAAGTCACCTTTAGGTTATAAAAGAATTAACAATCTTATCAAAACTTTTACCATCACTTGCATTTATTCTTTACAATTAATTCTACACATTATTCCTAATTTATATTAATATAGTGCAGTGACAGGCTTGATGTCTTAACTAACTACAATAATAAGGGTTGACTTCTGAGGCTTTAGATTCAATTAGAATAACAAAAAAACATTAGTAAAATTATATTCTTGCTCTCGGGGTCGCTATTATGGGAACTTTGCTTTAAATTTGAAATGGTGAATAGAATTGTATTTATAAATTTTGATGAATTTAAAATTTGAGTTAAACTAGAAGATAGACGTCTGTTGGCTACACTTTTAATTTAAATATACTTATAGTTCAGACGAGTTCCTGGAATTCTGGCTTGTTCACTTCCGTGCTAACACTTGACACAAAAAACTTACTTTATATAAAAAAAACTTTTACTTCCCACTTTACTAAAATTTACTTAAAAAAAACTATTTAAATTAACAAACTTCTCCCTTTACACTTTCATCCTTGTCCCCACCAACCTGCCTGCCTTGCTCCGAGACCCTCTTTCCACTCCCCCTAGTTCTTAATTTTCTAAACCTAACGGTACATGGTTAAAATTCCCCAGGCTATATCGGCCGCTGGAATTTCCACAAGACTTGGACCTTTGTCTATTTGCCGGACTCCCCTTATAAATTTCCTGGAAAGAATAATGACATGCCTTGGGTACCTGCTTTACCAGCACCAGAAAACTATTTGTATTTCTTTGCTAAAATATTATAGATGATTTATTTCGCAACTAGCTTAATTCAATCTAAAGCCTCTTACTTTATGTTATAATATATATATATATATATATATATATATATATATATATATATATATATATATATGTATATATATATATGTATATATTTGCTAACTTTGATGTTGATGTTTATTGGAATATACTTCTTTGTTAAACATTTTATTAGGTAAATATTTGAAGAATTAATTCTCAAAAACAGAAACAATATAGTCAATTACCGTGTGTCATTAGATTGATATATTGATTCCATTATCATTAATATACTGTATGCCTAAGACAATGTAAAACGTAATTATATGTAAAATTATATGATAATTTTCAATTTAAAAAATCATTTAATTAAGTTAAGGTGATGTAACAGGATAGTAAGTAGGTTTAATTACTTCTTACATTGGCAATATGTTATAATAAAAGAATCGATAAAATTGCATAAAGGTGTTGATTTGTAAAGCAGTTAAATAAAATCCACTACCTTATAAAAATACTATGATATTCCTTGGGTTAAAAATGCCCTGTCCATGTCTTGAAGGTCTTATTAAAGAAACGTCCTATTAAAGTTGTGGGGGACACAGCACTTCTCTGTTATCTTACAGGCTGTAAAGTTTATTGTTAACTTTCAGCCATGGATTTTTTTGTTTTCTAATGTATTTTCAAAGGCATTGTTTATACGGCCTGTCAGTCAACGTGAAACGAAGGGCGTAAGAGCTGGCTCCAAACAAAAAGGGGTATGAATGTCATCATGTTTGTTTACTTACCACATAAATATCTATCTGTCAGCAGAGGTTTTTCGTATTTCCAATTCAGTGTTGTGTTGAGAAGCGTTAGTTACAGACCATACCAACTTATTTGGGTACGTTATTGGAATTGTGAAATAAGTTTATAATAACGGTTTACGCGTATACATTTAGTTTCTATTACATTTAGTTTCTTTTATCAGTTGTATTAACTGTGTTTGCTTTAAATTAGTTGAAAAACAAAACGTTAATTGTGTTAATTTACTAAAGCATCAAACGGACCAAAAAGGTAATTATAAACGGTTTGCATATTTTTTTAGTTTAATTATTCCATGTAGCAATTAAAATTAACAAGTCTTTCAGTAATACAATAAGCCTCAAATAGTTAAAGTTGTCATAATGGTTGATAATGTGTAAACGTAAAATGACATTATTTAAATAAACATAACCATCACTGATACATTGAAATTACATTTTTGATCACATATCACTAGTTGTGAGTTCAAATCTTTAATAAGGCGGGCTAAATATTTGTATTGATAATAATATTAAACATTACAAAAAATTACTGTTTAGTGTTAAGACGTTGCGTATTTAAGATATTTTAATGATGTTCATTACAATATTAGTTATTCATTTAAAAAAAAACTCCCAAGAGATATTTCTTACGTTACACCCGTTTCAAAAACATCGGTTATCTTAATCATACTCAAACCATTCATTTAACATGGAAATAGGTTGTCTATGCTGAAACATCTGTGAGAATCAGTTTTTTTTTGTTTTTTTTTTTTGTTTTGAAGTTACTGTGTATGCAGTGAAAGAATTAAAAAAACGAAGTATTTTCTATTAAAGTGATTTAAAACCATTGCGTTTGAACTCGAAGTGTAAAATATCAGTACTAATATTTAAATTCCTCTTGTAATATTTCAGTCCAACAATCACACAAGTAGGGTAAAATTTTAGTTTTATTACCATAATTTCCATATTCATTAAAAACGCATTTAGAGCATAAAATGGCCTACTCACTACTTGAAATGAATCTCCTCTAATTCACTAATCACATCCAATTCTCATTAATATAAAGATAAAATCATACAATAATTTTTCTTTTTTCCAAACCCCAAAGACTAGTCAATCTTCCATGATTAATAAATAGTATGAATCATTACATATAATCTGTGCATGGCATGAAATAGTTGTCTGGTCACTGAACAAATGTAGTAAATACTTATCGATTCCATCATCATGTGAGCTACTAGTTTTCACCAAACAATTATAAGTATTTATAAACTTGCCTATAGTAGCACTTACTTATATTTGTTGACACATGACCCGAAACGGCCGTCCTCAACAAATATAAGTAAGTGCTACTTTAGGAAAGTTTATAAATACTAAAACTGTTTAGTAAAATGTATTAAATGTTAGGAAAAAATAAATTATTAAAAGAAATATTACATGAGAAGTAGTTGAAACCAATGTGACAATATAATACGTCAAAATAATTTCCCTATGAAAATATTAAGAGGTTTAATGAATTAAGCAAGTGTTGCATTTCAAAATAATAACCTAACCTATTGTGTTCCTAATATGAATATTTTTTTGTCCATAATTTGGACAGTTGTCATTTAAAATTAATAATCCCAACCTATGGTATTCCCAATTTATTTTGTCAATAATTAGGACAGTTTTCATTCATTTCAAAATAATAACCTAACCTATTGTGTTCCTAATATGAATATTTTTTTGTCCACAATTTGAACAGTTGTCATTTAAAATTAATAATCCCAACCTATCGTATTCCCAATATATTTTGTCAATAATCAGGGCAGTTTTCATTCATTTCAAAATAATAACCTAAACCTATTATAATCTTAATATGTATATTTTTTGTCCACAATTAGGACAGTTGACCTTTTTAAATTAATAATTCTAACCTATGGTATTTCCAATATAAATTTTTCTCCATAATTAGGACAGTTTTCATTTATTTCAGAATAATAACATAACCTATTTTGTTCCTAATAAGAATATTTTTGGTCCACAATTAGGACTGTTGTACTTTTTTCAAATTTTCAACTCCAATATATTGTATTCATCATCCCCAAGGGTTTCAAATGCAGTTATGTGTAACTGAAGATATGTCCATTTCCGTCATGTTTATATTGGTTTTTTGTGTGTAATTAGATGCAATATTTTAGCTATGAATTGTGTAACGTAGGTGAGTACATTTTTCTATCACCACGAGAGGTGAAACAAGCTGAGAGGTTAGAAAAAATCTGCAAAGAGAAAGATTACTTTCGATTTAATAATTAAGAGACAATATAATGTTATATGTAGAATAGTTTTAAGAAACGTTTGAAAAATAATAACTTGTATCACATTACTTATCGTTCTGTAATTACACTTTCCTTCAACACGATGTTTAAATATTTACAATTGTAATAACATACTTTATTATAAGTTATGCTATAACCAAGTCGAAAGTTATTGCTATATTACACTTACATTATCATAAATGTATACCGTAGTACTTTGAAACTTATCTAATGACACACGCTGTTTGATTATAGTGTTTCTATTTTTCAGAATTAGGTTTTAAAATATTTACCTAATTAAATTCTTAACAAATACATTTATTTTAAATGACATCTAAAATATAATTAACGGATTTGACTATTTATATATTGTTTTTAAGTTGACAAATGAATATGGACAATATTTGTATATTACAAAAATATAGGTTATATAAATAAATATTTTGCAAAGAAAAAGATTACTTTTGATTTATTAATTATGCGTCAATATGATGTTAAATATAGTAGAGTTTTGAAAAATGTTTTAAAAATTAACACTCTAAAATTACTATCGTTTTGTAAATACTGACTACACTGTTACTCAATACGATGTTTAAATATTTAGAGACATAATAAGACACTTTCATGAGCTATGCTAGGCTAAAATCCATGGCTGAAAGTTAACAATAAACTTTACAGCCTGTAAGATAACAGAGAAGTGCTGTGTCCCCCACAACTTTAATAGGACGTTTCTTTAATAAGACCTTCAAGACATGGACAGGGCATTTTTAACCCAAGGAATATCATAGTATTTTTATAAGGTAGTGGATTTTATTTAACTGCTTTTCAAATCAACACCTTTATGCAATTTTATCGATTCTTTTATTATAACATATTGCCAATGTAAGAAGTAATTAAACCTACTTACTATCCTGTTACATCACCTTAACTTAATTAAATGATTTTTTAAATTGAAAATTATCATATAATTTTACATATAATTACGTTTTACATTGTCTTAGGCATACAGTATATTAATGATAATGGAATCAATATATCAATCTAATGACACACGGTATTTGACTATATTGTTTCTGTTTTTGAGAATTAATTCTTCAAATATTTACCTAATAAAATGTTTAACAAAGAAGTATATTCCAATAAACATCAACATCATAGTTAGCAAATATATATATATATATATATATATATATATATATATATATATATATATATATATATATATTATAACATAAAGTAAGAGGCTTTAGATTGAATTAAGCTAGTTGCGAAATAAATCATCTATAATATTTTAGCAAAGAAATACAAATAGTTTTCTGGTGCTGGTAAAGCAGGTACCCAAGGCATGTCATTATTCTTTCCAGGAAATTTATAAGGGGAGTCCGGCAAATAGACAAAGGTCCAAGTCTTGTGGAAATTCCAGCGGCCGATATAGCCTGGGGAATTTTAACCATGTACCGTTAGGTTTAGAAAATTAAGAACTAGGGGGAGTGGAAAGAGGGTCTCGGAGCAAGGCAGGCAGGTTGGTGGGGACAAGGATGAAAGTGTAAAGGGAGAAGTTTGTTAATTTAAATAGTTTTTTTAAGTAAATTTTAGTAAAGTGGGAAGTAAAAGTTTTTTTTATATAAAGTAAGTTTTTTGTGTCAAGTGTTAGCACGGAAGTGAACAAGCCAGAATTCCAGGAACTCGTCTGAACTATAAGTATATTTAAATTAAAAGTGTAGCCAACAGACGTCTATCTTCTAGTTTAACTCAAATTTTAAATTCATCAAAATTTATAAATACAATTCTATTCACCATTTCAAATTTAAAGCAAAGTTCCCATAATAGCGACCCCGAGAGCAAGAATATAATTTTACTAATGTTTTTTTGTTATTCTAATTGAATCTAAAGCCTCAGAAGTCAACCCTTATTATTGTAGTTAGTTAAGACATCAAGCCTGTCACTGCACTATATTAATATAAATTAGGAATAATGTGTAGAATTAATTGTAAAGAATAAATGCAAGTGATGGTAAAAGTTTTGATAAGATTGTTAATTCTTTTATAACCTAAAGGTGACTTCAATAGGTAAGGTGATTAAATAACATTTAAAATAATTTTAATTATAACCAAAGTTAAGTTATAATATGACGCCCAACGTATTGGCAAGTTAAGTTATAATATATATATATATATATATATATATATATATATATATATATACATATTACAATGATTAGTTTTCTAAAAATTATTTCCTATTATTTCACTCTTTGTATTTGTAAGTTGAAAAATTAATATGAACAATATTGGTATGTTACAAATGTAGAGAGTCATAATAACTATTTTGCAAAGAGAAAGATTACTTTCGATTTATTAATTAAGAGACAATATAATGTTATATGTAGAATAGTTTTAAGAGACGTTTGAAAAATAATAACTTGTATCACATTACTTATAGTTCTGTAATTACACTTTCCTTCAACACGATGTTTAAATATTTACAATTGTAATAACATACTTTATTATAAGTTATGCTATAACCAAGTCGAAAGTTATTGCTATATTACACTTACATTATCATAAATGTATACCGTAGTACTTTGAAACCTATCTAATGACACACGCTGTTTGATTATAGTGTTTCTATTTTTCAGAATTAGGTTTTAAAATATTTACCTAATTAAATTCTTAACAAATACATTTATTTTAAATGACATCTAAAATATAATTAACGGATTTGACTCTTTATATATTGTTTTTAAGTTGACAAATGAATATGGACAATATTTGTATATTACAAAAATATAGGTTATAAAAATAATTATTTTGCAAAGAAAAAGATTACTTTTGATTTATTAATTATGCGTCAATATGATGTTAAATATAGTAGAGTTTTGAAAAATGTTTTAAAAATTAACACTCTAAAATTACTATCGTTTTGTAAATACTGACTACACTGTTACTCAATACGATGTTTAAATATTTAGAGACATAATAAGACACTTTCATGAGCTATGCTGTAACCAAAAATTGCTACATTACAATTACTTAGATAACGATAAGTTTAAACCGTAGTATTTTGAAGAATTATTCAAAAGTATTATTACAAACTACTTTTCAAAGACTAAGATTACTTTAGATTTACTAATTATGTATTAATTAGTTTTAAAAATTCGAATAATACTTGCATCTTAATACTAGATTAGTTTTATAACTACACAATCTTTAAATATTTACAGAAATAATAATAATGAAAGGTTACTTATCGTTTATGAATTTAAAGGAGTTGTGCAGTTAGCGCACAGTGCCTGCAGAGCGGCATACCATAACCCGCAGCAGACATTGTTTAGTTGGTCTTCGTGCACATTGATTAGTTGAAATGAGCGTAACTTGGAACAGACCACGATTAGTTGCCACATTGATTGGTTGAAATGCGCGTAACTTGGAACAGACCACGATTATTTGACACATTGATTAGTTGAAATGCGTGTAAGTTGTTTAATTGAAAGTCGTGCACCTTGATTAGTTGATCATCGCGCACATTGTTCATTTGAGCGTTGCGTATGTACGTTGTACGTTGGTTAGTTAACACATTGGTCATTTGAAGCAGCTCCGTTTATTTTACTAATGTCATAGATACGTTTCTAGTTTCCTGTGTTGAATGATCTACGCTTTGACCAATGCAGAAGTTAGGATAGTCTGGATGTATTGTATTTGTATGTTTTTTTAAAATTGTTTTTGTTTGTGTGTGTTCGTTGTTTTATCTGCGACTGAGCCATTTGAAGTTGAAAGCAATATTTTGTTGTGATGTATTTTTTGTTTGTTTTTTGCCGTTCGAAAGTATGACTGTTTGAAGTGTTTTTTGTGTTTAACGTTATTGATTATGTTGTCAATGAGTGTGTGTTTGTAGCCGTTTTTTGGGGAGTGTGTTTTATTGGGTTCAGTACATCGTAGTATTTTTGTCTCATTACTTAGGTGGTATAATATGTGGCTAAATGCAGCGAGTTTGTGTTGTGTTGAAATGATAAGTTGTGTATCATTGTATCAGTGGTTCTGATTTCCTGTATATTTTGAAGTTGTGTTTGTTGTTAAGATTTGTAATTGTAAGGTCTAGTGAGTTTATTTATGGCTGCCTTCTATTTCGAAGGGGAATGTTAGATTTTTGTTTCTTGTGTTAATGTAATTGAGTAGTTTTTCGAGTTTTTTTATACAGTTTTTTCTCTTGGTTATAAATTAATTATTTATGAATATAATGAGTAAATCAAGCTGATTACAGCACTTTGATAATATCGATGATGAAAATTAATAATATTAATTTTTTTTGTCCGTACTTCATGTGAACATTCTACAAATATATCTTTATCACAGATAGATTTTTCATTGTTTTATACAGTGAAAATAAATGTGCCACATAAAAGTTGAAGGATGTGAACAAGGATAGCAAAATTGAAAAGAAAACGTAGAGAGTTAAAGAATATTTCTAGAGCAGAAGTTGAAGAATAATGTGTTGAGCAGAAAAGCTTGCCTTGGTTTATTTTGTATTATTTCTGTTTGTTATCTATATCCACAACTACTGTATCTTATTATTATTCCTGCTTTATTTTCAATTAAATTCCTTCTATTAGCTCACACTCTCCTGATGATGATATATATATATACAGTAAACTCCCGATTATCCGTGGAATAGGGTGGCCCGGCAACGCCGGATAACGACTTCCGGGATAATCCGTTATGAACAAAGAATACGCAAAACGATCGATAATCGATTATTATACCATAAGTTACACAAATAATGACCCCGGTTAATGCAATTCACAAATAATCTTCAGAGGACAAAATAAATAGACTACAGAAAATAATTTAAAATGTCGATGTATTATAACATCATGTACATTTATAAGTCTAACTATTTACAATACGTACATAAGTATATGTCAAAAGTAAGTATGTATGTACATATTTAATTTCCTTTACAAATAATACAAAAAAAATCTGTCACTTTCGTTTGTTTTCTTTTGTGAGCATTGACTTTGTGAGATCTAACCCTTTTGTCGCACAGTGTTTACTTGTGTCACAAAGCCATAAAGATGGATAATGTATATGACAGACATGGATAATGCTTATGTCACGTCCTAGACTATTTATAGCCGAGATTAGCTGACATTTGTTTACAATCTTATGATACGCATTAGGTTATCGGGGGTCCAAGCATTTTGTCATTGCCTCTTATATACAGTAATCTGCTCGCCCTTTTATTTTGCTGGCCCGCGTCGGGATGCTTCTCTTTCAATGTAAAAATTAGTACGTACATATTTACATATCTATTCCCTTCATCTTAACTTCTATTAAGCCTTATATGTATTTACGTCGTAATTCACCGTTTGGAAATTTAAACACATGAATCTGATTGGAATAAAAACTGGATATATGTAAAACAATGGCAGACCCCGGATAATCCGCGAACCGGTTAAACCGACCACGGATAATCGGGAGTTTACTGTGTATATATATATATATATATATATATATATATATATCGTGCACAAATTTTCAATCGTTAATGAAATACGTTTATATTCATCCAATCGAGTTTAAATAAATTTGTTTAAACCTATACTGGATTACAATTGATGTTATTAAAGTTTTTTTCAAATATTTATTAAATAACTAAACTATAAAAATTTGGTGTCTATCTGGATTCGAACTGTGAATCTTAATGTTCAAAGTCTAGTGCATTTTGGCACTGCGCCAACTTTCCAATACCAAGAAATGAATTTCTCACTGACATGTACACATTTTTTCCCCCATCTGGTTGTCTTCGAAACCTCTATTGCACAATCCTAAACTGTTGCCATGGTTACCACAAAATATAAATAGTGCTTTAAGGTAAAAATGAATGAAACGAATAAAATAAACAAACTGGAAATAAGCAAACAATAAAATTTTTTTTCTTCCTAGACCTCAGTAGGAATCTACTTAAAAATGTTTTAAAAATATTACTTGTTTGTAAAAGCATATAAACGATTATGTTGTTCTGGGACTAGTCAGTGTTCATATAATTGAAAATCAACATAAATAATAATGAAAAAGAAAGTGACATATAGGAAAAAATAGATTATCATTTTTTTAATAATTCATATAAAAATCTTTTTTTGAATAATGGTCATTTTACTTATTCTTTTGACAGCATATTCACTAATCAAAATGAATTTATCTGTAAACCAACAGTTTGTATACCAAGTAACCACTTTAAGAAGTAATTTCAAGGACTTGTACCTCTAAAAATGGTTTCCTAGTAAGTGAAATGTATATTAAGTGTTGGTTTGTAGTTAAAAAATTAATTTTGTTATGATTTTTCGGTGTTTATTTAGTACTTAGGTACTATAAAGAGCAGGCCCGACCAGAGAAATTTCGGGCCTCTGGGCAAACATGAGTACAAGCCGCAGGGCAGACATGAGTATGGGCCCCTTTATTACTTCAAACACGTGCCTGTACAACCCTGTATTTTTCATGACATTATAAATAAATTATTGTTTCCGTGTTAAAAACACAGTAAGCTTGGAACTAGGTTTACTGAATCCAAGCTGGGTATGTTTAGTTTTATTAAAATAATCTGTTGTTCGTTTACAACAACTAAGACATTCCATTTTGTGTGAATAGAACATTTCATTTAAATAGGTATTACTTTTCCATTAAAAGCTTGAACAATTGTACATTGCACTTTTTATACTTTATTGATATAATGTTTTTATCTCTTCGGGCCCCTTCGCATTTGCCCCCCTCCCCTCTCTGGGCGGGCCTGATACGGAGGCCACTATTTATACAGCGTGATGCGGTGGTTATAAGAACATGTAATTTTAAAAAAAAATCCTCTAATCAACAGTAGTCTCTTTATAATATGAAATCACTGTTTATTTTGTTTAATTTAAGATATTTTTATGTATCCCAAGTTAAACGTAATATGAATAAAACTTTTTAAATTTTCTTTATGATTTTCAAAACTCAATATTAATTTTAAAATAATTCTAAAAGTATTTTTACTTTCAAATCATAAAATGAATTTACATTAACATTATATTACAGAACCTAACTTTTTCTGTTGAACATGTTACATACCAACAAATACATTAGTATGTTTGATAGTAATCTTTACTATTATATACATATTTAATAGTGTGTGTGTGTGTGTGTGTGTGTGTGTGTGTGTGTGTGTGTGCGCGCGCGCGTGTTACTCAATCTCGTAAAAACTACTGGACCCATTGAGCTGAAATTTTACATGGACATCCTTATGGTCTCTAGTTAACTCATGGCATATTTTTGTTTAGAAATTCCGTCAGAGCACTATCTCACTGGCTTTGAAAACTCCCTTAACACTCAATGGTCTATACTACATTAAATACTTGTCTTTGCTTAATCAGCTGATAACCACCTGTAAAAGTCACTTTTAAACACATTTAAACCGCTGATAGTAATTGTTTGTTGTTAATCACCTTACGAGGTTAGTTATACTCTACAAATGTTATCTTACAAGCAGAAGCTTTTCCTTCTCTTGGTTTTCTAAAACAATAATTGGTGAATTTATAGTCTGATATATTTACTGGGATTCAATCTATACTATTATATAAAAATCGAATGGTGTCTGTCTCTGTGTGTGTATCAATTAACTATACTCCATTATATACTTGGCTTAATCAACTGATAGTAAATATGTGTTGTGTGTAACTGTAAAAGTTAGTTTTAAATACAATTAAACAGCTGATAGTAAATGTTTCTTGTTATTCATCTTCCAAGATTAGTTATACTTTACAAATATCAGGTTACAAGCAGAAGGTTTTCCTTCTCTTGGTTTTTCAAAAAAATAATCGGTAAGTTTAAAAAACTATAGTTTGATATATTTATTGGGATTTAATTTCAGTAGATTAAATTCAACCCAAATACAAATACAAATTAAATCAATACAAATATACTCCCACCCTGTATGAAGGACGGGTACTCTGCTAGTAATCAGATGAATCTAAGTTATTTCCCAATGTTTCAGATTTAATGAGATGCCATCACTCTTAGAAGCTATTGAACAGAAGTATGGCCATAATGGCGAAGTCTGTGAGTTGGATTTACCTATTGCGATCTACGTTCCGAAAAAGAGCCCTCGCAACTGCATTCCATCGTTACTAGTCCTCAATGACTGCAGCATAGATTCTGCAGGCAATGAAGAACTTTTGCAAGACAAATGTGAGAGAGTAGAGGAATTAGACTTAGCACAGAACTGCCTTACAAGATGGACAGAGGTAAATTCAATTTAAAACAAGTTGTATTTATGATATTTCTTTGGTTATAACACAACACTTAGTAAAAATGTTAATTGTTTTATAAATAATATGTATATATTTTATATAATTTTGCACTATTAGGTTAAGTATTGCACATAAATAACGGCTTGTGGTACTAGTTGACTTTTGTAGTAGATAACGTAGAAGAAGCTAACCTATTTTGTTACGTTATGTTACTATTCGGTCAGATTAAGTTATATTAACAACTATCAAACACTCTGTATAGCAGTTCACTCGTAAGCTGGCGCGCGATTGATCGATAGAAAACAAAGAGCCCAAAGCCAAAGAACTAAGCCCTATTAAAAAACATTGGTTTTAGTAGTACGTGTTGCATCAAAGGCCATCGTTAAGAAATTGTAGGGATTGTGGTCGAATAGAAAACTGATATAAGTAAATTTGTTCAAAATTTTATGTAGATGATCTGGTCAATATGACAAATAAAGTAAATTAATATTTATAGCGGCTTTTTGACCTTGTCAAATCTACATTATTGTAATATAAATACTATACCTCATATTATAAAGCTGTGGAATGGTCTTTTGCTCCTCTATACTCATACCTGCTGCCCCCTCCCCCGCCTATGCTAGCCCTTCGAGGTACACCAGCTTACGTGTGATCAGCTATAATTCAGCTTTTTATTTGTTTAAGTATATCATAAATAGTTAATTTTGAAATACTTAATACATTTAAGATTTTCCTAATTTAAAGTACAAATACAAACGGGCTATAATTGTAAACAGTAATAATATTACAAATTTAAAAGTGTGAGTAAAATGATTACCACTAATTTTCAAAAATTAAATGCTTATTTTCAACAAGGGTGGCTGAGAAAATATTTATTGCATGTATTATATTATTTTTTTAATGCAGTATCTCTTAAACTGTGTTACATGCATACAGTACCTCTAAACAGTATGTTATTGGATGTCTTTTTGCTAATAAACAAATATTTTAAATAATATGAAGAAGCCGCATCTCTGAAACACTGATGAAGATTGCTTGTTCAGTCTAACTAGTAAGTGTTTGATACATGTAGTTTAATTATAAGTTTCATAAGTGATTGTTTCCCTAAGTTCAAACTTAAAGGGGATGATGTCGTCATAGGTAGCAATATCCACGAGAAAAAATTATAATGCTTGGTAAATTCCTTTGATTGGCTGAAGATCTGTACTTGTCAGTCAGTTGTGGACATTACTAGACCCAAAAGAAATTTGCGGTTGAGTCTTTTCTTCAACAGTATTTTGTGTTAGGTACCAGTTGTTCTTTTAGGCTGTTCGTAAGAGGGTATTCCTTAAAAAATATTATATCTAATTACTAAAATCAAATATGTGAATCTCTAAATCTTTTATTTTAATTTCAATTTTAATATTCTTATTTTACACTCATATATTTTACACAATAAAGAGTAACTATCTGTGTAATATCAGTTGTTCAAATGGGAAGTAATCATAGTGTAAATAAAAGCAAACTTGTTTGTATAATCATGTGATGAAAAGGTATTAAATTCTTTTGGGATTATATGATCATATTTATCATGTATAACTGGGACAAAAATCTGTAAACAAATTCTATAATCAAAGAACACTAACTAAATATTAAATTGTAAAATTATTTATTCCTCTGAAATGTGTTAGTTCAAGTAATGGAAACAATAAGAGGAACTTTAGAAGTTTCTCGTAAATTAGTTTTTGAAGTGAGCTGTAAAAATAATTTTAAACATTATAACAAAAACTAAATCTTCTAATTCAGATTGTGAATATTGTAAAGATTGGAATGAAAAACATCTTTGAATATGTTAAACTCGACATTGGACAGCAATTGACTTTAAACTACATATACAAAAAAACACTAAAATTAACACTTCAGGGAGGGAAAACAAATACATCACAATACCATACATAAACAGAACATTAAATAAAAGATCACACAAATTAAAAAAACAGGATACAAAATAGCATACAAAGCTAATAACAATTTACAATACAAAATACAACACTACACCAACAACAAAGATAAATTACAAGCAACAGGCATATACAAATTAAACTGCACATAATGCAACAAATTCTACATTGGGAAAAGAAGTTACAGATTCAAACAAAACGTCGAGGAACACAAACAGAACACCAACTCATAATTCTACAATCACATAAAAAAAACAGGACATAAATACACAAACATTTACTATAACATAGAAATCTTGCCCATCAACAAAATAGGACCACATCTTACACACTAGAGCAATATGAAATTTACAAAAAACACAAAGTACAAACAATTAAACAAACAAACCTCATATAAATCACATATACTCTTTGTTGCTATCGAAAACCTGCTATTAAAACCTTCACAGCTTAACCTAACAGCTCCAAGCAGAAGACACTGATGAAGATCGCCATATATCGATCGAAAATGTTCTGTCTCAGTAAGTTTACAAATTTACCAAATTTAAAGTTCGGATAGTCATAAACTGACGTTAAAGTGATGGAAACAGAAATTTAAAATTATATTTGGATTGATTGGTTACTCATCAATTGGTCAACTGAAAAACAACACAATGGAACTAGTTTTATAAGATATAAGTGAAGACATATCTTATCTAATAAATGTTCATTTGAGATAGTGTTGCAAACTGGTTCAACTCCAGCACACTTGCAAAGTATAAGATTGCAAAATTTTGAAACTATTTCTTTCCTTCATGGTAATTTAACGCTTTCCGGTTTGAAAATTGCAAAAGAAACTTAAACTGAATTAAATACAGTTTTATTTTCAAAATGTTTACAGATCACTATGAAGTAACCAATAATTACATTATTAGGTAACGAGCCATTTCAAGTAAAGTAAAACTGTAATAATTATGTATTAAAAGTCAAGGATTCCTCTGGTGCAAATGGACAATGCAAAGAGTGAAAGCTATGAAACTGGGCCATGGTATGTCATGTCCAGTGAAGTGAATAGCTAACACTTATATTACAATCAACTTTACTAATCCGTGATATAATACTTTTGAATTAGATAATAGTTTCGTAAAATTACATCTTTGTTTAAAAAATATTTTGAACAACCTTGAACATAAGTGGAAGGTTTTGTGGCAAGTTATTTTATGATTGTACTTTTTCATACATTCTCGGACTGTACAGGTACTTAATGGTACAAGTATTCTTATATTTCCATTTCCAATCTGAAACAAGTTTAGATTACGTTAGGTTTTTAAATTATGAAAAACATTTCATATTTTAGGAAAAGTTACAGAATAGGAAAATGATTAAAGTTGACAACATTTCTTGAATTAAATTTCTGTAAACAGGTACCATAAGACTGAAAGATGTCTAATTTTTGAAGACCAATGAATAAAGCCAAAACTTGTGGTCCAAGGTAAACTTTGTGTGCAAAGGTAATACCAAGAATTAACTATCTGCAGCACATATAGGCTTATCCTTATAGCTACGGTAGTAATATATTTACAATATTATGTAGAAATTATCATCACATATATTCTAAGTTGCTGTTAGGATCTACACAAATCTGCCAAGAGCAGATTAAATTAAATAAAATCATATTTATTTGTTCCTTTCTCATTCCTAGTACAGACGACAATGTAAAAATGACTTTAACAAAGTGTGTTAGTAACCTTATGAAATAGGATACGAATGAAACAAGATATATGTCATACTAAACTCAATAAAAACTTTAAATAGCTTACATTTATTAAATAGCATACAAAAGATATGTCTAATTACCCAACAAACCATCAGAAAAAAAAATTTGAAGACAAATTATTTATTTAATAATTTGATCCACCTATAAATAATAAAGATGGATAAAGTTCGTTTATAGATACACTTCTTGTTGTAGGTACTGTGTATTTTGCGACAGATGCCATTACTTAAGTTTGCCAATTTAAGTTTCAATAACCTGCATGAAGACTTATCTAGACTCAAAGGAGATTGCTGCTTTCCTCACTTAACAAATCTGGTCCTTAACAACACACACGTGGATTGGGCAAGTGTCAGACATTTCCTTGCTCTCCTCCCAAGGTAAGCAACATTTGCCTCACAGTTACTTTTATTTTTAGATTGGCAAATGAATACTTAACATTATTGTAGTTTATTGTAGGATTCCTTGTATGATTAATTTCATATAACGAAATCACAGTTATTAGGAAATTTAGTGTTTGGATTTAATGAACTTTTAATGAATTAATCTATCTTACATCTATAATAATTGAAATAATTACAGACTTAAAGCTAAAAACACAAAACTTAATCACTGAATCAGTATTTGCAGGTTTGAAGGTAGAAATGCATCTTGCTTTTGTGGTTCTTCACTCTTTTATTCAAAAGATGTCCATAAAAATGTCTAAAATGAAATTAAGGTAGTAATACTTCGAAAAAACTTATTAACTATGAAATATTTCAAACACAAGCTGACTAATATATTATTTCATATTTTACTTATTAAAAGTGAATTTTTCCACAAATTTCTTTGGATCAGAATAAGATTAAGAAACTTTTTTTTTGCCTAAGAAACTATTAGTTTTTGTAATCAGAGAGAGCCTAATAAATCGGGTAAATACTTTATAGTTGCTTGTTATAATCATCTTGAATTCTTTTATCTTGTTATTTTATCATCTTGTTACCTTTTACAATCACTCTTGGAAGCGACAGAAGAGGAAGAAAGCATTGTAGGCATTTTGAAACAAATATACTTAAGGAAGTTGTGTATTGTATAGCCGAATCATGTATAGCCAAATAAAAGAAGAAACATCAAGTAAGTCGTGGAAAAAAGTATTGAGTCATAATAAAACTGTTGACTGTCTTATTGATCCACAAGAAGAAACAGCTTTAACATTTCCTATTAAGAAATTTCCAGGTTGTGAAAATGTCAGTGATGAGGACGTAATTCAATAGACGAGTAAGAGCCAACCTAAGTAAGTAACGATAATACATGTTTCGACTAATGAAATGATACAAAAAGCTACTAAAAGCAGTGACGACAAGAATAAAGATGAAAGTTCGTCCAAGAAAGTACTAAAAGGGAAAATTAGTCACAATGAAGGAACGACCACCTTGGAAACTGTATTACGGTGTATTGAACAACACACAGACCTATTCTTTCTAATGTACTGGAACGAATTTCCGTGTAGTTCGAGTTTTTGGTAATCTGAGGGGTCTTGGTCCCATCTACTTTGAATTATCGAGACTCTACCCTGTAGAGTCTCTCTCTCTCTCTATATATATATATATTCCAAATAAGCTTTAAGCTCTACTAGAACTAACCTAATATATATATATATATATATATATATATATATATATATATATATATATATATATATATATATATAAGGTATTTATATGTTACCTTAATATTCTATTCTATCAGAGTTACCTTTTTAAAAATTCAAACGCATAATGTTCAGTCAACGGTTTTTGTTGTTTTCTTCTGCTTTCTCACGCTAATTTCACGAGTTCCCACACTCTACCAGGTTTTAACCTTTCCCATACTTTCTCTGGTTTTTCCAGAATTACTTGAACCTTAGAAATAATCTTCTTGGTTCTTTTGTAAACACGTACCAGAGACTGGTTTAATACTCTAACTGAAATATACTATGTTTAAGCCCTCTATGTTGGATTTAATGCACTTCCTTTGTCGACTATTTTCTTAATATTTCTAACTTATTATTATTTTGAATATTACTAATTTTGCCATATGCATCATATGTCTATGTTATAATTTATATGTATTTATTTGTCATATGTTTTTAATATTTACTGTAGCTATATATTATTATAAATATATTAAACATCTAATATATATAAGTGTTTCCTTTGTTATTTTCTCAATAAATTCATTGAATAATGTAAAAACTATTACTGTTTCTAATAAAATTATCTGTTTAGTGACAAATCTATTTACGAAAGTTCAGCCCCATATGAAGGCAATGTCAGGCTTATATTTGCCATACATATGTGTTTGTCAGAAATACCATGTTAATTGTGGTATTTTACACATAGACATTTTGAAAACATCCAATTTTCCCATGTTTTTGTTACACTTGAAATTACCTCCCCTACAACTTACAAATAAATTACCATCTAGTATTAACTTTCAATAAGTAGTTTTAAAAGTGTAATGATTCTTAAAGGTATGTTTCTTTAAAAGTAAATAGAGTGAAACAAGGATAATTTGAAGGTTGGCTCGAATTCCAGGGCACTAGTGATTGCCTTAAAATAATTCTCTGTAATTGGTTCGATGTTTCGTGTTTGGTGTGTAAGCAATGATGGGAATTCTGTGTGAGTGGTGTCAACTAAGAGATCGACAGTTATCGAGTGTTTAATGTGGATGTGTAGTCTGTTTTCTAAAACAACAGAGACCAGTGACATGATATCTGAAAACGATCATAGAGACAAAAAAACTAGATTGCTTTTGACTGAAAGGGTACATTCCAAAATTCATAATTAGAATCTTTGGTTAATTCGAATTTTTTCATTAATCCCTTCAGCTTTAAATTATCCAAGTTCTACTGTATTTCACCATCCTAGCTGAAATGCATTTGGAAAATAGTTTTTCGAAGATAGTCATACTAAATAAATGATCTTTTACCTTTGTAGAAAATAACAAATTTTGTAATTACTCGTATGTTAAAGGATTAGGTTTTTTGTGTTTGCTTTGTGTAACTTTGTCCCAAAATGTTTTGAGAAAATAAACAATTGTAATCAGCTACTGATATCAAGAATATGTAAGCTCCAATGCAGTACTAAATGTTTAATAAATTGTATGCATCTTTTACATTATAATAACATTTAATTTTACAAATAAAATGTTCAATTTTTTCTTACAATTTTACTTTGAAATGTTACAAAATTACAACTTCACATTGGATGTGTTAAACAAAACTCCTTAACCCAGCAGGCTTAGTTCAATATTACATCAGTTAAAATTTATGCACAAGTTAAAACACAATACATTTAATTAAACAATAGCTTGTTACCAGTAGGTGTATAACAAGTATTCACAAATCATGTTACCTTGGAATAGAATAAAAGAGGTTGATCTGCAGGTTATGTTCAGTATTAATTGACCTTGATTTATTCTAGTAGCAATTGTGTGACACCTAAAGTTTATTTATTAACTTTAAACATTAAACTGAATTCAAATAAGTATATCTATCTTGTCCTAAATATACTGGGAGTTTAATTTAAACAAAGCCTTCTAAACATAACAATAAAATCAATTTGAAATTATGTGAATGTTTTTAACTTTTGTAAATATTTAAGTCTATAGGCTACACATTTAATTTTGTATTACACATTATGCTTTTTATATTTAGTAGGAAAGGGTTTATTATCTTCATAAAAATTGTAGTTTTATAAGCTATTTATAATGTTTGCATAGCAATAATCTCGTGAATTTCCTTAGGGGATAATTTGTAAATGCACTGCCATTGAATCTATCAATGACCAGTAAATTCTTACACAGGTGATTTTTAAAGTCAATAAATTCAGTTAAACTCTTGAATTTTGTAGTCCATTACGTTCGGTGAAGTTTAATTAATCACTTTAACATTAGTTTATGACTGTCCGAACTTTAAATTTTGTAAAAACTTACTGAGACAGAACGTTTTTGATCGCTATGTGGCGATCTTCATCAGTGTCTTCTGCTTGAAGATGTTCGGTTAAGTGGTTACGGTTTTAGAGGAAGGTTTTCGATAGTATCAAAGAGTAGGTGTGATTTGTATTGAGTTTGTTCGTTTAATATAATTATACTTTGTGTTTTTGTGTCTGCAAATTTCATATTGTTCTAGTCTGTTGAGACAATCCTTTTTTGTTTATGTGTAAGGTCATAAAATATTTAGTAAGTATTGACACTTTAATAATGCTTATTATTTTGTAGATAATTTTATATGCAGTTAGCCAGTTCTTCCCTGTTTATCAGACCAAAAGTATTTTCAATTCATCAACTATATGTTCTCTATAGTTGTAAGGTCAGATATTCATGAATATTGTTTAGTTCTTGTGTCATTAAATAACTAAAAATACATAAGGGGTATATAATTTCTAGTTTTAGAGTTACAAGAAAAATCTTATCTGCTAAAATATTTCAATAGACAATTACTAAAACACTTTTAAATATTTATAAACTTACCTATAGTAGTACTTATATTTGTTAAAGATGGCTGTTTAGAGAGATGTGTCCCATTGTCAGTTCAGATCATGAGTTACGTTCTGAGTTGACAATGGGACACATCTTTTGAAACGGCCGTCCTCAACAAATATAAGTAAGTGCTACTATAGGCAAGTTTGTATATATTTACAAGTGTTTTAGTGAAAACTAGTAGCTCATGGAAGATGGAATTAACAAATATAAAGACAATTACTTTTCTATCAATCATAGGAAAAAGGAAATGCTAATTCCTTTCTAATGGTAATTGTAAACGTTATACTCAAAAGAGTTACCTAATCTAATTGAGCGTCAAATCTAGATAATTTTCCTTACTTTCTAAGATTTTCTTGAAACCATAATAATCACCAACTCTTAGGAGATCAACATCAAGTTTATCTACAGACTATTCATTTATTAAAAACACGTAAAAATTTTACAACATGGCTGTAGTAGCACTTACTTATATTTGTGGAGGACGTCTGTTTCGGGACATGTGTCCCATTCTCAACTCAGACCGTAACTGATCTTAAGGTTTTTGTAGGTTAGGGTGGGGTGGGACATTATAATGGGTGTATTTGGTGAGTATTAGGAGTTATGATGACGATAAGTGTGTGTGAGTTAAAATCTAATTGGGTGTTGAGTATGTGTGTAGGGTGTAGTTTGAAATGTTTGTATATTTTGTATTGTTCGGTTGTGTATCGTTGGTTATTTTTGTATTCCTTATGAAGAATGTGTAGGTTAGATTTTATGCTTATAAAGTCATGTTTTGTTGATATAAGATGTTAGGCGAAGTTTGATTGGTAATTATTGTTTGTTAGTTCATTTATATTAGCAGTTATTTTACAAATATCATTATTAAAATAGTAATGAATTTTATTTGTTGAAAATTTAAGGAATGTCATTAACAAAGATAAAATTATAACCCTTAGTTGACATTTTTGGTACACCATTTTAAAAAAGGATATACAATATGCTCAGCACCTTGCTTTATATGACTTCTAACCAATGTTTATTAGAAACTGAATTCATAAATTCAATCCATCTTTGACATTTTCTGAAAAAAACAACTATGGCCTTTGCCCAATATTTATGTAAACATTCGGCAAAATAAATTATTAAGTAAATTCCAATCAGTATTTTAGGTGTCCCCAATTGTGTTACAAATGTACCCGAAACCTTGGCCGGAGGGTGCTCAATAACTTTCCACAGTTTCATGTCGATCAGATGAATGGTATAGCAGTGCATAAAGGATAGACAGATATAACTCATTTATATATATATATATATATATATATATATATATATATATATATATAAAGAACAAAAGTCAAAATACAAATACTAGAATTAAATAAAATGTATTAATCGTAATAAAATGTATTATTCATAATACGAATAATAATTCTTGTATTATTTGTATTTTGACTTTTGTTCTTTTTTAATACACAAGAAAACATATTGCGATATTTATATATATATATATATATATATATATATATATATATATATATATATATATATATATATATATATGTATATATATATATATATATATATATATATATATGTATATATATATATATATATATATATATATATATATATATATATATATATATATATATATATATATATCTTAAACAATATTGACCTTATTAGCCTATATAAGTATTTATATTACCCTTGTATCAATAATTTTTATTTGATTACTATTATAAATTTAAATAATTTTGTTTAACCCTTAGCGCTCGGATTTTTGTAACATGCTTTGCTTCCCCACTTGTAATTAAATTGGGACAAATTCCTCACCTGCAGGTTGCATTATTCTTTATGGAAAACTTTGTTTTCTCTTACTTGATTTTAGTAAACTAAGCTATTTTTATTCACTAATACTGTATGTACATGATTTTATTATCTTATTTGTAATTTTGCAGAGTATATCTTTGAAAACAGTCTTCCGGATGATGTCCTGGTTTTCTGCCGCATGTTTTGTAGTGAAAAACTGTTTCCCTTCTACCTCCTTTTATCTTCCTGTTACTGCAAACTACACAATCCTTAGAAGTATTTTTATCATTGGAAAAGATTAAATGTAATTTCCAATTCAGTCTCTCTTCTTTGTCAGTAGTTGACGGCCGACCCCTCTCCCTACACGGGTTATTCCTGATATCACCAATGCGTTCCCTCACCAAGTTTTGGCGAAAATATTTTTTTAACAGGATTTTCTTTCATTTCCTTTTTTTTTGTTATTATAGATAATAAAACTATTTACTACAGCTACATCTAATAGCCAGAAAAACATTGTCCTTCACCATTTATTTGTTCGTTTTGTAAAACTGCACGGTTCATTATATTGAACAGCTAAATATATACCTCCCATAAACTGGTTATATTTACAAATACCTGTTGGTTTAGTTATTTTGTTTATGAAACTGAACTACATTCTAATAAATCAGGATCAAGTAAAAGATCAGGAATTTCAGAATCACTAATTGCACGTGAAGCCACGGCAAACTACGAGTAACAAATAACCGGCAAAACTGTAACCTACTTGCAGCTTACAACGTAACGGCAAACTAGATTTTGTGATGACTCGCATATTCCTAGGCATTTTCAACTTAGTTCACATTATTTTCAATAGAGTGTAGCTCCAAACGTTAAAAGATTGAATGTCGTGGGCTTCGCCGCAGACGAGTTATAGGCATTTGAAAATCGTGTCGGGTGACCCCCGACATACGAGTAAACTTCAATATACGCTAGGCGGGGCTCCCCCGACAGTCGAGTGCTAAGGGTTAACTATGTTTTCTATGTGTTTATGTTCTATTGATTACAATAATTTTATCTGCTGTATGATGGCAAATCTGTATTTTTATCATAAAAATTGCTTATGGTAATTTTAGACACAGAGCAACTATGAATTTGTGTCAATCTTGTTTATAAAATATAGTTGTTTATATATATATATATATATATATATATATATATATATATATATATATATTTATATTTATTGCTTTTCCGATTTGACCACTTAGAAAGAAGCAAAGATATAAATGATCAGTCATTCTTTGATGAAATTGGGCAGTGATTGAGTCTAGCTTAATGGCAACTTAACACTCAAGTTTATATCTTATGCCTTAACTGAAAATATAAGATAGTGAATACAAATAATCATTGAAAAAGGTTTTAATTTAACAGTCATACTTTCTTAATTTAGATATGTAGTTGAAACTATTAAATAAGTTGTGTTTAAGGATTTATGTTGTTCTAAAAATAATATTTCAACGTCAATAATGAAAAAAAATACTATTTATAAACAATTCTAACAGGAACCATTCTTTTCTCTTTATAGCCTTGAAGAGTTACACTTGAGTCTAAATGACTTCAACAGTGTTGAGCTTGATGACGAGCTGTCAGATAAACCTCAGTTACAACATCACAGAGTGAAAAAATTACACTTTACAGGTAAATTATTTACTGAAAGATGAAAAAAGTCTATTCAGTAAAATTAAAATCTATTTTTTTTACATTTTATGAATTTTTCTTGGTTAGTTAATTTTAGAGAATTTTCATGAGCTTTATCATTAATTGTTTTGTTCACATTGCTTTGTACTGATAAGAAGTTTTATTTTTAATAAGTATATTGTAATTTGCCTTTGTAATCAATCACCGTTGATAACCTTTTAAATTGCAACATGTCCCTGCCCTGATATGGCCCCTGGCAGCAACACATTTTTGAAAGATTTTTACCTTTTTCTAATTTTTTTTCAGTTTATCTCTAATTTTTCAAATTATAGTAATATATGTTATTTTTTATTCACTTTTTTTCTTATGCTAACCAAACTTTACCTTACGTTTACTGATAATTTCTTTGTTAAAAATTATCTGTTAATATTTTTTTTGTAAAATAACTATTCATTGTAAAATAGGTACAAACTTAAAAACTATCTGTAAACATGTGGAAAAACCCTTAGACTTTAGACACAAAAAAATGATGACTATTTACACTGTGTCGTATTTACCGTCCACATAGTTGCAAAAATTTAACCTAGAATACAACACAATACACAGGAAAACAAATCATAAACCTACGTCAATGCTAATCTAAGAGAAATGGTAAAACGTACATATACAGGAATGTTCCGGCTGGCCGTTGCAGGATCTCATGTACTGGGACGTGAATTCTAATCATTAGTTTAAAAGTATCTTGCTGAAACTAGTGTTACTGCCGGTATATATGTACACCTGCACACACAATTTAATACAGTTGAGCTATCTAAAACAACATGAGTAGTCTAAAAATTTCCGAGCTTACCTTACTATTATTCATAAATCAAGTTTATGTGGAACGCCTTTCTCTCCACAAATGCATAGGCACTTTCATAAGGCCTTGAAGCTCTGGTTATTTGATAGATCCTGCAATAGAGCTTTCTTAACCACATTTGAACAATCAAGTCTATTCAACTATTCTTTGAGCTTAGCTTGTGAGGTTATGTTAAAACAAATAAAAGACATACACAAGACTCACAAATTAATCATGTATTGACTCATACGCATCAGTGAGTGTTGCTACTACAAACTCTAACTTAGTTGTAAGTTAGAGTTTGCAGTAACAAAACTCACTGATGATGATGACTTAGTCATTGAAACATGTATGAGTAAATAAATGATTAATTTGTGAGTCTTGTGTATATCTTTTATTTATTTTAATCGTCTATCGTTTGTTGAATTTCTCTAGAAGGTTTTAATGCACTTATATGTCTTTCACTTGAACATGCCACTGGAAATGTGAGAACTAAACGAACCAACATCTTCTCCGAAAATCTTTATTTGTAAAATTTCTATCTCCAACTAATATTTGTGGAGGTAGATGTTTAGTTTCCCCAGGTAAATGTTTCAATTTATTTGTGAGAAAGAGTTCATTCTACACCATTAACTGATTCTCATCCATCTATTTAGCAAAGGGAAAGTTTTCAAAATCCCTAAACTGACAGTTATTACACGTATAAAAAACAAACCCAATAACCCAAATACAACACACAACTCGACAAACCCATAACATACTTAAAAATACCATACAGATCATCCAAAACCCACCATCTAACTAACACACTACGAAAATACAATTACAAAATAGCCTACTCCACACTCAACACTCTCAAAAAATAATTAAAACCCAACAACAAAATCAATGACATTTACAGTGCTGCTGGAGTTTACAAACTAACTTGCAGTTTGTGCTCCAGTTATTACATAGGCCAGACAGGGAGGTCTTTCTATACATGCCACTAAGAACATATAAACGCACTAACAAACAATAATTACCAATCAAACTTTGCCGATCGTCTCAAGTCCACAAAACATGACTACATAGACATAGCATCCAACCTACAAATTCTTTATAAACAACACAGAAATAACCAACGTTACAAAACTGAACAATACGAAATATACAGACATTTCAAACTACTCCCTACATGCAAACTCAACACACAATTACATTAAAACGCACACACTTTTTGACATCATAACTCCTAATATTCACAAAGTACGTACACAGCCCCATCTTAATATCCCACCCCCACCATAACATCCTAACCTATGAATACCTTGAGATCAGTTATGGTCTGAGTTGACAATGGGTCACATCTCACGAAACGGCCATCCTCAAGAAATATAAGTAAGTGCTACCATAGGCAAGTTTGTAAAATATTTACAAGTGTTTTAGTGAAAACTAATACCTCAGGTGAAGATGGAATCAACAAATAAATGGATATGAATTCCATTAGTCATTTAATTATTGATTTTCTATATTAACTAAACTTTATCACGTACAAAGTCTAATAAAATATACCCAGCAATTTTTAATAATATTTAAATTAAATATTGCAAATTGAGTTAATAAAGCTCTAACTTTTTATTAAAAAAATAATGGTCTGCAAGTGACTAAATTATAAGGTATTTATGTTGTAACTTCTTCTGAGCAGAAGAAGCTTTGTTTTGTTTTCTACTATTAAAACTTGCATTTTTGCAATTAAAAGCTACTAGTTCTTAACTAAAAAAACTTGTAAATATGTTACGCCTGCCTATAGTAACACTTACTTTTATAATTGTTGAGGAAGGCCATTTCAGGAGATGTTTCCCATTGTCAATTCAGACCATAACTGATCTCATGGTTTTTTGTAGGTTAAAGTGGGAGTCAAAAAGTGTATGTGAGTTATAACACACACACTAAACACCAAAAAACAACTACATCCTCAACCTAATATACCTCCTACCTATCCTTGTAATGTAAAAAACCTTAAGATCATTTACGGTCTGAGTTGTCAATAGGACACATCTCCCAAAACGGCCGTCCTCAACAATTATAAAAGTAAGTGCTACTATAGGCAAGTGTAACATATTTACAAGTGTTTTAGTTTAAAGTTATGGTTAATTTTCAAGCCATGCTAGTTTATTTGCTGACAATATTTTTGCAAGAAATCTACTATTCATATATCAAAGGTTATTTTTATTTTGCATCATCTTGTTATCATTCATTTTTTTTAACAGGAAATCATGTATCAGAATGGAGTGAAGTATGTAAATTGGGTCACGCCTTTCCCAACCTTGAGTGGTTGGTTGTGGCAGATTGTCCAATATCTACCCTTGACCCTAGCAGCCCTTGTTCCTCACCAGATCGTGTTCAATACTCGAGGTCAGAAAGTGAGTGCGAAGGCAGCCCCAGCAGAAATTCCCCTCATGATGCTTTCAGACAACTGTGCTTCCTTAACCTCAACAACACTCTTTTGTCATCATGGGAAGATGTAGACAGATTAGGAAGGTTTCCAGCTTTACATTGTCTTCGATTGCAAGGCTGTCCTTTGTTCGAGGTTTGTATGTGTTTATAGTACTGTTATTTTATAAGTACTCTTGTAGTATTTACAAGTATCCTAACATCAGCTACTAAAAAAATTTCTTCTGTAGATTGTGATTATGAAAAATAACAGGTTTTTCTCGCCCAATATTATGCCTTATAATGAATAAATTATCTTGTTATTACCATCTTCATATCTACTAGGGTCATTCATAAAATAAGCTTCCCTATGCTGCTAAGAAAGAATGCAATGTGCTAAGAGAAATGTGGTAACAATGTCTTACTTATCAACTCCCTCTCTCTATATCCCCACCACTCCTGCCTCACTATATTGCTCTGTGCCGGGCTAGCAGCCTTCAAAGTTGGAGCTTCCTATTGCTGTTAATGCCAGTTGTGAAATTCGTGCTGTGATACATTTTTTTAAAATTGAAAAACGGATTTCATCTATTGACATTTATCGTCAGTTATGGGGGAAAGTGTATATCTGTTCAACATGTTTGCAAATGGTGTAGAGAATTCAGTGAAGGCCACACAAAAACTCATGATGAAGACCGGAGCTGAAGGCCTTCAGTTTCAGACGGAATTGTTGATGAAGTTTTAAGAATATTGCTTGAACATCGGAGGATGATATTAAGGACTTGTTTTGCGTATTCCTGAGACTTCCAACACCACAATTCATAACATTTTACCCAAAAAGTTATGCTATCACAAAGTGTGTGCATGGAGGGTACTGCGAATATTTACAGAAAACCACAAACAGCAACGTGTCGAGTGTGCCCAGCAGTTTTTGCAACAATGTGAAGACAACAAAGATGAATTCTTTGATTCCATTGTTACAGGCGATGAAACGTGGGCATTTCACTTTATCCCCGAAACCAAGCAGCAATCATGTGAATGGCGTTACCCAACTTTGTCAAAGCCGAAGAAGTTTAAACAAACACAGTCTGCTGGGAAAGTCATGGCAACTGTCTTTTGGGACAGGAAGAGGCTGCTTTTAATCGACATTTTACCTCATGGAACAACAGTTATCTCCGACAGATATTGCAACACATTAAGAAAACTGAGACTTGCGATCCAGAACCGCTGGAGAGGAAGATTGTCCAGTGGTGTGAGGCTTATCCATGACAATGCTCGACCTCATATCTCACATCAAACTCAAGAACTGCTGACAGATTTTGGCTAGACTGTTGTGCCCTCTCCCTCATACAGTCCGGACCTAGCCTCAAATGATTATCATTTATTCCCAATATTAAATAAATACTTGGGTGACTTATGTTTCAGTACTGAATATGAAGCCAAGGAAGAGGTTATTCGATTCCTCAAAGGTTTGGCGGCAGAATTCTATTACATTTGGATAAAAAAGTTGGAGCATCATTTTAAAAAGTCTTTGGACAGAAACGGTGATTATGTGGAAAAATAGCTCAAGCTTTAAGCTTTAAAATGATGTATTACATTATGGGAACCTTATTTTATGAATAACCCTCTTACTAAATTTACACTAAACATTTGAACATATATTGAAATGTTTCACTTTAATGATGATGACTGTTTCAGGAGATGTATCCTATTGTCAACTTAAGCCATAACTGATCTCTTAGTTGTTCTAGATTAGGGTAGGGTTGAGGTAAGGTTGACATTGGAGTAGTGTAGGTATGATTTTGGGAGAGTTTTGAGGTCATGATGTTGAAAAGTAAATGTGAATTATAATGTAATTGGGTATTGAATATGTGTTTGGTGTAGCTTGAAATGTTTCCATATTTTGTACTACTCCCTTATGTGATGTTTGTTATGTTTGGTTAAGTTTATACAGAATTTGTAGGTTTAATGTTATGTTTGTGTAGTTATGGTTTGTGGATATAAAGTGTTTAGCAAAGTTAGACCGACTGTTCATGTTTGTAAGTGCTTTTATGTGTTCTTGGTAGCATGTGTGAAATGACCTTTCTATATGGCTTATGCAGAAACTGGGTAACAAACTGCAAATTAGTTTGTATACACCAGTGGAGTTGTTTGTGATATTGGGTTTAAATGGTTTGTTGAAGATGTTTTGAGTAGAGTAAGGTATTTTGTAATTATATTTATGAAATGTTTGTTAGCTAATGGGTGTTAGATGATCTATATGTTGATGTTATGGATTTTGGGGGTTTGTCAAGATGTTTTTTTGGGGTTGGGTTGTTTAATTTATTTTTGAGAGAATTATATAGTTTATCAATAATTGTTTTGTTGTATTCATTATTTTGTGCTCTATGTCTCATGGTGTTTAATTCTTGGGGGTGTACTTGTTTTTCTAACATGTTTATAATAGGTAATAGATCATGGTTTTAAAAGGCCATAGTTTATGTTGGTGAGGATGGTGGGAAGATTTATGTATAGTAGTATCAGTGTTGGTGGGTTTGCAATATATGTTAAATTTGTGTGTTTGTTTGTCTGCACATGTAATTGTTAGGTTAAAAAGAATAAGGGATTTGTTTGTTTCAATAGTTTATGTTAGCTTTGGTCTTTGGAATTGAGAGATGTTTTTAAAAATATCTGTATAGCTCTTATTTCCTTTGTGTTATGCGATGTCATAATATCTATACTGGTATCTAAGCTTATATACTTTTGTATGTAATCATTTGTTTGAACCAAGCGGTTTTTAATTATTTTAACAACTATTTTGTCCTTTCTAGGGGCTTTATAAATCTTCAGGAAAGAGATAACATCCTGGAGTTTGTCTCATGTAGATAAATCCACTATGGGAGGATGCTTAGTTATGAGCTTCTATTTCCAACATCCTTATCTTTATTACATCCATTCTCTTCATTATTTATTATTCATCTCATCACTTTTCACATTCAGTAATTCTGCAAAATGGCGTGTCTATCTTTTGATCACGGAGTTTGTACCTCTATCAGCTTGTCTTCTTTATCTTTACAAACATGCAGTTTGGCTTGATAACCTTTTCTAAGACAATTGACTGTTCAAATTTTCGATTTCCTCAATTTTTCTCTTCACCATTTTTTATTTTTTGCTTCTGCATGTCCTAACCGTTTTTCTTTTATTAAGAAGTCCAATTATTTTCCTCATTCTGTTTTGTGTGTCTTGTGACATTTTCTTCTAGGCAAGATTTTTGTTTTCTATTGCAGTTCTACATTTCTCGTTTAATCATTCTTCGCTTCTCTTGAATTTCTATGCTTTTAATTGCTGAGTTGCAGATTTAATCTTTCACCATCTTCCATATTTCCTTCATTGATTTTTAGTACATTGAATGTTGCTGCTCATTTTACTATTCAACTTCAACTGATATTTAACTCTCTCAACTTTGCTTTGCAATTTTTCAGTGTTCCATCTCATACATTCAATCCATTTGGACATCCACACTCTTGCTACCTCTAAGTTTTGCTCTTACCAAAAAGTGATTCCACAATTCAGATCCCTCATACTTCTAACATCAATGGTGTTAGATTCATGTTCAACTAATATTAGCAAATGATTAATTTGCTTAGCTGCATTCCTCTCTATGACTGACCAGATTCTTTCATAAATATTTTTTGTAGGAAAGAAAGAGCTTTATTTTGTTTGGAAACAATACATCTCCACCAACTGAAAAAGTGACTTTGTATTAAATTACTTCTATCATGCAATGAGTTAGTCCCAGCCACATTTCTTATTGTATTTTCTGGCTAATTTGGTGTTAAAGTCACCCAACAGTACAATCATAGTGTATTTCAGTGGTTGAGTCTAAAACATTATAAAAGGTTTCTTTCATGCTATCGTCTGTATCTTCTTTGGTTGTGTATACCAAGAAGATTGTTGTATTCCTAAAGCTTCCCTTTCTTTTTAAATTAACCTATAATTGGTCGGTTCAAATTTCAGTAATAATTTTGTCGTTTTCTTATTCACAAAGAAATCACTTCACACCAGTCTGTTTCTCATTTGTTACCACCAAAATAGTACACAATTTTAAAATATTTTTACCTATTCCACCTTTTCCAAGCCATCTTACCTCTTGCAGCTTTACCAATTATTTTAAATTTAATTAGTTTACCACCAATCACCAGCACCTCCTCTGGTCTCTTCATTTTGTTTATGTTATATATAACTAATGAAAAGTTGTCATAATTTCTTTATGGAATAGGTCTGCTCTACTGTCATTGTTATTATCTGGTTTATTCTCTTTTTTTTAACAAGAGTGGTTTTACAAGATTGGGCCATTAGCACAGCGCTGGGCAGCACTAACCCCAAAAGTCACAATATAATCATAGTAATTATGACGTTTTTAGAAGGTATACACTTTTAAAGATATTTCATTTATTTCTTTAAATAATTACTTATGAGACAAAATATTTCCTATTATCTAAGCATCTTGAAAATTCAAGATGGTTCCTTAGTACCCTTTAGTCTCAGTTAACTCTTAATTAAAAGTCAGAGTTTTCTCAATTAGTTTTTCCTAAATTTACTTAAAGCTTTTTATTAAATAACTAACGAATTGCTGAACATATTTTTTATAAATTTATAAAAAAAGGTTTTGATGATAGCAGGTGATTTTTGTCAGTGTTTAGGTTGGTCGCTTGGAAGGCTAGGTGGCAGCAGTTTTAAAGGCAACTTTTCTATAAGGCGAAGAACAAATTTATGTAATCTGTATTAAGATTGTTCATTTATTATGTTTTTGATTTGTGTATTGGTACATTTGTAAATTTCAAATGTTGAGATACCCTTTTTTGTTGATTTGGGGAGTATATAGGTTGTGGTTGATGTCTGTGTGAGTGGCACCTCTTTCTATTGTAAGAATATCAAAATATGAGTAAGTATCGTGTATAATAGAGTGTTTATGATCTATAAATCTTTATTGGAATATGCAACTTGATTAGCTAATGTGAATTTTCATATACTTTTTATAGTTTAGTATCAATATACTTTAAGCTTTGAGTTTACTAATAAAAATATTTAAATAAAAATATTATGTAACTTTCATGCTATATGTAACTTTTTAATATTTTGTTGACAGTAAAATAAACAATGAATTATTTCAAAAATGAGGTTATAGAATTTCAGCTGTTAACTTACTTTCATTAGAGACACAAGAACCTCTGAATTAAGTTTTAACAAAAACAAATTCAATAATTAATTAAACCTAAATAAATATTGTTCTAATGTTCAACTTTTTTTATTAATTAAGGTTTGGAAAGAATGGGAGGATTTTTTATAGAGAAAAATAATTTATTAGTTTATAAAAAAAATTGAAAGGTAACTAAACAAATAATTATTTAATAAATTTAATGTAAGCGGGTTAAATATTGCATTTGGGGTATCACTAAACAATATTTGCTTAAACAGGAGCGGATCTAGAATAATATTTTGGAGAAAACTGGTGTGAGGGGAGGAAAAGGGGTCCACTGTCGGGAAAATATTTAGGAGATATGGTAGATATAGTGTAAACTCTAAGGGTCTTCTATCTGAGGGAAATAGTAGTAGGCCTGCTATGTGATATTACATAGGCACAATTTAGCTGCCTTTACCATATATTTACAATGTAAACCACCAATTTATTACCTTGTGGGTGGCCCTATTTATTAATGATTACGTTATGGTATTATAGTGATTAATATGGGTTTGTAAAGATATTTTACTAATTAATAGGTAGATTTGAATCAGGGACGAGCGTAGACATCGCAAATGGCATTTTATTTTAAATTTATATTTTATAGTTTAAATATTTTCACTTCTCCATATTTTGGGAAGGGCTTGAGGCCCAAAGCCCCCCCCCCTCATGGGCGCCGACTTTCAAAAAACTTTGGGAGGGCTCGGGGCTCAATTATTCTGGGGAATCCGAGGCCCCAGAATATTTTAAAATTTCAAGAACTTTTAGAACCATTTTTAGACTATCTTTTGCACTTGCCAAAAGATTATTAACCTAGTTGTTTTTGACTTGTTTATCTTGAGGTTTTTATAAACAATAATACTTATTTGAATCACTTGGCAAAAAACTACTACTTACTGTATTGTGTACAATACTACTCGTCTGATGAATAATACAGGAAGTAGTGGTTTTTTGCCAAGTGATTGATATAAGTATCATTGTTTATTAACCTTTTCGCTGGCGCTCTTTGTGTTACAAAACCTGGCACGTAGCTGCCCGTAACGGCAAATAAGCGTCGCCTGTGCTACGCCCACAATTTTAAAATATACAACAAAAAAATGAATTTTTGAATTTTTTTCGAGAAACAAAAAGTTGATAATCGTGTTCTACACACAAAAATTCTATAATTTGGTGAAAAAAGTACCTAAAAAGAGTACTTACGATAACGGCATAGTATATCTGGCCCGTGACTGCAAATAAGCGTCCGTGCCGTTATTAATTTTTTCATTACAAAAATGGAAATATATACTAACTAAGAAATATATACTAAATATATATATAAAATATATATATAAACCACAGAGCTAAATCTTCAAATACAATAAAATGTGTTTAGATGTTGATAAAAGAAAAACAAATAATAAAAAAAATCAAGAATCTACTTTTTGTTGAGCGTTTAAAATTTGTTTGAAGGCGTTTATTTTAATTATAAATAACAAAATTCTGAAATAAGCAGTTACATAAAAACTAAATTATATTACATACTGCATGAAACTTCATTGTCTATAACAAAATCTTAAAATAAAAAATCACATGAAAAATTGAACATAGAATATAAAAGAATTTGAGGTTTTACCGGAAACTAAAGTTTATCCTTAGAAGAGTGCAAAACAGGATCGTCTGACAGGATTGATTTTAATGAAATCATTGATGACTGGACGAATGTCTATTTCATCCAAAATATCTTGGTGGGCATGAGTAATTGCTAAATTATTAAGTCTCTTCTGTCCCATCGTAGCTCTAAGGTATGTTTTGAGGGGCCGTAGGGCACTAAAAGAACGTTCGTTAGTTGCTGACGTTACCGGCACAACTTGTAGCAGCTTCAGGCCTTTTACAAGTTCCGGTAACATATTTTTTACACTGGGTTCTAGTACAAAGAACTCTCTAACATCGTGCAATGTTTCAAGTTGCAGCTTCTTCTGTTTGTAATCTGTCGAAATGTCACTTAACATTGATAGATGTAAGAGTAATCTATCAGTGTCCAGATCATTTTGAAAAAACTCTTTAGAGCTTGTCATATCGCTTTTTTGTCCTTTGCTTAGAATGGACAGACACTCCCTTTCTACAGCAATCACTTTCAATAGTCCTGTTGAGTCGAACCTGCTGGTAACACAAGACTTCACAGTTTCACAAGTTTCGATGTAGATCATTTTGAAAAATTCAACTGGTGTGTTGAATATGTGGGGTGGGCCAGCCTCCTTATTTTCGTACCGTTGAGGAATGCGGCGTTTTCGTGCTAGTTCCGGTTCACCTACTGATGGTGGCTTCACTTTTAAACAAAAAGTCCAGAAGTCTTCAAATCCTCCACGCTTTTCTTCCAAAATACAGGCTAGGTTTATGAACATATCTTCTAAATCAGTTACACCCAAATCAGGTGATTGAATTTTGCGATTTATGTCTTCCACTGGGTTCATTACATGGCAATAAAGCTGTAAAAAAAAGTAAGTCTTGAATGTCAGCATCGACTCCAAACAGCCTGCACATTTATAACCTGCGTTGTTCTTATCCGAGGAAGAGATGGTTTCGAACAACTCTAGAATATTTTCATAATTGTTCAATAGTTGCTGCACACTTGACGCTCTCAATGTCCATCGTGTTGGGCAAAGCGGTCGAAGTCCTACTTTATCGTTTAAGCTGGTATTCTTGGCACGGCTTACACTTCTGAATATTTCCATCCTTTTGGGGGATTCTCTAACGTTATTAATTAAATCCTTTGCAAGGCTCATAATGTCTCTCATATAAGTAAGGTAACAAAGACTGTCTTCAACATCTAAATTAAGACTGTGGGCAGTACATTGTACGTATATTGCCATATCCTGCACGTTGGAAATTAACTTTTGCAGTCCGTTGAATTTTCCGCTCATATTAGAAGCACAATCGTAGCACTGCCCTCTCAATTTTTCCATTGACATATCCAAACGTAAGAGGATGTCTTGGACAATAGCAAACAGAGTTTGAGATTTGGTGTTTGTAGTTTCATATAATCCGATAAAATCTTCATTGATGCTCAAATCATCATTTACTGTCCTAATACAAAATGATACCTGTTCGTGAATTGAAACATCGCAAGTTTCATCCACCATTATTGAAAAGTGTTCACATTTCTTAATTTTAGCTAAGATCGAGCGCAAAACAGACTGACCTAGCAAATCAATTATTTCGTTCTGAATATCGTGGGATGTCCATTTATAACCCGAACGATTTAGCCAGTCTTTTAGTTCTGGGACATCTTCTTTCCTTAGTTCCAATAGTTGGAAAAAATTTGAGTTTATATCTTCATGCCCTCTAATTTCCCTTGTCGGCATAGCAATTTCAAAGTTGTGAAAATAGCAGTTAGCGCTAAACAGGATTTTTTCATATCATTATTCATTTGCTCATTCAACTGGGAAGCTACGCTTGAGTTTGAAAAAGTTGACAATTTAAGAACACCTTCCTTGTGTACATTTGTAGTTTCATGAATGCGAAACTTTTCCAAGGGCCTTTTCCAGTTTGAAAAGCCGGCAGAAGTAAACGCATCTTCTTCCTTTAAAGTAAATTTTATAAGTCCTTTCGTTTCTGCCTCTTTGCACACTTTACAAAATGCTTTATCAGTTTGTACTACATAATCTAACCAAGAATATTTAGTCAACCATGATTTCTGAAAGGATCTTCCCTTACCGACGATCTTTTTGTTGCTGCTCAAATCTAAGTTGTTACTGGCAGATGTTCCAGGTACAAGTAATTCCAGTGCTGGGAGTGGAGTTGCGATCCCATCAATACGTGCCTTTTTAAATACAAACTTATCCATATAGTATCACAATAATTCACTTTTCACTATTCACTGCTCACACTAAATCACATCAACATAACGAAACGTGACGAGAACTATGTGCAAACGGAACTGATTGCAAGAGCCGACTGCCGCGGAAGTAAAAACTAAAAACCAAGAATAATAGGTCAGTTTGTTAGTTGTCAGAGCACGCTAGGAACAGGTGTCTGTAACTCATCTCCTAGTTCAGCCGGGTAGTCATGCCTTCAACGCAGTGACCTTGACAAAAGTCACGTAGACAATCTATTTTTATCTTGCTGATTGGCGACAATAGAGCTACGAGTTTCGGTGTTTCTTTTATAATGCTTTTACTAACTAGCCATCAATTGTAAACACGTTTTATGAAAATTTTACTTAATAAATTAAAGATGTCAAGAATATTCTACTGTAATTTAAAACACTTTCCTTTTCCAGATACTTCATAGATGCTTTAATCCTTTGAAATTTTGGGGGAGCTGTGCCCACCCAATGTTTTTTTTTGGGGGGGGCTTTGAGCCCACCCAGGCCTTATGGAGTCGGCGCCCATGCTCCCCCTTAAATCCGCCACTGTGCTTAAGCACTGCAAAGACTACTCTGTTTTATAGTCTCTCTTTAGAATTATAGAGTGCAATCAATCACCCTGTAAAAAACGAGTATCATTGAGGTGTGTAAATAGTTCACTTGTATACCACTAGGGCACAGCACTGAACAGAAACACAAAATACAAAATATACTCCAACAGTAAGTTTAGGGTTGTTGTAGATAAAACTCAATCTACACTACGGACTATATTGCCCAGTATATACTCAATTATTGGGCCCGTATTGTTCAACATCTACATCAACGACATACCAACAACACTCAACACACAAGTGGCCGTATTTGCAGGTGACACCGTGTTATCCGCTCAGTCATGGGAACCACATTTAATACACTCAAATTTACAGGACCACCTTACAGTACTAGAATCATGGCTGAGCTATTAGAGAGTTAGGGTGAACATGGCCAAGTGTCAGGCTCTGGTTATCTCCAAACATAGGGCACACAAACTCAACACACCTCTAAAACTAATAGGCGATTACATTCACTAAGGGAAACAGGTCAAACTCAACAGATCTGGGAGTCATACTCTACAGAGGCCTGACTTGGGACTCTCACATTACCAAAATGTTAAAGAAAAACAATTAGATTAACACAACTATATCCTATGCCTAACAGAACAAGCCCACTTTCACTACTATATATGTATCTATGTTGCGCAGCATACTCATGTACGCTTTAACTCTGGGGCCATGCTGGCAACTCAAGCACACGCAGACTCCAGTTATTCCAAAACAAGGTTTTGTGAATAATCACAAAAGCACCTAGATGTACAAGATAAACACTGCTACAAAATATACTAACATTTGATCAGTCTCAGTCAGATATGACTGACAAGAAACTTCTATGCGGGTCAGGTATAACCCAAACAGCAATTTCTTGGGAAACCCATATGACAGTTACCTGTTAAAATTTCAGTTAAAAGTGGGATATATGTCTTAGGCTATCAGCCTCTACCTTCATAAGTGTAAAATACTAGGAAAGTTTTAAAATTATATTTAAACAAGTATAATTTGTTTTTAGTTCCCTCAAGAGTACACAGAACATGAGAGAAGGCAACTCTCAATAGCCAGACTTCCAAATATTCAGACACTAAATGGCGGTGCTGTGATTTCTCATGAAGAAAGGGAAGATGCTGAAAGAGCATTTATACGTTATTACATGGACAAGCCTGAGAGTGACAAACCTGACAGGTAAAACACCTTAGTTGAATACATGGTTTCTTAAATAGTCGCCCAAAATTGAAGGCACTTTTTTTGTATCTTTTTAAAACAAATAGTAAAATATACGTATAAACATTTTGGTTAGACGTTTCTTAAAAGATTGTTTGTAATAAAACAAATAATAAATAAAACAAACAAAATAATATTACAAATTAAATATATATATATATATATATATATATATATATATATATATATATATGTATATTTAAATAGTGAATACATTAACCCATTACCTGCAAAATTTTAAAAACTAATTTTTTAAGTTCAAACAGTTACTAATACCTTTTAGAATTACCAAAAAATATTTTAAAAATTGTTTTTTTCAAATTTAGCTACTTTAGGCTTATTTTAAAAAAAGTCCCTCATGGGGATCATGGCATATACGGGGAAAAACTCAAAGATGCAGACAAATTAAATATTTATTGTTTTACAAAGACGACACTATATTTAACATATAAAGTGTATATTCTACAAATAAGAGACTATATTTATAGGATAAAGGTAGTATTAGTTCAAAGAGTCGTTTAAAGTCTCTTAGGCCAAACTTGAAAACATTCAAAATGGAGACCAACACTACACTTGCAGCATTGCTTCCTTACGCTTGTCTTGCATACTCCAGATTTTCTTTGCTTTCCGTTGATTGTTCTTTCAGTGTAATGGCCCGCAGGATCGAATCTTACATTTTCCTACATTTTTTTGTTACAAGGTTTTGGTAAAACGGGACTACCAATGTATTTGGGTTGGAAAAAGAGGTCAGTCTTAGATAAGTTCTAACAATTGTTCTCCTGAAGACTGCCTTTGACATCTTTTGCCCTGATATACGAGAAAGAATGTATATTGGCCATTGTCATGCAAATAAGATCGGTGAATATAGGAAAGTACCTTCTTTTATCTTTGATTTTTATCCTACACCTGTTTATAAACCAGTCCATTCTATCAATTCCACCAGTGGACTTACTATAGATAGTAATGAACTTTGCCTGAAGTTTTGACCAGCTAGTCAGAGCTTACTGTGGCTCGATAAAACCTTTCCATTGTTATCTTTCCAAGTAATTGCAAAAAGCTTGTTCTTTTCATGAAAACGATAGTCATTTGCAACGCGTTCTTCTTTTTTAATTTCTATAACTGCCTTCAAAAAACAATAGTTCATTTTATTGCGTCGGACTGTCCCGGGGACACAATTACTAGTTTCCATCAGGCTTTTTATAAAATCAAAACTTCAAAAAAGTTGTTAATTTAAAAAAATTAAATTTTGGGGAGTATTAGGAATAGAAACTTTGGACATTATAATGGATGAGTCTACAGAGATTGTTTTAGCATTGGATATATGTACTTTCACCCCTCATAGAGTTCAGCATGAAAATAGTAATCCGTTTCTCCACTACATAATAACCACAGTTTGATGCCAAATCTGATAGGTTTACCACATAAAATTGCTTCAAGAAATGGTGGGTGTAGTAGGAAACCACTAAGTTTTGTAGAAAATGAGGTATCATCTAAAATATTTCTATCGATATCCTATAGGTCAGAAAGATTATCAACACTATCTGGTGGCAATGGAACAATAAGTACATCCAATAATTCTTCATCATTCATGACTTATATTAGTTGGATTAGACTCAAGAACTCCTGTTCAGCAATGCCTGTAATCGAAATAAACAATGTAGTATGAGCCTAGGTAAAATACAAAGGATGTTCCATGATCCCCAAATGGGTAGCACTATTAAAATGATCATAGTTTGTAAATGTTGGTAAAAATAAGGAAACCAACCACGCTACTGGGTTATTGGAAATGTTAACCACTATAATATATCAAATTGGAATGATATGAAAAATGTTTATATACTGGAAAATGTATAAAGAAAACACATGCTCATATATGTAAGCTGATTACCTGTATCAAGATGTGTAACTCAATACAAATGCCACAAAATTACACTCTTCCCACCACTGTAATGCAAGAAAATAACCTCAATAAACCTTAGAATGCCTGAATACAGGTGTTAATCATTAACAAGCAAGTGCTGCCTACCTAACTCTGTTTAAACACAAAATCCCCAATTGGGGCTCATGGCAGGGAATGGGTTAAAAACATAGATTTTATTACAAGAAGACCCTAAATCATTTTACTATACCAGTTATAGTAGCAATCAATAGCTATAATAATAATAAATAATAACAATACAAATCAATGGTTGCAAAAATAATAAATGAATAGTTCTAACAGAAAGCAACGTGACTAATATTAATTCGACCCATTGGTGTTTTCTTGTAATCATCGTGATAAATCCAAAATATATAATCTGAATACCAATATTTTTGTAGAATATTTTTAAAATTTTGTGAAAAACCACTCAAAGATTTCATTCTTGATAAATACTTATTTTTAACCTAAGACTTTAGTGAAACAAGTCGTGAGAGTACAACTGGAGTGTTTTACTTCTGGATTTTGCTGGATTTTGATGATGTTCAGTGAATATTATAAGTTAAAAATGTGAAGTAACACTACTCACATTTACAGAGAGTCTCGATAATTTGAAGTAGATGCGACCGAGACCTCTTGGATTATCGAAAACTCAGATACACGGAAATATGTTCCTGTACATTTGAAGAATATGGGTTCTAATTAACCCTAATAGTATAATTAAGAATTCACAAAATAAGTCTATAGAACTTTATTGATTACAGTACTTAAATAGATTTAATGTTGTTTTGGAATACATTGTTCATCACGCTTGCTACATTTTTTGGAAAAAGTTAAGTGCCTTTTCATCTTCTTATCAGATCATTTTGTGTTCCAGTGTCGCGTAGACGTCTTAGCAGAAGCAGATCTGTTAAGTGTGGTGTTTCTCTCTTTAATATAGCACAGTGCAGTTTCCAAGGTGGTGGTTCTTTACCCGTGAATAACCTTCCTTCTTGTAGTGTCTCGATCGAACCTTTGTCTTTATTCTCGTTATCACTGCCTTCAATAGTTTTTTGTACCATTTCAACAATCTTAACATCTGTTATCTCAAATTGTTCGTCCTTACTCATCTATTGACCTATGTGCTTATCATCAGAATTTTCACAACTTCTCTTCATCGAGAAGCGACGGTGCATTGTCTAACAGTAAATAAATTGAATTTCCTTTCAAATACATAAAATAGTCAGAAATAGAAATAGGCTCTTATGAGAGATGATGATGACATGGTCATGAAAATGTAGATAAGGGTTTAATCCTAAGTAACTAGTTTTATTTGTTATTTTTAATTATTTTTGTGGTATTGGGGTTCTTTAAATATTTTCATTGTTACTAAAATTGCACAACTATATTTGAATTATATATTTATTCCTCTATTAAATTTATACAATGAAATCTTTCAAATATTTGGTTAAAATAGCAAGAGAAACAACATTTAAATAATTTGTGAAAACAATTTTAAAATGGTCTTGACACTGAATAATAAGTAGCCTATATTATCAAAATAAAATTGTTTACAAAAGGTTTTATGAGTAATGAGTAAATTATATGGGGGAGGGTGGAAGTTATTATATGTGTTGCTGGTGGAGGGAATTGAATGGGGTTTTCTCATGGATTTGCAGACCAACCTTTTACTTAAGGGCAAGATTCAGCTCTCAGTGGTCTTTCTTGTTGATATTTGAAAGATTAACTTGCTAAGAGAAAAATTTGTATGCTTGGGTATTTTTGGAGAACCTTCAATTCGAATTTATGGTGAACACAATTTTACCTGGTGATGTAGACAGACCTACGAAACCAAAAGAAAAAATAATTCACAAAAATTCCCCAAAATTCACAAGTTTTTTAAAAAAAGCATAACACCATAAAATATCTGCATCACCAGGTAAGACTCTTTTTTTAGCCATAAAATCCAAGTGAAGATTTGGCATAATTACCTGTTTCAAAGTGTATGGTTGCCTTTTTGAGCATTTTCCTAAACTCTTTCATTATTTCTTAGAAAAGTTTAGAAATTTATTTTGAAAATTTGTTATATCATTACTTGCATGAACGTTTAATGAAAGAAAATGTATATAAAACTTGCTGAAGCAAAACATTTTCATTTGCATTAAGCAATTATTATTTAGTATGTTCTAGATTAACCATAAAATATTTTCCAAATGTAATTGTGAAAAAAAATGCAACAAAAAATTTATTTATTGCACTGAGGTTTATTGCA
The DNA here is from genome assembly GCA_036971475.1 of Prosapia bicincta. Taxonomy (NCBI): domain Eukaryota; kingdom Metazoa; phylum Arthropoda; class Insecta; order Hemiptera; family Cercopidae; genus Prosapia; species Prosapia bicincta. The sequence goes on along the minus strand of JBAIZL010000005.1, from coordinate 245,506,744 downwards.
TTGTAATAATTATATACAAGAAACATTTTTTTCCACAGATATGGTGACCTTTTGGCTGTTCATGGCAAGTTAGACCCATTAGTCAATATTGACCTTTCTCCAGAACGACGAGTGAAAGTAACTGTTTCTTGCGGTGACTGTTTAGAAGTACGCAGCATTGATGTTTACCAGACAGTTCAAGAGCTGAAACAGCGATTAGAATCATTCTGTAAAATTCCATGTCAAAAAATGAGGCTGTTTTATGTTGATCAAGACATGAGAAGTATTACGGGACCAGAAGAAATGAAATTTCCAAATAAACAGCTCTACAGCTACAACATTTGTAGTGGGGATGAAATCATAGTTGATTCAAAGCTCTGAGTTTGGTAATAGTTTGGTTTGCCAATAGAACTTTGTCTCACAGGAGCTAATCTTGCTGATATTGGATCTATAGCAGGCCAGTAGGGATTATCAATATCGCTAAGAACAGTGACCTCTTGTGGTAGCTTTCAGCTAGAATCAGATGTATAAATCTAACCCGTTAACCATGGAAGTAATTTTTTGGTTGTAAGTTAAGTTAGTAAATGTGATCAATCCAGATGTAGAACATATACCTTATATACAAATATTGATCCCATCGCCATAGTTGATTTAAAACTTGAAGGAAATATAGTCTGTCTTACAGCAACAATTATATTTATTAGTAAATGTTTAGTTTCAACATATACACCTTCGTCTTTTTACACAACTTTTATTTAGTGTTTTAGTTTTAAAAACTATAATAGCCTATATTTATTTAGAAAAAGATTTTATATGACATTACAAATATCAATATATTTTATATGGTGGTAAAATATTTTATTCCATATATAATTTTTGAGTACATGAAAGTTGAAATCCAAAAATGTTTACATAGAACCTGTGTAAATAAGTAAGTTTGTTAAATATTTATTAAGAAATAATATATTTTAAAAACATTTTATTAAACATAACCTTCGTTTTAACTTCTAAATTACTTCACACACACCACACATACACACATTTGGAATAAAATAAACATTAATAATAAAAAAAATATTTATATGTTTCTAATAGCATGCGGAGCTATTTTTCTTATTTTATTTACACAAGATTGTTATCTTATAAAATCTATATAAAATAATATTCCCTTTAAAAGTTATTGTTATATTTATGATTCATAGATTTCCTTACCAAAATCATGTATAAATCATACTGACTGGATTAAGAGTTAAAATGTCTCCTGTTTGTGATTTAATGATTAAAAAAAAATTTTTATACAGATTACTATAAATTTTGTAGTTACAGAGTGGTCATATTCATAGCCCTAATCTAGTTATGAAAATTGTTTTTGATATTATCATGGGAATAGTTATTATAAAATTGTTTGAATTTACAACAAATTTTTAATGAAATAATCATCTTATATAAAATATAAAAATACTGGAATATAGTAATAAAGCTCTCAAAGGGAATAAAAAGGAATGATTCTTCCAAAGGCATAACACCATCATTTGGCCTAACAGGTTGATTATTTATAGCTATTTATTATTTGTTTAAGAAAATCTTAAATATTTGTATTACTTTTAGAGTAATTTAATTATTATCATTTACAGGGGAGAAACCCTTGCTTTTTTACTTAATTTTGTAATATTGCTAAATATGCGATAACATCTGAGTGAAACTCGAAAACATCTTCCCTTTACCCATCACACACCAACAAAATCCGATTCAGTCTATCTTGATTCGATAGTCAACACACAAAGACAGTTTAAAGGGATTTTGCCAGGGAATCCTCGCCTATTCATGTAACGGTGTTAAAACATTATCGTTTGTTTTAGTGATGTATATAAATTGTATAATAAATTATTAGTTTTATTTGTCAACATAGACATTAGTTTAAAAGGACTTACTGAATTTAAAGAGAATTTTATAAAACTCTGTATCGAAGTCATAAGGCGGCGAGGAATTCCCGCCTACACATTTGACCGCGTTACAGAAGGTTAAGGTTTGCTAGTAGGATTTGAGGCATTTAGATAAATAATTTATCTAACTTTACCTATCAATAAACAAAAGAATCTTTTTGTACAAAATAGTAGATAAGACCTAAAAGTTTGTAAAAAAACATCAAGCAACTTCAAAAATAAATAATTTTTTTTATTGTTAAAGCAAAAATATTTTAACAAATAAAAATAAATTAGATTGAGGGAATTCATGCAATGCGTGTTACTTTTTCTACACATGTAATGGGGGTTAAAGTAATTTAATGTTTTTGAAATTAAACCAAAAACTAATTAACTACACAAAATCAAAAACACATTTAAAAAATTGTCTCTAAAGCTAGCATTGTAGTGGTTGTAAGTCCCAAAGTGTATTTTTGTCTTTGCTTGTATAGACCTTTCTTCCATTCTTTTGTTTAACCATATTACTCTTTGTTTTTTCTGCCAAAGGAATTTCTTGAATGTTATCAAAGTTGTTCAGTAAAAGCAGATGTTCTGGGACTTGATCATTATTTTCTTGGCACTCAACTCTCGATCCACAATTCCATGACTTTTAATTTCTTCCAAAATACCAAATCCATTATCATCAACAACATCGATGTCTATATTTTCTTCTACATAACTGTTATAAAAAATAAGCCGTCTCGCAAATGAACTGGTTAGCCAATGAACATCAAAGTCCTCTTGTTTCACACTAAATAGTAGCCTAATTATTCTTTCTTCTTCATTCAGATCCATGTTTAAATAAATATCTACTTACATATGTTTTTATATCTACACAAGTTAAATAAATATTCAATTTACAATTAATTAATTATTTGAGTAAAAAAAAACTAAAATTACAAATTATGAAATTCAAAACGTGAAAGGTAGCCCACGGATATTTACTTCGAGATATTAGTAACACGAGAGGTGGCACAAGGATAAATTCTCCATGCTGTTTTACGAATCACTGTCCAAGAGAAACTAAATAGCATCTTGTAAAATGAGTGAGGTGTTCCTTGAAAAGGTCTTGTGAGTTATATGGAGTTTGGTGGTTGAGTGCTCCTAATATTATTAAACACTGTTTTGAAAACACTGAGAAAAACTTCGCTGAACCACCTTTGATGCGTTAAAGGTATAATATTGTCAATTTTTAGGTACAGTTTTATTCAATTTAAAAATAAACTGCAAGTATTAAAATTTTATTTTATGATTAAAATCAATTTTTTTTCCTAGGCGAAAAACCATAGTAAGGTTTTTAAACTATTGTATTTGAATACTAATTGAAACCAATACAGACCTCTCAGACAAATTATATTTTTGTTAAAATCATTACTTTTATTATTTGATTTAATACGATTTAATAGATAGTAATAAGTTTTTTTTCGGTAGTATACAGTAAAAACCAATGAAAAGTCGTGTGAAATCTTTTGTTGTCTGACATAGTCATATTCATACTGGCAGTCTATAGAATTTTGTTACCACATGAAATATACTTGTAGAACAATATACATGGACCTGTGGGCTAGTGATGGGAATGTACAATTACAGTCACAGATTTAATCTGTAGTTTACCTTTATATTTTATTTTAAAAAAATTATATTTAACAATAATTTCAAAGAAAATTTAACTAACTGTACTTATTTTAACAATAGACCATTTCTATAAAACCTAGAGGTTGTATTAGTAAGAATATGGTCTTTCATTATTTTAATATGTCAAATTGTAAATTGAAATAAATCGTTTTATAAATGGCAATTTATTAGACATATTTAAACAAAAAAAAATTGTTCAAGTAAATCAGACATTCTTGACAAATATTTCACCAGGTTGATCTAAGTAAAATTGTAACCAATAAAACCACAATGGTTTTGATATAGAAAGTGATATATTCAGATTTAAAGATAAATTGTCCAAATTTGTTATTTCATTATTTATCAGAAAGATTTCTATTATTTGCTGTTTTTATGATTTAAATATTCAAGTAAAACCAGTTAGTTCTTTAAATTTCTCAGCAGATGAATTGCTTACTAGTTAAGTGCATTGTTAAGACATAAGTTCAAACAATAAAATTGTTTAGATATAATATAAAAGCAAAAAATCAACGGAGAATGTTGATCACAGACAGAACACCACTTAGTAATCACAGATACTATACATATCAAACACAAGTATCAAGAGCAACTTGTCGGATGTGTGTCCCGCTGTAGGCATATTGAGGAATGTACTGATTTAGTAGAATAGAGATCAATTACAAATTTCAGTTAGTGGATTTAGTCAGATATTTAAATTTTAAAAAAAGCGAATGAAAAAATCGTTTTTGCAAAAAATAGTTGGCCATAATTTATGAAAAAGTCAAATTTCAAAGAACTGAAAACACAGTCTTTATTTTTTTTAGGCTCTACTATGTTCATAATAAGGACACATTAAAAAAAAATTAGAACAAATAAAAAAATAAAAAACAAAATGACTTCTGTAGGTTAATTAGCCAAGAATATTATTGTCAGAGTTGAATTTTTAGTTGTTATTGTATTATGAACGAAAGTTCTTTAATTTTGTCTTTCTTTAGCAATTGTAAATTATTGTAGTCATGTTTATATTTAAGTGAGAATTTGAAATTATGTTTGAAAAGTAAATAGTTTTAAAGTGCTGAGAAGTAAATCATAAAATTGTAATAGATTAAATATTAAACTTAAGTTGAATATGTTTTTTCACCTTGAAGTTTATTAAATTTTTGGTTAAAACTTTACCCTAAACCATTTACCAGAAGTTCTTTTAAACAAACGTGTTTTGCACTAGTTCAGTGATGAGAGATACTAACTAGACTGGGAGCTCTAGCTAGCCTAGCTTTTAACTTCTGAGAGGAACTAAGTAGGTGGTTTAGGTAAAATTTTTTAATCATAAAATTAATCTATTAAACTGAAGTCAAACATTTGTTTCACAGTTCATAAGTAATTTTTTTTGTTTTGTGATTTTAAAATTATTCCTAGGCTGGGTAGTTTTTATTTTATTGTATTTGGTGATGGAGATAGGTACCTATATAGGTAAAGAAAATATTTATGCCATCAGTGATCAGAGTGGTCACACAAGAACCATTTTAAACCAGAATTAAGACCTTTTTTTTCAGAGTCTTCATCTTTTAAAGCACACTATTTTCACTATAATTTAACCTTTTCTAATATGTGTCTTGCCATTTTAGAAGAGATGTGAATAATAAATGTCATCAATTTAAAAATGATATGCATATCATTATATAGTTCTGTAACTTAAATAACCAGATAGGTTTAAAAAATACAGTGCTTTTTAACATGATAAGTTCACTAGCTTTGTCTAGATAGTGAGTATTCTTAAGACGTCATTACTGAAGTTCTTCAGTCGGATAGTATTGCCAAGTGATGGTACTGTCAGCTCTCTGGGACGAAAACAGTTTGAAGGCGTGAAGCTATGATGATGAATGTAGTCATCCCCAATTGATGGTGACAACAGTAAAATGGTAATTGGTACTACAGGCAATAAATGTAAGACACTTATATAAAGCGCCCCAAGACCCTTTATATAAACATGTATGATAAAATGTATTATACACAATACATGATTCTTTTATTTATTGTTGTAGACTAGTTTAAAATACCACAGTGTATTGTTTCCACTAATTACTAATCAATATGTTCAAGTTGTTCCTTCTAGCCAAATGCAATTTCGTTTTTTAATATATATTGTTATAAGCCTTTCACCTGTCATGATCTAATCACATGGTCAGTTACTTCTTGGAGTATTTGAACAGTTTATCACAAAGAAATATTTTTAAATTTATAAATAAGACAATTACAACTAATTCAATTAATTTGTGCAAATCTTTCCCTTTGTATGTTAAAAATGCTATATAAAGATCAAAATTATCTTGTTTTTAGAGATGATCGATCCAGTGACTTTAATGGATCGGTGATTTTAGTGACAGCGCCAGGTTTGGATCAGTGACTTTTATCGGTGACTTTAGTGCCAGTGACAAGGGATACTGAGACTGCTCTGTATGTGCCAATAACAGGCAGGCATACCATAACTGTGAAATGATTCCACATCTCTTTTTTTCTTGGAAGGCTCATTTTATTTTAAAATAAATTCCTACAAAATTAAGAAAAATCTACCTAGTGCGAAATAGCATCTAATGTACACAACACTGGCACTATATTGAAACCTGTCACAAATCGACCACCCCCACACGAGGTAAATGAGTAGAACAAGTGACAACAACAAATCAACCAATGACGGCTGTGGTAAAATATCAGTAACTTTTTAGTCGTGACAGCAACATTTTGCCTTATCACAACAGGATCAACTACCTATCCCCTTAAGTCAACGACAGTACATATTAATCGGCGCCATGAGCCAAACGGTGAGAGCAGAGGCAGTGACAGTGACAAATCAACCGATGACAACTGTTTCATGCAGTGACTGCGACTTTTTGCCCAATCACAACAGAGGCAACTTCCGATTGATCCATTGTCACTGGAATTGGAATTTTCCATATTTTGTCACTGGTACTACCAGCAACAAACGAATATTAGTGACAAATCACTGTGATAAAAAAATATCGACCATCCCTACTTGTTTTAGAATAAATACAAAAATAGTACTTTAAAGTATTAAAATTATGCTTTATGTTGAACAAAGTTATTTAAAAATTAAATTAAATATTTATGCAAAAAGTTTGGTAAACATTTACTTTATTTAGAAAGCAGTGCAAGATTATGTAAGATTTCAGATTTTACTGATGAGCACAAATTTGTATTTGTATCTTTAACGTAATAAAATTATTCATTGACTACCACTGAGTCATTGATGGCATAAAACAAGTTTTTAAAACATTCTGTGAATGAATAACATTAAATATAACCTCTGTAATTAACATTATAGTTTGTAAGTGTCTAGTCTTTTGTTATATATTTTTCTCTTATAACTGATATAAATAAAGAAATTAGAAACTCTACAATGGCGGTATTTAATTATTCGCACATTATAATGAAGGACAGTAAAGTAAATCTTACCTAAATGTTGTGATAGAAGTAGTTGGTAGTTTATTAAATATGTTCTGTTAAGATTAACCATGGATTGTTATTAACTATTTGTGATAAATAGTTACATTTTTAAGCCTTAATTATACATTTAAGAATAGTGATGGCAGATTCTAAAACGGGATAGTTCCCAAAAACATATGCCTAAAAATGCTGCAGAAGTGTGTGCACTAATCAAATAGACTTAAGTAGGCTTTAAAATATTTATTTTAATGATAGCATGTGTATTAACTTTGTAATAAATAAATTCTCTTTAAACAACTGTATTTGTATTGCATTTATCTATTTGGTTCTGCTACCAAAACAATCATTTTAAAAATTACCTGAAACAAATTGTGTTTAAAAAATATTGTTTTTTTTGTGTGTATACATATGTGTAATAATAATAAAGTATTAAACTGAGATAATTAGTATATTTAAAATATCTGAAAAGTTATTTAAAACCACATTAAAAAAGTGTTATTTTTTATTATTTGATATAGGCTCTATTTAAAGTATAATATAAATTAATAATTATTAAATAAAAGCTGTTGACTTGCAAGTCAGGTACAACAATTTATTTACAGAAGCAATGTTTAACTTAAGTGCAATGAGTGCACTTAACCTGGCACATGAGGTGAGCAAGAAAGATCATGTACAACTATTAAAAACAATAACATTAAACATGATTCAATCTCAATACAAAAGCCACATAAAAATATTGACAGATGGGTCGCTCAACCAGGAGAAGAGCTTATCAGGGGCTTATAATGAATCGAACGGAGACCGTTTTTTAATCCCAGCCAATTCAAATTCCAGCATGGATACTGAGCTTTTGGCTATAAGTACAGCCCTGACTAGCTGTGTGCATTTAAAGGGCAATTAAAAAATATGCATTCTATCGGATTCGAAAACCGCCCTTCAGTCATTGTTAAATAACTCTACAAGTTTATACTCGTTTCGAATATCAGAAATAAGAAAAACCATCCTAGAACTAGTGGACTGCGGGAAGGAATTAACTCTTCAATGGGTATCTGCCCATTGCGGATTACCCAGAAACGAAAAGGCTGACGAAATTGCGAAAATAGCCTCAACCATGGGACCTACAGATGAAGGCAAACACTCCCTGCTACCTTGCAAAAGTGTAAGCAGGCAAGTTTTCCGAAATTTTTGGTGTGAAAATTGGGAAAAAGAGTCTACTGGTTGACATCTTTACCAGCTCCAACCAGAACCACCAGTCGAAGATAAATATAAGGAAGTAGCACGATCAACAGCATCTTTTGTTGCCAGAGCAAGAACCGGCCAACTGATGACACAGGAGTACCTATTTCGTTTTAATCTCACAAAGTCTCCGTTGTGTCCGCTCTGTGGTGTGGAGGGCGAAACAATTGAACACATCCTACTCAACTGCCCTTACCCATTACCTACAAGAGACATCCTCAGACCAATTGTGACAAAGTGACAAGATATTTTAGTTAAGAAGAACCTGTGGGCCATAGCATCATATATATATCGTGGACATCAAGCTATCGGCTACAGTTGAGCTGGACGCCTGCATGAAGAAGTAAGAAGTAAGTAAGCTCACAAATAAGCACAGTACAATAAAATTACTACAGTGATACAAAAGTATATATACTACTAAAATGGGTAATGTCATGTATTGTTTTATAATCATAGTAATTTCATTGTAATGTGTCGTTTGGGAACTGTGTTATTATTGTTGTTATGTTCAAATGTGTACTTCTGTATTGTAGGCCTGAAGACGTAACTGATAACGTACCAGTTGTTTTAACATTGCCTGTATAAATAAATAGTTTTACCTGACTTGCAAATCAACCCTTTTATTTAACAATAATCTCTGCGAGTATAAACATGATTAATATTCTTGAATTTTGTAGTCCATTATGTTCGGTGAATCTTATTAACCACTTGAACATTAGTTTATGACTATCCGAACTTTATAAAGTTCGGATAGTCATAAACTATTGTTTAAGTGATTAATATATTAATAATGCTCTTCATTAATTTACAACATTAAGGTGATCTCGTGAATTTTGTAGTCTATTACAGCCGGTGAAACTTAATTAATCACTTTAACATTAGTTTATGACTATCTGAGCTTTAAATTTTGTAAATTTGTAAAAACTTATTGAGACAGAACGTTTTCTATTGCTATGTGGCGATCCTCATCAGTGTCTTTTGCCACATCACTGACAGAAGACACTGATGAAGATCCCCACATAGCGATCAAAAACGTTCTGTCACGGTAAGTTTTTACAAAATTTAAAGTTCAGATAGCCATAAACTAATGTTAAAGTGATTAATTAAGGGTGATATTTTCACAGAAATTGGTTTAATTCTTTGTCCTGTTTTTGGTTGTGAAAAACATTATTTTATTTTAAAAAATAAAATCCTAATAACTTCATAAAACCAGCCTTCCTTTTCAGTAAAAATAATTAAAGTAATCTATTGCACTATTTTGTAGTTTTTTTTTAAAATAAAATTTACCATTTATATTCTTGTTTAATATGATGAAAGTTTATTTTGAACCAATTTTTTAGAAAAAAAAATTATTCACTTGTAACTCTATCTCTCAGTTTCAGATAATTTAGTTTCTTTTGAACGCTCAAGCACCTTGTCTTTTATATTGTTAGATTATAATATAGTACAAACTTTACACACATTACAAATCTGTAAAAATCTATCACCTACCATAATACTAAACTTATACACAGTAAAAAACAATAAAATTTTTGTTCTATAAAAAAAGCGTATAAAATAGGAATTATGAGTATAAATAGGTTGAAAGTTGTGTATTGTATGAGTGTTTTTTTAAAGTACCGTAGTCAAAGCTTTGATGATATATTGTGCTGGCTTTATAGACATACCAATTTTGTCAACTTTAAGTAATGTTTCCTGTCTGTCCCATTACGCACGTGTGTGAGTGTGTGTATAAAAAAAATTATTTCCATTACATTTTTTAAAAAATTTCTAGATTTCAAGGATAATTAAAAAACTTTCTTTTAACCTTTGGAGGTTTATTATAGTGGCTTTTTCTTATCAGAATTAACGCTTGTTAGGGTTTATGATTAAAAAAAACAGAGAAAATGTTATTTTAGTTTATACCAGATAGGAAACTTAATATAATATGCAATTAATATATTACTGTGCGAAATCAGTTTCAAAACATAAAACATGGTTGATTTCAAAATTTGTATGAATTGCGATACTTTACTTTTAGTTTAGTCCTCAGCGTAAAAATTTCATTTCAAGTGAAGTGGGCTTTATTGCTTTTGCTCTTAACCTATGAACTTGATAGTTTTTTGTTGGGCTAATTCTTCATACAAGTTGCGTTTCCTACTCAAGATGCTGAAGCTTCAACTATTGTATGTTTTAACTTACATCTGATTCAGAATAACTAGCGAGGAATTGTTGTCAGATGGTGCTACTGTCCAGTCGACTCAGTGACTGAGTCAATACCTTCTGAGTTTCACAGGAGAATAACACCTTCCAAAGTATGGTAACATTGGTGTGAAGTGTACATTGCATTAGCTCCACCTTTTCGCTCTGTGTTTAAAGGGAAGTCAACTGAAAAAATATTGAAGCACTTGTTAACAGTAAGTTGCTAATAGTCTTTAAATCTTCCTTGTTACTTTATATGCTCTTAGCAATTATTAAAAAAAAAGATTAAATGACATCATGTGATATAATGTTGTGATTATACAGTGAATGCTCTTGCATTTAGCAACTTTCAATAGCCCGTATCCATATTAATTGTGTCCGTGGTTGTTAGGGCTTATAGTATTATGATTTTAATGCAAAAGCCGAAAGCATAAACCTGTTATCAAATGTTATTCAGAGATATGTCATTGTCTCTTTGAATTGGTAGTTAAATACCTTCTGTAGATGTATTCTTGCTGAAAACAATAATTACAGATGTTTTGTCAATATACTCAAGTGTCTCTTTTTGTTTAATCACATTTTGCTGCCTTACCGTTTGATGTTTTACTAATATTTTGTATCACATTAGTTCTAATATTTCTATTATATGATGACTATATTTTCAAACTGATATGTTATACTACTTAGGTAGAGTTTGTTCAAGTTAATTTATATAAACAAATCCAGTTTGTTAATTTTAGAATAAATAATTTAAAATTGGTTGTTGTTATCATATTGATTTCACTGATGTATTCATATGCAAAAGTTATAAAATAATTATGTATGAAATAATTTAAGATATAATTTTCAGTTTGATACATTTTGCGAAGCGGGTTGTTAAGAGTTTTAAAATCTTCATTCAAAAAAGAAATTAGTAATGCTAGTTAACAAAAACATTAAAAAGACTTTGTTAAATTAACTTCATACTTAAGTGTAGCTATTTAAAGTATAACTCATTAAAAATGGTACTCATTTAGAAAAACTTCAAATACATATTTTTAAACATAAATTTTACCCTTTTTAAATTGTAATACTTTTAGGCAATATTGATAGGATCTAGCATAATAGCTTGGTATATGGACACTCAGTCCTGGATCCTTCTCATGTATGTGGACTTAATACAGAAGTAGAACCGAAAGACTTCAGTTAAAAATAGGATTTTTGGATATTACTCTTCAAGCCACAAATTCCAGCTTCTCCATAAATTCCTTTCCTTCTTTGGTCTTTTGCCTCATAATCCCATTTCTTTGACCCTAAGGTTCATCAATTCTGCTATTTTTCCATATAACCATTTAGTACATGACCTTACAATTATACACTCATATTACTATATTTCCCTCAATGTTTTTCATCATTGTGTTTTGCTCATAAATAAGGATATAGGCAGAATTAGTTTTTAAAAATATGATATTACTTCAGAACCACTTTACTAACATTTTGCTGTAACACTTTACTTAGTTTTCATAGATTTCCTACCCCCTTTGTCTTTATGATAAATGATCGTCCTAGGTGTTTGACTAGACAGAAGCATGGTTTCCTCCTTAGTCACCACAATATCTGCTAGTCACCACATTATCTGTTAGTCACCTCATTATCTGTTACTCACCACATTGTCTGTTAGTCACCACATTATCTGCTAGTCACCACATTGTATGTTAGTCACCACATTATCTGCTAGTCACCAAATTATCTGTTAGTCACCACATTATCTGCTAGTGACCACATTATCTGTTAGTCACCACATTATCTGCTAGTGACCACATTATCTGTTAGTCACCACATTATCTGCTAGTCACCACATTAACTGCTAGTCACCATGTTATCTATTAGTCACCTCATTATCTGTTACTCACCACATTGTCTTTTAGTCACCACATTATCTGCTAGTCACCACATTATCTGCTAGTCACCACATTGTCTGTTAGTCACCACATTATCTGCTAGTCACCACATTATCTGCTAGTCACCACACTTACTCACCAACTTTATCCTAACTCCTTCCGTACTGTTCCTCTTCTACTTCTGATGCATTTAAGTATATAAATACTTTTTATTTCTCTGGCAAATAAATCACCATATGCATACATGATACTTGTTTGTTTTTCTGTTGGTTGGTTGGACAAGACTCCAACTTATCAATCCTATCAAGTTAAAATTCTATATGCAAATCCTCAAGCTCATTTGTACTTACAACTTTGGACTTACGACTTTGGTGCTGAGTCTGGGACAGCAGGATTATGCCAATTAAATGATTCCTTCGTTGACCAATTAACCATGAAGGGAGATTCTATCACCATGTGAATGTCGAGACCTTTCAGCTTCTTGATAACATGAGCCAAGTAGGAAGACCAACTCCCATAATAAAGTATAGTAAAATTATTTCACAAAAAGCAAAGCATAGTGCGAGAGTTTACACGTCAAATGTAATGTAAGCAGGCAGTATACTGCTGAGATTTGAAAGAATACTTTTTCAACTTGAGAACAATATAGGTAAATTAGGTTAGGCATAAGTTACTTATTATTCAAACAATAAACACAATAATCCCTTTAACATTAGTTTATGACAATCCGAACTTTAAATTTTGTATATTTGTGGAATTTCACAAATTTACAAAATTTAAAGTTCGTATAGTCATAAACTAATGTTAAAGTAATTAATTAAGATTCACTGAACTAATGGACTACAAAGTTCAAAAATAAACACATTGTTTCAAAAAGTTTACTTCTGCAGTACTTTTTGATACTCTCACTGTAGTAGACATAATAATTGTTTCATTAATGTGCCTGTTCTTTTTATTTTTTAAATCTTCATTCTTGTTGATAACAGATAAAACCGGAAATTTCATATAATTTAAGAGTAACATATTTTTAATGTAACATATTAGGAACATCTCCAAGTTTAACCTTTGATCGCTCACACTTCCTTTTCATGTAACACTTTCAGAATTTTGACCATAAATAACCCTATCATATTAAAACTAACCTAATCACATTACACTGAAGGGGACCTGTCCAAGAGGCAAGAAAGGTCACTAGTTTAGTTAAAGGTCGAAAATGACCGGGTTGGGTCAGTGATTGCCTAATAACAACTGACACTGCATCTGATACAGTGCTCATCAGTCTGTCAGTCTATGCTAATACAAATTTCTCATGATGGCGTCTTGTAACAGTTATCTGGTAAATGTGATCTAGATTCAACGTAGAAGGAAGGGTTTTGCTAAGTCTTATTGGTAATCCAGCAGCTAGATGTCCTGTTGCATTGATGCGTTACCGTTTCAGTAGTAACGAAGTTAAACATCTTTTACATTGGAATCACTGTTAAACCTACTGAATATTGTCTTCTCCTCTTTAAGTTAAATTAATTCAGTATTTTTGAACTATCGTTTACAAAAAAGGGCATTCTTCAACCATGAAAAATGATAGATCAGAAGTTTTTACACTGCATGTTATACGAGGAAAACATTTACATAGTAAATAATTATTGGGCCACATGGCATACTCCGATGAATAGTCCAATGTAGGCTTCTGTAATGAACTACTTTCTTCCGCTGTGAAAATGACATCGTCTTGGGATCGCTTAGCCATTTATGAAAAGATAATCTAACATGCAAGGAGCATCTTTCACTGAAACATCTACACTAGTCTCTGGACATTTGCAGAATGGTACTATAAAGAAGTCGAACATTATTTCTACAAACCACTAGTGTACTGTTTGATGAACTAAAAATGTGAAGAAGAGAACGGTGTAAAGAGGAAGCAGGAGCGATGCCAGAGGATTATATTTCTGCTCTTAATGCATATGACGAAATATTTTACCCATGTACATACAACATATAAAAAATGAGTTGTGTACTTCTACTAATTCACAGCTTCTTCAGAAAGACCCTTCTCCAGTTTGGACTATTTAAAAAACTATTTAAGAAGTGCTATGGATGCATAGAGACTTAACGGCCTAGCCTTGCTTTTTATTTACAAAGACATTGATGTTAAGCCTAAAAGTTGATTAACGAAATGGCTAAAAAGTCTCGTCGTTTACCTTTAGCATAGAATTATTTCCTTTTGTACAGAGTTAATCGGTTACAAATGTACTAATTTAGAAACAAAATGTATAACCATTTAGTGTTTTTTACGTACCAATGTAATCATAATAAAATAATGAAATTTCTATACATTTTGCCTTCACACTTTTTATATCCCCTCCTCCGAAATATTTTTCTAGGACCTCCCCTGAGTCTAACGTAGTTTTAGAAATATTTTGTGGGAAATTAAGAAATAATACAATAGAAAGAAGTAAATATTTGTGTAATAGGCCTATGAAATCAAAGATTTTTTAAATTCAAAATAACGCAAAAATACAAATTAAAAAAATTAACGCATTCAGGTTTTTAAAGGATTACAATAAAAATGTATTTTATTCTGGCAATGAAAAAGATATATTTATTCATTTTGAAGATTCTAAAACATTGTAATTTTCTGACAGTAGCAACTGGTATTGTTTTTTTATAGTTGCAGTGAAAATTAAATTTTTATTATTAAAATTATTTTTTATTAGTATCTTAAAATTTAATTTAATGTTATTGAGTGTTGAAGGTTTTTCGGACAGAGATATATTTCGGTTTTCTTATGTCTGAAATTTATTATATAAAATTAAAACCTCAGATGTGATCCGTGATATTTACATGGTCTGCTTCTGTTAGACAAAGCTCAAACCGCGCAGGATCCATAACTTCTGCACAGAAATCCGTAATAAAACGGTCACTACACTTGGTATCAAGTTACGTCCCCTCCAAGGCTGGGTGTGACCGAAGCTATAAACTGTAGAAGCTTTGATTTGCGACTCGTTCTAACACATATTTACGTCAAATAATTGGTTAATTGAATCGAATGATCCCGCGATACGATTAATTTCAATAACGTTTCTTTGTGCTGACTATAATTGCGATTAATCGAAAGCGTATAGGTCGGCAGTCGATTTATACTATCGCACAGTCACATTTCGCGCTGATACACTATATCGACGAGTAATTGCAAATGTTGGTTTAATCGGTACTTATTAATTGCCGGCGTAATATCTGGACGGGAGATCGTGACCGAAAACTGGTTTTTGAGGTTATGTGATACTGTTTTACAAGCGGCATTGTTGTAGTTAGATGGCGTCAAATAACTCGACTCGATATGATGCGATTATGAGGGACATTATTTACATGGTCAGAGTCTATCGTCTGAAATATAAATGACTACCTGTTGCTTAGAGAAATATTTTTAGTTTATATTCTACATTAAAATATTTTGTACTTTTATCAAATACTAGCAGAGTACCCGTCCTTCTCACGGGGTTGACATATATTTGTATTGTGCCTATTGCATTCCGAAACACAAAACAGTGATGGCAGTAAGTTAACTCTAGGTTGTTGAAACGATTTTTAATATGGACATGGTTACACAAAAGAACTTTTTATACAGAATAAACTATAATTAAATAATAAAAATATATACAACTCACAAATATACAATTTTTTATTTCAAACGCGTTTCGACGACTACTTTGTCGTCATCTTCAGTGAAAATACACAAATGAAATTAACTAAAAAATATATATATATTAAACATAACCTATAAAGTTTTAGCAAAGGTAAAAAGTTTTTACCTTTGCTAAAACTTTATAGGTTATGTTTAATATATATATATATATATATATATATATATATATATATATATACTTTAGTTAATTTCATTTGTGTATTTTCACTGAAGATGACGACAATGTAGTCGTCGAAACGCGTTTGAAATAAAAAATTGTATATTTGTGAGTTGTATATATTTTTATTATTTAATTATAACTTTCACTCACAAGCCAGCTCGAATATTATTTATAGAATAAACTATATTTACAACTTTGTTTTCCTTTGTGAAAATATGTAGGTTCCTTCTGTTTGAAACACAAGGGCAAACAAAACAACCAAAATGGACTTCAAGATTCGGGAGAATCATGCCTGTACAACAAATATACAATAGCTGCAATGCAGCATATAAGTTTTAAGTACGTCAAAAGAATTTAATCTACTGAAATTAAATTCCAATAAATATATCAAACTATAAACTTACCGATTTATTATCTTGAAAAACAAAGAGAAGGAAAAGCTTCTGCTTGTAACCTGATATTTGTAAAGTATAACCTTGAAATATGAATAACAACAAACATTTACTATCACCTGTTTAAATGTGTGCAAAAGTGACTTTTACAGGTATTAAAAAACACATTTGCTATCTGCTGCTCAAGCCAAGTATATAATGGAGTATAGATGATTGAATGTTAAGGGAGTTTTCAAGGCAACTAGGGACGGTCTCTGATGGAATTTCTAAATAAAAATAGGCCTTTGTGTTAACCAAAGCCCATAAGAATGTCCATACAAGTTTTTAGCTCAATGGGTTCATTAGTTTTTACGTGATTGAGTAACACACACACACACACACACACACACACACACACACACACACACACACACACACACACACACACACACACACACACACACACACACACACACACACCAATAGATTTTTATACAATAACAGAGATGCACAATAAAAGAGTAAATAAGCAAAGAGTAGAGGATAATTCTATACAGTATTTAATCTCAGCAAATTTATGAATTTATAAGGAATTTTAACAAAATTGAAATTTTGCAAGGCTATGAATACAGGCTTTAATCTTCACAACTGTTAAATTAACCACTAGGAATGTAAAAATATTCTAAGGAACCTCTTCCATATAAACCTGATTAGAGTCGAGACCTCGTTTTATCTCGATTGAGAGCCGGACAACTTCAAGTAATGGATACTATCCTCTATATGATCCCTATACATGCTCTACATTTAAAGTTAAAAGTTGAATTGGAACCAGAAATTTATTTTCCTAGCTATGCATGACTGATACTGGAATCACCCAGTATGTATATGACAGATTTTCTCTCAATGTACAAAGGGAAGCTGAAATATCTAAGAAATGGACGGTAGATCACGTTAGTCCAAGAGAGGCAAAGTCCACGAGTAAAGAATAAGAACTTATAAAAAAAACCTAACAGTAGGTTATTATAATAATTCACTATTTCTCTTTGGTGACAAGACTTCAAGCTCAAGACACTGCAGTCAAACTTCTCTAACATAAAATCGACCAAAAAACAATGTTTTGTAAAGTGCAATAAGAAAATTTTCTATTGAGAAAAATGTTATACATGTGAAAGACAAAGAAACACTGAGATATAATTAAGACCCAGCGAAGAGGTGGTGAATTAATGAAAAGTAACAAAAAACAAAAGATTATGGCGACCACAGACAGAATTACATAAAATAAAATAATTCAAGTAATTGGTCGAACGTAGTATAACATTATTATAAAACATTTTAATATAAATAATTTACCTATGAAGATATTTACTGTAATTTTAATGTCCTATTAGAAAAGACACAAAACTCATACAATACGTCACAGAACGTAACTACTTTAGCTATTACAAATTTATATTTTTCAATTTAAATTTTACAATTAGTTAAATTAAACATTTTACTTTAAAATTTTATTAAATACGGTGAAGTAAAACATTATTTATAGTAGTTAATAGGTTAGTACATTAGACATATGTATTTATCAATTATGTGTTTAAACATATATTTTCCTTTAGACATATTTTTTTAATTCAACAAAATAAATACGATAGCGATTTCTGAATGAATGATATATTAAGTGCCATTTGAAATTGATTCAAACATAACCTTCAAACTATATCCGTAAGAAAATGGAAACAGCTATTAACATGACTGCCATGTTTTGCAATCGGAAATCTTTTGAACGAAATTAGTTGATCTCATTTCCGGATTTGTAACAAACTTTAGTGTGCATTCATAAGAGATGACGTCACTTTTTAACAATTCACTTTTATTCTCAGTTTTGTAATTGCTGAGTTATAAGGTGTTACTTGCATTTATGTTTTAGAAATAAATTAGACAAGATAAAATAAATTATGATTTTCTGATAATAGATAACTCCTGTATTCAATAGGACCTACATATAACAGGATCTCTTGTATAACAGATATTATAGGACCTAATAGAATATAAATTTTAAAAAAACTCAGATACAAGGAAAATGATTTCTCAAAATCTCAATGCCAAGTCAGTTAGCGAATCAATAATCATTAATCATACGCCAGCACAGTTACAACTGAACTGAGGTTAATAATAATTTTATTATATATATTTGCAATACATCTAAGACCAAGATTAATCAAATTTATCCACGATTGTATTTCAAGTCAAATCACCGCTACTCAGCAACTGTTCCATCGTAAGGAACATCGACTCGCTTTTTCTAGTCGAACGAATATATCTGTTAAATTGTCTCATTTTATATTTAAAAGCTCTGATGCAAAATAAATTCACGCAATTTAATGCGTTTTATTAAAGGCTAAGGAGTAGCCTAAAAACAACAATCGATTGAAGTTTTACCTTTAAGAACCCGACAAAACGCTTAAAGGTGATCTCTCGAAAGCGCGAGGGCGTTTAGAGAAGTAACTTAACTCTGACGTAGGCGTAAGCAGGCGAAAGCTTTCCAAATGTCGAAGCTGGGGCAAAGGTTGTCGCTATCTCTGCACAGTAGTAAGACCATTACACGGCCTGCCCCGTGGAAAGGAAACTATGTCAGCAAGGAGGTGATGCAGGAGCAAGGAGGTTTTAGATACCCTACTATAGTGATGCATAAGAGAACCGTCCAGTTTTCTAGGCTATGGAGAGGCATTGCCAGCTGACCCGGAAGCCGGTCAGATGAATATTAAGAGCAAGAGAGCAGGGTGAACATCCGGACTTAGTTAAAACTCAGCAGAAACAGTCTGTTCTAAGCAAAATTTTGATAATGCTACACGTTTTATCGCCTCTATGTCAACTCATAAATATCGTCTACTCTTGTACAATTTGTTGTAGAGGAGGTAAAATGAACAGCCCTAAGAAGCTGCTAGAAATAAATCTAGACCTTACATCTCCAGTCAGAGCAGAAAGGCTTGGAGTCGGCCGTGGATATGCAGCGAGTGTCTACGAGTGCTGGTAGGAATGACCAATCAGGGACGTTTGTTTCATTGGATTTTTGAAGAAAATTTTGTACGTGAGGACCAAAACAGGTATTATATGCTGGAAAACTATTTTTGTTACAATTATGGAGGAAGTGAACTTAACATGATACTGAACCGTTAGAATGTGATCTCATCATATAAACATTCTAACAAGAGTGGTTTGCAATTTCCCCCTCTATATACCTCTACTACTAACAAGAGTGGATGGCAATTTCCCCCTCTGTATATCTCTACAGTTTTTAAGCGATTGCGATAATCTCTCTCTCTCTCTCTCCCCCCCCCTTTCGAATTGACTTGAATATTTTCGAAGAAACAACATGGTAACAAGTTAAAGCAAACAGCTGTTTACTCATTCACTTAGAGGTTATCGTTAAATAATTTTCAATGGCTATATCCTATTTATTCAGAAATATTGTACATTTAGTTAAATTAAGAGATGGGGAATGAATTAATACAACAGCTGTTTACCGCTTCACTTAGAGGTTATTTGGAAGTTATGGTTAAATAGTCTTCAGGTGCGGGATCTTATTTATTCAATAATATTATATACTTAATTAGATTATGTGATGATGAATGATTTTATATAACAGCTCTTTACCTCTTCACTTAGAGGTTTTTTGGAAGTTATGGTAACAAATTTGCAAGTGGTATATTCTATTTATTCAATAATATTTTATATTTAGTTAAACTAAGTAGCTTTATGTATTGCACATTAGAGGTAGGTTACAATGTATTTTGTTGCTCGAAGGTTTTGTATCTTTATGTATTGCAAATTAGAGGTAGGTTACAATGTATTTTATTGTTCGAAGGCTTTGTATCTTTATACATTGCACATTAGAGGTAGGTTACAATGTATTTTGTTGCTCGAAGACTTTGTATCTTTATGTATTGTTAATTAGATGTAGGTTACAACGTATTTTATTGCTCGAAGACTTTGTATCTTTATGTATTGCACATTAGAGGTAGGTTACAATGTATTTTATTGCTCGAAGACTTTGTATCTTTATGTATTGTTAATTAGAGGTAGGTTACAATATTTTGTTGCTCGAAGGCTTTGTATCTTTATATATTGTTATTTAGAGGTAGGTCACAATGTATTTTGTTGCTCGAAGGCTTTGTATCTTTATATATTGCACATTAGAGGTAGGTTACAATGTATTTTATTGCTCGAAGGCTTTGTATCTTTATGTGTTGCACATTAGAAATATTTATTTCTAAAAGAAAATTATGTTTTTTCGTATGAGTTCATGGTAAATATAGTTGTCTAACATACTAACCTGGTTAATTAATCTTTATTTCTTATTTAAGTATATTTAGGAGAATGTAGACATTTATAAATATGATACATTGTAAAATTTATATTTAATTCCATTAAAATTCATGTCTTATTTATTTGAAGCATGAGTTATCAGAAGTGAACTTCTAAATAACACTAAATTCCATTAAATTCAGGTGCAATCTTACAATAAACATATTGATAATAAACTCAATACTATAAAAATTGATAAAAAAAATTAATTACAATTAAATGACCTAATTAATGAAAAATAACTAGTTTCAATTATGTAACTAAATACAAAAGTGACAAAGATTAACCCTTTTGTACATTTCGATGCCAATGTCATTATCATCAGAGGATCCTATTAGAATAAAAAAAACCAATCAGGAAGCTTGTTCTATTAAAGTTACTACATAGACCGACTATTTATTCTGGATTGTATTTCTATTGTAATAGGTATGACATTGGGCATAGGAATGTAAATAAGGGTTTAAGTTAGGTAAATTTTCTATGAGTTATTTTCGATTAATTTATGCTGGTTTTTGGGGCTGTAGTCAACACATTTATCACAAAACGTTTCTTGTGTAAAAGCAGAAGTGTCTCCAAAGTAGTTTTTCGGGAGTCTGACAGGTGAAATAATTCGTTTTTCCTTGCCCCATTTGAAAACGAAAACTATCTAACCTCCCCGCTCGGAATTCAGAGTATATTTGCGTTAATCATGAAAACACGTAATATTTCTTCGCCGTTTTCCGTATTTTTACTGGAAAGTTAATAATAGCGTAAACGGTAATTAAGTTCTCGCCTGGCAATATGACCCCACGGCGTGTATTACATTCTTCTAGTGTAATTATTGCTTAATTAGCGAGATAGTGGCAGGTGCTACTAGGGGCAGAGGTCGTACGTCAGGAATGCACCCTGTCAGTCTCTAACGACTTCATCTGCCGAGGAGCTGTTCGGCTCACGTGACATCACGCCAATTTCGATATATACCGGTTGCAAGTGACGTCATTTATAAGTTAACTTTTACTAACTCATTACATTATGTGCAACAGATAGAAAATGGGAGATTAAGAATCAGCGTAGCTTGTGTGTGAACTTACACTGAATACGCTGCGGAGATTATTGTTTCTAGAATTACACAGTGGCACTTTTATGGTTAGGTATACTTGATCTTTAATTAATTAACTATTATAAGCCCTAGCAACAATTATTTACACAACCTTGATGTACATTTCGCTAACACAGTTAGCATCATCAGAAGGTTACAAGTACATTGTTATCTCTAATGGGTTACAAATTATTTATGACCTTCTGTGTTAGCGAAATGTACGTCAAGGCTGTGTAAACATTTGTGGCAAGGGTTTATAATTGTTTATTAATTATAATTTCGTTACCATTCTCTCTATTGTTTTTAACCTTATTTTGTACATTTTATTGTCCATTGGCGAAACTTTAATACACACACACACACACACACACACACACACACACATATATATATATATATATATATATATATATATATTAAACTAATTACCATACGTCGATATCTTTAAAGAATTTATAAAAGAGTAGAAGGATTTATATAGGCTACACCACGTGTTTAGATAAAATTCTAATTGGATCTAATTGGATATAGTTCCTGTGAAAACTTTATAATCAGCCGCATATCTCCAAGTTCGATTCTTTACTTTCAAAGCCGAATTAATTTTAATTTCAAGCTATAAGCAAATGATTTTCCACCAGAGAATTAGTGCAAAACAACTGGTTATTTAGTCAGGCACTAGAAACCTACCTCTGTCTGAAGGCAACATTAGGGTACGGCACTCGTGATTGGCTCAACAATTTGTTCACGAACACATGACGGAAACACACGACCTGTCCCGAGTTACTTTTGATTGATCACCAAATGTGATTTCTGTTTTTAAAAACTGCATAACATAAAAGCCGGTCACGAAACGAATCCTTTGAGCATGATTTTGTTCAGATCGTTTGCGCTCAGCAGTAAGCCGTTAGCAAAAGCACTAACCATGGTAAAACTTTAGATGAAATTTCATTGTAGAGGCAAAAAACTAATTAAGTGCTAAGTCCCTTAAGGGTTAACTAAGGGTTACATTAGAGCTAATTAATTCAAATGTAATAAAAGAACAACATACACAACAAGGAATGTAGGCCAATACATGCTTGCTATGGAAAATCAATTCCTAAGCATGAAAAACTCCCGAGAATCAATTAGATTTACTAAGAAAAGCTTCTGAAGTGCAATTTACCAACATTTTATCTTAGCTTTTGACCAAAATAAATAATGACGAGCACTAAATCGCAATGAACAATTTATGCTCTTGAGGCTATGAATGACAAAGGCATTATAACCAGTGAGTTAGACCTACACAATTATAACTTTATAAAAGCGTAAGTTTTAGTCGTAGTTTAGACATTGTGACTATTCTCCCTGATGATGGTTTTATCATTGAAAAGTGTTTTTAAAAAGTTAATTATAAGATGTGAGCACATGTTTATTATTATTTAATTACCAAAAAACAACAAGTTATTTTATTATAATTAATTATTAAGTTGTAGTATTTTTTTAAAACTAGTTTTTATCTGTAATATCTGATACTTGAAAAATGTGTTTTAAAAGTTTCTGTATTTTTCTGCTATGGTATGTCATTAAATCCTAACCACTTGTTCGAGAACAATAGCCATCACAACAGCCAGTGTGTATCCATTTCTTTTAAATTATAACTATTTTTTAATACGAAATTGAAAATTATATTGTTTGTTTTACCTTCAAACATTTACACTGTTTCCACAATAAATAGCGTGTGAAAAGCACTCGATTATTGTTACACAAATATTCTCAGAATTCTAAGTTTTGGGAGATTTTACCAGCGAAAAAAAATTGTAAGTTAAATATAATATTCACTTTTTAGGAAATGACAATCAATGTTTATCCCTACGCTACACTTTTAAAAATTTAAATATTATAACAGTTTCTTTTCAATCAGTTCTACATTATTTTCAAATCTTCTTTACATTTAATCCTTATTTTCGAATAATTTCGTAATAATCAGATAAGGCGGTTTAGTGTTTTAACCAAGAAAACTTCGCCATTCACCATTTTCTTATTATTTTAAGTGTTCCTATTTATTTGAGATCAGTAGGCTGTAACACCATGAGTGCATTATTATTATTTATAAATATAAGCCAAACGCACTGGCTTAATTTAAATTCAGTGTTTTTTACAAATTTGCATATATATATATATATTAGTTAGTCCATAGTTAGTTGAAATTCTAATTTTGTTATGTTTGTTTAGATCCTTATCTGCGAGAATCTCATTAGAAATAACAATTATACTATTTACATTTTCTAAAGTGTTTAAAATTCAGCTTCGTCTACTTAGAAAATCGCATAACTCTGTTGATTTTACAAAAATTAAACTGCATCTAATTTGACCCAAAGGTTCACCATTCCATTTTTGGTCATCACCATTAAACCAATGAGTCACTGGTCGATCGTGTTCACTACGAATGGAAAATTTCCAATCTAACCTAAAAGCTAACTGAATAATGAAAGCCATATTTGTAGTATTCCCTCCATGTGCGCATATGTCTGTACGTTTAATAATTAATTGGCAAGGACCTCGACACTGCTCCTACTACTTCAGAAATATTAACCCAGATTTTATAACCCTTCGAAAATTTGTTTTGGTAAGTACTGTTAACTTTGACCAAGTTTAATATACGGATTTTGTTTAGTTACCATTTCTTATGGCAAGCCTAAATGTGAATGTTTATCATAAAGAAAATTCATCGGCCTGCCTCCATGCTCAAGAGATCCACTTCATATTTTAACTTAAATTAAGTGAACATAAGATTTATGAAATAGCTGATTTTATGTTATAGGTTATGTTGTAGAACAGCCGTTTTAACCCAAATATTTTGGTTATTTATTGTAAATTATTAAGTTTAAATGTTATTATTAAATTTGTTTATCAGTTATTAAATATATTAGTTTACTAATATTTGAGTACAGTTTTCTGCCTTTCCTAACGTTACAATATTTTACTCTGTTGACGCATTTCGGACTGATTCCATTTTCAAAACTTAAATCGTACTTAAGAGTAATTTGGAAAGGTAGACAACTGTAATCATAAGTGTGTGTATATATATATATATACATATATATATATATATATATATATATATATATATATATATATATATTTTATTTATTTATTTATATACACCAATTTATAATATTAACAATTTAATGTTAGTTTATTTTTATTTCAATAAATATTACTATAATTAATTCAATTTATTAAGTTAAATATTTGTATTCCATTTATCTAAATGAAAGCTTTCTCAAGCCTGTCTGGCGCTATTTAAAGTGCATTCTTCAAATTAAGTATTGACTTGTGAAGGCGAATCCCACTGACAAATATTTTTAATCGGTTAGTTGTTAATGGCGATTAACGATAATTTTAAGTTGAAAAT
Source organism: Prosapia bicincta (assembly GCA_036971475.1). NCBI lineage: Eukaryota > Metazoa > Arthropoda > Insecta > Hemiptera > Cercopidae > Prosapia > Prosapia bicincta. The sequence goes on along the minus strand of JBAIZL010000005.1, from coordinate 245,481,369 downwards.
AATTTTACTGTCTCCAACCTCACTAAGGAAAGTTAAGCTGCGGACATACAGAAAGCAACTGGTGATCGCAACGCAACATAAACTTGAGTTGCTGTTAGAAAAGTTGCTAGTAGGTTTGCATGATTGTTCATATAAAGTTGCTAGTTTAGTTGTCAGTTCTGTCGTCGTCAGTCAGAGGAGAATGCCGTACTTGACTATATTTTAAGAAATATTAACTATAACATTGAGTTAAGGATCATTGGTCACATATGTATTTCTTTTTATGTATAACTGCAAAACTTAAAATAGCATTACATTACAAAGAAATAATAATTAGATTTAAAGAAATGAAATTTTATAGTTCAAGTGGCGATCTTATATATTTTAAAAAAATTTTTGGTAATCATTCATATCGTGTTGCAGTTGTTGGATACACAAATCATGACCAGAACTGGTAATAATTTGTTTTTCTGACATAGCCTACTTATCAGTATAATAAAAAACTATTCAAAAAAACAGAAACACAAAAAATTCGAATAAAAATAATAATTAATTATTTATATACGGCAGCACTATTGAGAAACGCATACACAACACAACAAATACTGCTAGCAACTGAGAAACTGAACAACGAGTTTACAGCATGTCGTGACTGGAGCAACTCTAGTTTCTGTGTCACCCGCTAGTCGCGTGCTATCACTTCGCTATGAATATGTGCATGCAAGTCCGAATGCTGTGAAAAAGGTTTGCGTTGCGCTGCTGTCACCAGCTGCCTTCTGTGTGTCCGCGGTCTTAGAGTTAGACTCTAATAGTCATTACGATCATAATGACCTAATAAGTCCAAAACTTAAGAATTAGTTATTTCCGTCAGTTTGTCCCCCAAATGCCTATTTATTAAACGTTTTTACACTATTTTACAAATAGCTTCAAAACTAACATGGAATTAGAAGCAGGAGGTTTATATTTTAAAATAAAATTTAAATATAAAACTCATTAATTAAGCTAAAAGGCTGTTAGGATCACAAACATGTGTGCAGTATACTCTCTTGACTAAGTTCGAAAAAATCGTGTAACCTAACCTCTTTAACAGGTTACTGCGTCATTATTATGCACATTAGCATACATAATATGCGATACTGGCATATTATTGTATATTTAGTGTTAACAAATAGCTCAAATTGAAGATGGGACCAAATATCAACTACGCGAGTAAAACAGTATTATGCTTTATCAGCAAACCAGTTGACTTCTTCATTCCTAATTTAGTATAATTTTTTTGCGAAAATTGTTGTCACATTTTATACTTATATCGAATTTTTCTATCTACCTGTTCTTTTTTTCTATTAATATTAAACTTGAGCAGTGGTTTACTACTGTAATTTAAAATTTAGTCCTTATATTTTCATCTTCATTTACAAATATATGCAACTTCTAATAATAATTTCCAATTATTCCCATTTGTTTTGATTGTAATAAATATAAATATTGAGCCACTGAAACCAATAAAATATGTTTATATTAAACTAACTAATACTTGTCGAACTTATAGTTTTAGTAAATGTATAAAAAGTTACGGAAACAAAACTTTTTCAAACGAATATACATGACAGATTGAGACAAAAGGTTGTAAGTGTTTAACATTTAATTAGTTTAATATATATATATATATATATATATATATATATATATATATATATATATATATATATATACATTCATAGGCCTATATATATATATATATAGGCCTATGTATGTTGTGTGTATTCTGTGTGTGTGTGCGTGTGTGTGTGTGTGTGTGTGTGCGTGTGTGTGTGTGCGCGCGCGCGTTTGTGCGTGTGATACGCACACTCGCGTGAGTGTTCGTTATTTATATATAATATTACCTTAGGTATAGCGAAATTATATAAAACGTTTGCATTTTTTCTATGCACTGTCTGAAGCAGGGGCTCCAAAGTTCTAGCAACTGCGTACCACCTGTAGGTTTTTGTAGATTTTGGCGTACACCATCCCCATGGGGTCTATGGCGTGTAAATCGGAAGAAAGGTCTCATGATCCTAATTTTTATTACAAGCACTACCATTATATAGCTCATTTAATTAAATAAGTAATAAAACTAGTTAATTATTCATTCACTCTTCCATTAGTTTTTAATAACGAAAAGACAATAAAAGAAAATTAAAACAGAGAAAATTATGCACATTACAGTTTTATTTAATACTCATATATATATATATATATATATATATATATATATATATATATACATACAAAAACATGTTATGCGATAGCTACAAAAAATACCAAAATAGGAACCTACAAATCATTAAAAGTGAATGTGTATTTTATTTATTGGGAAAGTTGGTGTTTGCCTGTTAGTAAATAGTCAATCTTCTACAAGTCCTCTTCAACACTTGTTAGATATTATTTTTTTACATACAACAGTTAAGAAAAAACTACTTTCACACAAATAACAAGTAACAAATGGCATCAAAAACAGTATAGCTTTCCGGAAGAGCACTATATACCCGGTATTACACCAGATCCAGAAGTCTATTAATGACTTATTTTTAAACTCATCTATCACGGACGCGTAACACCTGAAATCTTCCCGCCTACACCTATGGTACGCTTATCACCAGGGAACCCCTGGTCTAAAGTAAAGGCAACACATTGAAATATGAAGCCATCAATGGTTTGATGTGACAACGTGTGCAATAACCTCAAGAATGTACAACCAGCATTAGTTTTTATTAAATTTATTCAGTGTTTATTAATACACTTTAATAATTTCTGTGGTATAATTACTCGTTAAACATTATTGTTATAGAAATCATTTTAAATACATCAAGAAATTTGTTTAAAATTATAAGATTTATGGTTTACTTCCTATACTCTATCACTATTATTGGTTTCGAAGACTTAAGGTATATACTAGCTGCGGCTGGTACATACAAACTCTCACTCATCAAAGTCTGTCAGCGATTTAATTCACCTTATTTAAAACTTTGACAGAACTCATCAACTCTCTTGACCTTGAAGTTTACATTCTAGAAAAAAACTGAATAAATTACCACAGACAAGGGTCTTTTAACGACGAAAATGTTTCCTCCTTAATACTAAGTCCGTTATGTCAAAAACGTGTCTGGAATTAGCGCCGACATCTGTCAAATTGTCATCAAACAAATTCGTTACATAAAGCCAAAAACTACTTGACGCTATTGTCCCTGCAGGTTTGGAATGCCACTAAATTACACTCAGATATGATCTGGGATTAGTGTAAAACCTGCACCTAAGTATCCAGGCGTCTGGCGGGCCTCGTAGCTGTCAACCCGGTTAGTTCCGCCGTGTCGCTGTTTAGTCAACAATTCGTAACGCAGTTTCGGGTAATTTACACATTGCTTCTGGTAAATTATTTTAATTGCTTCGATCCATTTGATGAATGCAAATCGGTGGTGGCGTTGCGGAGATTTTATTACGCGTAATTGTAGGCTGCCGTGTCGCTGCGTTTGACAAATTTACAAAAGAAAGGCATTCCTCGAGCGAACGCACCGGCAAAGATTACAAGTTGACTTAGATTAGAATAATATAGATTTATTTATGTAGGCCTACTTCTTCGAAGTTCCATTTTGGTAATGATAAATTACGGCGACGTAATGATTTACGGGCAAATTTAATCACACCGATTCGGTAGCCAAATCAAGCGGGTTCTTGTCTTTACAGAATAAAATTCAATTCAGAAGCATTTATTTCAAAGATCACACGTCATAATAAACGAAAAAGTAGTTTGTATCTGTCCAAGCAGAAAAAAATTTATCTAGTGATGGAAGTTATTTACTCTGGATATTCTAGAATTATAAAATTCGTAAATTTTTTTACCTTGTATTTGAAAAATAATTATTTAAATTTGACAGTGAAAAAAGTATGTCAAACTCAGAAGTTTAACTTGAAGGGAGGGGTTTTTGTACTGTACCTAAAACAGCTTTATATTATAGTATAACCTTATAAAACTGTGAACAATAAGTCTCCCAACAGTCTTTCATGTGAGTTGTTTCAGAAAGTACGTTAACATCATCAGCGGCGTACATTCAAGAGTTGAATTTTACCCTGATACCATAACGTAGATATTAAAGATTTTGTTGTTTAAAGTTTTTTATACATATATTGTATACTAAAGTATATAGTCCTAACAAGAAAAGGTTAAACTAAATTATTGTTTTACAAATATAAACACACGCTCTTTGTTAATTTTTATACCTCTAGATAATATCAATAATATAAGTTGTTGTGGTTTCTTAATATTAAGTTAATTAGCTTAGAGCTTAGCTAGTGAGAACAATTCACAACGGGGAATATTAAAACAGTTTACTCTAAATCTCACTACACACTAGTTTATTAAAACAAACAGACTAGTACGACGATGTCGCCTTCATCATTAGCTACTGCTATAAACCAAGCACTAATGAAGGCAACATCGTCGTTGAAACCAGTTTGTTTGTTTTAAAAAACTAGTGAGTTTGTTCTAATAAACTAGTGAGTAGTGAGATTTAGAGTAAACTGTTTTAATATACTATAACTTAACTTTTGTTATAATTATAATTTTTATTTTTAATGTTATTTATTTACCTTTCCCATCTAATGTCACACCTTCAGGTTTATAAAGAATTAACAATCTTATAATTTTTAAACATTACTTGCATTTATTTCTTTATACCACATTTATATTAAATATTTTGCAGTGACAGGATTGATATCTTAACTAACATTACAATGATAAAGGTGGACTTTGAGGGTTTAGAATTCTAATAAAATAACATAACAAAGATAATAAATTCAGTATTAAAATTTTGTAGTTGCTCTCGGGTCGCTTATACGGGGACTTTGCTTCTTAAATTAGAAAAAGTGAAACTAGATTAAATTTTATAAATGGCAATGAAATTAAATTTGTTCTGAACTAAAATATAGATGTCTGTTGGCTACACTTATATTCAAATAATACTTATTGTTCTGAAGAGCCCCTGGAATCTTGGCCTTGGTTACATTCTGCACTTACACTTGACACTAAAAAAAAACTTACTTTATATTTCTAAAAAAAAACTTTTACGTCGCACTTTTTACAATTTACTTATAAAAACTCTTTACTTAATTTAACAATTTGTTCTTTTTACGACACTCGCATCCTGGTCCCCACCAATCCGTCTGCCTTCTTTCCGAGTTCCCTTCAAAAATTTCTCTCTGTCTCCCGATCATTTAGTTTTTATTGAAATCCCTAATCTATCCTACTACCAATGTGTTCTTTGTAAATTCCCACAGTTTCCATCTAACGGTACACGGTTATTTTTCCAGGGTATATCGATCAGTGGATTTTCCCGTCCTGTTTGGACCCTTCTATTGTCAAATTGCCGACACAGTTTATAGCTTTCCCGGAAAAGGATAATGGATGCTACCTGCTTTGTCGGCACTTTACAAAACTATTTGTGTCTTTCTTTGCTAAATCCTATAGATATTTATTTTAGCAACTAACGGAATTTACTCTAAAGCCTCGTACTTTATGTTATAATATACTGTTGTGTCTTCTTAATGTTGGGTTGTACATCTTGAGGCTTAAGAATTAGGTTTATCGATTTATTTACTGATGTGTCTCAGCACCTTGGATAGTATCGGGTTAGCACGGTCTTTTCACGACTAATTTGATAGTTAGGCCTACAGCGGCTCAGTGGGAAGAAAAGGGTGGAAGGAAAGAAGAGTGCCCATCCACACGTTAGTGTGGTACAAACACATTTGGTGAGTCACAGGTAATAATAGTGTTATATAAGAAAGTCTATCCATAGTAGGGAACAGGTAGTACTGCACATGAGCTGTGTGGATAAACGTGACCAAAAGGACGTCACAAAAATTCCATATAGGAAGGTTGAAACGATGGGTTAAGAAGGATTGGTCGATAAGCTATGGTAATCATGAACTTAAGCTAATACTGTAAGCTAGCCTGCTTGCTGACTTGGCCTTGAACGGAAGCGCTGTGGTTAGTGTGGGATAAATTTCTTGTGATACCTTGAAAGTGCGATGACAGCGCTTATCACTCATTGAGAAAGAAGGATCTCCATCCTGATCCTGAGTCAGGATCTACCTTGACTCCCCTGCCAATAAAATATATATATATTATTTTGGACAAATTAAAAAAACGTTATTAAAGATTTAAAAAAGAAGCTTGTGCATTGTGAACAAGCAAACAGAAAATTTGTTTTACTCGATAAAGGTTCGTATTAAAGAAAAAAGAAATTCAGTTTTATTCTAACAATGAAAGAAAAATACATTTGGATAAAAATAAGCGCCATATTTTAGGTCAATATAATAATCTCAAATTCCTAATGAAAAAAGTGATATGCTATACACACACACACACACACACACACACACACACACACACACACACACACACACACACACACACACACACACACACACACACACACACACACACACACACACACACACACACACACACACACACACACACACACACACACACACACACACACACACACACACACACACACACACACACACACACACACACACACACACACACACACACACACACACACACACACACACACACACACACACACACACACACACACACACACACACACACACACACACACACACACACACACACACACACACACACACACACACACACACACACTTCATAAACTCACTTTAATTTTTAAGGACGCCTATAAAATGTTCACGTTTTTCAGACCTTACCTTCTACAACTGCAAATGTTCAAAAAGCTTTTTTTTCTGAAACGGTTCAAACAGTACGCAGTGTTTTTTGAGAAATACAGTTGCACATGATAGACATCTTCTCTTCGGGATTTCCATACGTAAAGAGCTAATAATTCACCTCCTTTGATAGCCACCAATTTAATTAGATATTACCGACAAATTTGTAGCCTTCAAGGTCCAAAGGATCACTAAGCATGTACGGAATTGGTAACACTAATTTTTTGTTTAATATTCGTGAATAAATATTTATACATTCAATATTATTAACCACGGTGAATAAATAATTAAACATTCGATATTTATAACCGCAGTGAATCGACCTTTGAACATCATATGTTTATAACCACGGTGAGTTGATATTTAAATATTCGTTATTATTATTCACGGCCAGTCGATATTTTAATAATAAAAATTGATAACCAAGGTGTACCCAATTTTAAATATTCGATAATAATCACAGTGAGTCGATATTTAAATATTCGATATTAATTGCCACGGTTAGTCGTTATTTAAATATTTGATATAAATAACCACGGTGAATCGATATTTCCTTGTGAATAGATATTTAAATATTAAACATTATCAGCCACGGTGTATCGATATATAAATACTCCATGCTAATAAAAGATGTAGGTGAGTCGATAATTAAATATTCAATATTATTAACCACAGTCAATCGATATTTAAAAATGAATAATAATAACCGTGGTGAATCGATATTTAAATGTTCGATGTTAACAGCCACGGTGATTCAAAATTTATATATCCAATGTTAATAACAACGTGGGTGTGATTTAGGTTCTGTTAGATCAACCTGAACGTTGTTGAAAAATGTTAGCGAATTTTCGCTTTCGTATTAATACTTTTATCCTAATGAAATTTGTACTGATCATTGTGTTACGAAAATATAAAGTTTAAAAACATTTAGGCCTACCTACAAGTGGGCTCGAACATACAACGAATCAAATGTAATTTAAATTTATGTAAGCCGTGAGCAACTTTATAATCGATCCAAAGTAATTATTAATTGCAACGTTCGGATAGTGCGCTGTCATTGTATAACGGTATCTATAATTGGTACAGTTTGTTGTATTACCCAATAACAATGCTTACGCGAAAGGTCTCTTTATTTATTGCGGGCCCCGAAGGGTCGGGAATGACAGCCGATACGATCGGAACAAAATTGCTTGTCCTATATCAGTCGGTGCCCGCATCTTTCCTTATGAGAAATTTATTTTATTTTACAAAGTTTAAATAAAACAATATGTTAATTGGGATTTCATTATCGTTCCCTCCATATAGTGGCGAAACAGGCTATGAAGTTAGTTTTATTTGCCTCTCAATGCTAAGTACAGATATCTCATGAACAACCGTTAACAAAACATTCAAACTTCAGATAAAATTCAAAGATGAATATCTTATATGAAACTGTTAAATTTTTAATTAAATATCAAAAGCTTAAACGATGAATTAGAAAACCAAAACTTTTGACCATTTTTTTAGAGTACATATTGCAAATAAGAACACCACCTCACACTCAACAATGTACATGCGTTTCAATGCCAAAGCCATCATCATAATCAGCGAGTGTGATACAATATCCAAACTATAATCAACAGTATACATGTTGTTTTAGATATGAAGGACTTTGTAATTGAAAGACTTCTAAAGAATACGCTGTTGATTATGAGAAGGTGTAATCATTCCGGATGGTCGGCTAAAAATTACAAACAAAATTTTCGTGGTAACAAATTCATAAGCGGCAGACTATAGGCTATTTCTCATTAGTGTTTCAATGTCCAAACCAGTCGACGATAATAATATAAATGTACATAGCGAAAACTAAAACTAGAACGTCACAAATTTGTTTATGCTTTTAACTCGCTTAGCGAGTTAGAATACTTTAAATCCATTCAATATTATTATTTATACAAATAGTTGTTTGTATTGCGAGGCTTCCTACATCTGTGAAACCAATTCATTTTTATAATTTCCACCCCATGGGGCTTAGAGGTTCTAACCCTTAAAAAAAAAAAAATGAAAAATGTCAAGTTTTACAATAAATATATTTAACAATACATGAGTACAATAAGTTATATATCGTTAATGTATATATCGCTCATTTCATAGATTGAACTTGCGTTACTAGATGCTGGTGTGTTTTGAGGAGGTGGGGGACATACATATTCAAAATCATCATCATTATTCCAGTATTTGTACGCCCAATACGCCGCAACTCCTGCAGCACCTACGGCTAAGGTCGCCAGCACTACTTTCGATGCCAGGTTCATGGTCCTCCCCTTCAACGTTCAGTCAGTTCCTTTACTCGAAAATGTCGAGAACGGTAGCGGCCCTTTACTTAAGTTCTTAAACCGTTTACAAACTTTAATTTAACTTTTATTCAAACTATATTATTCAATTATATTTAATATAAGTGAGTTTTTAAAACCTTCGTTTTTGTGTGTGTGTCTCTTTATTGGAATATTTGTGCAATGATTATTAGTAACTATGGTGTCAGTCAACAAATAAGACGAGTACATTGTTGAAAGTTTTGATTTAAGATATTTTTATAATTTATTTTTTAAATGTTATAAAATAATAATTTTTTCGAAAACAATTTATTAACGATGTTTATAGCGATTAGATTAACATTAGTAATAAATAGAAAAGATGGTATCCTACAAACTATTTAATGCACATAGGCGTCTTAGAATTAGCATCTAAAGCATAACTAAATAGCTCAATGATCGTAACAATGGTAGTCAAAGACGACTTCTAGTCATTGATTGCTCTAAAGAGAGCAATGTCTTTAGGAGTTGGTTGACGAAAGTAATTGCACAGGAATCCAACCAAAAGTATAGATGTCTAACTACCTGAGGATGATTTCAGACTCTCCAGGTGGGGGATATGAAAGTTTACTACAAAGTATTTATAAATGAAAACATTGTGTGAAGTACAGTCTACCACTAATAAAACGTGGTGCAAGGAAGAATAGGATGGGAGCAAAGAATGGAAGCAAAACGTAGAAAAACTTTCCCCTCAATAATTGTACACTTAAATATGATAAATGATTTTGTAAAATGACTATTAAAGTATAGCGTTACCAGGGGAAAGTGTTCCAGTACTGACTAGACACTTCACTCTTCGCCTCATCTCTCGGTAATAACGTTATCAGTGGTTGACTAAGTAGGAGCAAATAATAAAATCAATTAATGTGATGCATACATTGTATCATTCGGAATTATGCAGTTTTTGGTCGGGAACATAAATTTATTTCAAAGTCATGCACTGTATTTATTACTTTTACCAAAATGTCTTGGGTACATGGGATATAATAAATGTATTATGAACTAATCGATAGAATAATCAGTTTTTAGTAAAACAAAACAAGGATTAGGGCTAAAAATTTGTATAGAATTACAAACACATAAACGTTTCCAAGCAATTATTAACGAGTGTGTCTGTCTGTCTGTCTCTACCTCGTCCTCTTCACTTACAAAAACACACTAAATTTCTACACACACACACATACACACACACACACACACACACACACACACACACACACACACACACACACACACACACACACACACACACACACACACACATACACACACACACACACACACATACACATACACACACACACACACACACACACACACACACACACACATACACACACACACACACACACACATACACATACACACACACACACACACACACACACACACACACACACACACACACACACACACACACACACATACATACACACACACACACACACACACACACACACACACACACACACACACACACACACATACACACACACACATACACACACACACACACACACACACACACACACACACACACACACACACACACACACACACACACACATACACACACACACACACACACACACACACACACACACACACACATACACACACACACACATACACACACACACACACACACACACACACACACACACACACACACACACACACACACACATACACATACACACACATACACACACACACACACAAACACACATACACACACACACACACACACACATACACACACACACACACACACACACACACACACACACACACACACACACACACACACACACACACACACACACACACACACACACACACACATACACACACACACACACCTACACACACATAGTCAACATATTCATAATTCATAAACAAATTCTGAAACATTTCTGGAAATATTTTATTTGTGATACAGTTGTTCAATTAATTTTTGTATTTTTAAATGTACAAATTGAAAGTATTCGTAGAAACCGAGTATCTAGACCGAGACTATATACAGCCTAGCATTGTATGTATTCCAAAGCATTGTAACATGCGAGAGAGGAGTGAAAGTACACAGTTCAGTTTACATGTAGTCTAAATATACTTGCATTATGCCCGGTGTATTGTAGACTTTGTCAGGTATAATCAGGTTTTATTAATAACATTAGTCGCTTTTCCATTTGGGGTTAGTATTACTTACTGTCGAAGAACCAATGTGAAATTGTCCAAACGAAATCCAAGATAAGATAAAACAATATCTGTGAATTTTAAAGTTTGCTCTTGTGACTTGCTAATGAACAAAATATACACGTTTCTTTCAAACTGTAATGTCTCGAACTGGAAGCGAGGAATTACGAGATGAGAACTGGACTGCTTGAGAAGTGTCACAATAAAAATAAATGCTACTTTTTAATAAAACTCTTGTTGTTGCTTGGTAGAGCTTCTTTAAAGCAAATAAAAGTGTTGAGCGTAATTCTGTTAAAGAATAAACAATAGGAATTTATAAATGAAAGCAAATATTCTAAAAGTTTGTGTTTTGCGAAGTTAATTTTTAAAGACCATTATTCTTCATTACATTTGTTTAATAAATTGTTTGTTAAAAAACATGTCATGGATATCGATACGTCATGGCCGTAGGCTGATTTCTTAGAGATAGATTGATAGTGGAATTTCCATGTTTTATTTCAGTGAAAGAATTTTTTTATATCAGGTGCCAATTAAATGTTCCCAAATAATGGTTATAAAATTTATGAAATCTAGATATTAATCTGACACGTAGATTATAAAAATACTTTTTTTCGGGTAATTTAAAAATATCCGCCCTCCACTTTAAAGCGATCCAATTTGGAGTGTAGTTAAAATAAATTCACTTTTACTTTTCGATCCATAACGGACGCATCAAAGAGGCAACCGGTTACCGCCTCAGAGTATGTATATATATATTTATTCAAGTGGTAGCTTCGGTGTGAAATCCTCGGGCATTTTGGGCGGCGCCTTGTCTTTGGCACACCCTGTAGTTACATCCTCTTCAATCTAACACGTGATAAATCGCCGCAACGCCCTTCTCAAATTCTTGGCTTACGCGAAGAAGTCAGTGATTTAAAGAATACCTGTTGAGCAGTTTATTTACCGATGCATATTCGACGCAGTTTGGTTTTGTAGAGCAAGAGCTGTCTCGGTTTTGTCAGCAAAAAGGCAGAGGTTCAATTCACTCGGAAATATGAAGGGATATTCCGATTTAATAAACTTACAAGAATTTGGTTGTAATAAAAATACGTTTCAAACGCAATTTGTTGTATTGGTAACCTACTTGAAGTTGTACCTAATAGATACCTAGGGGGGGGGGGTGATTTGGATTTATAATGGTGACTGAAAACAGTTTAATCAACTATCTCAACAAAGGGTGATATGAAAATTGCACAATATTAGCCACGGGATTGGAGTTGCGGAGACTGAGTTGATGATGTCGCGAGACACTATTCTAAACATGGTAAATATACTGATTATTGTCATAAATAATAATTAGTAGTTTTTATGTAGCAAAATCCACAATTCAAAATAATTTGAAAGTTTAGGCATTTTGGCTCCATGGTAACCATCTTGAGAGGCTATACAGGGTAGCAGGAAAAAACCGGACGGTTTTTAAATTACCATACTCATTTAATTTCTTGTTAATTAGAATGTATATTACATTAGAATATTTATCTACAACTCAATTTACGTCTCAAAGGAAAAAAAATCGCTACAGCTCAACTCGGGCGACATTAAGGTTACTGGATATTACCGAAACGCGAAATGAGCATTTCAGGAAACATGCGACGCACCATGGCCATTGCATCTCGAGAAGTGTCCGCAGTGTCGCCATATTGCAGTAAATAACCTTTTTTTTTGTTGAGTAAACGGAACCATTTAAATGAAAATTAGCCTCATCATTCATAATGATTATTGCATTTTCTTTTCCTTCAAGCAACACTTGCCTACGAACAGCAAAATCCTCTCGTTGACTCCAATGTATTGCGACGTACTATGGCTAAGTGCCCTAATACGTATGTCTAATATGCCTAAGTGCCTATGTGTGGCCAGTAAATATTTTATTATCTCGAAAACTCGTTTAACAGTGTCCAGGGCATATTTAATCATTTGGTGACGTGGTCATTTTTAGATAAAAAATAATATACATTATCTTTTATTAGTTACAATGAAACAAAAACCTATAAAGGCATAGATTCCAAACGTCCATTTGTATGTAAAATGCATTTATCTAGAACTTTCATTACTTCAAACTAGTCCTGAAAAATCTCGATGTTCATTGATTATAACGGAAGTTGACAGTCACAACATCTGGGGGAAGACTTTCTTATTTTTGTAGTACAAATTCCCTTAGACTACTATATGATTTCCATATAAAACGTTATATCTTATGAATTTCCTACAAAATGTACGTCTTTGCAATTTCATAAACTAATTTGTAAAGCTAAAAAATCTAAGTTATAAGAATCATGTTTTTTATATACGGTTTTTGCAAAAATTATAAACAGTATATGTGTTTTTAAAGTAAACTAATTTGTCTATAAATTTACTTAATATCTAAAACATCATCATTTGGTTTTTTGTACAAATTTAAAGTCATGCTGTCAATTCTCAGGAAAAAACGTTTATTTATATATAAATTATTATATGAAAAAATTACACTATTTAAACTAATAAATTATAGTTATAATTATTAGTTATATAAACTAATATAGTTTATATATTATTATATAATAATATAATAAATTATATATATATATATATATATATATATATATATATATATATATATATAGTATTATTGTTATTTTAAATTTATATTTTAACAAATTAAAAAAATCTTATATTTTTATCTTAAGACAAACTCTACAACTAACAGAAATTTACATTACTGTAAAAGAATGTAATCAATTTATATACATTTTAATCACTTAATATTTATCTTAATTTACATTAGTGAAAATTTAAGTGACTTACTTTCAAAATTTGACTTTAAAAAAAATTGTTGTTGTAAATCTACTAAATATTTAAAGTCATTTTGGGAAATGTCTATATATAGGCCTACCGTACAATATAAAATCTTTCATTCTACCAACTTTTCTGAAACAGAGTACATATAGTATCTAATGAAGTTTCCATTGTAATTTTTTATTTCTATAATTATTTTCTAGTACTTTTAATTGTATTTTTAAAACTACATTTATAATAGCAATAAACATTTAATTATAAATAAAGTTAAGGAGGAGATATTTTTTTATAGATAACATCATGTAGACTACTATTAGTAACAATGTAGCTGTTTTATTCATTTATACAATTTTATTATTGAATAATTTAGAAAATAAAAATATTTTACAAAGAAACTACTTAATGGAGTTATTTATGTTTCAGTAGCTGTTAACTATATTTTAGTTTTATTTGAGTATAGATTAGTGGCGAAAATATGAGTGAATTTTACAAATGTCCCAATTAAATTAGCCTTAAGGTTGATATGTCGATAGTTAGTAAATTTAAGTTATACTATAAGTCTTAAAGATTATTTACTGATAGTTTTTAGTTAAAAATATAATTTCTTATTTTAGTTTAAACATTAAAAATATAAATATTGGAAAAACACTAACGTCAAGAACGCTTACGTTATCTCACTAAGTGTTATGTAAAAGTAAAGTTGTAAAAATCATCTCATTGCGTACAGAAAATAAGAAGTATTCACTGTTAAAAGCTCTTGAAAACATTCCTGTTGGAATATATTTTACTCGAAACATATGCCGTTAATATTAGATTAACTGCTAAGCGTTAAATGCCGATAAGCGATCAGCTGTTTATCAACTGTTCCGAAACAATAGCAATTTATCTGTCACCCGTTTCCAACAATTCACAAACGTAATAATTGGCTTTTCAGCGTAAAGTTATTGAATGTTGTAAAATATCACCCACTTATAAATAAATTTTATCAACCATAATTACAAGTAACGTTTAAGGGTTATTTATTCACGCACCGACTCGTTGTGTTAACGTTAATTGCTCGAGCTTTTTCAGTATTTTTTTCTGTTCAGTGGAATAAAATTAAATCCTAGTTAATCTGACGTCGGTAGCCACAGGCTACCAGCCTTGGTAGCCAATTACTCGGCCGTTAGGATTGGAGGTTAAATCAAGAAAATCGGTAAATCTAGAACTCTTGTTTGGTTTTAAATACTGAAGCGGGGACACAATCCATTAACAAGATAAAAAAACAGCTTAAGCGAGTTAAAAATGAACCGTATATAATTATGAGCAGTACTTTATGTACAGTGTGGGATTCCTAAACATAGTCTTGGCCTTACAAAAATCAAATTAATAATACATACATTATGAGTATTGAAACATATTCAGATATCAGGATTTATCTAATATACTTGTATTCACTATTAAAATTTAGCAAAGTGATTTCACCTGGTAAATTTCGATGACATGATGACGGACATTTGTGTATACAACCCTTAATATAAAATATTTACGAGGGTAAAAATTTGTAGACAATTAATTTTAAAAATATTTCTAGTAAAATACCTTACAACTTTAAAAAAATGAATGAACTTCCAGAAAATCTCTCTCTCTCTCTCTCTCTCTCTATCTCTAGCTGTGTGTGTGTGTGTGTGTGTGTGTGTGTGTGTGTATGTGTGTGTGTGTGTGTGTGTGTGTGTGTGTGTGTGTGTGTGTGTGTGTGTGTGTGGTGTGTGAAAGAAAGTCAGATAACACGAAAAAATGTAGTGTATGCAGGTATGCTTAAACATATTGTTATGGAAGGTGATGACATACAACATAGGGGGACAGCTTGCGAACCAAGAACCAGTAACAGGGAAATGGGATAACAGATTATCAGACATTAAAAAAATGACAAGTATGTCACAATGGTTCTTTGCAAGAGAAAGAAACCGTGTCTGCTGATCGACAAGATCTGACAAGAGACGTAGGTTAAAAAATCCAGAGAAAATGAATGATCAATAAACGGAAGAGATAAATTTATAATAATACCTATTTTCAATAATCATATACATTAACGAGTCGTGCCAAAGTACAGCACTTGTGGTAGATAAAGAATAAGAGGATTCGATGTAACCAGGTAGAAAATTAACTGTGGGGAATTGAAAACAAAAAAGAATACATAATTAAATTAATAACTTTAAAAATATAACAAACAATCGAGGACTTTTAAAAGAAATGTAAAAAAAGATAAAAAATGTAAGACGACACACAAAAATTAGAAAAAGGAAATAATTTTTATTTGATCATTTAATAAAAAAATTCCACTTCTACTTTACATCTGACTTGGCTAATACGAAACAGACATTGCGTACAATAAGTTGCACAGATAGAAATTAATAAGTTGAACGTAGCTTCAAGTCAACAATGAAATCTACGTCAAAATATATTTACTTGTAAGTAAAGGACATCATTTGGCCTACTACAAAATATATTTACTTGTAAGTAAAGGACATTATTTGGTACACTTCAAAATACATTTACTTGTAAGTAAAGGACATTACCTAACCTATTACAAAATATATTTATTTGTAAGTAAAGGACATTATTTGGTACACTTCAAAATACATTTACATGTAAGTAAAGGACATTATCTAACCTATTACAAAATATATTTACTTGTAAGTAAATTACATTATTTGGCCTATTACAAAACATACTTTCTTGTAGGTAAAGTATATTATCTAGCCTACTACAAAATATATTTACTTGTAAGCAGAGAACATTAGTTGGCCTACTATAAAATATAATTACTTGCAAGAAAAGGACACCATTTGACCTAATATAAAATATATTTACTTGTAAGTAAATGACATCATTTGGCCTAATACAAAATACATTTACTTTCAAATAAAGTACATTATCTAGCCTACTACATTATTTGGCCTACTACAAAATATATTTACTTGTAAGTAAAGGACATTATTTGGCCTACTACAAAATATATTTACTTGTAAGTAAAGGACATTATTTGGCCTACTACAAAATATATTTACTTGTAAGTAAAGGACATTATTTGGCCTACTACAAAATATATTTACTTGTAAGTAAAGGACATTATTTGGTACACTTCAAAATATATTTACTTGTAAGTAAAGGACATTATTTGGCCTACTACAAAATATATTTACTATCAAGTAAAGGACATTATTCAACCTACTACAAAATATATTTACTTGTAAATAAAGGACATTATTTGGCCTAACCAAAATATATTTACTTGTAAGTAAAGGACATTATTTGGCCTCCTACAAAATATATTTACTTGTAAGTAAAGGACATTATTTGGCCTACTACAAAATATATTTATATGTAAGTAAAGGACATTATTTGGCCTACTACAAAATATATTTACTTGTAAATAAAGGACATTATTTGGTACACTTCAAAATATATTTACTTGTAAGTAAAGGACATTATTTGGCCTACTACAAAATATATTTACTATCAAGTAAAGGACATTATTTAACCTACTACAAAATATATTTACTTGTAAATAAAGGACATTATTTGGCCTAACCAAAATATATTTACTATCAAGTAAAGGACATTATTTAACCTACTACAAAATATATTTACTTGTAAATAAAGGACATTATTTGGCCTAATCAAAATATATTTACTTGTAAGTAAAGGACATTATTTGGCCTACTACAAAATATATTTACTATCAAGTAAAGGACATTATTTAACCTACTACAAAATATATTTACTTGTAAATAAAGGACATTATTTGGCCTAACCAAAATATATTTACTTGTAAGTAAAGGACATTATTTGGCCTACTACAAAATATATTTACTTGTAAGTAAAGGACATTATTTGGCCTACTACAAAATATATTTACTTGTAAATAAAGGACATTATTTGGCCAACCAAAATATATTTACTTGTAAGTAAAGGACATTATTTGGCCTACTTCAAAATATATTTACTATCAAGTAAAGGACATTATTTAACCTACTACAAAATATATTTACTTGTAAATAAAGGACATTATTTGGCCTAACCAAAATATATTTACTTGTAAGTAAAGGACATTATTTGGCCTACTACAAAATATATTTACTATCAAGTAAAGGACATTATTTAACCTACTACAAAATATATTTACTTGTAAATAAAGGACATTATTTGGCCTAACCAAAATATATTTACTTGTAAGTAAAGGACATTATCTAGCCTATTACAAACTATATTTACTTGTAAGTAAAGGACATTATTTGACCAACTACAAAATATATTCTTTTGTATGTAAAATTCAGTATTTGGACTAAAACAAAATGTATTTTAATGTATTTATGGTATGAAATAAACGCAATTCGGTTTATTCAAAATCATAATTAGCCGTGTGAAGGACACTAGTTTAGGATTTAAGATAATGAAATGTTCATATTAAACTTTCTGAGAACACTCTACGAAAGTAAAAAAATCTCTCTCTTTCAACATGTAGCGAACCCGACTCAAAAACTCAAATAAATAAAGAATAAAGAAGTTTATTCAGAACTTTATTTTTTTACAGGAAAATTCGTCTCCAAATCTGGCTATATTGGTTCTAAAATACAAATTTCCTTCTATATTTCTTAAACCCTGTGCTAAAGGATTACCTATGGATTTGGTAGACGTTGTGAAAGTCAGATTAAGAAGGTAATTAAGCAACGAAAGCTGCGAAGCAAATTACAAGGAACCGTTTAGTCAACACAGCCACACAATGGGCATTGATTGATGTCGTTGCGCAACCGGCAGTCGGGCTTCTGGGAAGGCGGGCGGACATTCCATCACTGCTAGAACGTACCTCGAAGAATCGGGGAAACAATAGCGCCAAGTACTCTACACACAATGCAGGGAACATGTCATTGCTGTTCCCTCCTAGAAATAATTCGCCTTCTGTTTTTAATAAAATTATTGCAATCAATGTTTTCTGAATGAATTTCAATATATTTCGTTCGCTGTAGATTAAAAGCTGAATAGCATGAATGGAATGAAGTGTGTTTTGTATAATTCTCTAAGAATGCATTCATCTAGAACTTCAAACACTGTTTTTTTTCGTTTTGGAAAAACTTTAATGATTTCTTTGTGGAGTTTTTCTTAACAAGCTTGTTTTAGCTTCCTTGTTTGAATATATTCTACAATAATTATGTTATATAAATTTAGAAAATGTTCATAATTTGTTTGTGTCTATGTATGTTTGTTACCTGTGTATGCTTGTAATTTTTTTTGTTTATATTGTTGCGTATTGTTCGTAGTATTGCTTTATAATTTTTTAGTTACTACCTACATACCTTTCACACAGATAGACATACACACTAGCACTCTAATTTCTCAACTATTTTTGCCATTCGTCCCTCCCAGTTTTCTTCCGCCCAGTTATACATTCCAGTTCTTCAAGACCTTCTTGATAGTTTCCCTTTTCTCCTTGATTATGCTTCTTGATCGTTCCCTTTTTCTCTGTTTAAATTCAACTGGTTTTCCTAGCTATCCATTTATCACCACTCAGTCAGTCAGAGAAGGAGGGGTTTGGTGGCCCCCGAGGTGATGCAGCGTCTGTCACCTATAATGGCTGCGGATAGGAATATGGGAACAGGGCTTTTGGTAGAGGCTGGATGTAGGGGTGGTATTTGCAAGGCAGGAGGTTTTTTTGGGTGGGACGGTAATAAGGATTTTATTCTGGTGGACTACGTTTAATCTCTCCACCTCCATTGTGAAACTCGACATTCGTTCGCCTTCTTGCGTAACAGTTTCTTACTTTATGTTTAACATTTGCAATGTTCCATTTCAGTACCATCAATTCTGCTGTGATTTTTATTTACGTCCTGTAAATTTGTCACTCAGTGCATATTTACACTACGCAAAATAGTACTGAATCCTTGCCTTTTGTGATTGACCTAATGTGACAGAACGCATTATAGGATGCAGTTATTCTTTACTTGGTTAGACAGAATCTAATTTATATGACTTCCTCTAAAATCCTTTGAAATTTCCTTTGATGAAATGATATTTATACATTCAAAGCCCCTCCTGCAATTTTTATGTTTCGTTTCTTCCTAGATTTTGTTCTTATTCAATTGCTTTCTATTCTTGTTATATATTATCACTGTTAAGTATTGCGCCAATTTTTATAATGCAACATATTGAATAAAATATTACGCAATAGACGATTACAGCATAAACTGTCATTTATTATATTATACAATATTGTATTATATTACATTTTCTCGTATTGTATAGAAAGTTTGTAGCCAATTTATTAAGCCCTACAAAACGATAAGGATTTAGATGGGCTCCTCATTATAGTCTGAACGATCAAAAACTAAAATGGATTTAGTGAAGCAATTGTAATATTAACAAGAAGAGTGTCGCTGGAAGACACCTCCTAATAACATTAGAGGACACCACCTTATGATACGACTGATATTAGATATCTAAAGGATCCCGCACATATCTGCCCCATTTTTTCTAATAGAGGATTTTATGTATTTACCTTAATTATATCCACGGTCTACCGTACTGAATGATCGCCTTAAAACTAGAAAAAAGTATAGTAAACGTATACCTATAATACACTAAAATTGAATTTTCACAACAAAATCGTAAATGTCAATTTTGTGTTAGCAACTACGTTTCCTCACTAGTTATAGTTTATTACTACACTGCACTCTGGTTAATAGTAAGTGAGTGTAGTGTTTAGTGGTACTAATAGTAAATAATAGTAGTTTTAGGGTTTTCTTACGTGTTATGAGTATTTGTTTCATTGTTTAAATTTAAGTTGCATAATAACATTTCATATATTTAATCTACATAAGTACGTACATAATCTTTTGAATAGACTTTACAGATCTTACAAAGTAAGCCCGTAATCGAATTATTTTAAAAGAAAAGTTATAATCTTGTGAAAATTGTGAAAAAACCCTTGGAAACTACTAAAATAATGTTTACTTTTTGGAAGAAACTAAAATAACATTTAAAACTTGGCAATTTCTAAAATAACTGTTACAACTTGGAAATTTCGAAAATAATGGTTACACCTTGAAAATTACTAAAATAAGGGTCATTTTGTTGTTATTGGTATTTTGTGATAAACATCCTTAGACGATGAATAATGCCTGTAGCCTATATATATATATATATATATATATATATATATATATATATATATATATATATATATATATATATATATATATATACATATGAGTCTTGATGTAGTTACAGGACTAAGCAGTGCTAAATAAGTTTTGAAAATGCTGATACTTCTAATCAGCGAAAATCTTCAGCTTAGTAAAAATGTATAAAGTAAAATAAAATGCAATATTCTTGAAATTATTAATACACTCATCTTCATTTCTGTTAGGAATATTGCTATATGTTTGAGAACATATTTCTGCCATTCCTAACTTTTCAATATTCTCTTCTGTTGACGCGTTTCGGATTAACTCCATTTTCAAAACTTCAAGAGTACTATTGAAGTTTTGAAAATGGAGTTAACCCGAAACGCGTCAACAAAAGAGAATATTGAAAAGTTAGGAATGGCAGAAAAATGTACTCAAACATATATGCAATATTCTTGTTTATGAGGGTGTTTATTCAACCATATATACATACATACATACATATATATATATATATATATATATATATATATATATATATATTATAACATAAAGTGTGAGGCTTTAGAAAAATTTCAGTTAGTTGCTAAAAGAATTTTCTGTAGGATTAAGCCAGGAAAGACACAAATAGTGCCGACAAAGCAGGTACAATGTCCTTATCCTTTTCCGGGAAAGGTATAAGCTGCGTGCGGCGACAATAGACAATAGAGTGGGTCCAAAGTGTTGAGATAGGGAAATCCAGCGGCCGATATAGCCTGGGAAAACAACCGTGTACCGTTAGGTTAAGCTAATTGTAGAACTGTGGGAAACATACAAAGAACGTATTGTGGTAGTGGGAAAGATTAGATTTTTCAATAAAAACTAAATGATCGGGGAAGTTAGGAGGAAGTTTGAAAGGAGAGTCTCAGAGGAAGGCAGGCGGATTGGTGGAGACCAGGATGGAAGTGTTGTAAAGGGAGAAATTGATTAAATTAAGTAAAGAGTTTTTTTATAAATAAAATTTAAAAAGTGCGACGTAAAATTTTTTTTTTTAGAAATATAAAGTAAGTTTTTTTTGTGTGTCAAGTGTAAGTGCAGAAGGTAACCAAGGCCAGGATTCTAGGGACTCTTCAGAACAATAAGTATTATTTGAATATAAGTGTAGCCAACATACATCTATCTTTTAGTTCAGAACAAATTTTTAATTTTATCAAAATTTATAAAAATTATTCTAGTTTCACCATTTTTATTTTAAAAGCAAAGTTCCCGTAATAGCGACCCGAGAGCAAGAATAAAATTTTAATACTGTTTTTTTGTTGTTATTTTATTAGAAATCTAAAGCCTCAGAAGTCCACCATTTATCATTGTAATATTAGTTAAAATATCAATCCTGTCACTGCAAAATATTAATATTAATTTGGAATAATGTGTAGAGTAAATTGAAGAGAATAAATGCAAGTGATGTTTAAAAATTTATAAGATTGTTAATTCTTTATAAACCTGAAGGTGGACCTTAATAGGTAAGGTAAATAAATAACATTTAAAAATAAATTTAATTATAACAAAAGTTAAGTTATAATATATATATATATTTTTTATATATATTATATAAAAATACATTAATTTAAAAAAACCCTTTGTTAAAAATTTGAACTTGTGAGATTGTAGTACACGGTCGCTACCGAGCAAGGGGTAGTCTATTGTTCGGCCAATAACGGTTACTGCACGCATTGGTCAGCCATAAATATTAATAATCGTCGAAAAGGTTCATTGTATATAAACCAAGATGTGGCTCGATCACTAGAGAGGCGCTTTTCTTGGACATTGAGAGACGTTGCAGATTTATGGCAACGAATCTAAAAAATGCAGAAAAAGCAAGTCCAGCAAAACACCTGCCCTTGGGAAAGTTCTAGAAATTCCCACCCCAAGCTATGAGGAATGTCATTCTGATAGCCTGGAACAGATTTGAGCGCCATAAGAAGGCCAATCAAATTTGAAGAGGGGAAGAAACCCGTACGGAAACGATCCAGAACGAAACATGAAAGTCAGACAATTTTCAGGACTCGAAAGGGTCAGGTTCTAGGACTCGGGGGAGTCATAATGGCGGACTAGGGGGAAAAATATGTTCAGTTTTAGTAAGAAATATTAAATTCAAACGAAGTATCGTCGCAATGTAAAGTAATAAGGGTGATTAATAAGGGAGATTATTAAATAGAAAGTGAAGTAAAGGAGGGAGATTAAAGGGTAATAAGTGAGGTTTAAGTAAGGGAGATTATTAAGTAATGAGTTATATTAAGTGAGGCAGATAGAAAAGTAGTATAGGAAATTAAATAAGGGAGATAATTAATAGTAAGTGGAATTAATAAAGGAGTGATTTAATAAAGTCAGTTATGGCATAGAAGCATTTCGAGTGATCAGGGAAAAGTGAAATTGATAGGAAAATATTAATAAGTGAATTTGTGTCAAGTGAAGTGAAACAAGGAACCAGCAAGTAATCAGTAGTAATTAATCTTAAATTTAAAGCCAACTCTTTAAAGTAACACATATTAAGAATCTTTTAAACTTTATTAATTCTTTAAAAACTAATAACTCATTCAAATATAAAAATTATCAAACCAGGTGCAGTAACCTATAACCGACTTGAGATAATTAAGGACAGTTTAAATAGAATTGTAATTTAATAATAGTTATAAGGGTCTTGATGTCTACTAAAAGTAGAATTAGTTAAAAGTAATCTTATGTAACTACCTATAAATACTAACGTTTGAAGTCAGGATTAAAATAAATCAGTTATTGTAAAAGCAAGTAGTTGCGTTATTAATTGATTTCCTAAATGTCATTTATCCTGAAGGACGATTAGAGAAGGTATGTTATAATACCTCTCTCTCTCTCTCTCTCTCTCTCTCTCTATATATATATATATATATATATATATATATATATAGAGAGAGAGAGAGAGAGAGAGACACACACACTTTATGTTTAAGAAATCAAAATGTGCATGGGCAAAATAAGAAATCTATAAAATTAGAAGGCATCAACCTTCCAGTTGGTGAAACGCGCGGGTGCATTCGGGTTTTTACGAGGAATAGTTTCTCATTTTAAAAGCTCGTGAACATATTTTTACGGCCTAAATGTTTCTCCAACGCCCTTAACGAGGAAGAAGAAGCGCATTTACATAACAATTACACTTGTTTAAACATGAGTAGTAAACTACTTAGGCGTTTTACGACCTGATCATAATGGCCAGGCTTTAATGGTCAACCGCTTCTGTTGCTTAATTATGCAAAGAACATAAATCTTTCCGTTTCTCGATGGTGTTGACGTGCGTGATTATATTAAACACAATCCCCCTTCCGCCATCTTTGGTTGTTGATCCAGTTTTTTGTAAAAAATGATTAGCAGCTGCCTGTCGCCTCAATAAATTGGTTTTAATTACGTCGGTGTTAATTCATGCAGTGGTTCCGCCGCGGAATCGCCTATGATTTGCTTAACGTTTATTAGATTTTTTCCAATAAACAATTTAAGTGATTAATGAATAAAAAGGGTTGAAGTATGACTCTTATGACACCTTCGGACAGGTATTAATGTCCGGGTAATTTTATTTCGCGGAGGAGTAATTTTATTTTAAAGCGAACGAGTTTATCTCCTAAGGGACATGAGAAATTGTTTCCCCATAAATGCATATAATTTACGTTAATTTTCATATTCCATTAAGACTATTTACAGGCTGTGTGTACATATACCTAAACACATTTAGATATAGCAATTTGTAAATATGTACCGATAGTAGCACTTACTTTTTGTATAAATGAGGACACCTTTAATATTTAGTTAAGAAAAAGGTTGGGAGCTACTACCTTAGATTATAAGGTTAGATTTATGCGCATACCTTAATTTTTTCAACCCCTACTTTCTCCATTCTTACCTTTTTAATTATACTAGTCTATATATTTATTATAATCTCTTTGCCTTGAAACTTATTAACTCATAGGCAATGAAACATTACCGTTCTAATAGATTACCAAATAAAATAAAAACATTTTTACCTAAGTGTGAATAATATTAAGGCAAATAGTATATTAAGAAATATCTTAATGATATTTAGGTGGTAAGAAACGATATTTAAGCAATTTTACTATAGTTCTAACTTTATATCAAATTAAAATATATTCATGCCAAAATAAAAATAAAAATAGCCAAATTTCAAAAACTTTTTTCCTGAATAAAAACTTAATAATTAAATAATAAAGAGCGCCAATCCACAATAAAAAATATAATTTCTCTAGAAAAGTCAACATCATCAGTATAGCTACTGAAATACTAAAGTACAAATATAATTAAAATTCTGAAACTAGTAAAAACTTTTAATATTAGTGTAGATTTACCACTGATGATGGTGAATTTGTAATTTGATGATTTGTGAACTTGTAACTTAACGGAAAAAAATATTTATAATTAGCTCGATATTTTTTAATTATTTGATCAGATCAAATTTTCATATAACGAGTTTTAAAATTCAAAATTTGAATAAGTTTCAAATTTAAATTTTGGTTTATTTTTTTACTAAATTAAAAATGTATATATTTAATATTAAATATAGTAATTTAATTACAGCAATAAACATTATAAAATTACTCAGAAAAAATAAAAATAATAACACAAAAGAAACTGAAAAATTATGTTAAACTTTAATAAAGTTTCTTTATTGATAACTGTACCCTTGTAGAATTTACATTAATAAAATTAAAATAAACATTTTAGTTACTTTTGCTCAAATTATTTCTTGAAAATATATTTTCTTAAATGTACTTGTTTTTGAGAAAAGACAAGAAAATAGACTTTCAAGTACCATTTGTGTACGAAAGGTTCTCGGCCTGTCCCAGAGATGGCATTCCAATCAGTGAAAATTTATGTTTCCTGCCTGCGTGCGCATGTCATTGGTTCGTTTGATAAGCTTTAACTTGTTCGTGTAAGTAGTTGTTTTTAGTAGACGTCTGTGTATTTTTCATTAAAATGGATAAACATGTGGTGATATAATTTTTCGTTTTGGATGCATTAACATCTTCATAAAATTCATCCGAAGTTGACAAAAGTGTACGGAAATTCCCATTCTACGTCAATAGTTAAGAAGTGGGCAGCTGAATTTAAACGCGATCTCACGTCGCCATAACTCACGTGGAGGACGGCCAAAAACTGCAACCACACGGTGGGAGAGTAAAAGTGCGTGAGATAGCTGAAGCTGTGGGGATATCAGAAAAACGGTGCGAAACATCTTTCACGAAAAATTAGTGATAAGAAAGCTCTGCGAAAGGGGGGTGCAGCATTTGATGAATGCGCATGGAAAGAAAATCACAAACGACATCCACAGCAATGTTTGAACCGATTCAAGAAGGATCCGACTGATTTTGTAAAGCGATTTGTCACCATGGATGAGATTTGGGTCCACAACTACACGCCCGAAACTAGAAACCAGTCGAAACAGTGTATGGAAGCGCCAAAGAGAGCAAAATCGATCGCATTTGATGGTAAGGTCATGTCCAGTGTGTTTTGGGATGTCAAAGGGATCTTGTTAATTGTTTACCTTGAAAAAAGCAGAACGATTACGAGTGAATATTAATCGAACCTTCTTGTCCAGCTGTATGTCAAAATCCAGAAGAGGCCTGACTTTAAGAAGAAAAAAAGTCATATTTCATCGAGAAAACGCACCTGTTAACAAAAGTGTGTTGACAGTGGGAAAATTGCGAGATTTAGGGTGCGATTTCCAGACTCTCACTTCCGGAAAGGAATACTGATGTTGGAGAAATGCTGGACCAAGTGTGTTGATATGAAGGGAGATTAGGTAGAAAAATGAAATATTTTTTTAAACTGAAAACCACGATCTTGCATTGTGAGACTGAGAACTTTTCACCCTATTCTAGTAATGCCTCAACACAAATTATTTCAATATGTCTGTTAATCAGACAATTGACCAAAGATATTAACAATTGATCAAATAATCCACTTTAACATTCAGTTATAGTATATTTGAATTGTAGTAGTTTTAAGAATAGGAGGATAGGAGGGGGATTGAATTAAAGTGCGAAAAGTATATGAATATAAAAACCCTTTGTAGATAATATATGAGGCATCATTGTATCACGAGTACAGGGCCGCATTCTGTAATAAAGTTATACTCGAGAAGAGAAATAACTACACGACAGCCTCCTTTTGAATTTTACTAAACATCTAACTTTACCAGAGGCTAGGGAAGTCAACAATCATCAATTTCACCAGGATCATAGTGGGAAAATATGTGAACCATTAATTTAACCAACAACCTACTCTTGATTACAATGCGGGACTGATTTTTTCACCAAATCAAATATTTCCTCCATCCTTAGAGCAGCATAAAGTAAGGATTGTTGGCTAAGAAGCGTCACGCTAGTGACTGGCATCACTCATTATCGCGGCAAATTAGTAAAACAAAAATGTGCGCCCGAGATGGATGACTCTTGTGAAAGTCACTATTCGGCACCGCGTCACCGTTGTTAGCATAACATCAATTCAAGTCAAATTAGGATCGTTGTAGTACGACCATTGTCATCATAGAGCCAGAAAAGCTTTGTTTATAAAATCGAGCTAGCGCTTTCACTATTACAATTGTTATATATTCACGACAATCTTAAATATTTGAACCTTTTTCCTAAGTATATTGCATTCGTGAGAAGGTATTTAGCGTTCGTTTAGGGCTACAGTTACAATAGCTTTAAATAAATTACAAAACATCCAAACATTAGTAGCTTTTTTCTATCTTTTCATGGCCTTGCCTTATTTAAACGTATTTAGTAACGCTTAGTTTCGGATTTTTCTTTGTTCTTCTGGTTACTCGTATTGTTTAAAGATGAAATCTGTTACAGCTTTGTTATAGAGCCAGTGGAAACGTCTCTGTTAAGTAGGTGCAAATCTTAAACAGGACTACTTAGCTACCATAAAGTTTTTTGTAATCAAGGATAATAGTTCCAGAAAAGGGCGTCCTGGAGGGGTTTGTGTGGCTCCCCTCACGTTTCATTCTCTTCATAAAGTTTTCCTTATAACAATAAAGTTTTTTCTGGATACAGAGGGCATCAAAGTTACTCTTTGGTGATATGCCTAGTAGGGGGGGGGGGGCACACAACAGAAAGGTCTAGGGTTATGGTTACTCTTGAAGAAATGGTTGTTCCCTATAAATTAAGTGTCTGGAAATCTCATTTTACTCTATGTTTACGAATGTCTACATTAACTGACTGATGATTTCAGTCTATCTATGTCTTAATTAGTTACTTTTTAATTTCCCTTTCCTTTTGCCATTATTATATTGTTCAGTTTTATAGTAATTATATTAATTTTCTGTCATTTCTTACAAAGATTTTATACTTCATAATCATGTAAAGTAATATTTCTTACACAGATAGCTTGCCTTAGCAACTGGGCGGGTCCACGGGTGGCGGATAGTGGAACGGCCTACAGATATGTAGGTTACTTGTGAATAAGGATTCCGGAGGGTTTCTGAATAAGCAGGCCCGGACCAAGGCAATGGTTCAAAGGTGAGGAATTATCCCTCCTCGTCAGTCAACCGTTTGGGTGTGGTAGAAATAACTGCTCTGACTGGGGACTGGGGTAGTTGTGAATTAAGTCCTCACAATGCTACTCTCACCTCCCAGGTGAACCAAAGGCAATGTGGCTGTGAAGTATGGGCGGAAAACTACCCTAACGAGAGTAAAGCAGGCTGTTCGCTCCATGAGCAACAGTTAATAATGTCCTGAACTTGGAGTATGCTTCAAGGTCAGTGACTGAATACCCAATCCAAGGTGGAAGGCATCGTGCCGATGGATGAATGGCTGCAGGGTATAAAATGCAGTAGCACACGATCCCCTTGAGGAACCAGACAAAACCTCAATGTATGTTGTCTTGCCAGGGCAGTGGGGGTTCTGCTCTGGTTGACCGTTCTTTCCCCCATTCTTGGGAAACTAATGGACCAAGTAAGTACACAAATTAATGTTGAGTCTTCACAGACAGCGGGAGCCAATGAGACGGCAAACCGTGAGTCTGTAGCAGATGTGTCAACGGCAACCACCACTGGGGGTGCGGGGTAGGCTACCAAGCTGCCGACTGCAGAAACCAGTGAAATGGTTGTAGAGTTGAGCACGCTTTCTCTACGGAGTAAGCGTATGAGTGGAGCGGCCAGAAGGCGGCTCCGAAGAGATCAGGCGAGAGCAGCGGGAGGGAATAATCCTGAGCACACAACGAAGGGGAGCCCAAAACCGAGCCGAGCATGTTAACGTCCAGGGCTTGGATGTTGTGAGGGGTGAGGTGCAACAGGTGGGAAGCAATCAACAACGAGCACCAAACCCCAGCATGGAGATTGCATAGCTCGAACAACTGGGCTAATCTCCCAGATGTTACGGGACATATGAGTAGCGAGTGCGTGGTCAAAGAACCTGTCTTGGAGATGTGCAGTGACCACTTTACTCGGACGTTTGAACCTAACCAGGCCCACCAAACTATGAAGGAATGGTCAGGGTCGGTAACATCGGGAGCTCAGATCTGGTACACAGATGGCTCCAAGATGGACTTAGGCACTGGAGCGGGGGTGTATTGTAAAAACCCAAGTGTAAAACTAGTTTTTTCCTTGGGGAGGCATACCTCTGTCTTTCAGGCCGAAATATATGCTATAAATGCCTGTCTGGGAGAGATAGCGAGAAGGGGAATACACGGGACCCGGATTGCTATTTTCTCTGACAGTCAGGCAGCAATTAAGGCACGAAACGGACATGTAGTCACCTCGGCCATAGTCAGGGAGTGCCTAAATAACCTAGAAGCCCTGACAAGGCACAATCAAATCAAGATAGGTTGGGTGCCAGGGCATAGGGGAATATTTGGAAATGAAGCCGCAGATGCATTGGCCTGAGAGGGATCTTCAATTCCCCTAATTGGACCGGAGCCAGCTGTAGGTATTTCCAAATGCATGGTCAAGATTGCAGTGCGAATATGGTTGGCTGGAAGACACTGCGAGAACTGGGCTGAAGGAATGAGACACAGTAAGCTAATCCTTAGGAAACCTTCCTTGGGGCTGCAGGAGAGTCTCATCTATCTATCTAGGCAGGAATTGAGGATAGCCACAGGTCTACTCACAGGACACTGTGGACTAAGGAAACATCTGCATAATACGGGTATCTTCAAAGATGAACCAGTGTGCAGATTATGCGGGCAAGAACTGGAGACAGCCACACACACCATTTATAGATGTGAAGCACTTGGCGAGAGGCGCTTCAACCTCTTTGGTGATAGCACAGCTCTGGAAGAGGATGCTGAAGGTAAAACACTAGTCAGGAAACTTCTGAACCTGGTAAGAGGGAAGGGGCTCTTTGACTATATCAGGGAGGTAAGTACAATATACCTAAGTTAGCGGTGCTTCGGGCAGTTTAAACCTGCTCCCAAGTTAAAAAAAAAAAAAAAAAAAAAAAATTAACCGGTTCAGATAGTAAATCAGTAAACGTTATTTTTAAGACGACTACTTAGTTAACGGTTTCTGTACTAGTAAAGGAGTCATAAAACACCGAATGAAACTCCAAGTAGAGGTTCAAGAACAGCCTTTAATAGATATACTTTCTAAAACTATATTATACTCGCTAAACATTAAACAAATAGCATTACGCACTGACGAAGCATAGAACCTATTGTGTTAGATTTCGGGCGTTATAAGGAAGTTTACAAAGGAATTGAAGTAAATATATTAGTTTAAAAAATTTGAATTATTTTTAGACGTCAGGCAGCAAGAATGCGCGCTGTCACTTGGGAATGATGACCGGTTAGGCAATGAATAAGCCGCGGCCATTGTTTGAGGCGAACAATTAGTCAGCTGTTTATTAGCGTTAATCTGGTCGGACGTGCTCCAAAACGGTGAAATGTTCTTGGATGAAAAATGGTGTTTTGCAGAGGTGTTGTTAAATACATAGGTATTTATAAATTACAATTATGTTAGATTTTATTATTATTAAAATAACAAGGTATGACACAAATACAAGATCAAGTTAACATTATGCAGATAGTTCAACACGTCTGATCTTTTAATAAGGGTAACCAAGAGAACAATTTTATTTATTAATCAAGTATTTTCTCTCTTACTTCATTTTGCTTGGCCGCTAAGTTACAGTTTTTGTTATAAACCTTTATTAATCAGTTTTACTTGGGGAACTTAGGTGTAATTATTTCTCTAATTTACTTTTATCAATATTTGTTTTATTCAACTTAAAACATTTAGAACTGCACTGGCTAGATATAACAAGGTTTAGAGGTGACCTTGAGATGTTCGTTTTTTTCTTTTTAGACCATACTTCTTCTTATGATAAAGGCAATGAGTGAAGCATATAATAACTTGCATTAACATGCCTCTAATCACAGAATTCATGTTTCACGTTGCTAGACATCAAACACTAAACTTTGTTTAGGTTAAGTACAGCACTTGGCCATATAATTTAATATTATAAAAAATCTTATTTTATTAAAACAATCATTGCCACTTTTTAATACACACACTGCAACGAACCCCCCCCCCCCACCATGTGCGCGCGCTACCCTGCACAAAGCTTAACCACCTGCCTACTGTTTAATATGCACTAAAACGCATGCCGACCTGACTTGCTGATCTTAAAAACTCCCTACTGATAACTAATGGTGTGAGGGCTATATAGTCATATATGTCAGTATTTTGTCACCTGAAAAGATACATATTAGCATTTACAATCATCACATATATTATATCTTACCATCTGCTATTATTAATAGGTGATCTAGGTTGGGCCGTGTATGATCCTGCTTAATTTTACCTTTATTTTAGTTTCCTGTGTTACACTTAAGCAGCATCTGCCAGTGGTACTTGTCCTTGGACTTTGATTTAAAAACCAACCATCTTTTGATATAGCTCAACTATTTAAAATAATTTAATTTCAGGACTAACTCTCCTGTTGTAACATTAGGCTTTATTTTATTGAATTTATTGTATTATGAATTTAAATACACTTGATATTGAACTTTTCAACATTTAATTTATTAGTTGGAAAAAACTTTAAGTTTTTATTTATATATTAACACAAGATATTTTAAAATAATTTAAGAAGATTTTATATATTAATTTTAATGATAAAAGAAAATAAAAAAATTTAACATAATTTTACAATTATTGATTTCTCCTGCTCTTATCATTATGCAGAAAATATTTAGCATTACATATTTAATTAAATAAAAGTTTTTTACATTTAATTTATATGAAGAGTTTAATATTTATTTCTTCAAAAATAAATTAAGATTTTGTTTTGAATTTCTCAGTATATCATATTTTAATTCTGGAAATAATTTAGCTAAATTGCTAATAAGTCATCCCCAGTTCCTGGTCCTTGGATCTTGTTATAGCGGATGTCTTCTTTCTTCTCCCTGGATCCTTTGAAATTCTCGAACAGCGAAACCTTGGTAAGTCGTAGCGATTGAGTTACATTTCTACGAAATGGAAGTACCGATTGCCGAATCCCGATTTATAACTGGCTTTATCAAAATTACGATAGAAAGGTTCATGTAGACCCTATCTGGCCCGTCGAATGTTTTGCCTAGCTGAAAACAGGCATAGTGTCCTTCGGCACTTTTTCGGACTGCACCACAAAGCCATGCGTTACCGTTTATATTGACCTCATCGTAACTTCCCCCTGCAGCCGCTTCGTCATACGACTTTATAGGTTTGTTTTCTTGTCGGAGTCAGTCTGTCGAATGCATGAATCATTTTGCCTGAAGGCCCTGTATAGTTTTTTAATTCCTAAATGTCCATTTTATTTAATTTTGTTCTAACGTTTGTCTTAATAAAGTTTCATGGTTTATTATTGCACTATTAATTTTTCTATACTCTACTCGTTATTTATAAATGGCAATGGTGGTTGTAGGTGGTCTGGTTCACTAGCTAGCATTTTTCTAAGTTATTTTCTTGCACTTAATTCTCGGTACTACAATCCCGGTCGGTCAAATTTATTTGTTAATTCAATTTTTCCATTACTGACTATAAAATAGTGGCATTTCACGCTGTAATTGTACGTTCTGCTTTACTTAAATTTTAATATAAAAGTTTTAACACTTCTATTTAACATTTACTTTGTGAAATTAAAATTTATAAAACTTTTAATTTCTGTAGAATGTAAGGGCAAACTGCCCGTTGCAACACACACACACACACACACACACACCACACACACAAACACTCAGACACACACACACACATGCACATATATACAGAGATCTGAAATTGTCCTGTGGGTTCGTTATTAGTGGAAAGGAATTTTTAAAATATAAATAAATCCTCTAAGGATATAAATAAAGGATTAACTAGTGGACATCATTAAACGTAATATATAATAAATAACTTCTTTTGTTCTTATAAATTAACAAGCGCTTCGTGGCACATGACAATCATTTAAAATTGTCAATTTATATGTTAGTTTTACAAATTTAAAAACTACAATCATTATAACTGTAAATGAATATGGAATGGGCATATATAGTTATAATAAAGTATTATTTATTAAATAGGCCTAAATGTTTACCCGCTGGTTTTACCTTCATGATACAGTAATGTCAGATATTTATACAGATGTTTAATATTATTACATTATGTTGATTTCATCATAGTACATTCTCGTAAAATGTAAAAAAATGAAAAGTATTATATAAATGATGTTTTTTGATTAGTAACTGACTACTGCAAAATTTTTCAAAAAGTTTCGAAAATATTTTATTATCACAATAAATATTCTATTTTAAAAACTATGGAGTAAATATTTATATTTTATTCGGTAATATTGAAAATTTTCTAAATTATGTAGTTAATACATAGTATGGTTATTAATAATACGCTTACTTTCTAACTAGAACTTCTCTGTAAAGAATATTTGTTGTTTTCCCAGAACTGACTCTAGAAAACCTACGATTCAAAATGCAATAAATATTGTCAGATTTTCGCAGTCCAAAGTTCATTAGTATCGATATTTAATATAGATTTAATATACAGTAGGTATATATATATATATATATTAACTTTGCAACACTGTTTTCTTGTATTCACTTATCACTTTCACTATTTGTACTTAAACAAGAATCTTACTTAGTATTTATGCAAGTGAACTTTCAAAGATTGATAGTATCTCTATTATCGAGCATCACTGACCGAGGGTTCTAGTAGACTGCGAGCTGTATGGAATTTCCGTTGTCTCAAGGCGTGGTTCCACATTTAATAACGGAATTAACAAAATCGAATGCCCAACTGTAATAAAACTGTAATAAAATGGCCAAACAAACAAAAAAAATTAAAAGACTGATATTAAGAACACCTCAATGCATACATCAAACCTCAAACTTACAACTCAAACTTTGCTACACACGCCATCCAAAACAAACACATATTCCCCACATTAGGAAACGTACACCTAATAAAAAAAGTACAAAAATGCCTCAAAATGACAATCTGGGAACAGCTACAAATTTATAAACATAAAAATAAACGAACAAATACAAATAAAATTAAAAAAACGATAAATTATTCAACCTTACAGATAAAATTAACCCCGACACAAACTAAAAAGACTCGCACAGTGCAGTGAATCCGAAAGTAGAACAATAATAACGGTACAGCACACCTTGTGACAACGGAAATTCCATACAGCTCGCCGTCTACTACAACCCTCGGTCAGTGGTGCTCGATAATGGAGATCAATCTTTGAAAGTTAACTCGCATAAATAGCAAGTAAGATTCTTTTTTAAGTACATAGTGAAAGTGATATATATATATATATATATATATATATTGTAACAGTTGAGCCTTTGTTTCTGGGGTAAATATATATCAGGGCTTTATTAAAAATTTATGTTAATTACTAATTAACAACTTAATTACCTTACTTACCCAGGGCTCTATCTAGTTCTCCGTTTCCAGCCAGGCATAATAATGTCTTTCTGTAAACGATCTTCCGATATCATTGGAAGGTAGAACTAGGTTACTTGGGAAATGAAAATATAAAGTTTTAAAATACAATGTTATACAATTTATTAATCAGTGACAAATTACAGTAGAACAAAAGACAGCAATGTGTCGAATAATTATCTTTTAATTACTGCTAGTTATTCCATACATTTTAATTACTTATTGAACTTTAAAATTTATATATATCGACAAGATAGTAACTTAATATTTTCAATTGAATTTTTAGAAATGAATATTCAAAGGACAATTTCTACCGTTCATGTGTTAACCGTTTATCAATTAAAATTCTACTTAGTTAACATTAAAATACATTTTCTTTGTTATTATCTAAAACGTACCTGGTTGTGCACTAATAAAACACTTTAAAACATATTAAAGTTTGCCCATGGCTTTTGGAATCACTAAACACTTAACACTTCGCTCTTGCAAATCCGCGCACTTAAACAAAAATTATATAAACATTTACTCGTTTGAAAAACATAAATTATCGCTTCTGACTTCTTCTTTTGTTGCATTAATAAAATTCGGTACCGGCCTTGACATCTTAAATTTTGAATACTGGAAGCTTATAAATTTCTAAATTATGTCCGAAAGTGCCATCCGTCTCGTTCAAAGACTTTTGGAGAAGTGGGCCTTCTGAAGGGACAAGCCACCGGAACATTCCCACCCTCGATTATTATTTTGAATATTTTGATTGGTCCGTCAGATCATGCGATATCAGACCATGTTACGTCACATGAGGTGATGTGAGTTTTTTTAAGTTAAGCTACCAACTCGTACGATATTTTACATTTTTACCCGCTAGGGGTGCTACCATCTATGCTAACTTCACAATGAGCACGAATAAAACAAAAATTTTCTTTTATATTGGGAAGATATAATTATTGAATAAAAATCAAATATATAAATGAATTTATATGTAACACCTTATTTTTAAGAGTGTTACATTTTCTCTTGTCGACCTGAAAAGAAAATTTTTGTTCGACATTACATCTTATTACTACTTCAACATTTTATACATGAGTATGTGCAGTCCCCTCTTACAATTGAACAAAATTTTATACCTACTATAGTAAAAATATAAACATTGACTGGCCAACGGATGTTTTTGTTTACCTACATTCCCCACTATGGAATGCATGCCATTTCCCCCTAGCGCTTGACAAATACTACAACGGAAGCGTATCCGCTTTCTCACACATAGGCTCTTTTACAAAACTACCAGTTTCACAGTGTTCTATTGCAAAGACATTCTACACATTTCACGTTTTAAAACTTTTTAAAATATCACATACTTTAATTACTTTTATTAAAATCTGACTTCTTGTCAACATTCTGTTTCATAAACTTTTATGAATACAAATTTATATCTTTTCAATTTTTAAAATCTTTACTCTTTCAATTTCTTATTAATTTTTTATCAAATTACTTCATTATTTAAAAAAATCCTTCAAATCATCTATTATTTAAATTTTCTTCGAAATTGTCTCTTTTTGTGTCAACAAACATAACCTACTAGCTGTATTTATTACAGTCCCCTGCCTGGGATCTGCAAACCTGCTTACTCCCTGTAAGCCACAAATTTACCACATTTAAACGACGCTGTGTATTTTCTCAGAAATTCTCTCTCAATTTACAAACTAAGATTGCACCATTGCTTTATAACTACTCTGTGTTATTTTTACAACATTCGTACATCTTATACAAAAAACCCTGGATTTCAAAACCCATATTTTGAATCCAAATACCTTATTTTTAAATCAAATCCCATACTTTGATTTAAAAACTATACAGCTAGGTGTTGACTCAATAAGGACTTTACTTCAATTCATTATTCTTATAATTTCATTTAAACATTACTATAATAATTTCATTTTAAATTTTGATCAAGCTCTTGTATTAATAAAATAAGAAATGAAACTAAACAGAAACTAGGACTGTACATTCATATACAATTTTTGGTCAAGTGTTTTAGTCTGCTCGTGTAGTATTGTGTATTTTGAGATTTTTGTCGTCTCTATCTCGTGTAGTAGTGTGTAATTGCATGTCATTGGGCCCTTTCGACACGCAATTATGTAAATGTGTCGTCATGATTTTGTAAAATTGCATGTCAAGGCACCTCCCATTTTCTTAATTAAACAATTCCCCTTTTAAAAATTAAACAATAGCTTGAATTTCTTCCAACTTTAACTTTTAATACTCTTTTATTCGTTTACTAAATAACCTACCCCTTTCAGAATGTCTCTGTTTCAATTTTAATCGTTTTATGTGAGATCTTCTATATTATTAAAATTATTACTTTGTTGGAACAGTACAGACACATGATTAAAAAAAATTTACAATATTTTATATAGACCTTCATATTTTATAGCCAATTTACTCTGAAATTCTTTTGAGTTTAAATTATTAACCATACATCGTTTTTTATACTATTTAATGCTACTTCACATTTTGGTTTAAGATTAAAATTACAAGAGTTCTTTGAAATATCTTTTACTTAAATTTTATTTGAATTTGTCTTACATTATGTGAACAATCCTAACCTCTAATCTAGCTGTATAAACCTGCTCACTTCTTGTAAGCCACCTAATTACCATATTTGCCCCTGAGTTCATTGTTTCACGACACATTTGTCTATACAATTTTTACACTCACTTGGCAAAATTTTAAGCCTGTACCATTGTCTTATAACATCTTTGTTATCTTATACATCTTCAGTACATCTTAACCCTTTCTGAATTTCAAATCCCATACTTTGAAAATTCACTAACTTTATTCTTAAATTAAATCCCATACTTTAATTTAGGAATTACATACAGCTAATTGTTCACAACAAAAAAAGACTTTATTCAAATTATTATTATTAAATCTTCTTTCAAATTTTACATCCTTTTTAAAAAATCATTTAGGTCGTCTGACATTTTACATTCTAACTATTCTGCTATTAAAAACTTTACTTGACATAAAAAAAAATATTTTTTTTATTTAACTTACTTTAATTTTGACAGTGTTTAAAAACAATTCTTCTTTTATTATATTTATTGAACCTCCAGTGTCCAATAAAACATTACAATTTATTTGAATTTTATTTGACTTTACAAGAATTAATTTATTTGACTACTTAATTCAATTTTTATTGTAAGTACCATAACAATTTTGTTTCCTTCTTTAACTTAAAATGATTTTTAAACATTTACTTTGAATTTCTCTGAGAAACTTTACTTATCCAATACATTAAATTAACAGGATCGGCTTTACAAATTTTTGTCTTTGGCTATCTTTCTTATTACATATACTGTACTGTCCGTTTTAAACTTTACATTTATAATTTTTTTTGTTCGAAAATTAACTCGTCTTTTACCAACTTCTTTATTTTTAAATCGCTAGACATTTTATTTATTTGAAAATAACTTTACTACACACTAACGAGTATTTTTAAGGAGGGCTGCACAACTTAAATAATTAACACATGAATGGAATTAATCCTTGGAATTCGTTAGCAGTAATCATCATTCAACTTTTTAATTAATAAATTTTTCGAAAATTAGCAGAGTATAAGACTTACATTTTAGAAAACAACAAAAAAAAACAGCAGTAATTTAAATTAAGCAGAGTGGCGCATATGTAACAGTTGATTTTAGGAACAAACAAAATAGCAGAGTCGCGCATATCTAACAGTTGAGCCTTTTTTCGTGGGGTAAATATATATCAGGGCTTTATTAAAAATTTATGTTAATTACTAATTAACAAATTAATTACCTTACTTACCCAGGGCTCTATCTAGTTCTCCGTTTCCAGCCAGGCATAATAATGTCTTTCTGTAAACGATCTTCCGATATCATTGGAAGGTAGAACTAGGTTACTTGGGAAATGAAAATATAAAGTTTTAAAATAC
Organism: Prosapia bicincta; assembly: GCA_036971475.1. Taxonomy (NCBI): domain Eukaryota; kingdom Metazoa; phylum Arthropoda; class Insecta; order Hemiptera; family Cercopidae; genus Prosapia; species Prosapia bicincta. The sequence continues at coordinate 245,442,174 of JBAIZL010000005.1, read as the reverse complement.
AATGTTATACAATTTATTAATCAGTGACAAATTACAGTAGAACAAAAGACAGCAATGTGTCGAATAATTATCTTTTAATTACTGCTAGTTATTCCATACATTTTAATTACTTATTGAACTTTAAAATTTATATATATCGACAAGATAGTAACTTAATATTTTCAATTGAATTTTTAGAAATGAATATTCAAAGGACAATTTCTACCGTTCATGTGTTAACCGTTTATCAATTAAAATTCTACTTAGTTAACATTAAAATACATTTTCTTTGTTATTATCTAAAACGTACCTGGTTGTGCACTAATAAAACACTTTAAAACATATTAAAGATTGCCCATGGCTTTTGGAATCACTAAACACTTAACACTTCGCTCTTGCAAATCCGCGCACTTAAACAAAAATTATATAAACATTTACTCGTTTGAAAAACATAAATTATCGCTTCTGACTTCTTCTTTTGTTGCATTAATAAAATTCGGTATCGGCCCTTGACATCTTAAATTTTGAATACTGGAAGCTTATAAATTTCTAAATTATGTCCGAAAGTGCCATCCGTCTCGTTCAAAGACTTTTGGAGAAGTGGGCCTTCTGAAGGGACAAGCCACCGGAACATTCCCACCCTCGATTATTATTTTGAATATTTTGATTGGTCCGTCAGATCATGCGATATCAGACCATGTTACGTCACATGAGGTGATGTGAGTTTTTTTAAGTTAAGCTACCAACTCGTACGATATTTTACATTTTTACCCGCTAGGGGTGCTACCATCTATGCTAACTTCACAATGAGCACGAATAAAACAAAAATTTTCTTTTATATTGGGAAGATATAATTATTGAATAAAAATCAAATATATAAATGAATTTATATGTAACACCTTATTTTTAAGAGTGTTACATTATGTGTTAACCGTTTATCATTTGTTGTAGTATTTGTCAAGCGCTAGGGGGAATCGCGAACATTCCATAGTGGAGACTGTAGGTAAACAAAAACATCCGTTATTGAATAGATTGTTTACACTTTTACTATAGTACGTTAGAGCTCGATATAGTGTAAGTTTTCTTCAATTGTAAAAGGGGACTGCACATACTCATGTATAAAATGTTGAAGTAGTAATAAGATGTAATGTCGAACAAAAATTTTCTTTTCAGGTCGACAAGAGAAAATGTAACACTCTTAAAAATAAGGTGTTACATATAAATTCATTTATATATTTGATTTTTATTCAATAATTATATCTTCCCAATATAAAAGAAAATTTTTGTTTTATTCGTGCTCATTGTGAAGTTAGCATAGATGGTAGCACCCCTAGCGGGTAAAAATGTAAAATATCGTACGAGTTGGTAGCTTAACTTAAAAAAACTCACATCACCTCATGTGACGTAACATGGTCTGATATCGCATGATCTGACGGACCAATCAAAATATTCAAAATAATAATCGAGGGTGGGAATGTTCCGGTGGCTTGTCCCTTCAGAAGGCCCACTTCTCCAAAAGTCTTTGAACGAGACGGATGGCACTTTCGGACATAATTTAGAAATTTATAAGCTTCCAGTATTCAAAATTTAAGATGTCAAGGCCGGTACCGAATTTTATTAATGCAACAAAAGAAGAAGTCAGAAGCGATAATTTATGTTTTTCAAACGAGTAAATGTTTATATAATTTTTGTTTAAGTGCGCGGATTTGCAAGAGCGAAGTGTTAAGTGTTTAGTGATTCCAAAAGCCATGGGCAAACTTTAATATGTTTTAAAGTGTTTTATTAGTGCACAACCAGGTACGTTTTAGATAATAACAAAGAAAATGTATTTTAATGTTAACTAAGTAGAATTTTAATTGATAAACGGTTAACACATGAACGGTAGAAATTGTCCTTTGAATATTCATTTCTAAAAATTCAATTGAAAATATTAAGTTACTATCTTGTCGATATATATAAATTTTAAAGTTCAATAAGTAATTAAAATGTATGGAATAACTAGCAGTAATTAAAAGATAATTATTCGACACATTGCTGTCTTTTGTTCTACTGTAATTTGTCACTGATTAATAAATTGTATAACATTGTATTTTAAAACTTTATATTTTCATTTCCCAAGTAACCTAGTTCTACCTTCCAATGATATCGGAAGATCGTTTACAGAAAGACATTATTATGCCTGGCTGGAAACGGAGAACTAGATAGAGCCCTGGGTAAGTAAGGTAATTAAGTTGTTAATTAGTAATTAACATAAATTTTTAATAAAGCCCTGATATATATTTACCCCAGAAACAAAGGCTCAACTGTTACAATATATATTTTTAACATAAAATATATATATTCATAAAATATTTTATAAAATATATTAAATATGGTGATACGTTTTCCTGTAATATAGTTAGTAAATTAAAAATATTTCAAAAACAAGAATACTTTTAATGAATATATTTATTCAAAGCTTTTCGCCGATAAAATATTACCAGAATCCTGAAGATAATTATTAGATAACTATTTTCCTGAAGATGCTGGTACTATTTTATCGGCGAAAAGCTTTGAATAAATATATTCATTAATAGTATTCTTGTTTTTGAAATATTTTTAATATATGTACATATATATATATATATATATATATATATATATATATATATATATATATAGGCCTATAGTTTTCATTATTGTATTTTTCATTCCTGATGATGATGGTGCTGTTAACCAACGAAAAGCTTTGAATATAAATCAATAAATATTCTTGTATTTGAATAGCCTATGCAGTTTTAAATTATTAAACAAAAAAATATAATATATATAAATATATATATATATATATATATATATATATGTGTGTGTGTGTGTGTGTGTGTGTGTGTGTGTGTGTGTGTGTGTGTGTTTCCTTTTTTGCATAAAATGATTTCTAATTAGTTTTCTAAAAAATTAAAACTTTTTACGTGACCAGAACAATAGAAAACTATATATATATATATATATATATATATATATATATATATATATATATATATATATATATATATATATATGTATATATATATTTATATATATATATATATATATATATATATATATATATATATATATATATATATATATATATATATATATGTATGTATAAATTTACTAGGGCACTCCAATTGTATCTAAACATAAGGCGCATGGCCTCTGAGAAGAAGTTATGGCGTTTTTCTCTTAAGAAATTATACTAATTATAGAACAGACATAGTCTCTGAGATTATACTTTGTGGATTTAATAAGAGGCTCTTATTGTTTCATGGAATTTTTGCAATTTGTAGCCTTTAAATCCACATTTTACAAATCTCTTTGTTAGTGTGCGTCTATGTTATGAACGGTATGTACTCTGAAAATTTCAAGTCTCTGTCTTTTATAGTAGACTTTACTATGATTCTCAGGCAGTTACATTCCTATATATATAGATATCAGACATTTACACCCAAAATATTGGTTTTTCGTTCAGTTACTCAATTGTCCGAGTGACTCTCGAAGATAAAAGAGTAGTCTTAACGCAACTTTCCAAACCCACGCTGGATTCCGAAAGCCAATTCCTACAACTGACACCAGCTAATTTCCTGTTTGACTTAAACGAACACCGTTAACAGTCAATACGTCTCAAGTTATTCAAGAGAGAAAAGAAACCAGACGAGAGCCTCGAGGCGTCACCGTCTATTTACTCGAAGAAGAAGTGTTTGTATTACACCTATAAATAATAATATTTTCAAAACTGCTATTTATTTTCTAGTTATTGGTTAATAACACGAAGAACACGGTTTTAAAAATTTGAATTCTTTTACATCCGAACGCAATAACTCAAAGTCGACGCGTCTGGCTACTGGCCGCAGTTAATTATAACCGAGCTTCGGACAAGGGTAATTTATCAAACACAATTTTGTTTGTACGCTGGCGGATTGACTTGTTGAATGTAATTTGATTTGGAGCACGGATTATAGGGAAGTGGTGATTATAAGGCGCTAGCTTACTAGACAAGGAACACTGGCAGATTAATGGCGATTTGGTACGCATGCTCGCTTTCATATATGATTTTGGTTAGTTCAAGTGATTTAATTTGAAAATGTTAAAACAATTACCAGAACTTCTGTTCAGTCGAAATATTTTGTAAAAATGTTATTTTTTGTTATCGCCAGGGCTCTTTTTGTCTTAAACAGAGCTCAATTTATTAAAATTATGCTCTAGACCCCATCTCAGGGTAAGTTGAGGCAATCCAGGTAGCTGGTGGATTAGGAGCTACTTGGCCGATGAATAGACGAGGACGCCCCGGAGAGTAGGGCCTACATCCCATTAGTGACGCAACGCCGATTACTCCTCTTGAAAACGTATAACTAATAAATACGCATTAAATGACAAAAACGTTGATACGGTTTTCTTAATTATTATTAAACAAACAATTGCATGTTTGTCTCAAGTTAATCAGCCAAATTCAAGTGTAATTACAGGCTACGTTTCGTATATTAAAATTTGTAATAAGTTTCAGTTATAACACTTCAGTTATAACACTTGAATATTATGGGACAAACACTCAATTGTTTTTAAATAATATTCGAGCTGGCTTGTGAGTGAAAGTTATATTTAAAGAATAAAAATATGGTACAACTCACTTTTGTTTTTACTTTTGCTAAAACTTTATAGGTTATGTTTAATATATATATATATATATATATATGAGTTAATTTCATTTGTGTATCTTCACTGAGGATGACGACAAATTAGTCGTTGAAACGCGTTTGAAATAAAAAAATTGTATATTTGTGAGTTGTACCATATTTGTATTCTTTAATTACTCAATTGTTTGTTTAATAATAATAAAGAAAACAGTATCAAGGTTTTTCTCAAATGATGGGATTTATTAGATTTTTAAGTGGAGTAATCGGCGATGCGTCACTAATGAGATGTACTCTCCGGGGCGTCTCCGCCTATTCATCGGCCGAGTAGTTCCTAATCCCCCAGCTACCTGGCTGTCTCAACTTACCCTGAGACGGGGTACAGTTAAAAGCGTGGTCACTTTCGGTCACTTAAAGTAAAAATGTTACATCGAATAAGAACATTGAAAATAATGAATTGTGAAATGAATAGAAAGTGAAAGATGTTAATACAAAATAAGTCTTAATAAAATGTTGTGAAAAAAGAGCTAGGTAAATGTGCTTGGGACGAAAGAAACGACCAGAAGTGGAGAATAACATTTTGCCCTTCGTACCCCAAAAATGTCTTCAGCAAGAGTACAGCCAAGGAAGTAAACGTATGCATGTGTAATTAGTAACAATTTTGTAAGCGTCCGTGTTTAACCATAACTAGTCCCACAGTACGTGTAAAATAAAGACAGTTAAACAGTGAACTAAGGCGAAAATCCAGTATAGATATTATAGTCTACGAAGTAGGCAAGTCATTGGTAACGTATGAGGAACATAAAATCCTCTCATAGAGATCATGAGGTAGCATCACGTCATCCCTTGTGGGTGGTCGCGTGACTCAAGTATTCCTACCCTGTATAGAAGTCTACCAGTTACACCCTGTTCTATGAAGAAGAATAAGAAAGGGTTAATGGAGTTAGAAAGGGCGTAATGAGTCCCTGATTCTAGGGATAAATGCAACTGATGACATTGCTTGGGGAGGATATCGTAACTGAAGTAGAATTTTTCTCAAGCGGGGAGAGGAAGTCCCATTTGGGAAGCAAGTTCCAATTAATAAAAAATAAATAAATAAATAAATAAAATAAAACAACAACATATACAGGATAAACCTGTTTTTTCGATAAAGAAGGCGCTCGTTAGTAGGTTACTTCGCGGCTTGCCTAATTTTTTTCAGTTTGCTCATATAATATTAATGAAGTTTTGGCCACACAAATACCCCTGATAGGAGACATGTCATGCCAACACGTATGAATAGTAGCGTTACTGAATTAGGCCCTCTTATAACAGAATTTATACGTGTTTACCCGGTAACCTCTAAAGTTTTTATAAGAGTGATATGTTTTTATACTACTTTTAACGTTTTACTAATAGGTTGTGACGTTAATATCAAGTTGAAGTTTTAGAAGTTTATTTTCTTACATGTTGATAACAGCAGCATATCTTCACTATGACAGCACTAGATCTATTATTTCCGTGCCTAGAATGCTTATCATATATTTCGTTTATTTTTGCTTTTTATTTAAAGCGTTATGAATATTTCAATTGAAAATCAATCATCTTCAGTGGAAATTATTAGAGACTTTTTTATTATTTATAATTTTATTTATTTATATTTTTATTACTAATATTATATTTTAACACTTTCGTTATAATAATTCTAACGTGTTTAAAACACGTTTTATTTGTGATTGAGAGGCTTTATTTATTTAAATTTGTAAAAAATGCACTGCAGATGCTTCAATTTGTTATCTTACAAATCATATTTTTCCCTCAGGCTTACAATAAATGAAGGCAACGAAGAAATCGAAATGTAAAAGTCCTTTATACTGACATTCTGGTGCAAGCAGTATTGTCCCTTCTCGTTTTAATCTCTTGAATTAAAGAAGGATGCCGATTCTTAACTTATAACATGAGGGAATGCGAGGTAACAATTATTTAACTGGACTTTCCTTACATATTTTCTAGATACTAATTATTATAATGTCCAGAAATTCTGTAGGGAATATTTACAATTTTATACCCGTTTTACATTTACCCCATTCAATAGATATAGACTAGAGCATTACTTTTCGAGTGAAGAAATGGTAATGAAATCAATTGAAAATTACAAAATGTTCTTCAGTAAATAATCATTGCACGAGAAAAATGTTAAGTATTAACTCCACGCACATTTACGTATCTCGATGTGTAAGCACTTAATTTTTCCCTAAATAAGGTAGGTTGTTTCGGAATATGTGTCCTTTTAAATGAAAACTGTTTTTGTCTCATAATAAAGTCAAAATCTCATTGCCAATATGCTTAATAAACTCATAACGTTCTAGTTTGCCCTAAATATGTGCAGAAGTTCCTGAATATGCAGGCAGCGTGGTCAATTGAGAGTACTCATTTAATTGTTCAAAGTTATTACTTTTCAATTCCCTCTATTAGTTCACAATTTCCCTATATATATTTATATATATATATATATATATATATATATATATTTAAATATATATATATATATATATATATATATATATATATATATATATATATATATACATATATACATAGTTAACATTTTCAATCGTTTATAAAATACTTTTCATTTATCCACGCAAGTTCAAATACATTTTCTAAAACTAGTAGAGGATGGCAATGTAATGATAATACAATGTTCTCAAATAATAATTCATTAACTAAAATTAATAAATTAATTTGAGTTTTATATGGGAGAAAAACATTTCACAAAAAGACGCAAGGTATGCAACATAGTTATTCGGTTCCATTTGGGTTAAAATAAATGATATATGATTCATAAAACAGCTGACTTTATTTTGTAGGTTATGAGGAAGAACAGCTGTTTTAACGCATAGGTTATGCTATTTTATTTATAATAATTGTAATTATTTAATAAAAAGTAACTAAAATAATATTTTTCTTTGTTGGCCTACTTGGAGTTGGTTTTGAATATTTTTTGGTTTATATTACTTGTTTTGAAAGAGTTTGTATTGAATAAAATTTAAACTTTATTATTATAATATATAATTATGCGATTTCTTATTATTATAAAGCTGAACAATGCTGTTGAATAGAATGCCTTATGTTAGATTACCATCTAAAAACCTTCTCTAATGTCTTGATTCAACTTGTTTGAAAAACAGATTCAAATGAGCTTCTCTTGGACGTCTTAGGAAGAGCTTGTGGCATTTTAAGAGCTTTTGAAACTTAAAGGCTTTGCCTGCTTTTTGTTCCGAATTCCAAGGAAAATAAGACTTCGGTTAAAAGCAACAGTTACTAATTTTTTTTTTAGTATTAAATTTGATATATGTTTAGACCTAAATTACCGATTTACAAAAAATCATTTACTTTGAACAATAATTTTCCTAATTTCTTTCTACTTTATTATGATATATCTGTACTTTCATTATTTATTATACAAGGTAAATTTAATTATTCGTAGAAAAACAAAAATATACTTACTATATGACTATAGTACTCACAATATATATAAGTTTACTATTTCTAAGGCGTTTCAGTGAGAGGTCATCATCATAACTTCACCTCTGATCACAAAAACACTTAAAACACGGAAAATATAATAAAAACTACAAACCTGGGCATTGGAACGCGTTTGATACAAAACATATTTGTTTGTGAGTGCCTTAGATATATTATTATATAAATATATATAACCTCCATTTTGAAATAAAAAATAAACCAGTTGAGATACAAAAATTGTATTATATACATGTTAAAACTACAGCTTTTCTCTACTTTTCTACATATTCACCATACAAATTCAAGCACTTATCATATCATTGACCAGTTTTTGAAATTCCGTCTTAAAAAAAATCTGCCGCCTGAGAACGTAGCCAGCCTGTCACAGCGTTTTGAAGCTCTTAATCACTCGCAAACCTCTGAAATGCAAGCTACTGCTTCATGTACGGGAAAAGATGGAAATCACTGGGAGTCAAGTCCGGGCTGTAGGGGGGGGGGGTCAAAAAGTCTATGGCAGAACTCATTCTTTTCATTTTGTGATCATCGGTGAGCACTTTTGGAATCCAACGAGCACAAAACTTGTGACAGCCTAGTTTTCCTGTCACTATTTTATGCACAAGACTTCGAGAAATTTCAGGAAAATGATCTGAAAGTTCCGAATTTGTGAAGCGACGGTTCTCGCGAATTTTCTCATCCACTTTGTTCACCAAGTCATCACTGACGAGAGATGGCCTACCACTCCGGTCTTCATCGTGAACGTTCGATCTTCCATTTTTTAAAAAACGAACCCATTGACGGACTACATCTTCGCTCATAATGTTTGGGCCAAACACCCCACTCATTTCACGATGAATTTCAGCTGTTGTGTAACTTTTCGACCACAGAAATCTTATTACACCTTGCACTTTTCACTTGGCGGGATTTTCTATCACGGCGCTCATGTTTTTACGTTATAACAAAAGAACGCGCGATCGCACGATACTCTTCTTTGCACAGCTACAAGCGTGCTGAACGGCTGCGCACACCGATGTGAGAATGGCGGCGTTACCCCCACTACTTATCGCGCCACGCCCAAACGGCGGTTACTTTGTGGACCACCCTCGTATATAAATTTACAACCAGAATCGAGTCTTATTTGTATAGCCTAAACTGAACAAATAATATAGTATGGTTACTATCTCTACATGACAGAAACATGTTGCTCAAAAGCATTAAAACAAATTTCAAGCAATTTTCCCCTTCATTCAAAAAACATAGTTTGGTTTTGATTTTTTTCCAATTATGTTTTAATTATAGGGTGTTAGAGCAAAAGTGAGCTATCTCTAATTTTTTAAGAAACTAAGTTATAAGCAAAAAGAGTGTTGGAAATGTTTATATTTTAATGTTAGAACGGTCTAATTGTAGTTATGATACTTTTCGACAGATAGCAGCACTGATACTCATTGAATAGTATGTGTTATTCTAAAGGCCTTTGACCGGGTCTGGCACAACGGGCTCTTAGTGAAACTACATCACTATGGCTTTCCAGACGGGCTCATACACCTAGTTAGCTCACACCTGTCCAACCGTAAGTTTAGGGTTGATGTAGATCAAGCTCAATCTACACTACGTACTATACGGGCCGGAGTCCCTCAGGGCTCAATTATTGGGCCCGTATTGTTCAACATCTACATCAACGACATACCGACAACACTCAACACACAAGTGGCCTTATTTGCAGATGACACCGAGTTATCCTCTCAGTCATGGAAACCACATCTAATACATTTATATTTACAGGACCACCTTACAGTACTAGAATCAAGGCTGAGCTACTGGAGAGTTAGGGCGAACGTGGCCAAGTGACAGGCTTTGATTCTCTCCAAACGTAGGACACACCAACTCAACACACCACTAAAACTATCAGGCGAGGACATTCACTGGGGGAACCAGGTCAAATATCTGAGAATCATACTCGACAGAGGCCTGACTAGGGACTCTCACATTACCAACACATTATAAAAAAGCAACAATTAGATTAACACAACTATAGCCTATGCTTAACAGAACAAGCCCACTTTCACTACGGGCGGCCACTACTATATACGTATCTATGTTGCGCAGCATACTCACTTACGCATCACCCGTCTGGGGCCATGCAGGTAACACACGCACACGCAGACTACAGTTATTCGAAAACAAGGTTTTGCGAATAATCACGAAGGCACCTAGATGTACAAGATTAACACTGCTTCACACTGACTTAAAAGTACCTTTCATCAAACAACACCTCCGACACTTAGCAACAGTGTTCTACAAATAGGCTCACGCACATACAACATCAACACTCATTTCCTCACTGGGTAGATATGACCCCACCCACGACACACACAGACGGCCGCTGTCCTTACTGACCGCCTAGCTCACACCATACCACCAAAATAAAATATACATACTAATAAATTCTGCTTCACAGTTATGTTCCAGGTGACGCAGGGGCACATCTCCAGGGCCGTAGCTTAGTCCCAACGGAAGTAATAATTTGATTGCATGCCTTTTCAGTTTCGACTAGGCAGCAGAAGAAGAGGAGCATGTCATTCCTGCCATAGACTTACTAACAAGGTATTTGCAAGGTAATACCTCTCCTTATTCCTTAGCATAAGGTTATCCAAGCCCTTAGCATAAGGGTTAATTCATGATCTGTCGTGGGATTTTTCCTGGCAGGGTTTCTTTCTTGCCAGGTTTTTTCATCCCGCTCTTAGCGCGACACTTACCGTACTGTTTCATTTCACTATCTCCTGATTATTCATGGAAAGAGTTTATGAGCTTGGTACATGGGCAATCAATCCCGTTTCCTTCACTCGCGATAGGGATACTAACCGCTGCGCATGTGTGAGACGGAGGTAGCTCGCTAGAGGCTGGCTGCCACGAGGGCTGGGCAGATTTTGGGGGCTCAGACCCGGGTAAAAAAAAAAAAAAAAAAAAAAAAAGTGTTTCTAATAAGGATATCCTAGCCCCCAGGGTTTCTGAATGATATGGTTGTATAACGTATCTTTTAAAGCTGTATCATGTACCCAGTTAAGTTAGATAAGTCAAGTCTAGTCTTAAGTTCTTCCTTCAAAACTGTAAATTCATTTAGCTTTTAAGTAATACTGTATTTCCATACACATTCATCACTATGGTATGTCACGCACAACCGTGATACACACGTGTATTATTAAATGTAAAATGACAAAAA
>JBAIZL010000005.1:245190822-245423322 GCA_036971475.1 Prosapia bicincta | reverse complement strand
AATCGTGATAATTGCCAGAGAGGAATAGCCGATGACATCATGATTCTTCTAGATTCAAAGATTTAATTACGATAATATTAAAAAGTACTGGGGAACAAAATTTAAAAACAGAATTCACACAAAGAGAACTATGTGATTCTGAGGATATTTGTTATGCTGATTTTAAATATGCAATTAGTTTGTGTTGATCACGCAAGGTTTTCATGAGTCAATTTAAATTTAAATGCTACAGTACACGCACACACACACACACACACACACACATACACACACACACCACATACACACACACACACACACACACACACACACACACACACCACATACACCCCCCCACACACACATATATATACATAAATGAAAATGTATTAAGTACAAGAATTGTACTTGCCAATGTATAAATATATATATATATATATATATATATATATATATATATATATATATATATATATATATATATTCATGGATTAATATAAGACAAACCATACCTTAAACAGACAATTAGGTGAAGACATTCTTGTGGATTTAGCTTCTGGAATGTGTCACTTGAGTGGCGAACAGTAAGATCTTCTATGGTAGACCCTTCATGGTCGTAGCTGTCCATGGTAGAGCTTCCATGACGTAGCTTTTCCACTATAGAAATATCGTGATGAAATCACTCGCTGTGCTTATCGTTTTCCAGGATTTTCAAGGAGAATCTAAGCGAGAATGAAAGGAACGTATCTTTACCGCTACAATTCAACCCATAGCTTTTTGTGACTCAATCAGGTTCCTTAATATCACAATAAGTTTCTGCTTTATGATTCCAAAAAATGTGTTCGTTAAAACTTTTACAAGGAGTTCCAGGTTTTTGTATGGCATTTAATCCTATTTGCTTCACACAATAAATTATTCAAATTTGTCCTACTTTCTCTTCTACAGAAAAGGGATGAATATGAATAATGTTGGTCAAGAATTAGGACCAAAGTTTCTTACTATACCACACGCACAGAAACAGAAAAATGTTTTGTAACTAAGCTCAACAATGTAAAAACAGAATGACGTAAATTCCCACAGACCTTCTAAACATATTTGTGATATATTGTCAAAAGATTCCTTCAGTATCATGGTCTAATGGTAAAGGAGAAAATTCATTTCCATCATGGTTATGTCATTGGTTGTTTAAGCTTTCTCTGTGACATGTTTACATTGATATTAATATAGTGATTGTTGTCTAATAAACATAACATTCTATTAAAATAATGTTTTTTGTTACCCTGTATTGACAAATGTACCAAATAACTACAACAACTATTTTAAATTATCACTGTAAACGTAATAGCCATGGAGAAATGCCGCTTGAATTTTCGGATTCAGCGTTGAAAGTTATATAAAAAAACTTCTTTCAACAATTCTAGTGACAAAATTGATGTTGACCATTGTTGGGAAACTCATATTTTTTCACTTCTGGAAAAAAGATAATTCCTCTTCCAATATGAAAATCATATACAAGTATACTTTGAAATACAGTATTAACACTTTCTAATGTACTACAGAACCGAGTAAACCCTCTCGTCACTCTTGCTGAGAGTGGAGAAATAAACCTGCACACGAAATGTCACTATTTGTCCCTATCATCAACACCAGGAGATTATAACTACCTCTATTTACTTCTAATCGGTCTACTTAATTCATTCTACCCTTCCTTTTTTTCTTCTTTCGAGGGGGTGGAATGAGTAAGCAGATACTTCTCTATGTCACGAGAGAGTGAGTCTACTTCATGAACGCGAGCCTACATACAAGGTATCATGATCCCCTCTACATCCTCTAACGTGTACTAAGTAGTATAATGCAAACCATATGTTCACAATACATTCCTATTATACTCGTACAGGTGAAAATGATCATACTAGTTGCTCGTAGAACGTAGCCAGATTCAAAATGGCGGACCCTAAATAGTAAACAGAAAGATATTAGTAAGAATTATTTAAAAGAAATGTGAAAATAAAAATGATAAATAAATGTTAAATGATAAATATATAAATGTTAAATGATAAATAAATAAATGAATTGTGAAAATAAAAAAAGAAATGTGTTTTGAAATAAATTAAAGACAGATTTGGAAATTAAAATTTGTAATAAAACGTTAACTGAAATCTGCAGTTCAGAGTTAAGAACAAATTAAGAAAATATTTTTTTTGTATTTATATAAAATTAAATTGAAAAATTGATTTTAACTAAATGAAACTATAAGAAGTGGCAGTTCAAGTAAGATTGTTTTGAGTAGATGTCAAAGAAGGGTAAATAACATGAAAAAGGGTTTTTCAAAATTAGTTAAGGTATCTCAATAAGAAAATAAAATGTGAATAAAGATGTTAGACAAAGAACAATGATTTGTTTTTAAATAATTGACGTGATGTTATAAAATATGTTATACATCTGGAAAACTACAAGAAGCCGCTAATCTCAAAATAAGCTCGAAAATGAGAACACGTAATTAAGAGTTTCGAAAATCGACTCGCAAATACACCGAGTAAGATTCTTGTTTAACTGTATTCAATTGTAAGGTATATATATATATATATATATATATATATATATATATATATATATATATATATATATATATATATATAATGAAATAAAATAATTTTCATAAACAAGAATATACGAGTATTACTTCACTTTATTGTTTATTGAAGCTTTTCGCTAATTTACGTTATTAGCATTTTCAAAATTTATAAATGACTGTCCAGTTATGTGACTAGAGTAAGACTGTTAGTCTAGAGTCAATCTTACTCTAGTCACATAACTGGACAGTGTTTTATAAATTTTGAAAAGGCTAATAATGTAAATTAGCGAAAAGCTTCAATAAACAATAAAGTGAAGTAATACTCGTATATTCTTGTTTATGAAAATTATTTTATTTCATTATACATATTCAACAAGAAAAAATAATTCATCTAAGGATTACAATATATATATATATATATATATATATATATATATATATATATATATATATTTGTAGATTATGCAACACTGTTTTCTTGTATCCACTTATCACTTTCACTTATGTACTTAAACAAGAATCTTACTTGGTATTTATGCGAGTACTTTCAAAGACTGGTTAGTGTATCCATCCTCGGGCATATATATATATATATATATATATATATATATATATATATATATATATGATCCAGTAAATAATAATAAGGGCAAGTATTATTATACTTTGTCTTATACTTCACCACAAGTGAAGGATTCTTTAGGTGCCATAGAATGCCAATACACCTATACAAAATGTACACGCCTATCTTATAGTTCACTTTATAAGAGTAGATTATTGGAGTGACAACTACTTGGAATTCAAAAAAATATATTGCTGCCTCGACGTTTTGTATTGACAAGATACAAAATCGCCGAAGATTAAATATGTAAATGAAAACGATATTAGCAAATTTTCACCTCTGTAACAATAATCCTGCCTGTTACATTTTGCTAACGCTCTAAAAATGAAGACTCAATCATAGTTTAGTATTTTAATTACCTGAAAAATAATTCTTTTGAAATTAGATTTTAGATTTTCTACGTAAAATGGCTCTGAATATATTATATTTAACTGAGTATTTAAATTTATTTTCTTAACATATAATTATATATAACTTAGTATATAAGAATTAATATGGTAGAACCACAAAAGATTGTGATCCAGAACACTTTTGAATACCTGGCTTTTTTTGACGCCTTCAATTTCTACAGGTACTATTAGTGTTACTGATCTTCATGGCCAAATGCATACCTTATACAGACGGTGGATGTAATGTAAAATAAGGTTTATATAATGTTAAGCTGATTTCTAGTATTGCTGATAAGTTAAAGTTTGTAAAATTAGTTTAAAAAATGGATGATTACAGATATGTAGGACAATCTAAGTGAAAACTTAGGAACAAAATGTACGAGCAAAAGGCGTTGAATAATTTACAATCTAACTTTAAAGTTTTAAGTCATAATATTTCTAAAAATCATAAAATTAGTTGGGAAATTATTTAAACATATAAAGAGCAAAGTGAAGTAAGGTATACTGTTGTAAATGGTAAGTAAAGTAAATAAGTAAAAAAACTCTTATTTACCGAAAGTAAGTATTTATTGTAGGCAAAACAATTTAAACAGTGTAGACGATCCAAGTTCCAGTTGATACAAGTTTAACATAAAGAAACCATAGATTTGATTGCATAGTTATGAATGTGAATCTGTGTTTAATTGACATCAGTCGTTTAGTTTTATTCTGAATTTTTAAAAAATAATAATATTATCAACGATCTCGTATATCAGGTTTATATATGCAGGGTTTTAGGCCTAAATAGATGTGTATATAAATTTAAAATTTTCGTAAAACATTGTTAAAAATTTATAAAGATATTTTGTTGAACGTCTTGACTTATGAAATGTAATATGTGCGTAGGTTAATTTTATCTGTATTGATCTAAGTAATTGTTTTATTGTTTATTATAATTAATTTTTAGTGTCTTGAGAATGAACATTGATTAAGGTTTAAAATTGAATATCATAATAAAGGAGGGACGAGTATTTTAGTCTTGCTTTTTGGTTAGAAGCAACTTCACTTTTACACTAACTTATAAGAATATTTAAGAAATTTGTATTAAGCTTTATATTTATCTCCAGTCCAAGTGATGGACCCACTTTGACAATTTTATCGATGTATTTTCCATTAAATGATGTTTTAGGCTTTCCAATAACAGTTGTTCTGATGGTTGTTCTCTCCATGTTATGGACCTTTGATCATTCCCCATTGTTTTGACCTCTCATAATGTTAAACGTTCATAGTCTGTGTTCATTACTTGAAGTTTGATATGGTTTCAGTATACACTCATCACGTAGATTTATTATATTTTAATTTTCAGGTACATAGGCGAATATATTTTAAAATGCATTCTAATAGAAGTCATCTCTCTTATATGATTCCTAATATCTTTAAAGTTATAATTTTTATCCGTATTTTTCTTCCTAAACTCGTAACAGTTCTAGTTGTAATGAACTTACCGTTGCCCCAAGTATTCAGATTTGTAGTCATGCCTAACTCACATCACTGAATAAGTGATGTAGTATTGGCCGGAAGGTAAATCCCTTAGATATGTTTCAGCTTAGTGATTATGTGCTACGTCATTATGTGCAGTACAGTTGCCTATTACAGGGACAATGTTGTGTTTTAGCCTGGTATCCCATTTAGTCAGCCAATCATTAAACAATTTTGATGACATCCAAGCATTGGAGTTTGAACAATATTCAACCGGTAGCTTTTGATATCTTGATTTAACAGCCAGGATATTTAGATTTCCCGATGATCAAGAGTTTTTCGTTTTGCTCTTTAATTTTGTAACCTAGTACGTTCGGTGAATCCTAATTAATCACTTTAACATTAGTTGATGACTTCCGAACTTTAAATTTTGTAAATTTGTGAAAACTTAGGCCTACTGAAACAGACGTTATCGATCGCTGTGTGGCGATCTTTATCAGTGTCTTCTGCTTGGAGGTGTTGGGTTAAACGGTGACGGTTTTTCTTTTTCTCCAACCATGTTAACACAACACAAAGCAGTTATACGTTGATTACATGTTTTATAGACAGTAGTATTTTCATTTTTGAATGCATAAGTATGTTCAGGTGAAGCACGACAGTAAAGTTCTGCTTCATCTGCATTGTTACTCATATTGAACCCATTCCTCAGCTCCAACCAAATCAGCATCTTTCTTTTCACTGCATGTTTTCTTATAAACAATGTTTTATTTTATCTTTCATCGATTGAACCATCCACCAATGGCTTTAAAATCCTGCTTTTCTTTTTCTTGAGAGGTCCTCGGATAGTTGGTGCATTAATGAACAATCAACTCGAGCATCATTTTCACGAACATTTTTAAACCACAAATTCAAAGCGGTTTTCATATGTGGATTCTCTCCATGACGATTTTTTTTGCTGTGAATATTTTCATTACACTTCGATAAGAACAAGATGTAGTTTTTGTTAATGAAAATTTTACAAAAGAGAGGTTGCGAAACGCCCAAGTTGAGAAGCAGCGATTCTTTGACTCGTCTTCAGTAATTTACTGTATCGATATATAATCTCAAATTTTCATGACTTAAATCACTTTTGAGATTCGGAGATCGTGGTACAATTTGAAACTTCAAGTGACTCCAAACTTCACAAAACAAATAAAAAAAGATCTAAAATTAATTTACGTAAAACCAATCTGGTAATTATAAACGTACATAAAAGTAAAGGAATAAATGGTGTAGTAGTCGCGTGAACAAATAACATTCGAACTACTAGCGCACAAACAACTACTGTACATTTTAGGAAATTTCAAGCCGTATTTGAGTAAAGTCAAACATGAATGACATATCGATAAAGAATCATGTCAGGAATTGATGGACAGAATATGAGTCACCATATCGCTCAACCGATTTCTCGGAACTCGTAAAGATACCTGTACAAATATTTGTTAAGCCTGTGCTAGTGAACGCATATTTTTTACATTCCAAATTAAATAATAAGACTAAGCGAAGAGATTATAACAATAAGCCACCCAATTACAATGTATTTATAAGATTCCGTGTCTGTCTCTAAGTGAAATAATAATAATAAGGCAATGATAACGTTAAGCGTGATCACACTATACGGCGGCTACTTTATATACACTAGTTAAAATTTTGTTTCCAACAAAAAAAATGTAATATATTTTACTATTGATGAAAAAAAACTTTCTTGAAAAGAAATTAAAACAAGGGAACAGGCCAATTTGAAAATGGCGTTTCTACACCAAAAAAATTTGTGTAACAATCTTTTCATCAAATGATTAATCTTGGGAATATGTTTTACTTTATATTATAACAAAGACAATTGTTTGCTTTTAGTCCACATTATACAGTCGAATATTTTAAGGATAAGGGAATGTTTCTATGACATTTAAGATGAATAAAATATGTTTTGCTAGTGAAAAAAAACAGTCTAAAATCTGTTTTTTGTATGAAGAAACAGGCTGTAGTGAACATTAAAAAAAATGATAGAAATGATGTTCTGAGTAAAACGAGTCAAGGTTAATATATAAAGGGAATATTAAAACAACAGTCTCCAGCAATAAACAGTTAATTTGATGTATAATCCATGGGATAAGCTCTTACAAGAACTGAGTAGGAAGATGAATAGGTTTAATAGAAGAAACCCAATCGGAATGCAATACTATCAGACTGGGTTAAACATTCTGTTGCATTCTATATGAGTAAATATGTACAATAGATCAGCCTTTGTTATGAGAAATCATTAGAGATAAAATGGGTAAAACTATACTGGGAAATATTTTAGAAAAACGTTTATTTCTCTACAAAATTCAATCTGGCTTTTTACAATTAAATAATTTTCGTTTGTCACAAAAAATATGGTAGAACACTCAAATTTAAGGTGAATATTTGCCTACACAAGAAGTAATTAATTATTTTGTTAAAATTAAAAAAAAAAGTTTAATCAAGACAATTTGAGCCTTCCTATATACTAAGAAAACTCATTACAGATTTCTTCGCTATTATTTCTGACAAGGAAATGTCGTCTATGAAACGAAACCAAAAGTTTGTTATAGTCTAGACTACACAAACCTATTTGACTTAATGGTTTATGTTGTTCGTAAAGTCACAGGTGGATTGAAGATATTTTGAAACATTTCGTATATGGTGTATAGTAATTATTAAGCATAAATAAATAGAATTCAGTAAGCATAAAATTTAGTAAGCATAATAGAGGGTGTTAGATGATCACGGCAGTGTTATACAGAACATTACAAACTGTTTTTAACCAGTTTCATTGTACTAAATTTTATTGACAAAGTGTTTCGAACACATTTATCAATTAAAAATAATCGAGATAAAATGTAAATTAACCGGATGATTTTTCTTAACGCTTACTATTGTATATTTATAAACACAAGAATATATACAACTAACAATCGTTTTAATACATTATGTCACCATCAACAGTGATGTTATAAAACTATAACTACAAAAAAAGAAACATAAGCTGTTTTAACAAGCCTTAACTTACTAGCCAGCACGAAAATTGTTTATATTGTCTACTTGTCTTAGTTTAGGACTAAAATGTTAATAACAATTGAAATAGATACAGGATGAAATTTCATTTATTAGAAATTTCACTATTCAACATTGAGTAGTAGAAAACGTTTAAATTTAAAAAAGGAAAATAAATTTCATGAATGATTAGTAATAATAAGTTCGTTTGTAATAAGAAACCTAATACCCAGTTTTGTACAGTAATTGTGTTGAAACAGAAGATTTTAGAAATTATATCTTGTTGTCACAATAGACAATCCAAGCAACATTAAAAAACCCTAAATTAACGGGTTAACCCTTATAAAAAACCTTTTAAAAAACTACACATTATAAAAAATTAAATAAAAGAAGAAAATAAGATGAAATTTTTTGTAAGAACTAATTTTATTCATATTCCCGTTCAAAGTATGGGCATCTATATAAGTGGCCAGAAAATATTTTAATTTAATTAGGCCGAAGGTCTAAAATATGTTGCTCGGAAATAAAATGTTGCATAGTTTCCGAGAGATCTATCGATTCAATCGTGCCTCATTTAGCATCAGATTTAGCTTAAATTAGGTGACATATGATTTCAAACATCTACTTTTATGTTGTAGGTTATGTTACACAACAGCTGTTTCAACCAGTAGATTAAGTAACTTTATTGTATATTAATAAATTAAAATGTGATTATTCATTATTTTATCACTTATTAAATTTAATAATTTATTTCTATTAATTAGTATAATAAACATACATTTTGTTACCCTGAGGTCTACAAACTTCTAAATGTTATTTCACTTGGTCGCTAATATATTAGATGGTTAAAACAAATAAAAACATACACAAAACTCACAAATTAATCATTTAATAGCTCATACGCGTTTCAATGTCCAAGTCATCATCATCAGTGAGTGTTACCACTACAAACTCTAACTTACAACTTTGTAAGAGTTTGTAGTAGTAACACTAACTGATGATGATGACTTTGTCATTGAAACGCGTATGAGTTAATAAATGATTAATTTGTAAGTTTTGTGTATGTTTTTATTTGTTTTAACAGAACCTCACAAGCTAAGCTCAAAGAATAGTTGTATATTATATTGTTTACAACCTAATATAACTGATTAATCTTGTTAAAAATTGAGCTTATGTGTTTGCTACTCTTTCTTTGCACAAACTCAATATTATCAATAAAGAATAGAAGATCATTGAGTCTGAATGTATAAAAACATAATCCTGAAAGGTAACGAAATAGATAGTCTCAAGTGTTAAGCCTGTAGACATTGAGAATGGTACAGATTTTGGCAGTGGATTTCATTGTAAGATAGTTTTACCATATTTGCAAATTGTGTCAGCAACCTGCATATAATACAAAGAATGCAAAATAGGCACATTATTAGCACGAGGCATTACTTGATCCTTGCTCAAATATTTTCTCCCTGAAATTCCACAAATTTCACCGAACGCGTAACAAAATGTTTGCAAATACCGCGTGAATGTTGTATCGATGTCTTTAAATATTTAAATACCGGTGTAACTTCAAGACGCACAGGTTGTTTTACCGTCAGATTTCGGTTGTTTATTGCAAGCCGATAAAGTCAGCTGGGAATTTTTCATCCGGTCACGAACTTTTGTTTGATCAACACCAGAATGTCGCTTGAAAATGTAGGAAAATTCGTCTTTTAATTTTAGTTAAATGTCATACAATTGCAAATTATTTTAAAATGTCAATGTAAAATTGTATTTGAAAAATAAACAACGCTTTTTGATTCACGATTTAACATAATATAAATGTATAAGGGAAGTAGCACTTAGTAGTAAATGTAAAAAGTAGCACTTACTTTTTGTTTAAACGAAGATGCCACTTGGAGATGTTTCCAATTGTCAATAAAAGACCGTAACTCTCAGTTTACATTGGGTTAGTAGAGTAGGGATTTAGTTAACAATGGATTACGACTTCCGAAACGCCCTTCTTCATTTAAACAAAGAATAAGTGAAACTATATGCAAGTTATTAGATATTATAAACAATATTCGAGCTGGATTGTGAGTTAAGATTAAAAACACAAACAATATATACAACTCACAATTATAAAACTTTAATCTCAAACGCGTTTCAATAACAATATGTCATCATCATCATCAGTGATTCTAATACAAATGTATAACTTTAATTAAAGAAATGGAAGGTAACCTAAATTTTTAATAAAAATTACCCATTATTCTAATTTCAATTAAATTATAGGTTATGTTTCATTGATTTAATTAATTATATCTTTGTGATGGATCACTGATGATGATAATATAATGTCATTGAAACGCGTTTGCGATTAAAGTTTTATAAATGTGAGTTGTGTATATTTCTTGAGTTTATTAGATAAGGCCTACTGTTAATGGTAAAGTGCGTAAGTTTAAAGTATTGGCTTATGTTAAAGATGGAAATAAAATACATTGAAAAGTATTTATTTATTTTCAGACACAACAATACAACTAGCAAATTTATCATATTGATTTGAAATATGTATCTAAGTTATTCTAAAGATTAATAATTTTTGACGAAAGAAGCTCCATTACAGCTACTTTATAATTTGTGAATACATTTCAAATGTTATTTGTTGTTAATTTTTTGATAATATAGAAAGTTGTATATATTGAGTCTGGTTTTAAAGAAACTGTAAATGGTTGAGCGTCGTCACAGATATTAAACTAAATTAAATAGCTAGTTATATATTGTGTAAGATATTTCTCAGAAATCAAAGATATTCTGTAAAGTTGCTCTTCCTAACGTCTCGTTATAATTTTAAGGTTAGGATATTTTTAACTAAACTCAAGACTTTAACCTTCAGTTCTTTAACCCAAGACATTAACACTTTTAACCTTCTTTACAATGTAATTAATTACAGTATTTGAACTATACAATTGTTAAAATTGTAAGATTCTCTTTAGAAATATAAAATTTACCAACAAAATAAATATTCTATAAAATTAACAATACTAAACGTGAAACGTTTAATTTCTAGCGTAGTTAAAATTTAGATGGGTAATTGTTATAGAATATTTATGGTCGTCATATTATATTGCTGAATATTTATATCAGTGTTATATTATAGAACCATGAATAAGATAATTTGCTTTTAACAATGTAATTAATTATTTACATACATTGTAAAAAAATGTCTTTACTTGATATTCGTCAAAACGTACTAACTAAACTTTAACCTTTCATATTCTACCTTACAAACAATTAATAACAAGTTTAATAGACAGTATTTTCTCGGAGGAGGCGCCTTTCGGTCACTTGACCATTGTCGAATCACTGATTACTTTTTCACATAACCTCCGGTTTAAGTGGTGAATGATCTTAGAAATCATGTTATATTTTGTAAATTATTTGTCTTGTAAATTATTATAAGTTTTTTTTTCAGGTGAAAAACTAATCATGGTTGAAGTTGCTTGATGTAATCATCTTGAAATCACTGACTAAACTAATTTTAAAAATACTTAGCTAATAAATTACGTATTCACTTAGTCAAGTATTTTTAAAATTAGTTCAATTATGGTTTCGGTCGCCTAACTAAAATGTTATTTGAAAAGTAAATTTAGAATAAGACGAATAACTATAATCAAACAAAATACAATAAAATAATGGGTAAAACTAACTTTAATTATCTAAAACCAAATAAAATAAAATAACATTTTAAATTTCAGATTTTATTTATCGTAATATAGATTCAGGTGGCGTAAGAAAGCGACGACACTGTCGATAGTCGTGGCACCGTCCTTTAAAACCACCTTTAAACTTCCTCGAAGATCGTAACGTAAATACAAATCTGCCAACTCATCACAGTCAAGCAGAATGTGCTTGATTGTGATGGTACTTCCGCAAAACTGACATAGTGGTGGATCCAGTGTTAACAAAGAGTTACCACCACCTCCTCCCTACGATTCCAACGAACAGATGACCCCAATGGTAGGACGGTATCCTTGATGTCCCTTAGCTCGTTTTCATTTAAATTTTGCCATTCTTTATTCCAAACAGAGAATAGTGTAGTTTTAAAATTACATATAAAATCTGATGCCATCACGCGTTGTGTCGATGGTACCATACTTGTAGCTAATTTTGCACCTTCATCTGCTTTAGTGTTTCCGAATATTCCGCATTGACCAGGAACCCAAAGGAATGACACCTTGTAATTGCAGTCTGAATATTGAGCACAAGCTGTCTCCAACTAATGGGTTCTTAGTGTACATTTTCTGAATAGCCTGGAGAACACTTTTGGAATCGGAACTCACAAGATAATTAGATGTTGCAGACGGAATTGATCTTAAAGCTTGGAAAATGGCGTGAAGTTTTGCAGTAAAAACGCTACAGGCCGAGGGTAATCCGTAGGTAAAGGTTTGTCCTTCCATGTAAAATGCACATCCTATCTTATTGTCCAGTTTTGAACCGTCTATTGCAGTGGTGGAACCCGAGGAATTTGTTTGCTCAGGAGGTGAGATAGAATGAGGTCCTCCTTTATCATTTGGATTTTTTGCACCTACTTTAATTGGTACATTATTTGGTGAAATAGCGAGATTTGGTTTATTTTTCCTACCCTCTAAGTGTAAGGACCTATCGCTTTTAGGTCTATCCATTGTTTCTATTAGGGTCTTTCCTTTGCTAATAGATACCTGTGCAGACATGCCTCTGTCAACTGAGTTGCTACGTACTAGCAAATCACTCGACGTGGTCGCTGGTTGTACTATATTTAACGAAGACACATTTGTAGCTAAAGACAGAAGGCGAGCAACTTGCTCAGTTAAAACTTCAATTTTTTTTGTCAAGTCTCAGCAGTTGGAACAGGAAGACTTCGTAACGATCACAAAAGCAGCATATGATTTACCGACAATCTTTGGTTGGGTACCTTTAAAGATCTTTTTGGCTTCTGCAAATGATATTCTCTGGTTAGCCATAATGCCAAGGATTGCTTTATCCTCCTTAAAGTGAGGACAGTTGTAAGATCGCGCCGGGTGATCGCCCCCACAGTTAGCGCACTCACTTCAGGGGGTTACCGCAATCTTTTTCATCATCGCCTTCCATGCTACACTTACCGTATGTACACCCTGTTTAGAAAACGCAGAGCTAATGTGCCCAAAACGCTGACACTTGAAGCATCGCCGAGGGTTAGATACATAAGGAGTCACTGATAGCCTTTGGTATCCTGCATTAATATATCCAGGTATCTCCGGTTTTCCAAAAGTAAGAATAAAATGCTGTTGCAGTTTTCTCACCTTCTTCAGATTTCATAATAGCCACAACATCTGTAACAGACTGTGACGAAAGTTCGGCCTTGATTTCATTTATTGGGACGTACATCAAGTCTCTGCATGTAATCACCCCCTTTGAGAAATTCAAGGATCTATGGGGAGCCACAGATACCTTGACTTGGTCCAAGAAGAAGGTCGTTTTTTAAAGAGATCGCGTCTGTTTCTCACTACTACGCGACGTTGCAACAATAACTGCCCCATTTCTTAATTTTTTGGTAGATGAGACAGGACTTCCAGCACAGGCAGTAATTGCCTTATTTATAAGAAAAGGAGAAACTCTAGACAAATCCTTTCTTTCTTCGGCACTAGAAAATATCAAATATTGTGATGATGGCAATGCCGGTAACGTTGCCACCATCAACTTCTTTTTGAAATCATCAAATTTAGGCTCATCAGGTGAATCCTGACGCGTCCTCTTAAGACTAAAATAGTTTGACTTGTTTTTAGGATCCATAGAATGTTTTTAGCCAGCCATCGTGTCGGGCGTTACGGGCGAGACTATAGGAACGGGCACACCCTTGGATCACTTGCGATCATTTCCAACCCCCAGAACTCTGGAGTCTATAGTATTCTCCTTAGCCTGACTGGATGGACATCAGTCGAGAACTCGTAATACTGTGCACAAATTCCGGCACCTGTACACGGTGCCGCGGACACTCCCTGACCAAGGATAGAAGCGGCTCGTAGACCAGAAACCGCGCTTACGTCTTCGGCAGAGCAGGCTCACATCAGCGTCCCAGACCAGAGTTTGTCAAGCTCTGGACTTTTCAGCACTCTCAACGCGCAACGGTTCTGACCAGTCAAATTCCCCAAGTGAAAATGATAGTGTATGTGTATGTGCGTGCGTGAATGTGTGTATGTGTGTGTGTGTGTGTGTGTGTGCGCGCGCGCGCTTTTGAGTGGTGTAGTGTTAGACTGGGGTACCGCGAGAGGCGCCAAACCCCTCGTAGGTTCGGTTAGTTTGCACCCCCCCTGCGGGTAAATTATTTGTCAAGAAGTGTGGCTTTACGAGCATGTACCACATTTTTGTAAACAATACACATGATTAGTCAGTAACCCTCTCGTAAGGGTATCCTGACTGTGTTATTGCTGTTTAGTAAAATGAAAACACTTCAGTGATACAAAAATTAAACAATTTAAATGTTATAGGCTCTTCATACATTATAATACACGTACAAAACGTTTTTTAGATATAATATATTTTACAAAAATTGAGTAAATTTTAGACTGGATATATTAACTATGAACAATTAAATTGAACATAAAGATTGAATATTTACTTTAATAAATTTTTAAAAAAACATGTTTTTGAAGGAGTTAGTTCAATTTTCTGTGTACAGCAAGAATCTTACATTAGACTCCTATTCACGAGTATTTATGATTTATCAGTCTCAATGATGCATAAATAAACAAAATGAAGACATACATGTTTCGGCCGCACCGAAAACAAGGCGATTAAGCGGCGAAACTGAACTGGGTCATCTTTTGTCCATTTCCCTGTTCACATAAATCTCGCGGCCGACTACTTTCTTAGCCCGTGCCAATATTTCTCCGAAACCGGGCGGTTTTTTGTCCGTCGGACCGGTCACCGTCCAGACCAACGACTTTCCGATCGTCCCTCCGGTGACATTCCTGCGTGAGCCAGCTCGCCACCAAATCACATTTCGATCGTTAAAACTCTGTCTTGGCGAGATTGAAATTCCCACTTGAAAAATACACCATAATATATGGCTGATGGAATTACGTTTCTTTTCGCACGGAATTAGTATCATGGAAAGTTTAAGTTTCAATATTCAAAAAAAAATCTGAACATTTTATACGCCAATAAAATGGATATTATTACAGCTTAGAATTACATAATACTTAAAATTGTTATCAATACCTAACAAACACAGTTGTAAGCTGGGCATCGCTGTTCTATCTGTGTCCAGTAACTAAGTTAGGGTTGGTAGCACCAACATCGATTTGACACAAATATCTATTAAATATTTAATAGAAAGAGCCTTATCAGATACATATTCAATAAATCAGCTTAAAGTCGATTTAAAAATGCTTTTCCATAGGCTTTATAAATAATTACATTATAAACTAGAAGCAAGTGATTATAAATGTAGAATTTCAGAAGTAGATACTAAAATTCTAGTCAATTCAATATAACCCCTACTTTACAAACAAACATAACACACAAATACAAATAAACAAAAATTGACTATTCTTATCTAACAGAGCTTTAGTTTAAACTTTATAGCAATACGGCTATATTAAAAGTAACTCTTAAATATCTGATTGGGATAAGTTTGGTTAGAAAAAACCATTAGCTGACATGAAACGGCTAGAAGAAGGGATACATCGAAACTATTTTGTACAGAAAATGAGTAAGAACAGATACTGTAATAAAGGAGGTAAATATTAGATAATTTGCATTGAAGGATTTTTTATTAAATGCGATAAATTTTCCATAATAAAACAACATAATCAGATTGAGTTTTATGAAAAAATAAAATATATTCATTATGTAACAAATAGCTACGTATTGATTTATTACAATCGTTTAATAATATTTACAGTTGATAATATTATTGTAATCATTATCTAATATTCTTAAACAACTGACAATTGTATATATATTTTAATTCTTGGATTGAATTCTTTTTATTGTTATTTATAAAATAATATATTTAATATATATATATATATATATATATATATATATATATATATATATATATATACATATATATATATATATATATATATATATATATATACATATATATATATATATATATATATATATATATATATATATATATATATATTAAATATGGTGATGTTTTCTTGTAATATAGTTAATAAATTAAAAATATTTCAAAAACAAGAATACTTTTAATGAATATATTTATTCAAAGCTTTTCGCCGATAAAATAGTACCAGCATCTTCAGGAAAATAAATATAATAAACTATTTTATCGGCGAAAAGCTTTGAATAAATATATTCGTTAAAAGTATTCTTGTTTTTGAAATATATATATATATATATATATATATATATATATATATATATATATATATATATGTATATTGTTAAATAAACACTCTCATAAATAGAATATTTTTCTTTTCTTTATATATATGTGTGTGTGTGTAAATTCTTTCTCGGAACCTACTCTAAGAATTTTCCACAAAATTGGTATATAAGGGGTTATAACCTCAAAAATTCAATGGGCTAAGTGAACATTTTCACTTAGTAAAAATGTTCTGAAAAATCATTATCATTAAGTTTTCAAAAATGATTAAGAGGTTCATATTCGTAATGTAAGAGAATACAGGCTAGCATTATTAATAACTATGTTTGCAGATAGTTGTACAGTACGAGCAGACCTACCACTGGTCAATGTTAAGCTTTATTTAACGCTTTGTTTGGAAGTCATTATAAGTCTATTATTGCACCGCTTTTGTTAACACAATTTTTGTGTGGATATTTGTAGATTTAGGAACACAAAACTAAATTTAATTTTAAAAAATTTAAAAAACAGTAAAAAAAAGATTTATAAAAAAATTATAAATAATGTGAAAGAGCACAAAGTTTCCATCAGGTACAAATTGCTAACACTGATTCGTAACACGTTTAACCTAATTTGACCCTTTAATGGGCGGGGCTTACTTTTATTGAACAATAGAACTAGATTCGGAAATAAGAACCCACATAAACAAAGCAAACCATTTCATAAAAATATATTTTTCAAGAGAGACGTTTTAGAAATTTTTTGATTTCTTAATAAATTCTTATGGCTGGCATAAATATGTTCATCCCGGTTGAGATTAGGGCACTTTAAGATTAGCGATTCACCCGCTTATCCTTTTACTTACATGGTGGTCTAACGGGTAGATACATTTTATTACACTATAAAGAGTCGGTCTATACAAGGGGGTATATAGAGTAGATACATTTCATTACACTATAAAGAGTAGGTCTATACAAGGGGGTGTATAGAGTAGATACATTTTATTACACTATAAAGAGTAGGTCTATACAAAGGGGCTGTATAGAGTAGATACATTTTATTACACTATAAAGAGTAAGTCTATACAAGGGGGTGTATAGAGTAGATACATCATTATAGCACTAATAGTGAGTACATCTGTATAAGGGGACGTAAAAGATATTTTTACTTCGTAACTCCAATAGAAAGACTATGAAAGACGTTGCAAATGATAGACACATCTTTATAACTATAATGCAGAATAGCTCTATATGAAGTGATGTAAATGACCTCTTCAAAACGTATATAATCGGTTGTACAAGGACATTACAAAGGAGTATAGATACTTCTTTATAATCGCAATAGGTCCACTTTAGATACTTTCCTACAGAACATAATAATCCTGCTGATGAGGTAATATAAAATCCACCTTTATCTTTTCATGGGTTTTATTCTTTTCCTTAATCCTACCTATTAGCACAATTATTTCCTTCTATTCGTTGGGGATTGCAGTTTTCTAAGTACTAGTTTAAAATTTCAATAAATTAATTAAAGAAAAAAGACGATCGTTCTATCCAGTCGGTGTACTAATTAGTCATTTCCCTAGAAAGGAAATTAATTGTTTTCTTGAAGAGCAACATGAAAGAAATGGCTTTACAGATGAAAATGCTTAACACTGAGATTTAAATGAAATTGAACAGCTCTACTGTATAATAACTATAAGTGAGAAATTAGAGCCCCATAAATCCTATTTTACTGCTTTAGAGGTGGCCACTACAAGATAAGGAAGAGTGGCAACCCAGGCTGTTGGTCGTGTTCTGGTGGCATGTAAGCAAACATAAGGCGGGCGATAACTAAAAGTATATCCTACAGGAGGTAATAATCAACAAGGACATAATGTTCAGGTAAACGACCGGGTAAAGGAATGTGCATTGACGCAAGAGAGATGCTAAACGCAAAGTAATCCTTTTTTAAAAATATTTTAATACAATCGATATATTCGCTGATAATCGTTCTCGAAGTATTTCTGTAATTCCATGTTCACTCGTAAAAACATATTTAAAATTATTCATCACACACGAAGTTCAATTCCAAACCTTTCCAGAAATATTCAAACAATTCCTAACATCGGTTTACCGACAGTTGACATATATTGCTTGAAACAAAAACCCTAAAACCAATACGGCACAATAACCCTTAGGCGTTTAAAAATTCCTCACGAACACGAGCACCGTCTACAACTCCCTAACCTTTTCACACTCCATAAATTAAAATTGCGGGGACCACAATCGTCGGATTCCTTTAAACGAGCGTTCATGTTGCCTAATGGATTTGGGACACTCTGGAGATAGTCTCGCGCGAGGGATAAATTACTGCTAGCCTCCAGGCGGGGTCACGTGCTCAGGTTAGGCGGTAGCGTCTTTTGTTGAACATAAAACATTACTATACAAAGTAAGAGTGGTAATTCACTTCCTAGAAACTAAAAAAGCTACTAAAAATTATAGGATGTAAATATTTGTATTATAAGCTAAGTATAGATTTTTTATTTTAAAAGTGTGTCTATTTGGAAAATGTTTTTTTTATAAATCTCTTTAGACACAAAGAATGTATGGATTGAAAAAAATAATTAACTGCACATTTGACACTCGATAGGCCCTAATATGTTTAACAAGATTTGAGGAATCGCTAAGTATGTCAACACATAGAGTGTGTATATAACAAGTAAACGTATTAACTTGTTGACAAATTGTTTATTACAAATTCATTTTAGTTATATGATCCACGATTATTTATAATGAATTTCACGTTCAATAAAAAGTTATTAGTTCGATCAAGTTTAAATATTAGGATTATGTTTTTACAGGTCCAGTGTTATGCTCTACGTTTTCTTGCAGTAAGCCTATGAAATAAATAGGCTACTGTATTAAACAGTATGCAGTAGTACATGAAAATAATAAATTAAATACAATTAATTCACGGTAATTTAATTCATTCACTCCTCCTTAACAACCATGAATTGCCTGCGCCCAGGTTTTTCTCTCGAAGTATTACAAATATTTCAATAACCACTAACAATTCTCCATCAACATTGTATAAGCGCCTTGAAAAATTATTTTATACATTTTAATCTGTTTTAAAAACGTGGTGTATTAAAAAAAAATATTAAATGTAATAGTTTTTAGCCTTTATGTCTGGGAGAAAGATCTCAATCGATTGTGTAATATAAGTTCAAGAACAGCTGATTTTGTGTTACAATTTTTTTTATTGTAGAACAGCTGTTTTACACAAAAGTTTTATTACTTTAATAAATGTATATCGTTAGGTTAAACTGTTATTATACAATATTTTTCATCGGATGTTAATTATGTTAATTTATACTTCAATAATTCTTTGATTATTTAATTGACTATAAATGCACGTGAAAGTCTCTAGCTCCTCAACCATATCTAATTCGTTTATTCAAACTTAAAGCGAGAGAGTTTTGTAGAACAGCTGTTTTAACACGTAAGCTAGCTCATTCGATTCAACACCCAAATTCGATTTGCATAAAGAACATTGTTTAAACAAATGTAGAGACAAGAAACTGAATGAATATTGCATTGTCATCTAATTCTGATCTGTGTTTAAAATTTTAGGTCTCTAGCTCATCGAGAAGTTACTTTAAACTCAATTTCAAAATTTCACCCGGACAGACAGAAATACATATATGTCGGAAACCGAATTAATAAAAATGTTTTAAAATGGTTAAAAGTTATACCAATGCTTCAGAGAAAATTGTATTTTTTTAAATTCTGTAGTTTTAAAAATGTTTTAAAGAAATATTTATCACCATTAGAATTTCACCTTGGAATTCTATTTCAACCAATCGCAGTTAACCATTTTAGGATTATTAATCAAAATGTGCAATGTTACTGTAGCCCAAATAAATGTTAATTAATAAACTTACAATCTTTGGTTACATAAATTGTCTTAATAAAAATGTAACACTTAATATTCAAGTTTGGTGTGCATAAAATTGACCTAAATAAAATTTTAAAACGAGTTTCAACTCATAACTGCTCTTAATATTGTAATTAACCCCTTAATTTGTTATTAAAAATTTGAATATTTACATTTTTTTAAAACTCATAATTTTAAAATTATCATATTAGAAATTTAAATACATCAAATTTTTTAATATATTATAAACACACTAATTTACTTTCTATTAAAAAAATAGACGATATTATTATTGCGGAAACGACCCTGTAGGACAAGTGTGCGTTGAAAGCACACACACAGATTTCCTCTTCAGAATGTATTTCTTATTCTTTGTAAATTCCATGATGTGATGGTAGAATAGCATGAAGTGAACTATTGATTGTAGAAAATCTATTACCCATTCATGTAACGATATTACCGAGGTATTTGAAAAAAATCACCCTATTTTATGTAAGAAATATTAATAATTGTCAGAGAAACACGAACTAACAGAAACACTAACAGCAGAGGAGCTTGAGCAAAAAAATACAAGATAAAATAATAGAAATTCTAATCAACCACTTCAACAGATTTTATTATGACTAGCGTTTAATAAATCTGTACCCAGACCCGAAAAGCAGACATTTCACTGTACTGGAACAAATATTTTCAAGCGGTCAGGACAGTAAGACCTGAGTGCTTTGGAGTGATTTTACAGTTGTGGAAGCAGGTTTTCACAAGCCGTTACCGAGTAGCAACAAAAGTCATAATGTACTGCATATTAACGTGTTTATAACATATTTTATGAAATCGGGTCTTATTGGTCAGAGCAGGTAAAATGGTGAATGTATAAGTTAGAGATCTGTTTGTCAAAATGTGTGTTCAGGAATGAATTCTGGGCCTTAAACAATGATAAAAAAAAACTTGATAACTATTTTAGGCAGAGCCCAGTTACAATTGAAAGAAATAAAGTTAAATACACTTTTGGTATCACGTAGCAAAAAAACCACTACTTACTGGTATTTTTCAACAGACACATTTCGCCCTAGGTCAGTGGATTGTTCAATGGCGTGAGTCACGGACCTAGTGCAAAACGCGTCTGCTGAAAAATATCAGTAAGTAGTGGTTTTTTTACCAAGTGATACCAAACGTGTAATTTATAAGAAAAACCTCAAGATTTAAAACACAAAAATGAAAGTTTTAAATAAAATTAATTTTACCATAACAAATAAAGCCCCTAAACATTATAAGATATATATAGGATTGAGTTACAATTTTCAATTTACTCAAATATTTATTTAATATTTTTAAATACATTTGGTAAGCTTCTGCCTTGAAGAGAAGTTTTTTCAGATTAAAGATTTATTAGATAACTAAAGGTTTGCCACGTAAAGTTCAATGTTTTAACACAAAGGAAAAAGTCTTTAAATGACTACAGAATGTACTAACGAAGATTTTCCTCATCCAGATTTTATATTAAATGTTTACGATTTATCATGACTGGTAGTAGGTGACTATAAGAGCTTTGCAGATAATATCGTTCGTGAAGAGTAAAATATTTCATATCAAGATTCTCTTACTCGTCAGGTAAATGAACTAGAACGTTTCATCACATTATAGCAGTTGACGTAGGAACATTATCCAGCACATTTCTTTGCCAGACAAACAGATATAATCCAACAAGTCATATGAAGCCGAGAAGTTTTTTTTCTTTTGTCTTTTACTAGTACGAACTCTATCACATTATAAAGCTTTAAGCTGGGGCTAGCGCAACTCCAGCGATAGAAAGTAGGGCTGGGGACTGATATAATGCCCATCCTACAAATATTTGTTTTGTACGTCCGATAAATCACAAAATTGACGATACCGGCAGAGAGATTAACGGAATTGCTAAATGAATTGGCTATTTTTTTGCAGATAATTTACAGTTCCAAGTCGTTTAGAGATTACTCAGAAAACATAATGTTTTTACCGAGGCTAGTACAGGTTTTCTAGCGATCACACAAGTCTTAACTAAGTAGATACCAAGGATATCTTATTTTCATGGTTTAACGGAACGCTTCTTGAATTGTATGAGTTACAAAAAATGTCCACTATGCATAATAATAAATACATTTTGTATAATATAGTACAAGTAAACATATCATATATATCCGATAGTCACGTGGTTGACCCCGCCCGTTTAATTAAAGGCATTCCTAAGTATTATTGTTTGCAGTCTAAATACTCTTTGAAGTGGTTCAGAGGTTACATAGTAAATACAATGTTTTTACCGAGGCTAGTACATTTTCTGTAGGGATTGTTGAAGTACCAACTAAGCAGTAATCAAGAATATTCTATTATAAATATTAAATAGAAACCTCTAGGGATTGTTTGAGTTAGGGACAATGTTTGTAGACAATGTTTGTTTGTTTGTAGACAAATGTCTACAATAATAAATCAATGTAGAAACACGTAAAAAAACAATATAAAATAAATATCCTTAAAAACAAACCGTGCTTCCTTCAAAAACAAAACCTTGACCTGCACAACACAAAAGCCGGAGCGTATCCGTAACTCCTCCCAAACAATAGAAAATGACCGAAAAATCAAGTGGTTGCGTAAAAAATGAGCATTTTAAGTAGTGAAAAATTCCGAGAAATAAAACTTCTTTGGCTGATTAAAATCCAGTCTCGCGTTGGGTAACAGTTTCTTTCTCCAAACAAGGAATAGCGGAATGCGGTTTCAACAAAAGCAGAATATTATACAATTAATCTTGAAATAATTGCATTAAGAGATAATTTTCAAAAATATTTTAACCCACATACTTTCTAAAATTTAAACTTGATTGAAAAATATCTTGGCCCACATGTAAACCTGCTCCCAGGAGCTTAGATTCATTTAATATTCAACTATAGTTAGGTAACAGTTTAGTACATGTAACACATACTCACATACTTCTCTACACATAGTCACGCACTCGCGCCTATGTGTGTCTCAGTGAATAGTACTTTATCATTGTCAGCAATAACTTTTTCACTGATTGCTATGATAATCATTGTCAAAAAATGTTTATAATTAAAAATAATAAAACAAATAGTCAGGTGAGATGGCATTGTAATATTATTATTTATTATTTCTTTTCCAAAAGTTAAAGTATTTTATAGTGTCTCATGTTTAAGTTTTATTAGTATTATTCTTTATTATTATTATTTATATGTTTCTTCAAATTTGTCTCCATTTTATTCCATCATGACATATTTTTACAATCATTATACTATTTATTAGACTACTATTAGGTTGCCAATAAGAATGTTTCAAGGTGCTCATTAGATGTTTTGTTTAATTTTTGTACAGAATTATTAAAATCTTTATATTTTATATTATGCTTAGACCTAACTGTTTTAAGCAGGTACAAATTGTTACCTAATATTTATTTTAGTTATAATTTTAATGTTAGCTGTTTTATATAGCCTATATATATATATATATATATTTGCTGTTTTTATTCTCAGACATTTCAATCATTTAGTTACATAATTTGTTTCTGGTTGTATATAAATAATTTTGTTGCAAATTGTGTAATATCTATTTCTGTCTTTATCATTCATATTATTATTTGTATTTATGTTCCTATTCAATTTAGCTCTTATTATTCTTCTGTAACCACTTCCTTTTGATTTTTTTTATTAATATGTTTCTCTTTTGTTCTGTTATCTTCATTCTTCGGAATTTTATACATGCTATATAATAATGCATTTAATGCTGCGAGTTTTTTGATTAAATGGATGTTTAGAATTATTTTTCACAGTCTTATTGTTCTGAGTTTGTTTTACTTCAAAAATTCAAATTTGTCTTTATTTTTACTTATTTTAATACTGTATAGTAAAAACATGCTCTTTATTTTTGTGTACATAAGTCAAATTGTATAGTTTTACACTTAGGATATCTATATCATTAATCTCTCTCCCTCTCTCTCTCTCTCTCTCTCTCTATATATATATAATTAATTAAAAATGTTTCAAAAACAAGAATACTTTTAATGTATATATTTATTCAAAGCTTTTCGCTGACAAAACAGTATCAGCATCTTCAGGAAAATAATTATCTAACAAAATATTTTTACAAAAATTAAATCATATGTACTACAAAAAAACCATGATTTTAAGTATTGCAATTTATGTAATGTTTTCTATAACATCAATGACCTTATAAATAGTTTGGTGCCTTGTTCTCACTTGAATTTGTTCATCAATTAATCCTTAACTTTACGCTTATAAATTTCCAATGTTTCACATATATTCATCTTCAATCCTTTATTTAATTCCTTTATTAATTTCATATTTTTTATTTCAGGAAATTCGTGTCCTTTAATAATACCATGAGTAGCTATATTTGATTTGTATATGTTTGGTTTGATATAAGCGTTTAAATGTTCTTTGTATCTTTCCTTTATTTTCTTTTTTGTTTGTCCTACATATAATTTATTACAAGCTTGACATTTTATTTTATATACACCATTTCTTTCGTGCATATTATTTTTATTATTCTTATTGTTTATTAAATTTTTAATTTTATTATCAGTTTTGTATGTAATTTGTAAATTTGTATCTTTAAACAATCTTGTAATTTTATTTATTTCGTTACCAGTGAATGTAAAAGTTGTTTAAATTGTTTTTCTCTTATTAATAAGTAAAGGTCATATATTTCGTAGTTCTGAAGCACTTCTATAATACAATTATAACCTAATCTTTAAAGTTGAAAAACATTGTTTATTGTTGGGTAATTGCTTCAGAATACAAACATCCAATTTAGTATTTTCATGTAGTTTCATTTACAATAACCTTTAAAGGTAAACACATTGTCTATTGTACGTTGATTGCTATAGAATACAAACATTTCATTTAGAATTTTTATGTTTGAACTGACCTTTGAAGCTTTAAAATATTGCTATTGTAGTACTATTGAAATATTGTTTATTAAAGCAATAGAATTAAAGCAACAAATCATCTGTTCCCCTAAGATTCACAATTAGGGCATATTTCTTGTTTTAGTAGTTTTATGGTAATCAACCAGTAAGATAATTATCACCTACAAAATATAAAGAAAGAATGTAATTACTATAAATAGGATATAAATCCTCTCATAGGTGATATAGCAGCTATCACGGCAGCAGGTCACGTACCTGACGTAATCTACCTTATATCACGTTTATAAAAAGTTGTCTGTCTGTTTCCCTAGACATCAAAAGTAGAAGAAGTTGGTCTGTTTGAAGAAGGCATCGAAGGATATATTTATTACCATAGGTATTATATTTTGGCATTAGGTTTGGCTAAAGAAAGGACTTTATTCCTGGTATTGGTAATACAGGAAAACTTCCCTATAGAGTGGGGAGGATTGCTTATCTGAAACATTCCTACAGGCAACCGGGATGGTGGTCACATTAGGGGAGTCACGTTATAATCTATCTAAGAAGAACAAGATGAAGAGATTCACAATAGACAGTCATTGATGTTTCAGTTAGTTGATGTTTATGGTATATTAATCAAGAGGTTAAATAGCTTAGAATATTTATCTTAAATGTGTGAAATAATATTGAGAATTACTGAATACATCGGTATGAAACGTATAGAGCAGAAACTATTTACAATAATAAAAATGTATATAGTTATAAACTAGATAAAAATAAGAAAAATAGACTGTATGAAGTCTTGTATCACCAGGATTTGGGTTTATACAATAACGTGCTTAAGCGAGTAGTAATCCCTAAAGAGATAAATCAGCGTTTATTCAAGTGTTCAGCTCATGAACAATATTCTTAATTAAAAATTCCCTGCAAGAATAAGTCACAATAAGGAAATCGCCCAGTCCATGTCCTCCATTCCGCTATCTACAAGAATTCCGACCCATTTCCCTTACTAGGCATAACATCCTTTTGTCCGTACGGTAAATCCTCAGCTACCGCAACCAAGTTTGTATTTGTCGGCGCTTTGTTTTCTTCCGCCGGTAAGTAAAGTCGTTAATTGAAACTATAGTAGCTGAACTCTATTGGAGAACTGCAGACCTTTTATACTTTGAGCATTAGCGTAACTATTATGCTAAATCGGATGGGTGTGTATTTAATAAAGTAACTATTCAAAGCATATATCTCGAAAATAATCGATTGGTGGTCCTTCTATTTCAGAGCTCCTTCCGAAGCTTAATCATTCTCTGATTATTAGTATTGTTTTTACAAATCGCCGCTATCGTACCTTTATAAATTTTGATATAATTAAATGCCTAAAAAATGGAAATACATTTCTTTGCCTTCACCATTTTGCTAATGATTATTCTACAATATTATAGGGTTCATTTGAAAAACTCGAAAAGTAACACATTACGCTTCCCTTAAGAACTATTAAAACCTCTATATAGCAACTAGGGGATTTTGCATTTAATAAATTATCTAATAACCCAGTAATATATATAAGGAACTGTTCATATTACTTATAATTTATATAATACTGAAGCGTTTCAACCAACTTGGACCATATAGAGTTTAGCAAAATATTATAAATATGTATAGGACATAGCTAAGATAGTAGTGTAACATTGCTTTTAACAGTTTTTCTAAGGTATTACGATTTCCAGATATTGACTATATATAGACGAGAAAATATTTGTCTTTAAAGAACTTACAAAAAAAGTTCTAGAGTTTAATTAATCCCATCTAGTAAACTACGGTTTTCTGAAGAAATAATCCCCTAAGCGAAAATTAATTTCATTTTACTCGCATCGACTTTCTTCCAATTGGTAAATATGAGACATAAATTGTATTGCATAATAATATTTTATTTTTTATTTGTTTAGTGATAAAAATTGCTTAATGTCTTCTCTGAATATTTATTTAAAAAAGAATTTTAAAATAGATAAAATTAGTATAAGAATAATAGAATGATATATATATATATATATATATATATATATATATATATATATATATATATATATAATTATTTGTCAGTAAGTACATACACGAGAAAATATTTGTCTTTAAATTACTTAGTAAAACAAGGTACCAATAGTATGAGTTTGATTAATCCCATCTAGTAAAATACGGTTACCTGAAAAATTAATCCCATAAGTAAAAATTGTTTTGATTTTACTGTATGACGTTTTTCAATTTTGGTTAATTATATTATAGAGAGACAGAATTTGTATTGAATATAACCATGGTTTTAAAAAATCTGTATTTTTGAAAAGAAATATTTTCATTATTTTTGTTCAGTGATAGAAATTGTTTAATGTCTACTATGAATATGTATTTAAAAAAGAATTTTATCGTAGATAAAAGTAATATAATAATATTGGAATGAATATAAACAATATCCAAGTGGTATGCCAATGATACAGGGAAACTGGCTGACAGTGTTGCACACTTTCAGGGAATGTTAAACAGTGTAAAGGATACAGGCGAAGAATGTGCTATTGGAGTAAGTAATTCGTAGTCATGGTAGAACATATGGTATTCAAACAGAAACACCACACTAATGTTTCAAGAATGGTCAGAAATTGAAAAAATAGAAACATATTGGTAGTTTTTGAACACAAAACTTATAAATATCGAGACATACAATATGTATTGTACAAGCGTTAGGTTTGTTTTTGACAACTAAGCCTTTCACAACACTTCTTTCACTTAAATAGAGTCCAACCTACAGACTTAAAAATGCTCAGTTTTCTGACTTTAATGGAATAAAAGGTTAGAAGTTGATTTTTTGAAGAATAATACCATCAGGATACGTAATGGGAGTTCGGTGAAGGTAATCTGGATTCAGCTGTACATTAAAATAAAAGTGCTGGATACCGTAGGAAAGGATTCAAAATTGAAGTTGTATACAGATTAAAAAAATTACAATAAATCGGTTTTTTATGATGGGAAATTAAGAGCTTTCATCTAGTAGCTGAAAGTTAGGTCTTAAAAAATAAGAGATTCGAAACAAGGAAGAGACGTTGATTCAAATATGGAAATGATTGATTCTAGAGGGTAGGTCTTTTCAGGGAGTGTGTGCTTCAGGAGATGACTTGGCTATTCCGATAAGCAAGGTTCAGAAAGTGACCATAAATACAAAAGTTAAGATATGACAGAATATCCTAGATGGTGACAATACCTTCAGAAACGTCCATCAAAGGAATTACGTCCAAACGCCATCGCATGATAACGAATGGTGCTACCCAGTGTTACCCGGTTTGCCAGGTGTCGTTACGCAGTAGTGACTCATTAGTAGACTAGTTAGTTGGAAGCGCTCCGATTGTAACCGATTAATTGAAAGTTCTTCTTTCGTTTAAACTGAAATAAACTTTTGTGAAATTCCATTCAAATAGTTTATGACTTAATTATCTACCCGCGGTAGAATAGATTTTCTTAATTAGAACCCAATTTGGGTGGTGGCCGCACGACGCGACTTATCCGATTTCCAAATGAACCGGTTTCAGCCAACTAATTGAGCATAGCGGGTTACACTAATTAGTATGATTGAATTTATGTGACGGATTTGTTTGGGTTAAGTAACATGTTAGGGCCGAAATTGTTAATTAAACGGTTTCAGGTAGACGCGATCGTGAGTGCGTTGGAAGCGAGCTTTGGTTGTTTTTCTGAAGCAAGAAGCTCCAAATCTTAGTATAGTTTGGAGGCTATGCGCCCGAAGACGGTGGTTGTTAGATTTCTTGTATGGGTAATTTTTTCTAAAAATAACTCATGTTTTAAAGTGTTTGGTGACTAGCAATTTTATACTAGAAAATATAGATAATCGTTTCACTTTTATCGCTTACGAAGAACGCGAATGGATTGTAAATATAGAACGAATAAGGTAGGGACAGAAAACACCCTAGAGTGTTTCCTGGTAGGGGCCATGTCACCACATGTACATTGTTGCGAACCTGAAGACCATTTCTTTTTTTTAACGGGTTTATACGGCGATGTTTTCCCGTTATACTATTGTGCGAGAAGGAGGGTGACGATTGGTAAACGGAATTAGGCAGACCTAAAAAAAATAAGTAGTGATTCTTTGACGTTAGGAACAAAAGAAAATTATGAAATCCCGAAAAATGGGCCGCTTATCTGAAGGAGACCGACATTTAAACATGGCGGAGAGATGTGTCACCTGATACTCGGAAAATAATCGAAATATAATGATAAACTGAAGATAAACTTAATAGTTTTCCGTTAGAGGATTAAGTCTACTAAGATTTGACTCTCGTAATAGAAAACAATAAAAAAACATACAACACTTAAAAAAAACTTACTGGACTTGTAAAATGAACGACTGACTCAGTTATACAGATAAGAGAATCGTGTAGAGAAATTTATTTTGACTTGGAGAGAGACCGCATTTACTTAAAGTAAGCAGCCGTGCACTCTCTAGCCCCAAATTAGACTCTTCTATTACCAGGAGGTTTAATTGTACCGTTTGTACAATTTTGTACCATCTCTTCCCTCCATACACGTTTGTAATAATAGATGTACTATAGAAGTCGTGACCTAGTTATATTTTTTTAACAGAATATATAAGCAACTCCTTGCAAGGTCCTTTAAAGGTCTTTGTTATTTTTTT
Organism: Prosapia bicincta; assembly: GCA_036971475.1. Taxonomy (NCBI): domain Eukaryota; kingdom Metazoa; phylum Arthropoda; class Insecta; order Hemiptera; family Cercopidae; genus Prosapia; species Prosapia bicincta. Next base: position 245,393,399 of record JBAIZL010000005.1, on the reverse strand, counting down.
TAAAAGTAGTTCCTTAACTGGATTACTTTAATAAGATCCAGTTCTAATATCCTGTTGTTCTAAAAATAGCGTTCTTGTCGTATAGGCTCCAGAGAGTCTTTTCTCAACTGCATCATCTTTACTGGAAAAGTAATCATTGATTTTCATGTACATAATTCTCTGCAGAAATTCTGTGCAAAATTGTCGTTCTAATTGCGATCTGTAGGTTTAAATATTTTTACAGAGCTAACATCAAATGAATTATACTTTTCTGTATTAACAAAGTATCACATAATTCTTTAGAATTCCTTAGAACCACCAGTTCCTCCTGAATATTTTTTTGCATGACATCTTTTTTATCTTAAACACTTTCATCTCTTTGACGTTCAGTTTTTTAAGAAACAAGCTGTCAGTAAATACCCTTCAATTTTAGTTTTGTAATTCAATCTTGAATCTTAGTTCAGTAGGGTTTGTTTACTTAATTAATCCACAAATTAATAATATTTGAGCTGGGCTATAGGGTTATAATAAAATAACTATATATGTACTCAAAATGAAAAAAAAACTATTTATAATATACGTTTCGATGATTTCAGGCATTGTCATCAGTGACACTAGTACAAAATCATAACTGAAATAAAAGCAGTTTTAATTTCATTTGTGATTTTTACAAGACCCTAAAGTCGGTCAGAAATAAATCGACAGTAAGCTGTTTCTAACTGTGAGTTCCGTACTAGTTTTCTTAAAAATATATTTATTAACCTATTTTATAGTTTGTGGCACGGTTTATGAGGTATTTAAAAAGGTAACCGGTACAAAATCCTCTTGAAATTCCTTTTGCCTTATTGATCACACACAGAGTTCTGATTTCTCTATTTTTATGAGTGATATTGTAGGTCTTTAAATATATCTGAAATTTAGTAAATGATTTAATATTCTATATTTATAAAATTTGTTAAAACACTATTAGCGTAAAAATTGGATGATGAAATTTTATTGGTGTAGTTAAATTTAAATCTTACTTTATTAACACAGAGTTTTTGTCGTACAGTACTGGAAATTTCAGAAGGCAACCACTTCTTGAGCATAACCATTCCATATTTTAAAGCCAGTTACAGATCTGATCTTCACATGATTAAAACGAATGAAATATGCAATGAATAACTGACCTTTCATAACCGGGTGAATTATGAATTCCGAGAGTGATGGGTTGCCACGTAGTTGTACATTCGATACATCAGCTGTCTTCGATATATCGATTACTTTGCAAGACTCAATGCTCTAACTGTATCTGACAATAAATAATGGCCTGCATGCACATCGCTATAGCAAGATAATGTACAATATATTACCCTTTGTGCATAGTAGAGGTTTGATACCGAGTACCGTTGTTGCTTACAGATTTCATTATCAGCAGGCGTATGGAAACACCGGCAAGATTCGAGTTTGTTTTTTGATACTCATAGTTATTATTGTTTGATATAATTTAAGAATATAATTTTTTATAGTTTTAAGGCGATCCGTACAAAGGATAGGAATATAATGTGAATGTGGGTAGGTTTAAAGGGGGAATCTGAACCCCTATTATAGGATATAAGAGGTATATTATTGGATCCTGCGTCACGTGTGCAGGTACATCATGCGTCACATGTGGATATCCTGCGTCACGTGTGGAGTAGCAAAATTAATTGCTATAATGAAATAGTATTCGATAGCGTCAGCAGTAAAATGACATGGAAGAAAATTAATAATGGATGATGTACCAGTATAGCCTTAAAATGGAAAATATCAAAATAAAATAGAATCTATAAGTATGAGGCTAGTAGATCCAAGTATGGAACTGTGACTCAAGCTATGGGGCTGTAATTCAGAGTGAGAGTCACCATTGAAAATTATTACGAGATAGCATCCCATTCTGTACGGTTACAGAATCTTAGTTGCTATAATTGTTTATTATGTTAATATTAATTCCCAGAAAATGTAAAATAGAAGAAATTAGATCCTTTTTAAATTTTCTGTAGGCGGATTGGATCCAAAACCTCCAGCGAAAGGTCCTACAGGCCGTCCGCTGTGAAAACGCCCTACCTATTACCATCCCTTTAATATATTTAGACCAAACAGCCTAACAACTTAAATTTACTTATTTAAGGAATAGATCATTGTGAAAGCAACTCTTCTCTGTACTTAAGTGTTAGTTAAATAACTCGTTTATATTGGTAGGATTGTAATTGTGTTACCAGCGATGTAATCCATCATTGTAAACTAATAACCAATATATGAACGAATATTCGCAGCTAAATGAGTAAAAATTGCTTTACCTGAGACCTCGAATTATCCTCAACAGGCAACAGGCAAGCTAACAATCCTAGGCAATTGTACTATATCAGTTATTTGCAAATTAATAGAAGTACTTATTTCCTTATGGCTATCTAAACCGTCCATGGCTCGGGGAGGGTTATTACTCAAAATTATATTTGAAGGGGGAATCTAAATTCTTGTTTTGGGGACAATTTTGTGAAATTCAGCCTCCTCGCGCGCGGCAGTGCTGCAGTTTAATTTTTAAGAGACCACTAAACGGGAACAAAAAATTTTTCAAAACATATTGTCAAAAAGCAGCCTTTATAACTTTTATAAAAATTTAAATTAAAATATTGTGGGAAATCAATTTAAATCAAATAATTATAACTTTTGGTAATTTTTTTTAAACTTACAAAATTACTAATGAAAAATGGAGGTCAACATCAACGGTTAATTAGGCATTGATTAAACTATAAATATATATCGTGATATTTCACGTTGTCCATTATTTTTCCGTTGCACTGACTTTATTTAGTTATTATTATTAATTGTAAATAGCTTTTTCCACCACTAAGTGCAATAATTAGCTGAAATAACCAACATGTACCCTAGTATCCCAATAGAAGAAACCATAGACATAATGAAAAACAAACTCATATACAATAACGAAAAAGAAAACACAATAAATAGTATTATTACACTAATCAAACACATATGAATCCAAAATTACTTCCAATTTAACAATAAATACTATAAACAAACAACTAGACTCCCAATGAGATCACCCATATCATCAGTCATGTCAAAAATATATCTACAACTTTGAACAAATAATAATTAAATCTATACTAAACACACATAATATTTTGCTATGGACAAGATACGTAGATAATATACCAACCTACCATTCACAACGAACACATTATAATACTAAACAAATTAAATACATACAACGAAAACATAAAATTCCCCTTCGAAACAGAAACAAACAGAACAATTAACTATCTTGACATTACATTAAATATAAAGTGTAATAAAATAGAAACTACAATACACAACAAATCCAACCACCCCTGGACACCCACAATTAACACTTACAGTAACATTATACATAAAGCAATAAAATACACACAGGATAACAAACAAAAATTAAATGAAGAACTAGATAACATTATAAAAAGTAGCAATAGAAAATGGATACAACAAACACATTATAAAAAATATATACAATAAATTCACAAAAAAACTTAACCTCAACACAACACTACAACCGGAACAAAAAAATAATAAAAATAAAAAATCTACCTAAAAGATAAATACACCAATAACAAAATAGAAAAAATAACAAATATATACAACAAAGTATACTACACTCCAAAATACAACCAAACAACAAAATAATAAAATATCTTAATAACACAAACCACAAAACAGATTCAGAAAAACATAACCTATCAGGAATTTACAAAATTACATGTAACAACTGTAACGCATTTTACATAGGGAAAACAACCAGATCATTTAAAATAAGATTTGAAGAACATTATAGAGCATTCAAAAACCAAAATTTAAAAGTATCAAATATTGCATCACACCACAAATAAATATCATACCTAATATCACAGAAACATGAAATAACAAATTACGAAAATAACCTAACTATACCTGAAATAAATAATAACCCAATAGAACTAAACTCACTAGAAAAATACCACATTTATAAAAACATACACAACAATTTAATGAATCTACAAACAACATATACAGAAGACATACTATTAAAAAACATTATACACGAGACTAAAGAGGAAACGTGTATGACGTCAACAAGTACCAACACCACGGACCGAACATCCACACCAGAAAAAATGAGAAAAAGTAATCAGTGATTCGACAATGGTCAAGTGACTGAAAGGCGCCTCATCACACAAGGTAAAATCATTGCACTTAATGGTGGATAAAATTACTTAGAATAGTAATATATTAACTTCATATATATATATATATATATATATATATATATATAGGCCTACACACACACACACACACATATATATATATATATATATATATATATATATATATATATATATATATATTTATATATATTTGAAATATATGTAATAGGTTTTGTATAAATTGTACATGCATAAAATATTCAAGATTAGCAAAAAAGACACCAAAGGACAAATTAAGAACTTTATCAGCAACAAGTGGAATAAAATGAAACTAAAAGAAACTTTGGTTTTTATTAATTAAAAAAAATATATTTGTACTTTGGTATCTCAGATTTTATAAATAATTTAGTCAATATTAAGCGAGAAAATTTTAAATTAACAGTGAAGAATATTTTTGAATTATTAGAATGTAATTTAAAATTATTTAGAATATTCAATTAATTCAGTAATCCAAATTCCTGTGGAACTATATATTTTAAAACTTACTGATAGCCTTAACAACTTAAACAATGATATAAATTTTATACAATATTGAGACAATAGGCTATAAAAGAATTCACTCTTTTGAATTCATTGAAAATATGAGGTAGCATAAATAAAGAACTGGCTATTTAAAAATAAGTTTGGGGATATATTTCGCCCCCAGATCCTGCTTAACAGTTCTCAGAAGCCCCTAGTTAAACAGGTAATATTGGGTGGGGTCATATTTAAATCCGGTCTACTTTGGTGTTTCGTCGTTAACCTGGTCTTCATCAGGATGTATGGCTTTCAGATGGTTGTTTTCAACATTCATCTGCTGCATTCAACGTAAACATACTCATCTTGTTCTGCATACACAGGAACCTCTAATTTTAACAAATTTTGCATAGAAATGTTTGCATAAATATAGGATTGGGAGAAGAAAAATTAATAAAAAGGGCGGAACGAACTAACAGGTTGTATGTGTTTTGTGCGTATTGTTATATTTTTGTATTAAAAAAATCACTTTATATTTATTTTGTAATTTGCTAAATACTGAATTCAAGAAAGTGTACAAGTAAAATATTTGTGCAAGTGCCATCAGCAAGAGATGCTTGCATTTTTCACATTTCTTTAGTGACCCCCGCCCTTCTATAATTGCACCGGTGTTTGAAGGGGCCTTTGCGTAATTACAGAGTAATTATCTCGTGTGCCAAAAATCAGGGACCGCCGCTGATATGAAAACTTGTTTTTTGTTTGCAGTCAGTAATTAAGAAATTCCACTGTAAACACTTGCAAAGGTATGCATTTAACACTATATATAGAGAACATCAACTGCAAAACCTGTGATAAGGGTTTCATACTTGATTTACTTCATCTAACTTCAATATAAAATAGCCAACTAATACATATGATCATATTTAAATCTACACATATTAATAACACATTTAATAAGGAATGATCATGGGATTTAATTAGCCGGCTGTGGAGACACTTGTTAACTTCTGTCGTTGACAATAGAGAGACAATGAATCTTCGAAAGCAGGCTAGTCAAAAATTAAGTAAGTCTCTAGCTATGTGTAATAATATTACTATGTGGTTAATAGTTTCTACAGTTATAATAAACAGTACTGTTATGCATAAAAATCGTCAATTAAATGTTAGATAGCATTTACTGTTGGAATGTGAATTATATATTGTTTCCTTATCCAAGTAATTCATTCAGAACTTCGTCAAAACTGCAAACTATTATCGTACTATAAATTTAAAATTAAAGAAAGTCCTCAAGCACACGGAAAAATAACAAAGTTAATGGTGACAAAATATTAAAAATACTAAAATAACGTCACACAATACTTTATAAAATATAGTAAGTTATACTACATTACAATCTAGCTACAAAGTACCTGGTTACGATAAATTTACTTATAAAAATGATTCAAATAACGTTCCGTAACCTAAGCTAACTGGTTGAGTAGTGAAGTGGCTTTCATCTTGGTGTACGTTTCTCATTATTGAACACTAAATGGAGACCAAATATTACTTGCCCACTTCAACTAATTGATCCGCGTTAAGAAACAAGAGAATCCCTTTTTTTTAAAAACCAAATCTACCTTAACGTTTATTTTGTGGATTTAATGTATCGAAGAATAACCCAGTGATCTGTTTTAAAGAAATTTTGATTTTATAAAGCTTCTTTACGTTAAAATGCGAGGTTAACATTTTATTTCAAAATTGTAATTTTTCTCTGAGTCAGATCAAAGTTTTTCACTTTTTTTTACCGAAACACTCATTTTTCAATCTATTGAGTTTCCGAGTGAATTTTAATACCCTGAAGCCTTACTATTTCCCCATCAGTAGTCAGCGTGGGTTGTCCACAAATCAACCTATTGTAGCGAACTGGAGCTAGATTTGATTCAATTACAGAGTGTGCTGATCGTAAAGTTCGATCAGAGCGCTTTATCGACCAAGTGATTCGCCCACCTAAACCAGGCGATAAGGATTATGGCATCCATATCTGTCCAATGAACTTGCTTTACAACCCGCTATAATTGTTGCGCTAATCGATTTGTACTACGGGACACTTAATTCATAAAACATCAGCGGTTATCTAACAGATTTTCAATACAAGGCTTTGAAAATAACGTACATTTCAAGAAAAATAATTTGTTACTAACGTTTAAAGAAAATTGCCATAAAATACAGTGATATACAAATCAAAAAAAAAAAAATTAAAGACAATAGTGCAAACTATTATAGTCTGTTAGCCGACCAGTCCAGAATACGAGGTAATATAGAGAATAAATAAACTGTATTAGAGTAAATTAGAAGCTGTGTGGTCCAGTAGGTGCACTTCACAACGAAATTTAAAATTCTGGGTTCGATTTCGAATCGCATCAAAGAGGTTGCGTGAAAATCCTCTGGCCCCAGGTCGGTGTGTAAATGAGCAGATAGGATCAAGCCTGGGATAAAAGAACTGGCTAAAGTGTAGTGGTGGCCACTCAGTTCGCTTAAATACTCCTAGAAACACGTATGAATTATGTCGTAATAATAATATCGTAACTGTTATGGTGAGGTAAGCAAATTTATCGTTTCTAAAAACTGTTCCTCAGGAGACTGATGGTAAGCGGAGGAATGTGAATATCGCGACTGCTACTGAAATAAGAGCATTTGTCGTGTCCCTCTTTGCTGTTCCTCAGGAGGTTGATGGTAAGCCAAGGAATGTGAATATCGTGACTGCTAATGAAGTAAAAGAATTTGTCGTTTCCATTTTTGCTGTTCTTCAGGAGACTGATGGAAAGCTGAGGAATGTGAATATCGTGACTGCTACTTAAGTAAAAGCATTTGTCGTGTCCCTCTTTGCTGTTCCTCAGGAGGTTGATGGTAAGCCAAGGAATGTGAATACCGTGACTGCTAATGAAGTAAACGCATTTGTCGTTTCCATCTTTGCTCTTCTTCAGGGGACTGACGGTAAGCTGAGGAATGTGAATATCGTGACTGCTACTGAAGTAAGAGCATTTGTCGCGTCCCTCTCTGCTGTTCCTGAGGAGGTTGATGGTAAGCCAAGGAATGTGAATATCGTGACTGCTAATGAAGTAAAAGCATTTGTCTTTTCCATCTTTGCTGTTCTTCAGGAGACTGATGGTAAGCTGAGGAATGTAAATATCCTGACTGCTACTGGAGTAAGAGGACTTGTCGCGTCCTTCTTTGCTGTTCCTCTGGAGACTGATGGTAAACCAAGGAATGTGTATATCGTGACTGCTACTGAAGTAAGAGCATTTGTCGCGTCCCTCTTTGCTGTACCTTAGGAGGCTGATGGTAAACCGAGGAATGTGTATATCGTGACTGCTACTGAAGTGAGAGCATTTGTCACGTCCCTCTTTCCTGTTCCTTAAGAGGCTGATGGTAAACCGAGGAATGTGTATATCGTGACTGCTACTTAAGTAAGAGCATTTGTCGCGTCCCTCTTTGCTGTTCCTTAGGAGCCTGATGGTAATCTGAATAATGTGTGTATCGTGACTGCTACTGAAGTAAGAGCAATTGTCGCGACCCTCTTTGCTGTTCCTGAGGAGGTTGATGGTAAGCCAAGGAATGTGAATATCGTGACTGCTAATGAAGTAAAAGCATTTGCCTTTTCCAACTTTGCTGTTCTTCAGGAGACTGATGGTAAGTTGAGGAATGTGAATATCGTGACTGCCGCTGAAGTAAGAGGACTTGTCGCGTCCTTCATTGCTGTTCCTCTGGAGACTGACGGTAATCTGAGTAATGTGTATATCGTGACTGCTACTGAAGTAAGAGCAATTGTCGCGACCCTCTTTGCTGTTCCTGAGGAGGTTGATGGTAAGCCAAGGAATGTGAATATCGTGACTGCTAATGAAGTAAAAGCATTTGTCTTTTCCAACTTTGCTGTTCTTCAGGAGACTGATGGTAAGTTGAGGAATGTGAATATCGTGACTGCCGCTGAAGTAAGAGGACTTGTCGCGTCCTTCATTGCTGTTCCTCTGGAGACTGACGGTAATCTGAGTAATGTGTATATCGTGACTGCTAATGAAGTGAGAGCATTTGTCGCGTCCCTCTTTGCTGTTCCTTAGGAACGTGATGGTAAACCGAGGAATGTGTATATCGTGACTGCTAATGAAGTAAGATTATTTGTCGTGTTCCTCTTTGCTGTTCTTCAGGAGCCTGATGGTAATCTGAGGAATGTGTATATCGTGACTGCTACTGAAGTAAGAGCATTTGTCGCGTCCCTCTTTGCTGTTCCTTAGGAGCCTGATGGTAAACCGAGGAATGTGTATATCGTGACTGCTACTGAAGTAAGAGCATTTGTCGCGTCCATCTTTGCTGTTCCTTAGGAGGCTGATGGTAAACTGAGGAATGTGTATATCGTGACTGCTACTGAAGTGAGAGCATATGTCGCGTCCCTCTTTGCTGTTCCTTAGGAGGCTGATGGTAAACCGAGGAATAGGTATATCGTGACTGCTACTGAAGTAAGAGCATTTGTCGCGTCCCTCTTTGCTGTTCCTTAGGAGGCTGATGGTAAACCGAGGAATGTGTAAATCGTGACTGGTACTGAATTGAGACCTTTTTTCGCGTCCCTCTTTGCTGTTCCTTAGGAGGTTGATGGTAAACCGAGGAATGTGTATATCGTGACTGCTAATGAAGTAAGATTATTTGTCGTGTTCCTCTTTGCTGTTCCTCAGGAGCCTGATGGTAATCTGAGGAATGTGTATATCGTGACTGCTACTGAAGTAAGAGCATTTGTCGCGTTCTTCTTTGCTGTTCCTTAGGAGCCTGATGGTAATCTGAGGAATGTGTATATTGTGACTGCTACTGAAGTAAGAGCATTTGACGCGTCCCTCTTTGCTGTTCCTTAGGACCCTGATGGTAAACCGAGGAATGTGTCTATCGTGACTGCTACTGAAGTAAGAGCATTTGTCGCGTCCCTATGTGCTGTTCCTTAGGAGCCTGATGGTATACTGAGGAATGTGTATATCGTGACTGCTACTGAAGTGAGAGCATATGTCGCGTCCCTCTTTGCTGTTCCTTAGGAGGCTGATGGTAAACCGAGGAATGTGTATATCGTGACTGCTACTGAAGTAAGAGCATTTGTCGCGTCCCTCTTTGCTGTTCCTTAGGAGGCTGATGGTAAACCGAGGAATGTGTATATCGTGACTGCTACTGAAGTGACAGCATTTGTCTCGTCCCTCTTTGCTGTTCCTTAGGAGGCTGATGGTAAACCGAGGAATTTGTAAATCGTGACTGCTACTGAAGTGAGACCTTTTTTCGCGTCCCTCTTTGCTGTTCCTTAGGAGGCTGATGGTAAACCGAGGAATGTGTATATTGTGACTGCTACTGAAGTGAGAGCATTTGTCGCGTCCCGCTTTGCTGTTCCTTAGGAGGCTGATGGTAAACCGAGGAATGTGTATATCGTGACTGCTACCGAAGTAAGTGCATTTGTCGCGTCCCTCTTTGCTGTTCCTTATTAGGCTGATGGTAAACCGAGGAATGTGTATATCGTGACTGCTACTGAAGTGAGAGCATTTGTCGCGTCCCTCTTTGCTGTTCCTTAGGAGGCTGATGGTAAACCGAGGAATGTGTATATCGTGACTGCTACTTAAGTAAGAGCATTTGTCGCGTCCCTCTTTGCTGTTCCTTAGGAGGCTGATGGTAAACCGAGGAATGTGTATATCGTGACTGCTACCGAAGTAAGTGCATTTGTCGCGTCCCTCTTTGCTCTTCCTTAGGAGCCTGATGGTAATCTGAATAATGTGTGTATCGTGACTGCTACTGAATTAAGAGCATCTGTCGCATCCGTCTTTGCTGTTCCTGAGGAGGTTGATGGTAATCTGAGGAATGTGTATATCGTGACTGCTACTGAAGTGAGAGCATTTGTCGTGTTCCTCTTTGCTGTTCCTCAGGAGCCTGATGGTAATCTGAGGAATGTGTATATAGTGACTGCTACTGAAGTGAGAGCATATGTCGCTTCCCTCTTTGCTGTTCCTCAGGAGCCTGATGGTAATCTGAGGAATGTGTATATCGTGATGGCTACTGAAGTGAGAGCATATGTCGCGTTCCTCTTTGCTGTTCCTCAGGAGCCTGATGGTAATCTGAGGAATGTGTGCATAGTCACTGCTACTGAAGTGAGAGCATATGTCGCGTCCCTCTTTGCTGTTCCTTAGGAGGCTGAAGGTAAACCGAGGAATGTGTATATCGTGACTGCTACTGAAGTAAGAGCATTTGCCGCGTCCCTCTTTGCTGTTCCTTAAGAACCTGATGGTAAACCGAGGAATGTGTGTATCGTGACTGCTAATGAAGTAAAAGCATATGTCGTGTTCCTCTTTGCTGTTCCTCAGGAGCCTGATGGTTATTTGAGGAATGTGTGTATCGTGACTGCTACTGAAGTAAGAGCATTTGTCGCGTCCCTCTTTGCTGTTCCGCAGGAGCCTGATGGTAATCTGAGGAATGTGTATATCGTGACTGCTACTGATGTGAGAGCATTTGTCGTGTTCCTCTTTGCTGTTCCTCAGGAGCCTGATGGTAATCTGAGGAATGTGTATATCGTGACTGCTACTGAAGTGAGAGCATATGTCGCGTCCCTCTTTGCTGTTCCTTAGGAGGCTGATGGTAAACCGAGGAATGTGTATATCGTGACTGCTACTGAACTGAGAGCATTTGTCGCGTCCCTCTTTGCTGTTCCTTAGGTGGCTGATGGTAAACCGAGGAATGTGTATATCGTGACTGCTACTGAAGTGAGAGCATTTGTCGCGTCCCTCTTTGCTGTTCCTTAAGAACCTGATGGTAAACCGAGGAATGTGTGTATCGTGACTGCTAATGAAGTAAAAGCATTTGTCGTGTTCCTCTTTGCTGTTCCTCAGGAGCCTGATGGTTATTTGAGGAATGTGTGTATCGTGACTGCTACTGAAGTAAGAGCATTTGTCGCGTCCCTCTTTGCTGTTCCGCAGGAGCCTGATGGTAATCTGAGGAATGTGTATATCGTGACTGCTACTGATGTGAGAGCATTTGTCGTGTTCCTCTTTGCTGTTCCTCAGGAGCCTGATGGTAATCTGAGGAATGTGTATATCGTGACTGCTACTGAAGTGAGAGCATTTGTCGCGTCCCTCTTTGCTGTTGCATAGGAGGCTGATGGTAAACCGAGGAATGTGTATATCGTGACTGCTACTGAAGTGAGAGCATTTGTCGCGTCCCTCTTTGCTGTTCCTTAGGAGGCTGATGGTAAACCGAGGAATGTGAATATCGTGACTGCTACTGAAGTGAGAGCATTTGTCGCGTCCCTCTTTGCTGTTCCTTAGGAGGCTGATGGTAAACCGAGGAATGTGAATATCGTGACTGCTACTGAAGTGAGAGCATATGTCGCGTTCCTCTTTGCTGTTCCTCAGGAGCCTGATGGTAATCTGAGGAATGTGTATATAGTGAGTGCTACTGAAGTGAGAGCATATGTCGCGTCCCTCTTTGCTGTTCCTTAGGAGGCTGATGGTAAACCGAGGAATGTGTATATCGTGACTGCTACTGAAGTAAGAGCATTTGTCGCGCCCCTCTTTGCTGTTCTTTTGGAGGCTGAAGGTAAACCGAGGAATGTGTATATCGTAACTGCTACTGAAGTAAGAGCATTTGTCGCGTCCCTCTTTGCTGTTCCTTAGGAGGCTAATGGTAAACCGAGGAATGTGTATATCGTGACTGCTACTTAAGTGAGAGCATTTGTCGCGTCCCTCTTTGCTGTTCCTTAGGAGGCTGATGGTAAACCGAGGAATGTGTATATCGTGACTGCTACTGAAGTGAGAGCATTTGTCGCGTCCCTCTTTGCTGTTCCATAGGAGGCTGATGGTAAACCGAGGAATGTGTATATCGTGACTGCTACTGAAGTGAGAGCATTTGTCGCGTCCCTCTTTGCTGTTCCTTAGGAGGCTGATGGTAAACCGAGGAATGTGAATATCGTGACTGCTACTGAAGTGAGAGCATTTGTCGCGTCCCCATTTTGCTGTTCCTTAGGAGACTGATGGTAAACCAAGGAATGTGTATATCGTGACTGCTACTGAAGTAAGAGTATTTGTCGCGTTCCTCTTTGCTGTTCCTTAGGAGGCTGATGGTAAACCGAGGAATGTGTATATCGTGACTGCTACTGAAGTAAGAGCATTTGTCGCGTTCCTCTTTGCTGTTCCTTAGGAGGCTGATGGTAAACCGAGGAATGTGAAAATCGTGATTGCTACTGAAGTAAGAGCATTTGTCGTGTCCCTCTTTGTTGTTCCTCAGGAATTATAATATCGTAATGGATATTTCTGGAAGAGCCAAGTATTGTAAGGCTAAGTTGTTACTTAATAGGTTGATGGTAGCCTGAGGAATGTGAATATTGTAACGGACACTGTATGAACAGCAAAGTATTGTTACTATATGCTTTTTCCCAGGAGACTGATGACACTGAGGAATGTATTTTTCATTTTGACTTCCAGCAAAGGTAAGTATAATGGAAGATTACTCACGTTGCGGAAACAATTAATTTTAGTTTTTGAAAACATAATGTCGTAAGGGATTAACTTTACCAGCTAATGCTTATTGCAAGTAAAGGTACAAACTGACACTCTAGATTTTACTGACAAAGACGAGATTATACTTCAACATTTTAATTACACATAATTACGACTTTCCGGGTTTTTAAATTTAGGTAAATTTATGAAAAACTTATTGAAACAAATTGTCTTTGATCGAGCTGAAGAATTACTTCAGTGCCAGAGACAATGACGATCATTTAGTGTAATAGAAAACCTTTTATATCAATAAGGGTTTTATACATTTACTCAAGCACTCATAAGTTGGACAAGTCGGTAATGAATGTAATACAAGCAAAAACATAATAATCTCTTTCTGGGATAGTTATAATCTGAAATACTCTGTTCAAAAATGCTTTAGAAGTTTGTGTCAGTTTTATACGGTTTCAAGGACAGTTAGAAAGTGAATTAGTAGCATTGAAATCAACTATCCTATGTGTGAGTCCTTGCCATGGATGGTGTAGTGAACCCTACCGTGTAGTAGGGTCTCTCTGTCTTGAGACGGTTAATGAATTAAACCTGTTGTGGAACACGGAAAAGTAACACCTGGTGGTAACGTCCCAAAAATTAATTATTTGAAACATACATATAGTACTGTGCCATACTATATTAAAAATATAGCTAAAAAATATTCCGTTATGACAAATTCAGTTAAAACATATTTCCTAACGTAAGGTAACAGGGGAGGTCTTCTGTTAAATACCTTGGCGTTATCCTAGATGAGCGCCTGTCATTTTCCTCTCAAGCTTCCTCAGCCTTTACTAAGGGTACAGCTATCCGTGCTAAGCTATACCCTCTCCTCTGTCCCAGAAGTACCATTCCTCTCAAAATCAAACACCACATGTACCAAATGCTCCTTCATCCCATCCTCACCTATGCAGCTCCTGTCTGGTGGCCTCTTTGCTCCAACACATTTCGGAAATCTCTTGAGTCCTTCCAATCCTCTTTCCTCAGACTCCTATCCAACTCTCCTTGGTTCCGGTCAAATGTCACCATCCGAAACTCCATTGCTCCCCATCGCTTGCTGTTTTTGTCAGATCCCTCTCAGCGTAGCTCTTCGGAAAGCTCATATTACCCACAACGTAGGGATCTGGAAAACTCAGTTGGACCCTCTCCTATTTTCCGTCTTCGTCCCGAAGTCCTTCTCTGCATTTCACCTCTGCAACTCGCACTTCCTCTCCCAGCCGTCAACTCTCACCTCCTAGAATAAGCTACTAGTTTTAAAGATTTAGTCTTAATATGCTGAAATTGTAAATAGTATTTAACTCCTGTTTGTTTATATTAATCTCATCATGTATCTGTTAAGATTCATCATGTAAAATGCTAGTTAAGTTAAGTTAGTTGAAGATCATCCATCACAACTTTGTTATTCCATTCCAGCTCTAAGTTTTATTACACAGTTTTACACTATCTTATGTCCCACAAACACCCTTACTACACACATGAACTGACACACACAAAACAAAAAATGTCACCCAAATAAAAAAAAGAGAGAGCTAGTCCAAATGTTAAAAATAAACGTAGTCCCCCGGAATAAATTCTTTATTACCGTCCTACCCCAAAAAACGTCCTGCCTTTCAGATGCCCTTGCTACATCCAGCTCCTACCAAAAGCCCTGTTCCCATATTCCTACCCGCAGCCATTGCCGGTGACAGACGCTGCATAACCTCAGAGGCCATCAAACCCCCTCCTTCTCTGACTGACTGACTGAAGATAACAGGTAGACAAGTGAAGTAGCCTCTAAGCCACTAATTTCACCTCAGCACATTGCCCCGCACAAGCAAGGTCTTTGACTTCGCGGTTCTACTAGTTGACTGGGTTCAGGTAACTATTATTATATTTTTTTTAACACTAAACCTAAGCTAAAGGATTTTTTTGTACTAATATAATAAATATTCATATTACATCCTTTAAATATTATATTTTATATGTGCACTATAAAAAAATACAGTGGATAATTTAAGTGCAGGACGTTTTTCCTTTATTTTATTTGTAACGTAATCTCTCCAAACTAGATTCTTTGTATGTATATTTAATTGTAGGGAAATGTAATGTTATATAACTGAAGGCTATTACAATGAATTATCTATTATAGTAATATGTTGGTAAATAATACTATAAGAGTGGTTACTTTTATAAAGCCACATTTTATGTCAATATTAATGTTTAAAGGCAATTAAAAATGGTAAAAATTTAGATTAGCAAACCGTCTGGATATCACCTATTTTTTGTTTATAATGTATTCTTGAAAACCATTTTTGAAAATTTAAGTTGATCCCCATTTGGTCAAGTATTATTTATATAGTATTTTTAACAAAACGCTCAGTTGTATGCATATTGGTACAATGAGGTTGTCATTGTGCAATTAACATACCATAACGTTATCATTTACATAACCTTACAAGATAAGCTCAAAGAATAGTTGGTACTTGAATTGATTGAACTTGAATAGACTATACAACACAATAATTATAATACAAAAATCTACACTATTGCTTATAATGTACATATTTGTATAAGTGTTGTATAATAATGACAAATGCTACTACATTGATGGCTTACTTATCAGAATGACCAGCACAAATGAACCATGAATGAATCGATGAACCGGTCAAATGAAGGACTTCATTAGAGTGTACCGTCCGATTCTGAACCGTTTTTTTAAAATTAATTGGTTCGTCAGTTCTCTTGTATCTAATACCACCTAACCTTCCTTATTTTATTTGCAAGAGGGTGTAACCAGTTTATGTAGGGTAGGATAAGTAGCATACGACTACTTGGGGTATCCTATTTAGAACAAGTGATACCATGATCCTCCCGTATTCCCCTCCAGGTGGTTTAATGCTCCTATCCTAATCTTATTTATGTTCACAACTCTCTCCTTAGGTTAAATATTCCTACTGACAATAATATTCTTGAAACTACTTAGAAAACGAAATTAAAAAGTTTATATTTCTTCCTAAGCAATTGAAGGAGCATCGAAATACTTGCTTCTGTAGGCTAAGACAAGTTTATATTATAAAAAAGGTTTATTTGCAAAGTTCTAAAGCTCTAACCCAAATTAATCTCCTCGCATAACTTTCTCCATGAAACTTTTGAGCTGCGCCTCAACTCTTACTGGTTTCAACTTTACTCAGTCCGAATTAATAACCGCGTCGTCAGAAAACAAGCTAATGATGACAAGTGAAACATTTTCGCGCAAGCGCAATGAATCAAACGCTGGTGCCCCGTGTCAACAATAAGGATTTAAGAATTGTGTAAACACGAGAACAGCATTCTGTCGCCGACCCAGTTGCCTTTTTTGGAAGTAATTGAAGATGGCGGCGGTCACTAATTGTTTCCTAGTGTTCAACCTTCTGGGCAAGAATGTCGTCGGGCCCGCGCCGATGTTAATTTGGAAATAACGGATTGCCTCCGATAAAATATCCATGTTACAATTTTAATTCCGTTAATGTGTGAAAAGCAATATTTCATCCCCAAATCTATTTTACTTTATACCAAAAATTCTTCTGTGAATTATTTACAACCAGACGAAAAATTATATGGATTTTGATTCTAACGTTAAAAATATCACTTGTAGCTTTTTAAGAAAATCTCATAATATCTACAGAAACAATAAAAGGCTGTCTATTATGATTTAGTTAAACAGCAAAAAACCCACGTTTAGTTATAAATATATCTTTTTATGGATAAAACATGTAATATACTAATTACATTCTGATTGCAAATAAGTAGGCTATGTTACATGATAATTTGTTGTTTAGTAATTGTAAAATCGGCTTTGCTTAAAATTTTTTTTTGTTTTTTTGAAAGGATGTTTCATTGACAGAGCTAGCAGGAAATTATCACAAAGTCTCTGTAAGCATAGTGGGGGGGGAGCATTTTCGAATCCACGTGTCAAATTTATGCGGGAAATTGACAAAGCACTCTCTTGCAACCCGTCTCAGAGAGAGGAGCAAGATGGGCTACCAATCGTAAAAATTTGTATAAAACTTTTAAGTGATGTAATTGCCTAAATTAATTAAAAACGGAAAATGTTATTGGTGGCCTTGTTACGTTTAGTTTGTTGTTTCAAAATTTAAAAGTAAATTTTGGTTTTTTATTAAATGTTTAAACAAAGCCACGAGAGTGTAAGTGATTGTCAAAGGTATATTTTAAATTTTATATTTTTAAATATTTTTTTGGTTTCAATCAAATCAGTAAATATAAAATAAAAGAATGCATTAAGCCTAGCTTTGTCAGAGAACATTTTCAAAAGATGTAAACTTAAATATTTTAATTTGTTAATTAATAAAAATAATAGGCACATTATAAAATAAATTTAATATTTTGAATATAAAATTGTTTTGAAAATTAAATCTCTTTTATAAACATAAACGAGAATTTAATGTAACCTGCCTTTGTTAGAGCTATTAAACAGACAGCCAGTCTGCCTTAGTTAATAGTTAGATACAATTGTTTAAGCAAACAATTGACCCGGCAAGTCTCTGTAAGTACAAGTGGATAAAGGTTATTAAAGTTTTTTAAAATAAGTTAAAACCCACCATGAGCGCATTTACAATAATCCGATGGGGGGGGGTTTACAAACAATTAAAACGTAGTTAATCACTTTTCGTTTAGGATTTTGTATTGGATTTATTACTTTTCCACTAAGTTTGGATATAATATTCGCGTTAAATTTTAATATTCACTGTGATATTTCATATTGAAATGTAGTGTATGTGAAACCCAGTATGTCTACTTTTTTGTTATCTGTGTACCAGCAGTGATAATGATAGTGTAAAAGTCCCTGAATAGTGAGAATGATAATCCCCCTGAATCTCATAAATAAATTTCATTATATTCCACCCACTTTTCTGCAATTATCGGATATCATGACATTATCTAAATTGCCAAAACTAGTGATAGAGAAAGTCTTCAGGCACATGAAAAAATAAAACATACTTTTGACCAACACAAATTAAACAGTTTGAAAAAATACAAGTGAAGAGCACATATAAAATATAATATTTAAAGGATGTAATATGAATATTTATTGACAAATCAAAGTTACTACAGTTAAAGATTTGCAGAATTGACACATATTCTCGTTTTGTACGTCAGCGTTACGATCCACAAGAGAAGACTGACTCGCAAACTGACTGAAAGAATGAAAAATAAATTTTTAAACTTTACCACTTTTAAACAAATAATTAGAAGGGTAATAGAAATATAATATCTTCAGGAAAATGGAAAATGTATAAAACTTGATGTTGATGCCCTCAAAATCAAAAATTTTAAATAGGGAAAATAACCTCTGTATAGCTACAAAGAATCTGATCTGGCGGTTTCGTCTTAATAAAACCAATTTGCTTCCGTAAGTTCAAGTTTTATGCCGGACTTAATACAATTACTGAACATTTTGATAACTGGATTCGTGATGGACGAGATTTCTCTTCTGCTTAGCCTAAAATGGAGCCAGCTTCACACGTTTTGTCACAACCTTTATTGGGCTGTTCACATTTTAAACTTGTTAACAAAAGCGGTTGCACAAAAGGGGCCATATTGGGCACAGTGATAGCTAAAACCCTACGGATGACTCACGGACTAATATCAACAGACTTGGTAATTCGCAGTCACCCGCCGGGTTAAAGATCCTGGACACCAGAAAATGTAACCGCTTTTTTATAGCCCAACAAATTCTATATTGCTTTTACTTAGTCATAAGCTTCTTTTCATGGATTATACCAGTTACGTTTTCATACAATAGCGATCTCCGTTCTCTTAGACTTTCACATTCTCTTCACGCATTATTCGCCCATTCTCTTAACATACACTGTCAACTTCTGTATATTTCCTGTTTTTCTTCACTCATTTTATATTTTCATCGTTGTTGCTGTTATTTCTAATCACATATCTTTTCCTACATCTCTGTTGATTTTCTTTTCATTGCTTTTCATGTATTCAATTCTCTTTTCCGTAGATTATTATTCCTATCTATATAGCATTGTACTGTTTCAGTTTGTTACATATTATGTGGGACTGTTATGGGCCGAAATTGTGTATACAAGTTTCCTTCTGTTTATGTTCATTCCAATTCATATAATTATTTAAATTTTAGTTTTGTGGCAAAATAAAACGACTAAAATACGTCACCTCCATTATACTAACAACACCAAATGCTGCATGATTTACTAAGCAAAAGAAAATATATGGTATAATTCGGCACATGAATCAACATTTAAAGCTAATATAAAAAAGTTCATATGCACCGATTCAGAAATGGTTCTTTAGCGAAATATGGGAGCGAAAGTTTCCGCCGGAATTTAAACTCCGCTTATTAAATAAGATCTAGATTAGAATTGTGGGTGGTTGATTAAGGAATG
Organism: Prosapia bicincta; assembly: GCA_036971475.1. Lineage (NCBI taxonomy): Eukaryota > Metazoa > Arthropoda > Insecta > Hemiptera > Cercopidae > Prosapia > Prosapia bicincta. Next base: position 245,373,779 of record JBAIZL010000005.1, on the reverse strand, counting down.
AAAATCATGATTTTGTATGGTTTTTACTCTATATAATTTTAGATGATATAGGATTTAGCATTTCTTTCATTCACCTGTTTTTCTTTTCCAGCAACGTAGTTGAATACTATCGCAGCCATATTAATCTATTGCCCATAACAGATTCCAAACTGCCCTTAAACCAAAGTTCACGGCAACGAACCACTTAATAAAACTGTAGTTGAAGACAAAATGCGCGGAATTCTTTCTCCAAAACGGCGCATGCTTTACCGTCCCAAAAGGAATGTTCTCAGGATTTTAATTAGGCAAAATTAGATTTTCCACTTGAACCACTGAGTAAAAATATCAACTTACTCGACATTCCGAACACGCGTTAAACTCAGCTTGTTGACAGGAAAACAATTTAACAAATGTTTACAATAAACGAAACCCGCTACTCGGTAAGCATCCTGCCTGGTTTCGAATTTCACATTCCTGAAGATGTTCAAACGAAACGTTCGCCATTTGCTTATTCAAAACGGGGCAATAAGAACCCGGCTTGTCACAACTCGTACCTGCTTTTCATGTTCAGAAATTTTTATCCGACGCTGTATATATTAAATGAAATGTTTTTATTACGTTGGGAATATTTAAATAATTTTATGTAGCTGTGGTAAAGAGGGCTTTTATGGTCTGTAAAACGCGGATATCTTTAATTTTAGGATCTGATACAGGGACGGGAAGTGGTTGCTTGTTTAAAACTAACTTGGCAAAGCTGCAAATTTATTTCTTTATTATTTTTTACGATCGGATTGCGTAGGATTATTTATAAACTTCCACAATAGAAAAAAAGCTTTTATTAGGGAACTTTTATAATGTAGTTTTTAATGGTTTCGACTCTAAATGGATTTTTATTCACTTAACGGACCCTGGTTTAAAAAAATTACCCTCAGAAATTTTGTGTATAATGTATTATAGAATTATCTTGTTCCATAACAAGAACATGGAACGTTAACATGGAACGTTTGCATGGGAAGTTTACCCATGTAAACTCATGTTTATTATTAAAATAAATTTAAACTAATATAGTTTTAATTAATTGAATTAATTTTTTAGCATTACAATGAAAATATTGGAAAGAGCCCCAATATTACAAAAATAATCAATAATAACAAATAAAGCAAACTACTTAAGATTAAACCCTTATGTACATTTCGATGACCATGTCATCATCATCCAGTAATTCTTATTACAGAATTACAATCTAGCAAACAAGAAGTTTGTAACTCTCTAGTTTGTAACTTCTTGTTTGCTAGATTGTAATTTTATAATAAGACCTTTTGATGATGATGATAATGATGACATGGTCATCTAAATGTACATAAGGGTTTAAACTTAAGAAACTTATTTTATTTTTTATTTTTGATAATGTTTGTGTTATTGTGGTTTTTTTCAATATTATCATTGTAATATATTGTACCACTGTGCTCTTGATATTGTGTATAATTTTAATAGTATTGGTTACTCAAAAAAATATAATGGTATATGTCAGTCATTTTCTATTAAAATAATTAATTTTAAAGAAGTCGATTTTCAGTTTCCGAACTCCCAAGATTTTAAACGTAAAATTACATTTTAATATTCCTTTCTTACGTATCGGTTACAGGTGTTTGCGATAATGAAGACAATTAGAGCCTTATCCACTGCACGACACAGTCTCGTCATGATTATTGAACACCAGATTAGCTAAATTCTGTGCCAAATTATATGTCTTCTAGCTCAACACTTACTTCCAATAATTTTTCTTGCAATATTTTGTATATAAAGTCGTTCTGCCCTAAATATACCTGTTCTAGGGTGTTAAAAGGGTTACACGTTAGGGTAGGTTAGGTTAGGTAACCTACTAGATTTGTGACACATTGCACCCGTGGTATTTATAGTTTTGACATCCTCTTTGTCTGTATGTTTTTCAACTTGTACAGTTTCAGAGTTTCTAATGTGCGATGGTATTAGAGTTTAGTGTAGCACAGTATAATTATGAATACTACGTCAAAATGTTAATACCAATGAATAAACATTGATTGAAAGTTAACAAAGAAATTGACCTAGAAAGAGTAATATCTATTATTATAAAAAAACATCTAATGGTGTCTGTGTGTGACTCAATGACGCAATTACTACTGGACGTATTGAGCTGAAATTTTACTTGGATATTCTTATGGTCCCTGATCATAGGCCTATTTGTATTTAGAAATTCCGTCAGGGCACCGCTCCACTGGCCTTGGAGACTCCCTTAATACTTAATTATCTATACTCCACTATATACTGGACTTGGATTAATCAGCTGATAATCACCTATAAAAGTAACTTTAAACAGCTGGTAGTAATTGCTTGTTGTTATTTATCTTTCGAGGTTCGTTATACTTTACAAATGTTATGTTGCAAGCAGAAACCTTTCTTTCTCTTTGTTTTTCAAGACAATATTCAGTAAGTTTATAGTTTGATATATTTATCGGGATTAATTCTATCTATACTATTATATAAAAATAATGCTGTATGTATGTGTGTGTTAATCACGTAAAAACTACTGGACCCATTGAGCTAAACTTTTACATGGACATTCGTATAGTCCCTGGTTAACACATAGGCCTACTTAGAAATTCTATCAGGGCAACGACTCACTGACCTTGAAAAACTTTCTAAACGCTCAATTATCTGTACTCCATTATATACTTGGCTTAGTCAGCTGATAGTAAATGTGTTTGTAGTCACCTGTAAAAGTCACTTTTAAACACTATTAAACAGGTTAGTTGTTATTCATCTTTCAAGGTTAGTTATATTTTACAAATGTCATGTTACAAGCAGAAGCTTTTCCTTCTCTTGGTTTCTTAAAACAATAATCGGTAAGTTTATAGTTTGCAAATTAAATTCAACCCAAATACAAATACAATTTAAGTCAACACAAATATACGTGGGCCCTGTTCGAAGGACGGGTACTCTGCTGGTATTATATAAATTTAAACGTAACAGCTTGTGTGTGGTTAAATGTTGGAAACGACTCGCCTCTAATATGTGTCTTCTCAGAATATTTACTTATTATTTAGTTGCTGAAGTTTCAATTATACTAGGCCCAATGTCTAATAAGTTAGAAAAAGTTTCCCTATTTTGAGAAGTGAAGCTGTCTTGCGCTATTCATTAGATGCATTTACATCATTTAAAATAAACACAGTTTTAAATTATAAGCATATGTGGAACTGGCACATATGCGCCAAGATCAGGCTCTTTAAGGTTATTCAATTATTTATGTTTTATGGCAACTGGATTCAAGTCGTATGTTTGGACCCCGCCAATAAAGTTGTGATCATTAAAAAAATAATTTCCTTCAACCATAAGAGAATTTTCTTGTTGTATTCCATTTACAAATTTTGAAACAATTTATATATTTATATAAATCTACATATTTCAAATTATATAAATGTTAATTTTCTTGTGTTTCTAATGTTTACATGCAACATTTAAATTTTATTTTGCTGCAACTAAGACGAGTCCTATTTAACAGCTTGCGTTCTGAGGGCGGTTGAGATGTCAGGCTCGTTCCAGTGAACTCCCTGATGTTCTGGTACTACTGATGTGCAGTTAAAGTTGCTTTGTAACCAGGTCAAGTCTTCGCCCCTCGCACTGGCACTCTGTGAGCCTACCGTAGAGCTGTAGTGTTCTTGTGTTGCTGGAGAAGTGACTCAATGCTGCAGTGACGGCTTTCGTCTTAAGGTCTCTAAATGTGGTGGAGTTGCGGACTTACCATGGAGCTCTCACTATAGCTCGTAACAATTTATTTTGAAAGTGCTCCATAACTTGGTCTTGGTCCATCCCTAGAGTGGCAACCTTTCTCTTCATACGGGCTTGAGCACTTGCTTGAACACCAGGAAGTTAATGAAGGTGGTCTTTCCAGGATACCTAACTAAAGCCAAGATAGTCTTCTATACTGGATCTCCAATTCATCTCTTTTTTTCTTCAAGTGGGATATCCAGTTCAGTTGTGCGTCAAACGTTAGACCTAGGTATTTCACCTTTTTGCTATAAAGGACGAATTACCCATATGTCATGAGGTCAGCTTTGCTCTTTGCCTTATTGGTAAATATAAGAGGGGCTGACTTGTTCTCATTAAGCTTTATTCCTCACTACCTGACCCAATCACTGACGCTGTCCAGTGTACGGTGCAGGTTAGGTATTGCATCTGCTTCATTTCGTGCGACGGACAAATAGCTGTTCTTTACAAATGATTAAACGAGCAGTTTTAGAGTTTAGCGGCAAATACAGAGAATTCATAGCGTTTTACCAACAAGAGGTTCTTCCAGATGACGTATTTTAATGTTAATAAAGTTAATTGTAAATAATGTTTTAAAAAACGTTTTATCTCCCATGAATAAACTTCACTAAAATGAAAAATGGGCTTCGTTAATTTTGCAGTGAGCTTTCAAAATTAAACTTTAAACTAAACTGTTTTAAATGAATGATAATGTTTTCTTTCAATTTTTCATAGTTTATGAGGGTTAAGAAGTGATTTAATTAAATTAAACTTGAGTCGTACAATTTTAATAATGAGAGCGGTTTTGGTACTTTGAAATAAGACGAAAACATAGTATACAAATAAAGTACATGTAGATAAAATATGACCTAATTAAATCAAAATAAAAATTAATTAGAATGTTTCTAGTTTTTGCATACTCTGTACAGCCATATATATTACAAAGCGCCTACTTAGTGTGATTCGAAACAGTCGTGTCAGAAAAGCGTATTGACATTATAAAGTAAAAACAATTGTGCATATCACAAAGCATCTGTGATACGTCACAAATAAATAGATGTGACATTTCAAACGCACGAATCCAACACTATTGTTTTCTCCAAGTATAAGAAATTCTAATTTAACAAATAGAACAATAGAGTATCCTCGCCGCAAATGACTTTTCACTATTCAAATTGGTCGAGGTTGAATAGGGCGTTATGACTTGCGAATTATACACAGTGTGAATGAACACGTGTAGTGGGAGTTTACATGTGTTAAGTAGGTGTTATACAAGTTTTACCGAATCAACCTTTCAGATAAATCGAATACGAATGGCAAATTAAAATGGCAAACGAATCTGTTATTGGAACAAATATTTTTTTAAAGAAATGGAAGAGAATTTTTTAAACTACCAAGAGTTGAGTTTTTCTATGTGTCTGTTTAAACAAATATTTATAGGCTACGATGCATAAGTGTAATTTAATAAATTTCGTACATTTTAAAATTTAATCATAAACCATACACAACACAACAATCTTTTAAAATCATAAATAATACAATTTTCCTTAGATGTTGTTATGTAATGTAATATTTTATTGGAATATACTTTTATAAGGTTGAATTTAGAAACATACAGAGGAAAGTTCAACAATAATTAACATAAAAAAGACATACACAAAACTCATAAATTAATCATTTATTGACTCATATTTAAGATCGAATAAATGATTAATTTGTGAGTTTTGTGTATGTCTTTTATTTGTTTTGACACAACCTTAAACGCTAAGCTCAAAGAATAGTTACATAAATAATTAACATGTTATCTATATACCTCTAAATAGTAAAAGATAAAAAAATATAGAAAACTAACAACAAAGGTAATTTCTAATTGAAATAGTATGTTGAAAAATATTTTAACGTATCTACTGGTTATGGAGATGGATAATTTTTTAGAGATAATATTTCTAATCCTTTAAATATTTCTAATACCCACTGATAAGATCAACAAGGGGTCGAAAATATCTTCTCATTAAATTTTTTTTTGTGGGAAACGTGATCACAAAATGTGCTTCTTACGCTTGTAGTTTTATAGTATATCCTGTAGAATAAAAACATTCAACAAAATGCAGAACAAACTTTTAACATCAATTAAACTCATACTTATTACAATTATTTTATTTTCATGAATGTAATTTTCCGTGACGATCAATTTACGTTACAGTTATTAAATTAAGGAATTGGCGAATTTACAATTTAAATGAATTTGTAAACATATTTTGATTTTACGGAGAAAATATTTGGATTTTACTAAGCATCCGTTAATATTATCTCGGTTGTTTGGAGTGTTTAAGACATTATTTAGAATTTTCATTATAGTTTCCAAATTTTTAAGAAAGTCGATACAAATTTAAAGAAATCAGGATAAAAGATAGCATTTATAGTTAAGAGACTATAATACAATATAAAATACAAATAAAACATCAAGCTCTAAGTATACACAAAAATAAACTGCAAAGCCAGCGCATTTTACATTGTGTAAACAGACTGCAGATTACAACAAAGTTTCAAAGTACACACACTCACTATTAGGTCTAACACTGACTCATGTTTTGTTAAACATATTTAAACAGGAGCACGCTTACACGACCATCAACCATTACCTACAAATTCTCCACACCAACAAAAAGAGGACAAAACAAATCTCCTCGAACTAGACTAAATTTTCAAAAATACCAAAAACAAGTAAAAATATACTAAATGGAAAACCCAGTATAAATCATTTTCAGGGTTTGGCTACATTTTAGGACGACTGTCTTTAAATAAAATACACTTTATGGTCCAACAATGATTTCTAGCTTCCATCTAAAACGAAGATCGCTTAACGCGATCAAAATTGTTTTTTCTCAGTAAAACCTTAAATACGAACAAGTATGTTTTCATCTATGCCTACATGTTTATGAAATGATGACCATGTGTATGTATGTTTATCAGGGAGAAAACCATTTGGTTGCCATCACACTCACTAGACGCACTTCATATTTTATCCTAAATTAAGTGAACATGTTTTCATACAACAGCTGATTTATGTTATAGATTACGGCGTAAAACTGCTGTTTCAACACTTAGTTAGGTAATTTGTTGTCCGTTATTTAGTTAAAATCATATTAAATAGTTTTATCAGTTATAATAATTTATCAGTTAAAATAAAAATTAATTTAATTATTTATCCACAAATCTTATTATCAATAATTTAAGATAATTAGAATAAGTTATACCTTTTTATTGCAATTTTTTAAATGAAAACTCTCTTAGGCGTATCTGACACTTTTTAAGAACAGATTTTTATAAAATTGAAGAAAAACAATTATTGAAATTTTGATTCATTAAATCTTTTTACATTTAATAAAGGTTTACTATAAACTACACTATTATACTATCAACTACATTAAATAGTAAGTATAAATTTTATGTAACAATTTAAAACAAATTTAATAACCCTAGTTATTCTTCTAGTAATTTCAACTGAATACGATTGCTTTGAAATCGAAATGTACATCAGGAGATATATAAAAAGTTTTTGTAGTTAAGGGGTTTTATTTATTTATTATTAAAAATTACACCACAGTCTTTCCAAGTTATTATTACCTATAAAAATGTCTATCAAGTACATTCTTAAAATTAAGTAGTTCGTTCAGCAGCTCCCCTGACTAATGTTTCTATTCCGTATTGTTTATTTGGCCACGGCGATTAACGAAACTTTTATGCGGATAGTAAGTTTACAACTTGCATCAGCCTATACGGTATCACAGTAATTGTTCAACACTTACAAAGACAAAACAGTTTTCAACCTCACTAAACGAAATTAGGCACTGATGGTGATTGCTTAGTTCGGTCAAAAACGTAAGATGTAGTCATTTCTGTCGGCCGCTACTATGACGGTCTAATTTTTATATCACTAAATTTTTCAACATCTAATAAAGTTGCTTGTTGTAAACATCTTAAATTCACTGATTAAACTATAATTAATGAATACATAACCAAACGAATACTAAGGAACTTATTTACTGACGCGTTTCGAGACAATCGTTCCTTTTACGAAGCTAAGCCTCACAAGATTTAAAACGTTTCTTACTCGTAAAAAGGAACGATTGTTTCGAAACGCGTCAGTAAATAAGTTCCTAAGTATTCGTTTAGTTATGTATTAATTAATTATAAACTAATAATTCTATTACCCACATTCTTATGTTAATAACTATATTAAATAGATTTTAGTAAAATGTCTATGAAGTACTTTCAGTTCTCGAAAATAAGTAGTCATTTCTATAGCCCACTGACTAATTTTTAAACGAAGCCACACTCTGTATGTTTTCTATGGAGAAAAATCTTCGCTTGATAAACAATGTAAACAAATTTTAAAAAATTAGCGTAAAGAAATTAGATGTCTTATATTATTTTATTTCAAAAATTGTTTTCATATTTTTTTGTCTTCCTTTTGCAATAAACTCTATTTATCAAATAAATATAACTGTAAACATAAGATTTTTTTTTCAGTTTATTATGCTCAGTAAAGAACGCCATAACAAATAGTCGTTCCTATCGGCCAGTCCCACGAATGTCTATTATTTTTTCCTTGTCAATCTCCGAACTATTCCGAACTCTCAAAATCGACATTCCAAAAAACATAGATTCTCTTTAAGTTTATTTGTTTTAGGTAAGTTTTTTTAAAGTTTATTTGTTTTATGTAAGTTTTTTCGGCATAAAATCGGTAAATTTCAAATTATTACTTTGCATTTAAAATTTTTTTCTTAATTATAGTTTACTAAATGTTATTAAATAAATGAATATAATAATTAATTGTTAGTGACTTGCAAGTCACTCTAAATAAAAGACAATTTTGAATATATAGGAATTGCGTCGGGAATTTATTGTACATAACCTCTAAATTAAGAGGAAACAGCTGTTGTATTCAACCATATGTTACACTTGAGAACACTCGGATACCTACTCCATATATAATAGACCTAACGTAGTTTGCTCGAGTAGTATGGTGCTCCGATGATTTTATTTCTCAACGAAAAATGCTTTATAGTGCTTGTTGACTTTTACCCCAAAGTTATTGATTTCAATTTGCTTTAAAATAACTCGAAACATTTTATTTTAAATAAAGTTTTTTATACACTATAAACTGAAAATGTTAGTCATGTCAGTTTGTAAGCTTAAATTAACAATTTATAGAGTTAAGAATTATATTGAGAACCGCTGTAAGCACGTAACACATGAAAAATCATATGCTTTTATATTTTGTTCTTTTTTACATCTCCGTACTCTCGAAGCCGACATTCCAGAGAACATTGGTCCTTCTTTAAAATGATATTCCCAAAAAGTCGGTAATTTTATTGGCCCGGTTACCTAACCTGTTCACGCAAGCCTGGGGTCACGGAATGCTAAGTCCGCCTTGATTTACACCCGACGCACAGCATTCTTCGTAACTGTCACGAGTAATTTGGCTTCGTAAGACAATAAAAACAGTTATCTCAGATATCCAAAGATTTTAGGCGGCCGATGAAAGATTGATTAATTTTTTATGGCGTGTGTGCGCGCGCTTACTGGTACATAAGTGGCGATTTTTTCACATTTTACCAAGTAGTAGAAAGTCCGCATGCACATACCTGCCTTGCACTGTTTCCATCTAGCTTCAGCTACCTGTAAAAAATAGTCTTATTTAAATTATCGCTAAACATAACTCGATAATTCTTATAATAAGAAGTTTCGTCATTGTATTGTAGCATAAACATTGATTCCCAAACTAGATAAAAAAATATCATTCACAAAATAACTAATTTAAAACCGAGTGGGATTTCTTGTAAAACAATTAGCTAATTACTCCAGTGGTCTTCTAAAATTAGTATGAAAATTGGCTTTGCATATTTCTTAGTTCTCGAATTATTTTGATTGGGGTCTAATCAATTATATTTAGAGCTAGTGAGTAAAATAAACTCTCTAAAAACTCCTTTTTGTAAATATAATTCTAATGTAAAAAGTGTACAATTTTGTCTATATACAGGCTTTAATACTACATTGGTAAAGTGTGTGCTGGGGAATTCACATGTGTTTATGTAAGTAAGTTGTGTTATAATGATAGTTCTTACAACCATGGAATGATGAGCCCATATGAGTTTAGAGGTCTGGCGGTTAAGGCTGAAGACAACATGGACATAAGATCAGCAAACTAAAAAAAAACTTCTTCGAATAGTAAGGTAACTAAAATATATAATAAGAAGCTATGTAACTGATAATGTAAACAAGTATAGAAACTGCTTGATAAATTGTGGTCAGATTCATGTATTTTAATATCTAAATCAGGGCTGAGCGTAAGTGTAATTAAGTGTAAGTTATCGTTTTTAATTTCTTACAAAAACCTGCTGGGTTTTACGTTTAAAATAGATTTAACTAGTCTCAAGAAGCCACTTACGCTCAACCCACCCTTTGAAAAAAGTCGGTCAGTTTGACTTGTCAGATAGAATAAAACTGTAACTTTCTGTAACGACAAACACCTCCCTTTAAAGTACGAGAGTGCTCCTTTTATTCTCAGCTTTAAAGTAAAAACAACCCTGCGTAAAACCAGAAACCACCATTATTTTCTGACTGATTGAATAATCTAACTTTGGCAAAGGCTATCTGAGAAATTCTTGTCACTTGAGCTTAGATTTTACGTCGATTGAGGCAAAAGCTTTCACGGTTGTTGAAAGGAGCGACTACTCGGAACTGGTAATTACCTAGGGTAAGTCACTTAATGTATGATTAAGCATTTAGTCATTTAACTGAGAAAATCGTGGTCTGAAAAAATATAAGACTAATTTTAGGTAGTTTATAATACATTTATCTACCTCAGGATGCTAGGGCAAGCGTGTATGAATTGGATGGACTGTCCAGTATGCATTGTACAAGACGTGAGAGATCATTCCCTGGTAAGATCCTCTACTAGTTGACCCGCGTCGTCTATCTTCAGTGAGACTTTAGTTTTACAGTCAGTTAAAAAGTACCACCCGACTTTATATCTAACTGCAGTGACCTTATCAAAGAGGATCATATTTTCTTGCACTCTTAGTCAAAGTACCCAGTGAGGATTATGTTCCTTTTTTTAGTTTTTCCTCATTCAACCTACCGTTCCTTATCCCTCCTTGTCCTAACTGATGACATCTTCGTTTCACTCCAAACCTTAATTATTTTTCCTTGCACACGTAGTAGATCGTTCCCTATATCGCACTCCAAACTGTTCCACGTCGTAACTAAATTCTACCTACTGTTTCTATTTTACAATCATTCCTCTAAATTTATTAAAGCTCGCAAGAATGGCATTTATTGAAATTAAGGCACTGTTTTTTTTTCAAAACTCACTAACAAATAATTTAAGGTAACCTATAAGGTATATCTTTCATTATATCATCCCTTATTCTTCTCGTTGGGGTATAATAATATGCATAATGATCTTTTTATAAAATCAGCATCGGTATAAATTTAAATTGTGAATTGTACAGACTAGATTGGAATTAAAGATTTTTTCTATAACACATTTATTTTTACAGCTGTTTGGTGACGTAGTTCGTTTCTAACAAGTGTTAAACGGCGTTTTTAAATATTACACTTGTTATAAGCAGCCTAAATAATGACGATGGCCTTCAATTTATACTTTCAAAATAGTTGCCAACTACAGTTTCTCATTGATAAACTCGTTCAAAACCATTAATATTAATTATGCATTTGAAGTGTGGAATTTAAATAAAATGCATTACTTGAGATAGCTATGAATTTTAAAAGATAAAATGGACCTAATTAAGATGAGTAGATTATTTTCTATAATGTCGATAAATTAAAACAAGATAATTTTATAATTATAAAATAAAACAAATTATAAATGTAATTTTATACTTATAAAGTGTTTTATTGTTCAATAAATTATTTTAAACAAGTTTTAAATGATTTTCCAAAATGTTTGAAAGTACCATAAGATATCTCTAACTTTCAAATTGGTAAAGTTTTTGTGCTTTAAATAAATTCAGTGATATATTTGATAACTTTTTACAAAGCTTCTTTTCTTCGTTAACGACCCTGTCGATAAAATTCCATAACATTATTACCGTAAAAAGTAAGTAGTTAATATGTATTATATATATATATCGCAATATGTATTCTTGTGTATTAATAAAGAACTAAGTCAAAATACAAATACAAGAATTATAATTAAATTTACAATTCAAAGCGGTTCGTTGGCTAACAGTACCAACATCATCAGGAATATTAAACAATTAAAATTTTAATTCAATTAATTGTAAATTCAATTATAATTCTTGTATTTGTATTTTGACTATATATATATATATATATATATATATATATATATATATATATATATATATATATATATATATAGTTATAGGTCGTAAAGGGGCTGTTATCACAGGTCGGTGTAAAATAAAGGTTTTAAAATACTTTATCAGGAGAAAGAGAACTGAAAAACGTTGGTTTTAAAGAGGTGGAAATAAAGTTTCCAGAACTTAAAATAACAAGACACCAAAAAAAACCCAAAAGTGGTCTGTATAAAAGGGAAGAACTGTGTAAAAAAAAGAAAGACGGAATATTGGGCAAAACCAAACCTCAAAGATGAAAACCAAACTGGTTTTTATTGAAAACACAATTATTTTAATTTTTTATTTAAAAATTTCTAAATGTGTTAGACATAGTCATAAGTTTTGTTTAATGTTTGCTTTAAGTTTTGTGTAAGACAGTGGTTTTTATTGAAAACACAATTATTTTAATTTTTTATTTAAAAATTTCTAAATGTGTTAGACATAGTCATAAGTTTTGTTTAATGTTTGCTTTAAGTTTTGTGTAAGACAGTGGTTTTTATTGAAAACACAATTATTTTAATTTTTTATTTAAAAATGTCTTAATGTGTTAGACATAGTCATAAGTTTTGTTTAATGTTTGCTTTAAGTTTTGTGTAAGACTGTCGTTTATCATGTAGGCCCAAAATTATTTCTGTTCAGTTTATGCTTCAAAGGAAATTATTCCAGCGAATATAATCCTTTGTTTTCTGGAAGTCACATTCTAGCAAATCCACCGACAGATAGATTAGAGTGTTTGCCGCCAAACCGGACGCACCCTATCGCCTAAATGCAATTACAGCCGTTTATTGGCGTTTCGTGTTCGCCGATTGGGCCCGTCTAGGTTGCCAATCACCACCGATAGAACTGCCTTAAAAGGACCAAATAAATACCCCAGGAATTTATGCATTTACTTATTCACGATAAAGGTAATGCGTTCACTTAACGGCAAGAATGCCAGCCTTTGTTTTGATCCCAATCGGCCGTGATTCTTTCGATTGGTCGCAGAAGATTTGATTGTATTATTTATACGTATGATTAAATCGAAATATTATTTGAATCCAACACTAGAATTTTGAATATAATTACATGCAATGAAATTAAATGTCACGAAATTTAGGAATTTTATTAAGACAAAATATTAAACACTTCGATAGTTTTGAAATAAGTTGCTGTTTGATATTTTTTAACAGTTTAGGGTTTTATAGGTTAAAAAAAACAAAGAAATAATAATAACAAAAGTAACATTGTAAAAGAATAACAAATTGGAGCAACAGTGGTCTATTATTTTAATTAAAAAGAAAAAGTGAAATGTGTTAAAACAACAAAATAATTTTATTTAAAACGTTATAAATATTTCAATTGCAAAGCGATCGTATGATTGCTTGGCAGTAGAATTGCACATTAAGTTTAAATAAAAACATTTTGTAGTAGGAGTTTTAATTATTTTTTTAAAACAAATTGTAAAGTCAGTATGCCAATTAGGATCTATAGCCCTATGTGCTTTGTTTTATTACTGTGACGAATAACGATGTAAAATGCAGTCATTTACAAAAAGTAAAATTATCTGTGAAAAGGTCTGTCAGTGTATGTTATTGTGAAAATATCATTGCAATCCCAATATTCCTGGATGAGGACTAACACTTGTAAAACACGTCGATGGAAAATTTAATATTTAAATAACTTTATGGAGCTTTCGTAAGTCTTCAGTAAAACAGACTCTGTAAAGGTTTTTCAATGTTTGTTATTGTGAAAATCTCATTGTATCGCCGATATTCCTGGATTAGGACTAACACATGTAAAACACGTCGATGAAAAATTTAATATTTGCCTGAATTTATGGAGCTTTCGTAAGTCTTCAGTAAAACAGACTCTGTAAAGGTTTTTTTCATTGTTTGTTATTGTGAAAATCTCAATGTATCGCCGATATTCCTGGATTAGGACTAACACATGTAAAACACGTCGATGAAAAATTTAATATTTGCCAAAATTTATGGAGCTTTCGTAAGTCTTCAGTAAAACAGACTCAGTAAAGGTTTTTCAGTGTATGTTATTGTGAAAATCTCATTGTATCACCGATATTCCTGGATTAGGACTAACACATGTAAAACACGTCGATGAAAAATTTAATATTTGCCTGAATTAATGGAGCTTTCGTAAGTCTTCAGTAAAACAGACTCTGTAAAGGTTTTTCATTGTTTGTTATTGTGAAAATCTCATTGTATCGCCGATATTCCTGGATTAGGACTAACACATGTAAAACACGTCGATGAAAAATTTAATATTTGCTTGAATTTATAGAGCTTTCGTAAGTCTTCAGTAAAACAGACTCTGTAAAGGTTTTTCAGTGTATGTTATTGTGAAAATATCATTGCAATGCCGATATTCCTGGATGAGGACTGAGACATGTAAAACACGTCGATGCAAAATTTAATATTTGCCTGAATTTATGGAGCTTTCGTAAGTCTTCAGTAAAACAGACTCTGTAAAGGTTTTTCGTTGTTTGTTATTGTGAAAATCTCATTGCAATGCCGACATTCCTGGATGAGGTCTAACACAAGTAAAACACGTCGATGAAAAATTTAATATTTGACTGAATTTATGGAGCTTTCGTAAGTCTTCAGTAAAACCGACTCTGTAAAGGTTTTTCAGTGTATGTTATTGTGAAAATATCATTGCAAACCCAATATTCCTGGATGAGGGCTAACACATGTAAAACACGTCGATGGAAAAATTAATATTTACCTGAATTTATGGAACTTTCGTAAGTCTTCAGTAAAACAGACTCTGTAAAGGTTTTTCAGTTTTTTTTATAGTGAAAATCACATGCAATGCCGATATTCCTGGATGAGGACTAACACATGTAAAACACGTCGATGGAAAATTTAATAATTGCCTGAATTTATGGAGGTTTCATAAGTCTTCAGTAAAACCGACTCTGTAAAGGTTTTTCAGTATTTGTTATTGTGAAAATTTTATTGCAATGCCGACATTCCTGGATGAAGACTAACACATGTGAAACACGTCGATGGAAAAATTTATGTTTAGCCTGAATTTATGGAGCTTTCGTAAGTCTTCAGTAAAACAGACTCTGTAAAGGTTTTTCATTGTTTGTTATTTGAAAATCTCATTGTATCGCCGATATTCCTGGAATAGGACTAACACATGTAAAACACGCCGATGAAAAATTTAATATTTGCCTGAATTTATGGAGCTTTCGTAAGTCTTCAGTAAAACAGACTCTGTAAAGGTTTTTTTCATTGTTTGTTATTGTGAAAATCTCATTGTATCGCCGATATTCCTGGATTAGGACTAACACATGTAAAAAACGTCAATGAAAAATTTAATATTTGCCTGAATTAATGGAGCTTTCGTAAGTCTTCAGTAAAACAGACTCTGTAAAGGTTTTTCATTGTTTGTTATTGTGAAAATCTCATTGTATCGCCGATATTCCTGGATTAGGACTAACACATGTAAAACACGTCGATGAAAAATTTAATATTTGCCTGAATTTATGGAGCTTTCGTAAGTCTTCAGTAAAACAGACTCTGTAAAGGTTTTTCAGTGTTTGTTATTGTGAAAATCTCATTGTATCGCCGATATTCCTGGATTAGGACTAACACATGTAAAACACGTCGATGAAAAATCTAATATTTGCCTGAATTTATGGAGCTTTCGTAAGTCTTCAGTAAAACAGACTCTGTAAAGGTTTTTCAGTGTATGTTATTGTGAAAATATCATTGCAATGCCGATATTCCTGGATGAGGACTGACACATGTAAAACACGTCGATGCAAAATTTAATATTTGCCTGAATTTATGGAGCTTTCGTAAGTCTTCAGTAAAACAGACTCTGTAAAGGTTTTTCATTGTTTGTTATTGTGAAAATCTCATTGCAATGCCGACATTCCTGGATGAGGTCTAACACATGTAAAACACGTCGATGAAAAATTTAATATTTGCCTGAATTTATGGAGCTTTCGTAAGTCTTCAGTAACACCGGCTCTGTAAAGGTTTTTCAGTGTATGTTATTGTGAAAATATCATTGCAAATCCAATATTCCTGGATGAGGGCTAACACATATAAAACACGTCGATGGAAAAATTAATATTTGCCTGAATTTATGGAACTTTCGTAAGTCTTCAGTAAAACAGACTCTGTAAAGGTTTTTCAGTGTTTTTTATTGTGAAAATCACATGGAATGCCGATATTCCTGGATGAGGACTAACACATGTAAAACACGTCGATGGAAAATTTAATAATTGCCTGAATTTATGGAGGTTTCATAAGTCTTCAGTAAAACCGACTCTGTAAAGGTTTTTCAGTATTTGTTATTGTGAAAATTTTATTGCAATGCCGACATTCCTGGATGAAGACTAACACATGTGAAACACGTCGATGGAAAAATTTATGTTTAGCCTGAATTTATGGAGCTTTCGTAAGTCTTCAGTAAAACAGACTCTGTAAAGGATTTTCAGTGTTTGTTATTGTGAAAATCTCATGCAATGCCGAAATTCCTGGATGAGGACTAACACATGTAAAACACGTCGATGGAAAAATTAATATTTGCCTGAATGTATGGAGCTTTCATAAGTCTTCAGTAAAACATTCTCTGTAAAGGTTTTTCAGTGTTTGTTATTGTGAAAATCTCATTGTAATGTTGATATTCCTGGATGAAGACTAACACATGTAAAACACATCGATGGAAAATTTAATATTAGCCTGAATTTATGGAGCATTCGTAAGTCTTCAGTAAAACCGACTCTGTAAAGATTTTTCAGTGTATGTTATTGTGAAAATATCATTGTAATGTTGATATTCCTGGATGAAGACTAACACATGTAAAACACGTCGATGGAAAATTTAATATTAGCCTGAATTTATAGAGCATACGTAAGTCTTCAGTAAAACAGACTCTGTAAAGATTTTTCAGTGTATGTTATTGTGAAAATATCATTGTAATGTTGGTATTCCTGGATGAAGACTAACACATGTAAAACACGATTTATGGAGCATTCGTAAGTCTTCAGTAAAACAGACTCTGTAAAGATTTTTCAGTGTATGTTATCGTGAAAATCTCATTGCAATGCCGATATTCCTGGATGAGGTCTAACACATGTAAAACACGTCGATGGAAAAATTAATATTTACCTGAATTAATGGAGCTTTCGTAAGTCTTCAGTAAAACAGACTCTGTAAAGATTTTTCAGTGTTTGTTATTGCGGAAATCTCATTGTAATGTTGATATTCCTGGATGAAGACTAACACATGTAAAACACGTCGATGGAAAATTTAATATCAGCCTGAATTTATGGAGCATTCGTAAGTCTTCAGTAAAACAGACTCTGTAAAGATTTTTCAGTGTATGTTATTGTGAAAATATCATTGTAATGTTGATATTCCTGGATGAAGACTAACACATGTAAAACACGTCGATGGAAAATTTAATATTAGCCTGAATTTATGGAGCATTAGTAAGTCTTCAGTAAAACAGCCTCTGTAAAGGTTTTTCAGTGTTTGTTTTTGTGAAAATCGCATTGTAATGTTGATATTCCTGGATGAAGACTAACACATGTAAAACACGTCGATGGAAAATTTAATATTAGCCTGAATTTATGGAGCTTTCGTAAGTCTTCAGTAAAACAGACTCTGTAACGGTTTTTCAGTGTATGTTATTGTGAAAATATCATTGTAATGTTGATATTCCTGGATGAGGACTAACACATATAAAACACGTCGATGGAAAATTCAATATTTGCCTGAATTTATGGAGCTTTCGTAAGTCTTCAGTAAAACAGACTATGTAATGGTTTTTCAGTGTAAGTTATTGTGAAAATATCATTGTAATGCCGATATTCCTGGATGATGACTAACACATGTAAAACACGTCGATGGAAAATTTAATATTTGCCTGAATTTATGGAGCTTTCGTAAGTGTTCAGTAAAACCGACTCTGTAAAGCTTTTTCAGTGTTTGTTATTGTGAAAATCTCATGCAATGCCGATATTCCTGGATGAGGACTAACACATGTAAAACACGTCGATGGAAAATTTAATAATTGCCTGAATTTATGGAGGTTTCATAAGTCTTCAGTAAAACCGACTCTGTAAAGGTTTTTCAGTATTTGTTATTGTGAAAATTTTATTGCATTGCCGACATTCCTGGATGAAGACTAACACATGTGAAACACGTCGATGGAAAAATTTATGTTTAGCCTGAATTTATGGAGCTTTCGTAAGTCTTCAGTAAAACAGACTCTGTAAAGGTTTTTCATTGTTTGTTATTGTGAAAATCTCATTGTATCGCCGATATTCCTGTATTAGGACTAACACATGTAAAACACGTCGATGAAAAATTTTATATTTGCCTGAATTTATGGAGCTTTCGTAAGTCTTCAGTAAAACAGACTCTGTAAAGGTTTTTCAGTGTTTGTTATTGTGAAAATCTCATTGTATCGCCGATATTCCTGGATTAGGACTAACACATGTAAAACACGTCGATGAAAAATTTAATATTTGCCTGAATTTATGGAGCTTTCGTAAGTCTTCAGTAAAACAGACTCTGTAAAGGTTTTTCAGTGTATGTTATTGTGGAAATATCATTGCAATGCCGATATTCCTGGATGAGGACTGACACATGTAAAACACGTCGATGCAAAATTTAATATTTGCCTGAATTTATGGAGCTTTCGTAAGTCTTCAGTAAAACAGACTCTGTAAAGGTTTTTCATTGTTAGTTATTGTGAAAATCTCATTGCAATGCCGACATTCCTGGATGAGGTCTAACACATGTAAAACACGTCGATGAAAAATTTAATATTTGCCTGAATTTATGGAGCTTTCGTAAGTCTTCAGTAACACCGGCTCTGTAAATTTTATTCAGTGTATGTTATTGTGAAAATATCATTGCAAACCCAATATTTCTGGATGAGGGCTAACACATGTAAAACACGTCGATGGAAAAATTAATATTTGCCTGAATTTATGGAACTTTCGTAAGTCTTCAGTAAAACAGACTCTGTAAAGGTTTTTCAGTGTTTTTTATAGTGAAAATCACATGCAATGCCGATATTCCTGGATGAGGACTAACACATGTAAAACACGTCGATGGAAAATTTAATAATTGCCTGAATTTATGGAGGTTTCATAAGTCTTCAGTAAAACCCACTCTGTAAAGGTTTTTCAGTATTTGTTATTGTGAAAATTTTATTGCAATGCCGACATTCCTGGATGAAGACTAACACATGTGAAACACGTCGATGGAAAAATTTATGTTTAGCCTGAATTTATGGAGCGTTCGTAAGTCTTCAGTAAAAAAACTCTGTAAAGGTTTTTCAGTGTTTTTTATAGTGAAAATCACATGCAATGCCGATATTCCTGGATGAGGACTAACACATGTAAAACACGTCGATGGAAAATTTAATAATTGCCTGAATTTATGGAGGTTTCATAAGTCTTCAGTAAAACCGACTCTGTAAAGGTTTTTCAGTATTTGTTATTGTGAAAATTTTATTGCAATGCCGACATTCCTGGATGAAGACTAACACATGTGAAACACGTCGATGGAAAAATTTATGTTTAGCCTGAATTTATGGAGCTTTCGTAAGTCTTCAGTAAAAAAGACTCTGTAAAGGTTTTTCATTGTTTGTTATTGTGAAAATCTCATTGTATCGCCGATATTCCTGGAATAGGACTAACACATGTAAAACACGCCGATGAAAAATTTAATATTTGCCTGAATTTATGGAGCTTTCGTAAGTCTTCAGTAAAACAGACTCTGTAAAGGTTTTTTTCATTGTTTGTTATTGTGAAAATCTCATTGTATCGCCGATATTCCTGGATTAGGAATAACACATGTAAAAAACGTCGATGAAAAATTTAATATTTGCCTGAATTAATGGAGCTTTCGTAAGTCTTCAGTAAAACAGACTCTGTAAAGGTTTTTCATTGTTTGTTATTGTGAAAATCTCATTGTATCGCCGATATTCCTGTATTAGGACTAACACATGTAAAACACGTCGATGAAAAATTTAATATTTGCCTGAATTTATGGAGCTTTCGTAAGTCTTCAGTAAAACAGACTCTGTAAAGGTTTTTCAGTGTATGTTATTGTGAAAATATCATTGCAATGCCGATATTCCTGGATGAGGACTGACACATGTAAAACACGTCGATGCAAAATTTAATATTTGCCTGAATTTATGGAGCTTTCGTAAGTCTTCAGTAAAACAGACTCTGTAAAGGTTTTTCATTGTTAGTTATTGTGAAAATCTCATTGCAATGCCGACATTCCTGGATGAGGTCTAACACATGTAAAACACGTCGATGAAAAATTTAATATTTGCCTGAATTTATGGAGCTTTCGTAAGTCTTCAGTAACACCGGCTCTGTAAAGGTTTTTCAGTGTATGTTATTGTGAAAATATCATTGCAAACCCAATATTCCTGGATGAGGGCTAACACATGTAAAACACGTCGATGGAAAAATTAATATTTGCCTGAATTTATGGAACTTTCGTAAGTCTTCAGTAAAACAGACTCTGTAAAGGTTTTTCAGTGTTTTTTATAGTGAAAATCACATGCAATGCCGATATTCCTGGATGAGGACTAACACATGTAAAACACGTCGATGGAAAATTTAATAATTGCCTGAATTTATGGAGGTTTCATAAGTCTTCAGTAAAACCGACTCTGTAAAGGTTTTTCAGTATTTGTTATTGTGAAAATTTTATTGCAATGCCGACATTCCTGGATGAAGACTAACACATGTGAAACACGTCGATGGAAAAATTTATGTTTAGCCTGAATTTATGGAGCTTTCGTAAGTCTTCAGTAAAAAAACTCTGTAAAGGTTTTTCAGTGTTTTTTATAGTGAAAATCACATGCAATGCCGATATTCCTGGATGAGGACTAACACATGTAAAACACGTCGATGGAAAATTTAATAATTGCCTGAATTTATGGAGGTTTCATAAGTCTTCAGTAAAACCGACTCTGTAAAGGTTTTTCAGTATTTGTTATTGTGAAAATTTTATTGCAATGCCGACATTCCTGGATGAAGACTAACACATGTGAAACACGTCGATGAAAAAATTTATGTTTAGCCTGAATTTATGGAGCTTTCGTAAGTCTTCAGTAAAACAGACTCTGTAAAGGTTTTTTCAGTGTTTGTTATTGTGAAAATCTCATTGTATCGCCGATATTCCTGGAAAAGGACTAACACATGTAAAACACGTCGATGAAAAATTTAATATTTGCCTGAATTTATGGAGCTTTCGTAAGTCTTCAGTAAAACAGACTCTGTAAAGGTTTTTCAGTGTATGTTATTGTGAAAATATCATTGCAATGCCGATATTCCTGGATAAGGACTGACACATGTAAAACACGTCGATGCAAAATTTAATATTTGCCTAAATTTATGGAGCTTTCGTAAGTCTTCAGTAAAACAGACTCTGTAAAGGTTTTTCATTGTTAGTTATTGTGAACATCTCATTGCAATGCCGACATTCCTGGATGAGGACTAACACATGTAAAACACGTCGATGGAAAATTTAATAATTGCCTGAATTTATGGAGGTTTCATAAGTCTTCAGTAAAACCGACTCTGTAAAGGTTTTTCAGTATTTGTTATTGTGAAAATTTTATTGCAATGCCGACATTCCTGGATGAAGACTAACACATGTGAAACACGTCGATGGAAAAATTTATGTTTAGCCTGAATTTATGGAGCTTTCGTAAGTCTTCAGTGAAAAAACTCTGTAAAGGTTTTTCAGTGTTTTTTATAGTGAAAATCACATGCAATGCTGATATTCCTGGATGAGGACTAACACATGTAAAACACGTCGATGGAAAATTTAATAATTGCCTGAATTTATGGAGGTTTCATAAGTCTTCAGTAAAACCGACTCTGTAAAAGTTTTTCAGTATTTGTTATTGTGAAAATTTTATTGCAATGCCGACATTCCTGGATGAAGACTAACACATGTGAAACACGTCGATGAAAAAATTTATGTTTAGCCTGAATTTATGGAGCTTACGTAAGTCTTCAGTAAAACAGACTCTGTAAAGGTTTTTCAGTGTTTGTTAATGTGAAAATCTCATGCAATGCCGATATTCCTGGATGAGGACTAACACATGTAAAACACGTCGATGGAAAAATTAATATTTGCCTGAATGTATGGAGCTTTCATAAGTCTTCAGTAAAACATTCTCTGTAAAGGTTTCTCAGTGTTTGTTATTGTGAAAATCTCATTGTAATGTTGATATTCCTGGATGAAGACTAACACATGTAAAACACGTCGATGGAAAATTTAATATTAGCCTGAATTTATGGAGCATTCGTAAGTCTTCAGTAAAACCGACTCTGTAAAGATTTTTCAGTGTATGTTATTGTGAAAATATCATTGTAATGTTGATATTCCTGGATGAAGACTAACACATGTAAAACACGTCGATGGAAAATTTAATATTAGCCTGAATTTATAGAGCATTCGTAAGTCTTCAGTAAAACAGACTCTGTAAAGATTTTTCAGTGTATGTTATTGTGAAAATATCATTGTAATGTTGGTATTCCTGGATGAAGACTAACACATGTAAAACACGACGATGGAAAATTTAATATTAGCCTGAATTAATGGAGCATTCGTAAGTCTTCAGTAAAACAGACACTGTAAAGATTTTTCAGTGTATGTTATTGTGAAAATATCATTGTAATGCCGATATTCCTGGATGATGACTAACACATATAAAACACGTCGATGGAAAATTTAATATTTGCCTGAATTTATGGAGCTTTCGTAAGTCTTCAGTAAAACAGACTCGGTGAAGGTTTTTCAGTGTTTGTTATTGTGAAAATATCATTGTAATGCCGATATTCCTGGATGAGGACTAACACATGTAAAACACGTCGATGGAAAATTTAATATTTGCCTGAATTAATGGAGCTTTCGTAAGTGTTCAGTAAAACCGACTATGTAAAGGTTTTTCAGTGTATGTTATTGTGAAAATATCATTGTAATGCCGAGATTCTTGGATGAGGACTAACACATGTAAAACACGTCGATGGAAAATTTAATATTTGCCTGAATTTATGGAGCTTTCGTAAGTGTTCAGTAAAACCGACTCTGTAAAGCTTTTTCAGTGTTTTTTATTGTGAAAATCTCATTGCAATGCCGATATTCCTGGATGAGGACTAACACATGTAAAACACGTCGATGGAAAAATTAATATTTGCCTGAATTAATGGAGCTTTCGTAAGTCTACAGTAAAACAGACTCTGTGAAGGTTTTGCAGTGTTTGTTATTGTGAAAATCTCATGCAATGCCGATATACCTGGATGAGGGCTAACACATGTAAAACACGTCGATGGAAAATTTGATATTAGCCTGAATTTATGGAGCTTTCTTAAGTCTTCAGTAAAACAGACTCTGTAAAGGTTTTTCAGTGTTTGTTATTGTGAAAATCTCATGCAATGCCGATATTCCTGGATGAGGACTAACACATGTAAAACACGTCGATGGAAAAATTAATATTTGCCTGAATTTATGGAGCTTTCGTAAGTCTTCAGTAAAACAGACTCTGTAATGGTTTTTCAGTGTAAGTTATTGTGAAAATATCATTGTAATGCCGATATTCCTGGATGAGGACTAACACATGTAAAACACGTCGATGGAAAATTTAATATTTGCCTGAATTAATGGAGCTTTCGTAAGTGTTCAGTAAAACCGACTCTGTAAAGGTTTTTCAGTGTATGTTATTGTGAAAATATCATTGTAATGCCGAGATTCTTGGATGAGGACTAACACATGTAAAACACGTCGATGGAAAATTTAATATTTGCCTGAATTTATGGAGCTTTCGTAAGTCTTCAGTAAAACAGGTTCTGTAAAGGTTTTTCAGTGTATGTTATTGTGAAAATATCATTGTAATGCCGATATTCCTGGATGATGACTAACACATGTAAAACACGTCGATGGAAAATTTAATATTAGCCTGAATTTATGGAGCATTCGTAAGTCTTCAGTAAAACAGACTCTGTAAAGATTTTTCAGTGTATGTTATTGTGAAAATATCATTGTAATGCCGATATTCCTGGATGAGGACTAACACTTGTAAAACACGTCGATGGAAAATTTAATATTTGCCTGAATTTATGGAGCTTTCGTAAGTTTTCAGTAAAACAGACTCTGTAATGGTTTTTCAGTGTATGTTATTGTGAAAATATCATTGTAATGCCGATTTTCCTGGATGATGACTAACACATGTAAAACACGTCGATGGAAAATTTAATATTTGCCTGAATTTATGGAGCTTTCGTAAGTCTTCAGTAAAACAGACTCTGTAAAGGTTTTTCAGTGTTTGTTACTGTGAAAATCTCATTGAAATGCCGATATTCCTGGATGTAGACTAACACATGTAAAACACGTCGATGGAAAATATGATATTAGCCTGAATTTATAGAGCTTTCGTAAGTCTTCAGTAAAACAGACTCTGTAAAGGTTTTTCATTGTTTGTTATTGTGAAAATCTCATTGTATCGCCGATATTCCTGGATTAGGACTAACACATGTAAAACACGTCGATGAAAAATTTAATATTTGCCTGAATTTATAGAGCTTTCGTAAGTCTTCAGTAAAACAGACTCTGTAATGGTTTTTCCGTGTATGTTATTGTGAAAATATCATTGTAATGCCGATATTCCTGGATGATGACTAACACATGTAAAACACGTCGATGGAAAATTAATATTTGCCTGAATTTATGGAGCTTTCGTAAGTCTTCAGTAAAACAGACTCTGTAAAGATTTTTCAGTGTTTGTTACTGTGAAAATCTCATTGAAATGCCGATATTCCTGGATGTAGACTAACACATGTAAAACACGTCGATGGAAAATATGATATTAGCCTGAATTTATGGAGCTTTCGTAAGTCTTCAGTAAAACAGACTCTGTAAAGGTTTTTCAGTGTTTGTTATTGTGAAAATCTCATTGCAATGCCGTTATTCCTGGAATAGGACTAACTCATGTAAAACACATTGATGGAAAAATTAAGATTTGCCTGAATTTATGGAGCTTTCGTAAGTCTTCAGTAAAACAGACTCTGTAAAGGTTTTTCAGTGTTTGTTATTGTGAAAATCGCATTGTAATGTTGATATTCCTGGATGAAGACTAACACATGTAAAACACGTCGATGGAACATTTAATATTAGCCTGAATTTATGGAGCATTCGTAAGTCTTCAGTAAAACAGACTCTGTAAAGATTTTTCAGTGTATGTTATTGTGAAAATATCATTGTAAAGTTGATATTCCTGGATGAAGACTAACACATGTATAAAACGTCGATGGAAAATTTAATATTAGCCTGAATTTATGGAGCATTCGTAAGTCTTCAGTAAAACAGACTCTGTAAAGGTTTTTCAGTGTATGTTATTGTGAAAATATCATTGTAATGCCGATATTCCTGGATGAGGACTAACACATGTAAAACACGTCGATGGAAAATTTAATATTTGCCTGAATTTATGGAGCTTTCGTAAGTCTTCAGTAAAACAGACTCTGTAAAGGTTTTTCAGTGTATGTTATTGTGAAAATATCATTGTAATGCCAATATTCCTGGATGAGGACTAACACATGTAAAACACGTCGACGGAAAATTTAATATTTGCCTGAATTTATGGAGCTTTCGTAAGTCTTCAGTAAAACAGACTCTGTAATGTTATTTCAGTGTAAGTTATTGTGAAAATATCATTGTAATGCCGATATTCCTGGATGATGAATAACACATGTAAAACACGTCGATGGAAAATTTAATATTTGCCTGATTTTATGGAGCTTTCGTAAGTCTTCAGTAAAACAGACTCTGTAAAGATTTTTCAGTGTTTGTTATTGTGAAAATCTCATTGTAATGTTGATATTCTTGGATGAAGACTAACACATGTAAAACACGTCGATGGAAAATTTAATATTAGCCTGAATTTATGGAGCATTCGTAAGTCTTCAGTAAAACAGACTCTGTAAAGATTTTTCAGTGTATGTTATTGTGAAAATATCATTGTAATGTTGATATTCCTGGATGAAGACTAACACATGTAAAACACGTCGATGGAAAAATTAATATTTGCCTGAATTAATGGAGCTTTCGTAAGTCTACAGTAAAACAGACTCTGTGAAGGTTTTTCAGTGTTTGGTATTGTGAAAATCTCATGCAATGCCGATATTCCTGGATGAGGCCTAACACATGTAAAACACGTCGATGGAAAATTTGATATTAACCTGAATTTATGGAGCTTTCGTAAGTCTTCAGTAAAACAGACTCTGTAAAGTTTTTTCAGTGTTTGTTATTGTGAAAATCTCATGCAATGCCGATATTCCTGGATGAAGACTAACACATGTAAATCACGTCGATGGAAAATTTAATATTTGCCTGAATTTATGGAGCTTTCGTAAGTCTTCAGTAAAACAGACTCTGTAAAGGTTTTTAGTGTTTGTTATTGTGAAAATCTCATGCAATGCCGATATTCCTGGATGAGGACTAACACATGTAAAACACGTCGATGGAAAAATTAATAATTGCCTGAATTTATGGAGCTTTCGTAAGTCTTCAGTAAAACAGACTCTGTAATGGTTTTTCAGTGTAAGTTATTGTGAAAACCTCATGCAATGCCGATATTCCTGGATGAGGGCTAACACATGTAAAACACGTCGATGGAAAATTTGATATTAGCCTGAATTTATGGAGCTTTCGTAAGTCTTCAGTAAAACAGACTCTGTAAAGGTTTTTCAGTGTTTGTTATTGTGATAATCTCATGCAATGCCGATATTCCTCTATGATGACTAACACATGTAAAACACGTCGATGGAAAGTTTAATATTTGCCTAAATTTATGGAGCTTTCGTAAGTCTTCAAGTAAAACAGACTCTGTAAAGGTTTTTCAGTGTTTGTTATCTTGAAAATCTCATTGCAATGCCGATATTCCTGGATGAGGTCTAACACATGTAAAACACGTCGATGGAAAAATTAATATTTACCTGAATTAATGGAGCTTTCGTAAGTCTTCAGTAAAACAGACTCTGTAAAGATTTTTCAGTGTTTGTTATTGCGGAAATCTCATGCAATGCCGATATTCCTGGATGAGGGCTAACACATGTAAAACACGTCGATGGAAAATTTGATATTAGCCTGAATTTATGGAGCTTTCGTAAGTCTTCAGTAAAACAGACTCTGTAAAGGTTTTTCAGTGTTTGTTATTGTGAAAATCTCATGCAATGCCGATATTCCTGGATGAAGACTAACACATGTAAATCACGTCGATGGAAAATTTAATATTTGCCTGAATTTATGGAGCTTTCGTAAGTCTTCAGTAAAACAGACTCTGTAAAGGTTTTTCAGTGTTTGTTATTGTGAAAATCTCATGCAATGCCGATATTCCTGGATGAGGAATAACACATGTAAAACACGTCGATGGAAAAATTAATATTTGCCAGAATTTATGGAGCTTTCGTAAGTCTTCAGTAAAACAGACTCTGTAATGGTTTTTCAGTGTAAGTTATTGTGAAAATATCATTGTAATGCCGATATTCCTGGGTGATGACTAACACATGTAAAACACGTCGATGGAAAATTTAATATTTGCCTGAATTTATGGAGCTTTCGTAAGTGTTCAGTAAAACCGACTCTGTAAAGGTTTTTCAGTGTATGTTATTGTGAAAATATCATTGTAATGCCGATATTCTTGGATGAGGACTAACACATGTTAAACACGTCGATGGAAAATTTAATATTTGCCTGAATTTAGGGAGCTTTCGTAAGTCTTCAGTAAAACAGGTTCTGTAAAGGTTTTTCAGTGTATGTTATTGTGAAAATATCATTGTAATGCCGATATTCCTGGATGAAGACTAACACATGTAAAACACGTCGATGGAAAATTTAATATTAGCCTGAATTTATGGAGCATTCGTAAGTCTTCAGTAAAACAGACTCTGTAAAGATTTTTCAGTCTATGTTATTGTGAAAATATCATTGTAATGCTGAAATTCCTGGATGAAGACTAACACATGTAAAACACGTCGATGGAAAATTTAGTATTAGCCTGAATTTATGGAGCATTCGTAAGTCTTCAGTAAAACAGACTCTGTAAAGGTTTTTCAGTGTTTGTTATTGTGAAAATCTCATTGTAATGTTGATTTTCCTGGATGAAGACTAACACATGTAAAACACGTCGATGGAAAATTTAATATTAGCCTGAATTTATGGAGCTTTCGTAAGTCTTCAGTAAAACAGACTCTGTAAAGGTTTTTCAGTGTATGTTATTGTGAAAATATCATTGTAATGCCGATATTCCTGGATGAGGACTAACACTTGTAAAAAACGTCGATGGAAAATTTAATATTTGCCTGAATTTATGGAGCTTTCGTAAGTCTTCAGTAAAACAGACTCTGTAATGGTTTTTCAGTGTATGTTATTGTGAAAATATCATTGTATTGCCGATATTCCTGGATGATGACTAACACATGTAAAACACGTCGATGGAAAATTTAATATTTGCCTGAATTTATGGAGCTTTCGTAAGTCTTCAGTAAAACAGACACTGTAAAGGTTTTTCAGTGTTTGTTACTGTGAAAATCTCATTGAAATGCCGATATTCCTGGATGTAGACTAACACATGTAAAACACGTCGATGGAAAATATGATATTAGCCTGAATTTATGGAGCTTTCGTAAGTCTTCAGTAAAAAAGACTTTGTAAAGGTTTTTCAGTGTTTGTTATTGTGAAAATCTCTTTGCAATGCCGTTATTCCTGGATTAGGACTAACTCATGTAAAACACGTTGATGGAAAAATTAAGATTTGCCTGAATTTATGGAGCTTTCGTAAGTCTTCAGTAAAACAGACTCTGTAAAGGTTTTTCAGTGTTTGTTATTGTGAAAATCGCATTGTAATGTTGATATTCCTGGATGAAGACTAACACATGTAAAACACGTCGATGGAAAATTTAATATTAGCCTGAATTTATGGAGCATTCGTAAGTCTTCAGTAAAACAGACTCTGTAAAGATTTTTCAGTGTATGTAATTGTGAAAATATCATTGTAATGTTGATATTCCTGGATGAAGACTAACACATGTAAAACACGTCGATGGAAAATTTAATATTAGCCTGAATTTATGGAGCATTCGTAAGTCTTCAGTAAAACAGACTCTGTAAAGATTTTTCAGTGTATGTTATTGTGAAACTAACATTGTCATGTTGCTATTCCTGGATGAAGACTAACACATGTAAAATACGTCGATGGAAAATTTAGTATAACCCTGAATTTATGGAGCATTCGTAAGTCTTCAGTAAAACAGACTCTGTAAAGGTTTTTCAGTGTTTGTTATTGTGAAAATCTCATTCTAATGTTGATATTCCTGGATGAAGACTATCACATGTAAAACACGTCGATGGAAAATTTAATATTAGCCTGAATTTATGGAGCTTTCGTAAGTCTTCAGTAAAACAGACTCTGTAAAGGTTTTTCAGTGTATGTTATTGTGAAAATATCATTGTAATGCCGATATTCCTGGATGAGGACTAACACATGTAAAACACGTCGATGGAAAATTTAATATTTGCCTGAATTTATGGAGCTTTCGTAAGTCTTCAGTAAAACAGACTCTGTAAAGGTTTTTCAGTGCATGTTATTGTGAAAATATCATTGTAATGCCAATATTCCTGGATGAGGACTAACACATGTAAAACAAGTCGACGGAAAATTTATTATTTGCCTGAATTTATGGAGCTTTCGTAAGTCTTCAGTAAAACAGACTCTGTAATGGTTTTTCAGTGTAAGTTATTGTGAAAATATCATTGTAATGCCGATATTCCTGGATGATGACTAACACATGTAAAACACGTCGATGGAAAATTTAATATTTGCCTGATTTTATGGAGCTTTCGTAAGTCTTCAGTAAAACAGACTCTGTAAAGATTTTTCAGTGTTTGTTATTGTGAAAATCTCATTGTAATGTTGATATTCTTGGATGAAGACTAACACATGTAAAACACGTCGATGGAAAATTTAATATTAGCCTGAATTTATGGAGCATTCGTAAGTCTTCAGTAAAACAGACTCTGTAAAGATTTTTCAGTGTATGTTATTGTGAAAATATCATTGTAATGTTGATATTCCTGGATGAAGACTAACACATGTAAAACACGTCGATGGAAAATTTAGTATTAGCCTGAACTTATGGAGCATTCGTAAGTCTTCAGTAAAACAGACTCTGTAAAGTTTTTTCAGTGTTTGTTATTGTGAAAATCTCATTGTAATGTTGATTTTCCTGGATGAAGACTAACACATGTAAAACACGTCGATGGAAAATTTAATATTAGCCTGAATTTATGGAGCTTTCGTAAGTCTTCAGTAAAACAGACTTTGTAAAGGTTTTTCAGTGTATGTTATTGTGAAAATATCATTGTAATGCCGATATTCCTGGATGAGGACTAACACTTGTAAAACACGTCGATGGAAAATTTAATATTTGCCTGAATTTATGGAGCTTTCGTAAGTTTTCAGTTAAACAGACTCTGTAATGGTTTTTCAGTGTATGTTATTGTGAAAATATCATTGTAATGACGATTTTCCTGGATGATGACTAACACATGTAAAACACGTCGATGGAAAATTTAATATTTGCCTGAATTTATGGAGCTTTCGTAAGTCTTCAGTAAAACAGACTCTGTAAAGGTTTTTCAGTGTTTGTTACTGTGAAAATCTCATTGAAATGCCGATATTCCTGGATGTAGACTAACACATGTAAAACACGTCGATGGAAAATATGATATTAGCCTGAATTTATAGAGCTTTCGTAAGTCTTCAGTAAAACAGACTCTGTAAAGGTTTTTCATTGTTTGTTATTGTGAAAATCTCATTGTATCGCCGATATTCCTGGATTAGGACTAACACATGTAAAACACGTCGATGAAAAATTTAATATTTGCCTGAATTTATAGAGCTTTCGTAAGTCTTCAGTAAAACAGACTCTGTAATGGTTTTTCAGTGTATGTTATTGTGAAAATATCATTGTAATGCCGATATTCCTGGATGATGACTAACACATGTAAAACACGTCGATGGAAAATTAATATTTGCCTGAATTTATGGAGCTTTCGTAAGTCTTCAGTAAAACAGACTCTGTAAAGGTTTTTCAGTGTTTGTTACTGTGAAAATCTCATTGAAATGCCGATATTCCTGGATGTAGACTAACACATGTAAAACACGTCGATGGAAAATATGATATTAGCCTGAATTTATGGAGCTTTCGTAAGTCTTCAGTAAAACAGACTCTGTAAAGGTTTTTCAGTGTTTGTTATTGTGAAAATCTCATTGCAATGCCGTTATTCCTGGAATAGGACTAACTCATGTAAAACACATTGATGGAAAAATTAAGATTTGCCTGAATTTATGGAGCTTTCGTAAGTCTTCAGTAAAACAGACTCTGTAAAGGTTTTTCAGTGTTTGTTATTGTGAAAATAGCATTGTAATGTTGATATTCCTGGATGAAGACTAACACATGTAAAACACGTCGATGGAACATTTAATATTAGCCTGAATTTATGGAGCATTCGTAAGTCTTCAGTAAAACAGACTCTGTAAAGATTTTTCAGTGTATGTTATTGTGAAAATATCATTGTAAAGTTGATATTCCTGGATGAAGACTAACACATGTAAAAAACGTCGATGGAAAATTTAATATTAGCCTGAATTTATGGAGCATTCGTAAGTCTTCAGTAAAACAGACTCTGTAAAGATTTTTCAATGTATGTTATTGTGAAAATAACATTGTCATGTTGCTATTCCTGGATGAAGACTAACACATGTAAAATACGTCGATGGAAAATTTAGTATTACCCTGAATTTATGGAGCATTCGTAAGTCTTCAGTAAAACAGACTCTGTAAAGGTTTTTCAGTGTTTGTTATTGTGAAAATCTCATGCATTGCCGATATTCCTGGATGAGAGCTAACACATGTAAAACACGTCGATGGAAAATTTAATATTAGCCTGAATTTATGGAGCTTTCGTAAGTCTTCAGTAAAACAGACTCTGTAAAGGTTTTTCAGTGTATGTTATTGTGAAAATATCATTGTAATGCCGATATTCCTGGATGAGGACTAACACATGTAAAACACGTCGATGGAAAATTTAATATTTGCCTGAATTTATGGAGCTTTCGTAAGTCTTCAGTAAAACAGACTCTGTAAAGGTTTTTCAGTGTATGTTATTGTGAAAATATCATTCTAATGCCAATATTCCTGGATGAGGACTAACACATGTAAAACACGTCGACGGAAAATTTAATATTTGCCTGAATTTATGGAGCTTTCGTAAGTCTTCAGTAAAACAGACTCTGTAATGTTATTTCAGTGTAAGTTATTGTGAAAATATCATTGTAATGCCGATATTCCTGGATGATGACTAACACATGTAAAACACGTCGATGGAAAATTTAATATTTGCCTGATTTTATGGAGCTTTCGTAAGTCTTCAGTAAAACAGACTCTGTAAAGATTTTTCAGTGTTTGTTATTGTGAAAATCTCATTGTAATGTTGATATTCTTGGATGAAGACTAACACATGTAAAACACGTCGATGGAAAATTTAATATTAGCCTGAATTTATGGAGCATTCGTAAGTCTTCAGTAAAACAGACTCTGTAAAGATTTTTCAGTGTATGTTATTGTGAAAATATCATTGTAATGTTGATATTCCTGGATGAAGACTAACACATGTAAAACACGTCGATGGAAAAATTAATATTTGCCTGAATTAATGGAGCTTTCGTAAGTCTACAGTAAAACAGACTCTGTGAAGGTTTTTCAGTGTTTGGTATTGTGAAAATCTCATGCAATGCCGATATTCCTGGATGAGGCCTAACACATGTAAAACACGTCGATGGAAAATTTGATATTAACCTGAATTTATGGAGCTTTTGTAAGTCTTCAGTAAAACAGACTCTGTAAAGTTTTTTCAGTGTTTGTTATTGTGAAAATCTCATGCAATGCCGATATTCCTGGATGAAGACTAACACATGTAAATCACGTCGATGGAAAATTTAATATTTGCCTGAATTTATGGAGCTTTCGTAAGTCTTCAGTAAAACAGACTCTGTAAAGGTTTTTAGTGTTTGTTATTGTGAAAATCTCATGCAATGCCGATATTCCTGGATGAGGACTAACACATGTAAAACACGTCGATGGAAAAATTAATAATTGCCTGAATTTATGGAGCTTTCGTAAGTCTTCAGTAAAACAGACTCTGTAATGGTTTTTCAGTGTAAGTTATTGTGAAAACCTCATGCAATGCCGATATTCCTGGATGAGGGCTAACACATGTAAAACACGTCGATGGAAAATTTGATATTAGCCTGAATTTATGGAGCTTTCGTAAGTCTTCAGTAAAACAGACTCTGTAAAGGTTTTTCAGTGTTTGTTATTGTGATAATCTCATGCAATGCCGATATTCCTCTATGATGACTAACACATGTAAAACACGTCGATGGAAAGTTTAATATTTGCCTAAATTTATGGAGCTTTCGTAAGTCTTCAAGTAAAACAAACTCTGTAAAGGTTTTTCAGTGTTTGTTATCTTGAAAATCTCATTGCAATGCCGATATTCCTGGATGAGGTCTAACACATGTAAAACACGTCGATGGAAAAATTAATATTTACCTGAATTAATGGAGCTTTCGTAAGTCTTCAGTAAAACAGACTCTGTAAAGATTTTTCAGTGTTTGTTATTGCGGAAATCTCATGCAATGCCGATATTCCTGGATGAGGGCTAACACATGTAAAACACGTCGATGGAAAATTTGATATTAGCCTGAATTTATGGAGCTTTCGTAAGTCTTCAGTAAAACAGACTCTGTAAAGGTTTTTCAGTGTTTGTTATTGTGAAAATCTCATGCAATGCCGATATTCCTGGATGAAGACTAACACATGTAAATCACGTCGATGGAAAATTTAATATTTGCCTGAATTTATGGAGCTTTCGTAAGTCTTCAGTAAAACAGACTCTGTAAAGGTTTTTCAGTGTTTGTTATTGTGAAAATCTCATGCAATGCCGATATTCCTGGATGAGGAATAACACATGTAAAACACGTCGATGGAAAAATTAATATTTGCCAGAATTTATGGAGCTTTCGTAAGTCTTCAGTAAAACAGACTCTGTAATGGTTTTTCAGTGTAAGTTATTGTGAAAATATCATTGTAATGCCGATATTCCTGGGTGATGACTAACACATGTAAAACACGTCGATGGAAAATTTAATATTTGCCTGAATTTATGGAGCTTTCGTAAGTGTTCAGTAAAACCGACTCTGTAAAGGTTTTTCAGTGTATGTTATTGTGAAAATATCATTGTAATGCCGATATTCTTGGATGAGGACTAACACATGTTAAACACATCGATGGAAAATTTAATATTTGCCTGAATTTATGGAGCTTTCGTAAGTCTTCAGTAAAACAGGTTCTGTAAAGGTTTTTCAGTGTATGTTATTGTGAAAATATCATTGTAATGCCGATATTCCTGGATGAAGACTAACACATGTAAAACACGTCGATGGAAAATTTAATATTAGCCTGAATTTATGGAGCATTCGTAAGTCTTCAGTAAAACAGACTCTGTAAAGATTTTTCAGTCTATGTTATTGTGAAAATATCATTGTAATGCTGAAATTCCTGGATGAAGACTAACACATGTAAAACACATCGATGGAAAATTTAGTATTAGCCTGAATTTATGGAGCATTCGTAAGTCTTCAGTAAAACAGACTCTGTAAAGGTTTTTCAGTGTTTGTTATTGTGAAAATCTCATTGTAATGTTGATTTTCCCGGATGAAGACTAACACATGTAAAACACGTCGATGGAAAATTTAATATTAGCCTGAATTTATGGAGCTTTCGTAAGTCTTCAGTAAAACAGACTCTGTAAAGGTTTTTCAGTGTATGTTATTGTGAAAATATCATTGTAATGCCGATATTCCTGGATGAGGACTAACACTTGTAAAAAACGTCGATGGAAAATTTAATATTTGCCTGAATTTATGGAGCTTTCGTAAGTCTTCAGTAAAACAGACTCTGTAATGGTTTTTCAGTGTATGTTATTGTGAAAATATCACTGTATTGCCGATATTCCTGGATGATGACTAACACATGTAAAACACGTCGATGGAAAATTTAATATTTGCCTGAATTTATGGAGCTTTCGTAAGTCTTCAGTAAAACAGACACCGTAAAGGTTTTTCAGTGTTTGTTACTGTGAAAATCTCATTGAAATGCCGATATTCCTGGATGTAGACTAACACATGTAAAACACGTCGATGGAAAATATGATATTAGCCAGAATTTATGGAGCTTTCGTAAGTCTTCAGTAAAAAAGACTTTGTAAAGGTTTTTCAGTGTTTGTTATTGTGAAAATCTCTTTGCAATGCCGTTATTCCTGGATTAGGACTAACTCATGTAAAACACGTTGATGGAAAATTTAATATTTGCCTGAATTTATGGAGCTTTCGTAAGTCTTCAGTAAAACAGACTCTGTAATGGTTTTTCAGTGTATGTTATTGTGAAAATATCATTGTAATGCCGATATTCCTGGATGATGACTAACACATGTAAAACACGTCGATGGAAAATTTAATATTTGCCTGAATTTATGGAGCTTTCGTAAGTCTTCAGTAAAACAGACTCTGTAAAGGTTTTTCAGTCTTTGTTACTGTGAAAATCTCATTGAAATGCCGATATTCCTGGATGTTGACTAACACATGTAAAACACGTCGATGGAAAATATGATATTAGCCTTAATTTATGGAGCTTTCGTAAGTCTTCAGTAAAACAGACTCTGTAAAGGTTTTTCAGTGTTTGTTATTGTGATAATCTCTTTGCAATGCCGTTTATCCTGGATTAGGACTAACTCATGTAAAACACGTTGATGGAAAAATTAAGATTTGCCTGAATTTATGGAGCTTTCGTAAGTCTTCAGTAAAACAGACTCTGTAAAGGTTTTTCAGTGTTTGTTATTGTGAAAATCGCATTGTAATGTTGATATTCCTGGATGAAGACTAACACATGTAAAACACGTCGATGGAAAATTTAATATTAGCCTGAATTTATGGAGCATTCGTAAGTCTTCAGTAAAACAGACTCTGTAAAGATTTTTCAGTGTATGTTATTGTGAAAATATCATTGTAATGTTGATATTCCTGGATGAAGACTAACACATGTAAAACACGTCGATGGAAAATTTAATATTAGCCTGAATTTATGGAGCATTCGTAAGTCTTCAGTAAAACAGACTCTGTAAAGATTTTTCAGTGTATGTTATTGTGAAACTAACATTGTCATGTTGCTATTCCTGGATGAAGACTAACACATGTAAAATACGTCGATGGAAAATTTAGTATTACCCTGAATTTATGGAGCATTCGTAAGTCTTCAGTAAAACAGACTCTGTAAAGGTTTTTCAGTGTTTGTTATTGGGAAAATCTCATTGTAATGTTGATATTCCTGGATGAAGACTATCACATGTAAAACACGTCGATGGAAAATTTAATATTAGCCTGAATTTATGGAGCTTTCGTAAGTCTTCAGTAAAACAGACTCTGTAAAGGTTTTTCAGTGTATGTTATTGTGAAAATATCATTGTAATGCCGATATTCCTGGATGAGGACTAACACATGTAAAACACGTCGATGGAAAATTTAATATTTGCCTGAATTAATGGAGCTTTCGTAAGTCTTCAGTAAAACAGACTCTGTAAAGGTTTTTCAGTGCATGTTATTGTGAAAATATCATTGTAATGCCAATATTCCTGGATGAGGACTAACACATGTAAAACAAGTCGACGGAAAATTTAATATTTGCCTGAATTTATGGAGCTTTCGTAAGTCTTCAGTAAAACAGACTCTGTAATGGTTTTTCAGTGTAAGTTATTGTGAAAATATCATTGTAATGCCGATATTCCTGGATGATGACTAACACATGTAAAACACGTCGATGGAAAATTTAATATTTGCCTGATTTTATGGAGCTTTCGTAAGTCTTCAGTAAAACAGACTCTGTAAAGATTTTTCAGTGTTTGTTATTGTGAAAATCTCATTGTAATGTTGATATTCTTGGATGAAGACTAACACATGTAAAACACGTCGATGGAAAATTTAATATTAGCCTGAATTTATGGAGCATTCGTAAGTCTTCAGTAAAACAGACTCTGTAAAGATTTTTCAGTGTATGTTATTGTGAAAATATCATTGTAATGTTGATATTCCTGGATGAAGACTAACACATGTAAAACACGTCGATGGAAAAATTAAGATTTGCCTGAATTAATGGAGCTTTCGTAAGTCTACAGTAAAACAGACTCTGTGAAGGTTTTTCAGTGTTTGGTATTGTGAAAATCTCATGCAATGCCGATATTCCTGGATGAGGGCTAACACATGTAAAACACGTCGATGGAAAATTTGATATTAGCCTGAATTTATGGATCTTTCGTAAGTCTTCAGTAAAACAGACTCTGTAAAGGTTTTTCAGTGTTTGTTATTGTGAAAATCTCATGCAATGCCGATATTCCTGGATGAAGACTAACACATGTAAATCACGTCGATGGAAAATTTAATATTTGCCTGAATTTATGGATCTTTCGTAAGTCTTCAGTAAAACAGACTCTGTAAAGGTTTTTAGTGTTTGTTATTGTGAAAATCTCATGCAATGCCGATATTCCTGGATGAGGACTAACAAATGTAAAACACGTCGATGGAAAAATTAATATTTGCCTGAATTTATGGAGCTTTCGTAAGTCTTCAGTAAAACAGACTCTGTAATGGTTTTTCAGTGTAAGTTATTGTGAAAATATCATTGTAATGCCGATATTCCTGGATGATGACTAACACATGTAAAACACGTCGATGGAAAATTTAATATTTGCCTGAATTTATGGAGCTTTCGTAAGTGTTCAGTAAAACCGACTCTGTGAAGGTATTTCAGTGTTTGTTATTGTGAAAATCTCATGCAATGCCGATATTCCTGGATGAGGGCTAACACATGTAAAACACGTCGATGGAAAATTTGATATTAGCCTGAATTTATGGAGCTTTCGTAAGTCTTCAGTAAAACAGACTCTGTAAAGGTTTTTCAGTGTTTGTTATTGTGATAATCTCATGCAATGCCGATATTCTTCTATGATGACTAACACATGTAAAACACGTCGATGGAAAGTTTAATATTTGCCAAAATTTATGGAGCTTTCGTAAGTCTTCAAGTAAAACAGACTCTGTAAAGGTTTTTCAGTGTTTGTTATCGTGAAAATCTCATTGCAATGCCGATATTCCTGGATGAGGTCTAACACATGTAAAACACGTCGATGGAAAAATTAATATTTACCTGTATAAATGGAGCTTTCGTAAGTCTTCAGTAAAACAGACTCTGTAAAGATTTTTCAGTGTTTGTTATTGCGGAAATCTCATGCAATGCCGATATTCCTGGATGAGGGCTAACACATGTAAAACACGTCGATGGAAAATTTGATATTAGCCTGAATTTATGGAGCTCTCGTAAGTCTTCAGTAAAACAGACTCTGTAAAGGTTTTTCAGTGTTTGTTATTGTGAAAATCTCATGCAATGCCGATATTCCTGGATGAGGAATAACACATGTAAAACACGTCGATGGAAAAATTAATATTTGCCAGAATTTATGGAGCTTTCGTAAGTCTTCAGTAAAACAGACTCTGTAATGGTTTTTCAGTGTAAGTTATTGTGAAAATATCATTGTAATGCCGATATTCCTGGGTGATGACTAACACATGTAAAACACGTCGATGGAAAATTTAATATTTGCCTGAATTTATGGAGCTTTCGTAAGTGTTCAGTAAAACCGACTCTGTAAAGGTTTTTCAGTGTATGTTATTGTGAAAATATCATTGTAATGCCGATATTCTTGGATGAGGACTAACACATGTAAAACACGTCGATGGAAAATTTAATATTTGCCTGAATTTATGGAGCTTTCGTAAGTCTTCAGTAAAACAGGTTCTGTAAAGGTTTTTCAGTGTATGTTATTGTGAAAATATCATTGTAATGTCGATATTCCTGGATGATGACTAACATGTAAAACACGTCGATGGAAAATTTAATATTTGCCTGAATTTATGGAGCTTTCGTAAGTCTTCAGTAAAACAGACTCTGTAAAGATTTTTCAGTGTTTGTTATTGTGAAAATCTCATTGTAATGTTGATATTCCTGGATGAAGACTAACACATGTAAAACACGTCGATGGAAAATTTAATATTAGCCTGAATTTATGGAGCATTCGTAAGTCTTCAGTAAAACAGACTCTGTAAAGATTTTTCAGTGTATGTTATTGTGAAAATATCATTGTAATGCTGAAATTCCTGGATGAAGACTAACACATGTAAAACACATCGATGGAAAATTTAGTATTAGCCTGAATTTATGGAGCATTCGTAAGTCTTCAGTAAAACAGACTCTGTAAAGGTTTTTCAGTGTTTGTTATTGTGAAAATCTCATTGTAATGTTGATTTTCCCGGATGAAGACTAACACATGTAAAACACGTCGATGGAAAATTTAATATTAGCCTGAATTTATGGAGCTTTCGTAAGTCTTCAGTAAAACAGACTCTGTAAAGGTTTTTCAGTGTATGTTATTGTGAAAATATCATTGTAATGCCGATATTCCTGGATGATGACTAACACATGTAAAACACGTCGATGGAAAATTTAATATTTGCCTGATTTTATGGAGCTTTCGTAAGTCTTCAGTAAAAAGAACTCTGTAAAGGTTTTTCAGTGTTTGTTACTGTGAAAATCACATTGAAATGCCGATATTCCTGGATGTAGACTAACACATGTAAAACACGTCGATGGAAAATATGATATTAGCCTGAATTTATGGAGCTTTCGTAAGTCTTCAGTAAAACAGACTCTGTAAAGGTTTTTCAGTGTTTGTTATTGTGAAAATCTCTTTGCAATGCCGTTATTCCTGGATTAGGACTAACTCATGTAAAACACGTTGATGGAAAAATTAAGATTTGCCTGAATTTATGGAGCTTTCGTAAGTCTTCAGTAAAACAGACTCTGTAATGGTTTTTCAGTGTAAGTTATTGTGAAAATATCATTGTAATGCCGATATTCCTGGATGATGACTAACACATGTAAAACACGTCGATGGAAAATTTAATATTTGCCTGAATTTATGGAGCTTTCGTAAGTGTTCAGTAAAACCGACTCTGTGAAGGTATTTCAGTGTTTGTTATTGTGAAAATCTCATGCAATGCCGATATTCCTGGATGAGGGCTAACACATGTAAAACACGTCGATGGAAAATTTGATATTAGCCTGAATTTATGGAGCTTTCGTAAGTCTTCAGTAAAACAGACTCTGTAAAGGTTTTTCAGTGTTTGTTATTGTGATAATCTCATGCAATGCCGATATTCTTCTATGATGACTAACACATGTAAAACACGTCGATGGAAAGTTTAATATTTGCCAAAATTTATGGAGCTTTCGTAAGTCTTCAAGTAAAACAGACTCTGTAAAGGTTTTTCAGTGTTTGTTATCGTGAAAATCTCATTGCAATGCCGATATTCCTGGATGAGGTCTAACACATGTAAAACACGTCGATGGAAAAATTAATATTTACCTGTATAATTGGAGCTTTCGTAAGTCTTCAGTAAAACAGACTCTGTAAAGATTTTTCAGTGTTTGTTATTGCGGAAATCTCATGCAATGCCGATATTCCTGGATGAGGGCTAACACATGTAAAACACGTCGATGGAAAATTTGATATTAGCCTGAATTTATGGAGCTCTCGTAAGTCTTCAGTAAAACAGACTCTGTAAAGGTTTTTCAGTGTTTGTTATTGTGAAAATCTCATGCAATGCCGATATTCCTGGATGAGGAATAACACATGTAAAACACGTCGATGGAAAAATTAATATTTGCCAGAATTTATGGAGCTTTCGTAAGTCTTCAGTAAAACAGACTCTGTAATGGTTTTTCAGTGTAAGTTATTGTGAAAATATCATTGTAATGCCGATATTCCTGGGTGATGACTAACACATGTAAAACACGTCGATGGAAAATTTAATATTTGCCTGAATTTATGGAGCTTTCGTAAGTGTTCAGTAAAACCGACTCTGTAAAGGTTTTTCAGTGTATGTTATTGTGAAAATATCATTGTAATGCCGATATTCTTGGATGAGGACTAACACATGTAAAACACGTCGATGGAAAATTTAATATTTGCCTGAATTTATGGAGCTTTCGTAAGTCTTTAGTAAAACAGGTTCTGTAAAGGTTTTTCAGTGTATGTTATTGTGAAAATATCATTGTAATGTCGATATTCCTGGATGATGACTAACATGTAAAACACGTCGATGGAAAATTTAATATTTGCCTGAATTTATGGAGCTTTCGTAAGTCTTCAGTAAAACAGACTCTGTAAAGATTTTTCAGTGTTTGTTATTGTGAAAATCTCATTGTAATGTTGATATTCCTGGATGAAGACTAACACATGTAAAACACGTCGATGGAAAATTTAATATTAGCCTGAATTTATGGAGCATTCGTAAGTCTTCAGTAAAACAGACTCTGTAAAGATTTTTCAGTGTATGTTATTGTGAAAATATCATTGTAATGCTGAAATTCCTGGATGAAGACTAACACATGTAAAACACGTCGATGGAAAATTTAGT
Source organism: Prosapia bicincta (assembly GCA_036971475.1). Classification (NCBI taxonomy): domain Eukaryota; kingdom Metazoa; phylum Arthropoda; class Insecta; order Hemiptera; family Cercopidae; genus Prosapia; species Prosapia bicincta. The sequence continues at coordinate 245,331,918 of JBAIZL010000005.1, read as the reverse complement.
ATTAGCCTGAATTTATGGAGCATTCGTAAGTCTTCAGTAAAACAGACTCTGTAAAGGTTTTTCAGTGTTTGTTATTGTGAAAATCTCATTGTAATGTTGATTTTCCCGGATGAAGACTAACACATGTAAAACACGTCGATGGAAAATTTAATATTAGCCTGAATTTATGGAGCTTTCGTAAGTCTTCAGTAAAACAGACTCTGTAAAGGTTTTTCAGTGTATGTTATTGTGAAAATATCATTGTAATGCCGATATTCCTGGATGATGACTAACACATGTAAAACACGTCGATGGAAAATTTAATATTTGCCTGATTTTATGGAGCTTTCGTAAGTCTTCAGTAAAACAGACTCTGTAAAGGTTTTTCAGTGTTTGTTACTGTGAAAATCACATTGAAATGCCGATATTCCTGGATGTAGACTAACACATGTAAAACACGTCGATGGAAAATATGATATTAGCCTGAATCTATGGAGCTTTCGTAAGTCTTCAGTAAAACAGACTCTGTAAAGGTTTTTCAGTGTTTGTTATTGTGAAAATCTCTTTGCAATGCCGTTATTCCTGGATTAGGACTAACTCATGTAAAACACGTTGATGGAAAAATTAAGATTTGCCTGAATTTATGGAGCTTTCGTAAGTCTTCAGTAAAACAGACTCTGTAAAGGTTTTTCAGTGTTTGTTATTTTGAAAATCTAATGCAATGCCGATATTCCTGGATGAGGACTAAAACATGTAAAACACGTCGATGGAAAGGTTAATATTTGTTTGAATTTATGGAGCTTTCGTAAGTCTTCAGTAAAACAGACTCTGTAAAGATTTTTCAGTGTTTGTTATTGTGAAAATCTCATGCAATGCCGATATTCCTGGATGAGGGCTAACACATGTAAAACTTGATGGAAAATTTGATATTAGCCTGAATTTATGGAGCTTTCGTAAGTCTTCGGTAAAACAGACTCTGTAAAGGTTTTTCAGTGTTTGTTACTGTGAAAATCTCATTGCAATGCCGATATTCCTGGATGAGAGCTAACACATGTAAAACACGTCGATGGAAAATTTGATATTAGGAAGAATTTATGGAGCTTTCGTAAGTCTTCAGTAAAACAGACTCTGTAAAGGTTTTTCAGTGTTTGTTATTGTGAAAATGTCATGCAATGCCGATATTCCTGGATGAGGACTAACACATGTAAAACACGTCGATGGAATAATTAATATTTACCTGAATTTATGGAGCTTTCGTAAGTCTTCAGTAAAACAGACTCTGTAAAGGTTTTTCAGTGTTTGTTATTGTGAAAATCTCATGCAATGCCGATATTCCTGGATGAGGGTTATTACATGTAAAACACGCCGATGGAAAATTTGATATTAGCCTGAATTTATGGAGCTTTCGTAAGTCTTCAGTAAAACAGACTCTGTAAAGATTTTTCAGTGTTTGTTATTGTGAAAATCTCATGCAATGCCGATATTCCTAGATGAGGACTAACACATGAAAAACACGTTGATGGAAAATATGATATTAGCCTGAATTTATGGAGCTTTCGTAAGTCTTCAGTAAAACAGACTCTGTAAAGGTTTTTCAGTGTTTGTTATTGTGAAAATATCATTGTAATGCTGAAATTCCTGGATGAAGACTAACACATGTAAAACACGTCGATGGAAAATTTAGTATTAGCCTGAATTTATGGAGCATTCGTAAGTCTTCAGTAAAACAGACTCTGTAAAGGTTTTTCAGTGTTTGTTATTGTGAAAATCTCATTGTAATGTTGATTTTCCCGGATGAAGACTAACACATGTAAAACACGTCGATGGAAAATTTAATATTAGCCTGAATTTATGGAGCTTTCGTAAGTCTTCAGTAAAACAGACTCTGTAAAGGTTTTTCAGTGTATGTTATTGTGAAAATATCATTGTAATGCCGATATTCCTGGATGATGACTAACACATGTAAAACACGTCGATGGAAAATTTAATATTTGCCTGATTTTATGGAGCTTTCGTAAGTCTTCAGTAAAACAGACTCTGTAAAGGTTTTTCAGTGTTTGTTACTGTGAAAATCACATTGAAATGCCGATATTCCTGGATGTAGACTAACACATGTAAAACACGTCGATGGAAAATATGATATTAGCCTGAATCTATGGAGCTTTCGTAAGTCTTCAGTAAAACAGACTCTGTAAAGGTTTTTCAGTGTTTGTTATTGTGAAAATCTCTTTGCAATGCCGTTATTCCTGGATTAGGACTAACTCATGTAAAACACGTTGATGGAAAAATTAAGATTTGCCTGAATTTATGGAGCTTTCGTAAGTCTTCAGTAAAACAGACTCTGTAAAGGTTTTTCAGTGTTTGTTATTTTGAAAATCTAATGCAATGCCGATATTCCTGGATGAGGACTAAAACATGTAAAACACGTCGATGGAAAGGTTAATATTTGTTTGAATTTATGGAGCTTTCGTAAGTCTTCAGTAAAACAGACTCTGTAAAGATTTTTCAGTGTTTGTTATTGTGAAAATCTCATGCAATGCCGATATTCCTGGATGAGGGCTAACACATGTAAAACTTGATGGAAAATTTGATATTAGCCTGAATTTATGGAGCTTTCGTAAGTCTTCGGTAAAACAGACTCTGTAAAGGTTTTTCAGTGTTTGTTACTGTGAAAATCTCATTGCAATGCCGATATTCCTGGATGAGAGCTAACACATGTAAAACACGTCGATGGAAAATTTGATATTAGGAAGAATTTATGGAGCTTTCGTAAGTCTTCAGTAAAACAGACTCTGTAAAGGTTTTTCAGTGTTTGTTATTGTGAAAATGTCATGCAATGCCGATATTCCTGGATGAGGACTAACACATGTAAAACACGTCGATGGAATAATTAATATTTACCTGAATTTATGGAGCTTTCGTAAGTCTTCAGTAAAACAGACTCTGTAAAGGTTTTTCAGTGTTTGTTATTGTGAAAATCTCATGCAATGCCGATATTCCTGGATGAGGGTTATTACATGTAAAACACGCCGATGGAAAATTTGATATTAGCCTGAATTTATGGAGCTTTCGTAAGTCTTCAGTAAAACAGACTCTGTAAAGATTTTTCAGTGTTTGTTATTGTGAAAATCTCATGCAATGCCGATATTCCTAGATGAGGACTAACACATGAAAAACACGTTGATGGAAAATATGATATTAGCCTGAATTTATGGAGCTTTCGTAAGTCTTCAGTAAAACAGACTCTGTAAAGGTTTTTCAGTGTTTGTTATTGTGAAAATCTCATGCAATGCCGATATTCCTGGATGAAGACAAACACATGTAAAACACGTCGATGGAAAATTTAATATTTGTCTGAATTTATGGAGCTCTCGTATGTCATCAGTAAAACAGACTCTGTAAAGGTTTTTCAGTGTTTGTTATTGTGAAAATATCATTGCAATGCCGATATTCCTGGTGAAGACTAACACATGTAAAACACGTCGATGGAAAATTTAATATTTGCCTGAATTTATGGAGCTTTCGTAAGTCTTCAGTAAAACAGACTCTGTAAAGGTTTTTCAGTGTTTGTTATTGTGAAAATCTCATGCAATGCCGATATTCCTGGATGAGGGCTAACACATGTAAAACACGTCGATGGAAAATTTGATATTAGTCTGAATTTATGGAGCTTTCGTAAGTCTTCGGTAAAACAGACTCTGTAAAGGTTTTTCAGTGTTTATTACTGTGAAAATCTCATTGCAATGCCGATATTCTTGGATGAGGACTAACTCATGTAAAACACGTTGATGGAAAAATTAAGATTTACCTGAATTTATGGAGCTTTCGTAAGTCTTCAATAAAAAAGACTCTATAAAGGTTTTTCAGGGTTTTTGTTATTGTGAAAATCCCATTGTAATGCCGATATTCCTGGATGAAGACAAACACATGTAAAACACGTCGATGGAAAATTTAATATTTGCCTGAATTTATGGAGCTTTCGTAAGTCTTCAGTAAAACAGACTCTGTAAAGGTTTTTCAGTGTTTGTTATTATGAAAATATCATTGCAATGCCGATATTCCTGGATGAAGACTAACACATGTAAAACACGTTGATGGAAAATTTAATATTTGCCTGAATTTATGGAGCTTTCGTAAGTCTTCAATAAAACAGACTCTGTAAAGGTTTTTCAGTGTTTGTTATTGTGAAAATCTCATGCATTGCCGATATTCCTGGATGAGAGCTAACACATGTAAAACACGTCGATGGAAAATTTGATATTAGCATGAATTTATGGAGCTTTCGTAAGTCTTCAGTAAAACAGACTCTGTAAAGGTTTTTCAGTGTTTGTTATTGTGAAAATCTCATGCAATGCCGATATTCCTGGATGAGGGCTATCACATGTAAAACACGTCGATGGAAAATTGGATATTAGCCTGAATTTATGGAGCTTTCGTAAGTCTTCAGTAAAACAGACTCTGTAAAGATTTTTCAGTGTTTGTTATTGTGAAAATCTCATGCAATGCTGATATTCCTAGATGAGGACTAACACATGAAAAACACGTTGATGAAAAATTTGATATTAGCCTGAATTTATGGAGCTTTCGTAAGTCTTCAGTAAAACAGACTCTGTAAAGATTGTTCAGTGTTTGTTATGTGAAAATCTCATTGTAATGCCAATATTCCTGGATGAAGACTAACACATGTAAAACACGTCGATGGAACATTAATTATTTGCCTGAATTTATGGAGCTTTCGTAAGTCTTCAGTAAAACAGACTCTGTAAAGATTTTTCAGTGTTAGTTATTGTGAAAATCTCATTGTAATGCCGATATTCCTAGATAAGGACTAACACATGTAAAACACGTTGATGGAAAATTTGATATTAGCCTGAATTTATGGAGCTTTCGTAAGTCTTCAGTAAAACAGACTCGGTGAAGGTTTTTCAGTGTTTGTTATTGAGAAAATCTTATTGCAATTCCTTTATTCCTGGATGTAGACTAACACATGTAAAACACGTCGATGGAAAATATAATATTTGCCTGAATTTATGGAGCTTTCGTAAGTCTTCAGTAAAACAGACTCTGTACAGGTTTTTCAGTGTATGTTATTGTGAAAATATCATTGCAATAACAATAATCCTTGATGAGGACTAACACATGTAAAACCCGTCGATGGAAAATTTATTATTTGCCTGAATTTATGGAGCTGTCGTAAGTCTTCAGTAAAACAGACTCTGTAAAGATTTTTCAGTGTTTGTTATTGTGAAAATCTCGTTGCAATGCCGATATTTCTGGAGAAGACTAACACATGTAAAACACGTCGATGGAAAATTTATTATTTGCCTGAATTTATGGAGCTTTCGTAAGTCTTCAGTAAAACAGACTCTGTAATGATTTTTCAGTGTTTGTTATTGTGAAAATCTCATTGTAATGCCGATATTCCTGGATGAGGACTAACACATGTAAAACACGTCGATGGAAAATTTAACATTTGCCTGAATTTATGGAGCTTTCGTAAGTCTTCAGTAAAACAGATTCTGTAAAGGTTTTTCCGTGTTTGTTATTGTGAAAATCTCATGCAATGCCGATATTCCTGGATGAGAACTAACACATGTAAAACACGTCGATGGAAAAATTAGGATTTGCCTGAATTTATGGAGATTTCGTAAGTCTTCAGTAAAACAGACTCTGTAAAGGTTTTTCAGTGTACGTTATTGTGAAAATATCATTACAATCCCAATATTCCTTAATGAGGTCTAACACATGTAAAACACGTCGATGGAAAAATTAATATTTGCCTGAATTTATGGAGCTTTCGTAAGTCTTCAGTAAAACAGACTCTGTAAAGATTTTTCAGTGTTTGTTATTGTGAAAATCTCATTGTAATGCCGATATTCCTAGATGAGGACTAACTCATGTAAAACACGTTGATGGAAAAATTAAGATTTACCTGAATTTATGGAGCTTTCGTAAGTCTTCAATAAAAAAGACTCTGTAAAGGTTTTTCAGGGTTTTTGTTATTGTGAAAATCCCATTGTAATGCCGATATTCCTGGATGATGACTAACACATGTAAAACACGTCGATGGAAAAATTAATATTTGCCTGAATTTATGGAGCTTTCGTAAGTCTTCAGTAAAACAGACTCTGTAAAGATTTTTCAGTGTTTGTTATTGTGAAAATCTCATTGTAATGCCGATATTCCTAGATGAGGACTAACACATGTAAAACACGTTGCTGGAAAATTTGATATTAGCCTGAATTTATGGAGCTTTCGTAAGTCTTCAGTAAAACAGACTCTTTAAAGGTTTTTCAGTGTTTGTTATTGTGAAAATCTCATTGCAATGCCTTTTTTCCTGGATGAAGACCAACACATGTAAAACACGTCGATGGAAAATATAATATTTGCCTGAATTTATGGAGCTTTTGTAAGTCTTCGGTAAAACAGACTCTGTAAAGGTTTTTCAGTGTTTGCTACTGTGATAATCTCATTGCAATGCCGATATTCCTGCATAGAGGACTAACACATGTAAAACACGTCGATGGAAAAATTAAGATTTGCCTGAATTTATGGAGCTTTCGTAAGTCTTCTGTAAAACAGACTCTGTAAAGGTTTTTCAGTGTACGTTATTGTGAAAATATCATTGCAATCCCAATATTCCTTGATGAGGACTAACACATGTAAAACACGTCGATGGAAAAATTAAGATTTGCCTGAATTTATGGAGCTTTCGTAAGTCTTCAGTAAAACAGATTCTGTAAAGGTTTTTCAGTGTTTGTTATTGTGAAAATCTCATTGCAATGCCGATATTCCTGGATGACTACTAACACATGTTAAACACGTCGATGGAAAAATTAATATTTGCCTTAATTTATGGAGCTTTCGTAAGTCTTCAGTAAAACAGACTGTGTAAAGATTTTTCAGTGTTTGTTATTGTGAAAATCTCATTGTAATGCCGATATTCCTAGATGAGGACTAACACAGACAAAACACGTTGCTGGAAATTTTGATATTTGCCTGAATTTATGGAGCTTTCGTAAGTCTTCAGTAAAACAGACTCTGTAAAGGTTTTTCAGTGTTTGTTATTGTGAAAATCTCATTGCAATGCCTTTATTCCTGGATGAAGACTAACACATGTAAAACACGTCGATGGAAAATATAATATTTGCCTGAATTTATGGAACTTTCGTAAGTCTTCGGTAAAACAGACTCTGTAAAGGTTTTTCAGTGTTTGTTACTGTGAAAATCTCATTGCAATGCCGATATTCCTGGATGAGGACTAACACATGTAAAACACGTCGATGGAAAATTTAATATTTGCCTGAATTTATGGAACTTTCGTAAGTCTTCAGTAAAACAGACACTGTAAAGGTTTTTCAGTGTTTGTTATTGTGAAAATCTCATGCAATGCCGATATTCCTGGATGAGGAATAACACATGTAAAACACGTCGATGGAAAAATTAATATTTGCCAGAATTTATGGAGCTTTCGTAAGTCTTCAGTAAAACAGACTCTGTAATGGTTTTTCAGTGTAAGTTATTGTGAAAATATCATTGTAATGCCGATATTCCTGGGTGATGACTAACACATGTAAAACACGTCGATGGAAAATTTAATATTTGCCTGAATTTATGGAGCTTTCGTAAGTGTTCAGTAAAACCGACTCTGTAAAGGTTTTTCAGTGTATGTTATTGTGAAAATATCATTGTAATGCCGATATTCTTGGATGAGGACTAACACATGTAAAACACGTCGATGGAAAATTTAATATTTGCCTGAATTTATGGAGCTTTCGTAAGTCTTCAGTAAAACAGGTTCTGTAAAGGTTTTTCAGTGTATGTTATTGTGAAAATATCATTGTAATGTCGATATTCCTGGATGATGACTAACATGTAAAACACGTCGATGGAAAATTTAATATTTGCCTGAATTTATGGAGCTTTCGTAAGTCTTCAGTAAAACAGACTCTGTAAAGATTTTTCAGTGTTTGTTATTGTGAAAATCTCATTGTAATGTTGATATTCCTGGATGAAGACTAACACATGTAAAACACGTCGATGGAAAATTTAATATTAGCCTGAATTTATGGAGCATTCGTAAGTCTTCAGTAAAACAGACTCTGTAAAGATTTTTCATTGTATGTTATTGTGAAAATATCATTGTAATGCTGAAATTCCTGGATGAAGACTAACACATGTAAAACACGTCGATGGAAAATTTAGTATTAGCCTGAATTTATGGAGCATTCGTAAGTCTTCAGTAAAACAGACTCTGTAAAGGTTTTTCAGTGTTTGTTATTGTGAAAATCTCATTGTAATGTTGATTTTCCTGGATGAAGACTAACACATGTAAAACACGTCGATGGAAAATTTAATATTAGCCTGAATTTATGGAGCTTTCGTAAGTCTTCAGTAAAACAGACTCTGTAAAGATTTTTCAGTGTATGTTATTGTGAAAATATCATTGTAATGCCGATATTCCTGGATGAGGACTAACTCATGTAAAACACGTTGATGGAAAAATTAAGATTTGCCTGAATTTATGGAGCTTTCGTAAGTCTTCAGTAAAACAGACTCTGTAAAGGTTTTTCAGTGTTTGTTATTTTGAAAATCTAATGCAATGCCGATATTCCTGGATGAGGACTAAAACATGTAAAACACGTCGATGGAAAGGTTAATATTTGTTTGAATTTATGGAGCTTTCGTAAGTCTTCAGTAAAACAGACTCTGTAAAGATTTTTCAGTGTTTGTTATTGTGAAAATCTCATGCAATGCCGATATTCCTGGATGAGGGCTAACACATGTAAAACACGATGGAAAATTTGATATTAGCCTGAATTTATGGAGCTTTCGTAAGTCTTCGGTAAAACAGACTCTGTAAAGGTTTTTCAGTGTTTGTTACTGTGAAAATCTCATTGCAATGCCGATATTCCTGGATGAGAGCTAACACATGTAAAACACGTCGATGGAAAATTTGATATTAGGAAGAATTTATGGAGCTTTCGTAAGTCTTCAGTAAAACAGACTCTGTAAAGGTTTTTCAGTGTTTGTTATTGTGAAAATCTCATGCAATGCCGATATTCCTGGATGAGGACTAACACATGTAAAACACGTCGATGGAATAATTAATATTTACCTGAATTTATGGAGCTTTCGTAAGTCTTCAGTAAAACAGACTCTGTAAAGGTTTTTCAGTGTTTGTTATTGTGAAAATCTCATGCAATGCCGATATTCCTGGATGAGGGTTATTACATGTAAAACACGCCGATGGAAAATTTGATATTAGCCTGAATTTATGGAGCTTTCGTAAGTCTTCAGTAAAACAGACTCTGTAAAGATTTTTCAGTGTTTGTTATTGTGAAAATCTCATGCAATGCCGATATTCCTAGATGAGGACTAACACATGAAAAACACGTTGATGGAAAATATGATATTAGCCTGAATTTATGGAGCTTTCGTAAGTCTTCAGTAAAACAGACTCTGTAAAGGTTTTTCAGTGTTTGTTATTGTGAAAATCTCATGCAATGCCGATATTCCTGGATGAGGGCTAACACATGTAAAACACGTCGATGGAAATTTTGATATTAGCCTGAATTTATGGAGCTTTCGTAAGTCTTCAGTAAAACAGACTCTGTAAAGATTTTTTAGTGTTTGTTATTGTGAAAATCTCATGCAATGCCGTTATTCCTGGATGAGGACTAACACATGTAAAACACGTTGATGGAAAAATTAATATTTGCCTGAATTTATGGAGCTTTCGTAAGTCTTCAGTAATACAGACTTTGTAAAGATTTTTCAGTGTTTGTTATTGTGAAAATCTCATTGCAATGCCGATATTCTTAGATGAGGACTAACACATGTAAAACACGTTGATGGAAAATTTGATATTAGCCTGAATTTATGGAGCTTTCGTAAGTCTTCAGTAAAACAGACTCTGTAAAGATTTTTCAGTGTTTGTTTTTGTGAAAATCTCATGCAATGCCGATATTCTTAGATGAGGACTAACACATGTAAAACACGTTGATGGAAAATTTGATATTAGCCTGAATTTATGGAGCTTTCGTAAGTCTTCAGTAAAACAGACTCTTTAAAGATTTTTCAGTGTTTGTTATTGTGAAAATCTCATGCAATGCCGATATTCCTGGTTGAGAACTAACACATGTAAAACACGTTGATGGAAAATTTAATATTTGTCTGAATTTATGGAGCTTTCGTATGTCATCAGTAAAACAGACTCTGTAAAGGTTTTTCAGTGTTTGTTATTGTGAAAATCTCATTGCAATGCCGATATTCCTGGTGAAGACTAACACATGTAAAACACGTCGATGGAAAATTTAATATTTGCCTGAATTTATGGAGCTTTCGTAAGTGTTCAGTAAAACCGACTCTGTAAAGGTTTTTCAGTGTATGTTATTGTGAAAATATCATTGTAATGCCGATATTCTTGGATGAGGACTAACACATGTAAAACACGTCGATGGAAAATTTAATATTTGCCTGAATTTATGGAGCTTTCGTAAGTCTTCAGTAAAACAGGTTCTGTAAAGGTTTTTCAGTGTATGTTATTGTGAAAATATCATTGTAATGTCGATATTCCTGGATGATGACTAACATGTAAAACACGTCGATGGAAAATTTAATATTTGCCTGAATTTATGGAGCTTTCGTAAGTCTTCAGTAAAACAGACTCTGTAAAGATTTTTCAGTGTTTGTTATTGTGAAAATCTCATTGTAATGTTGATATTCCTGGATGAAGACTAACACATGTAAAACACGTCGATGGAAAATTTAATATTAGCCTGAATTTATGGAGCATTCGTAAGTCTTCAGTAAAACAGACTCTGTAAAGATTTTTCATTGTATGTTATTGTGAAAATATCATTGTAATGCTGAAATTCCTGGATGAAGACTAACACATGTAAAACACGTCGATGGAAAATTTAGTATTAGCCTGAATTTATGGAGCATTCGTAAGTCTTCAGTAAAACAGACTCTGTAAAGGTTTTTCAGTGTTTGTTATTGTGAAAATCTCATTGTAATGTTGATTTTCCTGGATGAAGACTAACACATGTAAAACACGTCGATGGAAAATTTAATATTAGCCTGAATTTATGGAGCTTTCGTAAGTCTTCAGTAAAACAGACTCTGTAAAGATTTTTCAGTGTATGTTATTGTGAAAATATCATTGTAATGCCGATATTCCTGGATGAGGACTAACACTTGTAAAACACGTCGATGGAAAATTTAATATTTGCCTGAATTTATGGAGCTTTCGTAAGTCTTCAGTAAAACAGACTCTGTAATGGTTTTTCAGTGTATGTTATTGTGAAAATATCATTGTAATGCCGATATTCCTGGATGATGACTAACACATGTAAAACACGTCGATGGAAAATTTAATATTTGCCTGATTTTATGGAGCTTTCGTAAGTCTTCAGTAAAACAGACTCTGTAAAGGTTTTTCAGTGTTTGTTACTGTGAAAATCTCATTGAAATGCCGATATTCCTGGATGTAGACTATCACATGTAAAACACGTCGATGGAAAATATGATATTAGCCTGAATTTATGGAGCTTTCGTAAGTCTTCAGTAAAACAGACTCTGTAAAGGTTTTTCAGTGTTTGTTATTGTGAAAATCTCTTTGCAATGCCGTTATTCCTGGATTAGGACTAACTCATGTAAAACACGTTGATGGAAAAATTAAGATTTGCCTGAATTTATGGAGCTTTCGTAAGTCTTCAGTAAAACAGACTCTGTAAAGGTTTTTCAGTGTTTGTTATTTTGAAAATCTAATGCAATGCCGATATTCCTGGATGAGGACTAAAACATGTAAAACACGTCGATGGAAAGGTTAATATTTGTTTGAATTTATGGAGCTTTCGTAAGTCTTCAGTAAAACAGACTCTGTAAAGATTTTTCAGTGTTTGTTATTGTGAAAATCTCATGCAATGCCGATATTCCTGGATGAGGGCTAACACATGTAAAACACGATGGAAAATTTGATATTAGCCTGAATTTATGGAGCTTTCGTAAGTCTTCGGTAAAACAGACTCTGTAAAGGTTTTTCAGTGTTTGTTACTGTGAAAATCTCATTGCAATGCCGATATTCCTGGATGAGAGCTAACACATGTAAAACACGTCGATGGAAAATTTGATATTAGGAAGAATTTATGGAGCTTTCGTAAGTCTTCAGTAAAACAGACTCTGTAAAGGTTTTTCAGTGTTTGTTATTGTGAAAATCTCATGCAATGCCGATATTCCTGGATGAGGACTAACACATGTAAAACACGTCGATGGAATAATTAATATTTACCTGAATTTATGGAGCTTTCGTAAGTCTTCAGTAAAACAGACTCTGTAAAGGTTTTTCAGTGTTTGTTATTGAGAAAATCTCATGCAATGCCGATATTCCTGGATGAGGGTTATTACATGTAAAACACGCCGATGGAAAATTTGATATTAGCCTGAATTTATGGAGCTTTCGTAAGTCTTCAGTAAAACAGACTCTGTAAAGATTTTTCAGTGTTTGTTATTGTGAAAATCTCATGCAATGCCGATATTCCTAGATGAGGACTAACACATGAAAAACACGTTGATGGAAAATATGATATTAGCCTGAATTTATGGAGCTTTCGTAAGTCTTCAGTAAAACAGACTCTGTAAAGGTTTTTCAGTGTTTGTTATTGTGAAAATCTCATGCAATGCCGATATTCCTGGATGAGGGCTAACACATGTAAAACACGTCGATGGAAATTTTGATATTAGCCTGAATTTATGGAGCTTTCGTAAGTCTTCAGTAAAACAGACTCTGTAAAGATTTTTTAGTGTTTGTTATTGTGAAAATCTCATGCAATGCCGTTATTCCTGGATGAGGACTAACACATGTAAAACACGTTGATGGAAAAATTAATATTTGCCTGAATTTATGGAGCTTTCGTAAGTCTTCGGTAAAACAGACTCTGTAAAGGTTTTTCAGTGTTTGTTACTGTGAAAATCTCATTGCAATGCCGATATTCTTGGATGAGGACTAACTCATGTAAAACACGTTGATGGAAAAATTAAGATTTACCTGAATTTATGGAGCTTTCGTAAGTCTTCAATAAAAAAGACTCTGTAAAGGTTTTTCAGGGTTTTTGTTATTGTGAAAATCCCATTGTAATGCCGATATTCCTGGATGAAGACAAACACATGTAAAACACGTCGATGGAAAATTTAATATTTGCCTGAATTTATGGAGCTTTCGTAAGTCTTCAGTAAAACAGACTCTGTAAAGGTTTTTCAGTGTTAGTTATTGTGAAAATCTCATTGTAATGCCGATATTCCTAGATAAGGACTAACACATGTAAAACACGTTGATGGAAAATTTGATATTAGCCTGAATTTATGGAGCTTTCGTAAGTCTTCAGTAAAACAGACTCGGTGAAGGTTTTTCAGTGTTAGTTATTGTGAAAATCTCATTGTAATGCCGATATTCCTAGATAAGGACTAACACATGTAAAACACGTTGATGGAAAATTTGATATTTGCCTGAATTTATGGAGCTTTCGTAAGTCTTCAGTAAAACAGACGCTGTACAGGTTTTTCAGTGTATGTTATTGTGAAAATATCATTGCAATAACAATAATCCTTGATGAGGACTAACACATGTAAAACCCGTCGATGGAAAATTTATTATTTGCCTGAATTTATGGAGCTGTCGTAAGTCTTCAGTAAAACAGACTCTGTAAAGATTTTTCAGTGTTTGTTATTGTGAAAATCTCGTTGCAATGCCGATATTTCTGGAGAAGACTAACACATGTAAAACACGTCGATGGAAAATTTAATATTTGCCTGAATTTATGGAGCTTTCGTAAGTCTTTAATAAAACAGACACTGTAAAGGTTTTTCCGTGTTTGTTATTGTGAAAATATCATTGCAATCCCAATATTCCTTGATGAGGACTAACACATGTAAAACACGTCGATGGAAAATTTATTATTTGCCTGAATTTATGGAGCTTTCGTAAGTCTTCAGTAAAACAGACTCTGTAATGATAATTCAGTGTTTGTTATTGTGAAAATCTCATTGTAATGCCGATATTCCTGGATGAGGACTAACACATGTAAAACACGTCGATGGAAAATTTAACATTTGCCTGAATTTATGGAGCTTTCGTAAGTCTTCAGTAAAACAGATTCTGTAAAGGTTTTTCCGTGTTTGTTATTGTGAAAATCTCATGCAATGCCGATATTCCTGGATGAGAACTAACACATGTAAAACACGTTGATGGAAAATTTGATATTAGCCTGAATTTATGGAGCTTTCGTAAGTCTTCAGTAAAACAGACTCTGTAAAGATTTTTCAGTGTTTGTTATTGTGAAAATCTCATGCAATGCCGATATTCCTGGATGAGGGCTAACACATGTAAAACACGTCGATGGAAAATTTGATATTTACCTGAATTTATGGAGCTTTCGTAAGTCTTCAGTAAAAAAGACTCTGTAAAGGTTTTTCAGGGTTTTTGTTATTGTGAAAATCCCATTGTAATGCCGATATTCCTGGATGAAGACAAACACATGTAAAACACCTCGATGGAAAATTTAATATTTGTCTGAATTTATGGAGCTTTCGTAAGTCTTCAGTAAAACAGACTCTGTAAAGGTTTTTCAGTGTTTGTTATTGTGAAAATCTCATGCAATGCCGATATTCCTGGATGAGGGCTAACACATGTAAAACACGTCGATGGAAAATTTGATATTAGTCTGAATTTATGGAGCTTTCGTAAGTCTTCGGTAAAACAGACTCTGTAAAGGTTTTTCAGTGTTTGTTACTGTGAAAATCTCATTGCAATGCCGATATTCTTGGATGAGGACTAACTCATGTAAAACACGTTGATGGAAAAATTAAGGTTTACCTGAATTTATGGAGCTTTCGTAAGTCTTCAATAAAAAAGACTCTGTAAAGGTTTTTCAGGGTTTTTGTTATTGTGAAAATCCCATTGTAATGCCGATATTCCTGGATGAAGACAAACACATGTAAAACACGTCGATGGAAAATTTAATATTTGCCTGAACTTATGGAGCTTTCGTAAGTCTTCAGTAAAACAGACTCTGTAAAGGTTTTTCAGTGTTTGTTATTATGAAAATATCATTGCAATGCCGATATTCCTGGATGAAGACTAACACATGTAAAACACGTTGATGGAAAATTTAATATTTGCCTGAATTTATGGAGCTTTCGTAAGTCTTCAGTAAAACAGACTCTGTAAAGGTTTTTCAGTGTTTGTTATTGTGAAAATCTCATGCATTGCCGATATTCCTGGATGAGAGCTAACACATGTAAAACACGTCGATGGAAAATTTGATATTAGCATGAATTTATGGAGCTTTCGTAAGTCTTCAGTAAAACAGACTCTGTAAAGGTTTTTCAGTGTTTGTTATTGTGAAAATCTCATGCAATGCCGATATTCCTGGATGAGGACTAACACATGTAAAACACGTCGATGGAAAAATTAATATTTACCTGCATTTATGGAGCTTTCGTAAGTCTTCAGTAAAACAGACTCTGTAAAGATTTTTCAGTGTTTGTTATTGTGAAAATCTCATGCAATGCCGATATTCCTGGATGAGGGCTATCACATGTAAAACACGTCGATGGAAAATTGGATATTAGCCTGAATTTATGGAGCTTTCGTAAGTCTTCAGTAAAACAGACTCTGTAAAGATTTTTCAGTGTTTGTTATTGTGAAAATCACATGCAATGCTGATATTCCTAGATGAGGACTAACACATGAAAAACACGTTGATGAAAAATTTGATATTAGCCTGAATTTATGGAGCTTTCGTAAGTCTTCAGTAAAACAGACTCTGTAAAGATTGTTCAGTGTTTGTTATTGTGAAAATCTCATTGTAATGCCGATATTCCTGGATGAAGACTAACACATGTAAAACACGTCGATGAAACATTTAATATTTGCCTGAATTTATGGAGCTTTCGTAAGTCTTCAGTAAAACAGACTCTGTAAAGATTTTTCAGTGTTAGTTATTGTGAAAATCTCATTGTAATGCCGATATTCCTAGATAAGGACTAACACATGTAAAACACGTTGATGGAAAATTTGATATTAGCCTGAATTTATGGAGCTTTCGTAAGTCTTCAGTAAAACAGACTCGGTGAAGGTTTTTCAGTGTTTGTTATTGTGAAAATCTTATTGCAATTCCTTTATTCCTGGATGTAGACTAACACATGTAAAACACGTCGATGGAAAATATAATATTTGCCTGAATTTATGGAGCTTTCGTAAGTCTTCAGTAAAACAGACTCTGTAAAGGTTTTTCAGTGTTTGTTATTGAGAAAATCTCATGCAATACCGATATTCCTGGATGAGGGTTATTACATGTAAAACACGCCGATGGAAAATTTGATATTAGCCTGAATTTATGGAGCTTTCGTAAGTCTTCAGTAAAACAGACTCTGTAAAGATTTTTCAGTGTTTGTTATTGTGAAAATCTCATGCAATGCCGATATTCCTAGATGAGGACTAACACATGAAAAACACGTTGATGGAAAATATGATATTAGCCTGAATTTATGGAGCTTTCGTAAGTCTTCAGTAAAACAGACTCTGTAAAGGTTTTTCAGTGTTTGTTATTGTGAAAATCTCATGCAATGCCGATATTCCTGGATGAGGGCTAACACATGTAAAACACGTCGATGGAAATTTTGATATTAGCCTGAATTTATGGAGCTTTCGTAAGTCTTCAGTAAAACAGACTCTGTAAAGATTTTTTAGTGTTTGTTATTGTGAAAATCTCATGCAATGCCGTTATTCCTGGATGAGGACTAACACATGTAAAACACGTTGATGGAAAAATTAATATTTGCCTGAATTTATGGAGCTTTCGTAAGTCTTCGGTAAAACAGACTCTGTAAAGGTTTTTCAGTGTTTGTTACTGTGAAAATCTCATTGCAATGCCGATATTCTTGGATGAGGACTAACTCATGTAAAACACGTTGATGGAAAAATTAAGATTTACCTGAATTTATGGAGCTTTCGTAAGTCTTCAATAAAAAAGACTCTGTAAAGGTTTTTCAGGGTTTTTGTTATTGTGAAAATCCCATTGTAATGCCGATATTCCTGGATGAAGACAAACACATGTAAAACACGTCGATGGAAAATTTAATATTTGCCTGAATTTATGGAGCTTTCGTAAGTCTTCAGTAAAACAGACTCTGTAAAGGTTTTTCAGTGTTAGTTATTGTGAAAATCTCATTGTAATGCCGATATTCCTAGATAAGGACTAACACATGTAAAACACGTTGATGGAAAATTTGATATTAGCCTGAATTTATGGAGCTTTCGTAAGTCTTCAGTAAAACAGACTCGGTGAAGGTTTTTCAGTGTTAGTTATTGTGAAAATCTCATTGTAATGCCGATATTCCTAGATAAGGACTAACACATGTAAAACACGTTGATGGAAAATTTGATATTTGCCTGAATTTATGGAGCTTTCGTAAGTCTTCAGTAAAACAGACGCTGTACAGGTTTTTCAGTGTATGTTATTGTGAAAATATCATTGCAATAACAATAATCCTTGATGAGGACTAACACATGTAAAACCCGTCGATGGAAAATTTATTATTTGCCTGAATTTATGGAGCTGTCGTAAGTCTTCAGTAAAACAGACTCTGTAAAGATTTTTCAGTGTTTGTTATTGTGAAAATCTCGTTGCAATGCCGATATTTCTGGAGAAGACTAACACATGTAAAACACGTCGATGGAAAATTTAATATTTGCCTGAATTTATGGAGCTTTCGTAAGTCTTTAATAAAACAGACACTGTAAAGGTTTTTCCGTGTTTGTTATTGTGAAAATATCATTGCAATCCCAATATTCCTTGATGAGGACTAACACATGTAAAACACGTCGATGGAAAATTTATTATTTGCCTGAATTTATGGAGCTTTCGTAAGTCTTCAGTAAAACAGACTCTGTAATGATAATTCAGTGTTTGTTATTGTGAAAATCTCATTGTAATGCCGATATTCCTGGATGAGGACTAACACATGTAAAACACGTCGATGGAAAATTTAACATTTGCCTGAATTTATGGAGCTTTCGTAAGTCTTCAGTAAAACAGATTCTGTAAAGGTTTTTCCGTGTTTGTTATTGTGAAAATCTCATGCAATGCCGATATTCCTGGATGAGAACTAACACATGTAAAACACGTTGATGGAAAATTTGATATTAGCCTGAATTTATGGAGCTTTCGTAAGTCTTCAGTAAAACAGACTCTGTAAAGATTTTTCAGTGTTTGTTATTGTGAAAATCTCATGCAATGCCGATATTCCTGGATGAGGGCTAACACATGTAAAACACGTCGATGGAAAATTTGATATTTACCTGAATTTATGGAGCTTTCGTAAGTCTTCAGTAAAAAAGACTCTGTAAAGGTTTTTCAGGGTTTTTGTTATTGTGAAAATCCCATTGTAATGCCGATATTCCTGGATGAAGACAAACACATGTAAAACACCTCGATGGAAAATTTAATATTTGTCTGAATTTATGGAGCTTTCGTAAGTCTTCAGTAAAACAGACTCTGTAAAGGTTTTTCAGTGTTTGTTATTGTGAAAATCTCATGCAATGCCGATATTCCTGGATGAGGGCTAACACATGTAAAACACGTCGATGGAAAATTTGATATTAGTCTGAATTTATGGAGCTTTCGTAAGTCTTCGGTAAAACAGACTCTGTAAAGGTTTTTCAGTGTTTGTTACTGTGAAAATCTCATTGCAATGCCGATATTCTTGGATGAGGACTAACTCATGTAAAACACGTTGATGGAAAAATTAAGGTTTACCTGAATTTATGGAGCTTTCGTAAGTCTTCAATAAAAAAGACTCTGTAAAGGTTTTTCAGGGTTTTTGTTATTGTGAAAATCCCATTGTAATGCCGATATTCCTGGATGAAGACAAACACATGTAAAACACGTCGATGGAAAATTTAATATTTGCCTGAACTTATGGAGCTTTCGTAAGTCTTCAGTAAAACAGACTCTGTAAAGGTTTTTCAGTGTTTGTTATTATGAAAATATCATTGCAATGCCGATATTCCTGGATGAAGACTAACACATGTAAAACACGTTGATGGAAAATTTAATATTTGCCTGAATTTATGGAGCTTTCGTAAGTCTTCAGTAAAACAGACTCTGTAAAGGTTTTTCAGTGTTTGTTATTGTGAAAATCTCATGCATTGCCGATATTCCTGGATGAGAGCTAACACATGTAAAACACGTCGATGGAAAATTTGATATTAGCATGAATTTATGGAGCTTTCGTAAGTCTTCAGTAAAACAGACTCTGTAAAGGTTTTTCAGTGTTTGTTATTGTGAAAATCTCATGCAATGCCGATATTCCTGGATGAGGACTAACACATGTAAAACACGTCGATGGAAAAATTAATATTTACCTGCATTTATGGAGCTTTCGTAAGTCTTCAGTAAAACAGACTCTGTAAAGATTTTTCAGTGTTTGTTATTGTGAAAATCTCATGCAATGCCGATATTCCTGGATGAGGGCTATCACATGTAAAACACGTCGATGGAAAATTGGATATTAGCCTGAATTTATGGAGCTTTCGTAAGTCTTCAGTAAAACAGACTCTGTAAAGATTTTTCAGTGTTTGTTATTGTGAAAATCACATGCAATGCTGATATTCCTAGATGAGGACTAACACATGAAAAACACGTTGATGAAAAATTTGATATTAGCCTGAATTTATGGAGCTTTCGTAAGTCTTCAGTAAAACAGACTCTGTAAAGATTGTTCAGTGTTTGTTATTGTGAAAATCTCATTGTAATGCCGATATTCCTGGATGAAGACTAACACATGTAAAACACGTCGATGAAACATTTAATATTTGCCTGAATTTATGGAGCTTTCGTAAGTCTTCAGTAAAACAGACTCTGTAAAGATTTTTCAGTGTTAGTTATTGTGAAAATCTCATTGTAATGCCGATATTCCTAGATAAGGACTAACACATGTAAAACACGTTGATGGAAAATTTGATATTAGCCTGAATTTATGGAGCTTTCGTAAGTCTTCAGTAAAACAGACTCGGTGAAGGTTTTTCAGTGTTTGTTATTGTGAAAATCTTATTGCAATTCCTTTATTCCTGGATGTAGACTAACACATGTAAAACACGTCGATGGAAAATATAATATTTGCCTGAATTTATGGAGCTTTCGTAAGTCTTCAGTAAAATAGACTCTGTACAGGTTTTTCAGTGTATGTTATTGTGAAAATATCATTGCAATAACAATAATCCTTGATGAGGACTAACACATGTAAAACCCGTCGATGGAAAATTTATTATTTGCCTGAATTTATGGAGCTGTCGTAAGTCTTCAGTAAAACAGACTCTGTAAAGATTTTTCAGTGTTTGTTATTGTGAAAATCTCGTTGCAATGCCGATATTTCTGGAGAAGACTAACACATGTAAAACACGTCGATGGAAAATTTAATATTTGCCTGAATTTATGGAGCTTTCGTAAGTCTTTAATAAAACAGACACTGTAAAGGTTTTTCCGTGTTTGTTATTGTGAAAATATCATTGCAATCCCAATATTCCTTGATGAGGACTAACACATGTAAAACACGTCGATGGAAAATTTATTATTTGCCTGAATTTATGGAGCTTTTGTAAGTCTTCAGTAAAACAGACTCTGTAATGATTTTTCAGTGTTTGTTATTGTGAAAATCTCATTGTAATGCCGATATTCCTGGATGAGGACTAACACATGTAAAACACGTCGATGGAAAATTTAACATTTGCCTGAATTTATGGAGCTTTCGTTAGTCTTCAGTAAAACAGATTCTGTAAAGGTTTTTCCGTGTTTGTTATTGTGAAAATCTCATGCAATACCGATATTCCTGGATGAGAACTAACACATGTAAAACACGTCGATGGAAAAATTAAGATTTGCCTGAATTTATGGAGATTTCGTAAGTCTTCAGTAAAACAGACTCTGTAAAGGTTTTTCAGTGTACGTTATTGTGAAAATATCATTACAATCCCAATATTCCTTAATGAGGTCTAACACATGTAAAACACGTCGATGGAAAAATTAATATTTGCCTGAATTTATGGAGCTTTCGTAAGTCTTCAGTAAAACAGACTCTGTAAAGTTTTTTCAGTGTTTGTTATTGTGAAAATCTCATGCAATGCCGATATTCCTGGATGATGACTAACACATGTAAAACACGTCGATGGAAAAATTAATATTTGCCTGAATTTATGGAGCTTTCGTAAGTCTTCAGTAAAACAGACTCTGTAAAGATTTTTCAGTGTTTGTTATTGTGAAAATCTCATTGTAATGCCGATATTCCTAGATGAGGACTAACACATGTAAAACACGTTGCTGGAAAATTTGATATTAGCCTGAATTTATGGAGCTTTCGTAAGTCTTCAGTAAAACAGACTCTTTAAAGGTTTTTCAGTGTTTGTTATTGTGAAAATCTCATTGCAATGCCTTTTTTCCTGGATGAAGACCAACACATGTAAAACACGTCGATGGAAAATATAATATTTGCCTGAATTTATGGAGCTTTCGTAAGTCTTCGGTAAAACAGACTCTGTAAAGGTTTTTCAGTGTTTGCTACTGTGATAATCTCATTGCAATGCCGATATTCCTGCATAGAGGACTAACACATGTAAAACACGTCGATGGAAAAATTAAGATTTGCCTGAATTTATGGAGCTTTCGTAAGTCTTCTGTAAAACAGACTCTGTAAAGGTTTTTCAGTGTACGTTATTGTGAAAATATCATTGCAATCCCAATATTCCTTGATGAGGACTAACACATGTAAAACACGTCGATGGAAAAATTAAGATTTCCCTGAATTTATGGAGCTTTCGTAAGTCTTCAGTAAAACAGACTCTGTAAAGGTTTTTCAGTGTTTGTTATTGTGAAAATCTCATTGCAATGCCGATATTCCTGGATGACTACTAACACATGTTAAACACGTCGATGGAAAAATTAATATTTGCCTTAATTTATGGAGCTTTCGTAAGTCTTCAGTAAAACAGACTCTGTAAAGATTTTTCAGTGTTTGTTATTGTGAAAATCTCATTGTAATGCCGATATTCCTAGATGAGGACTAACACAGACAAAACACGTTGCTGGAAAATTTGATATTTGCCTGAATTTATGTAGCTTTCGTAAGTCTTCAGTAAAACAGACTCTGTAAAGGTTTTTCAGTGTTTGTTATTGTGAAAATCTCATTGCAATGCCTTTATTCCTGGATGAGGACTAACACATGTAAAACACGTCGATGGAAAATTTAATATTTGCCTGAATTTATGGAGCTTTCGTAACTCTTCAGTAAAACAGTCTCTGTAAAGGTTTTTCAGTGTTTGTTATTGTGAAAATCTCATTGCAATGCCGATATTCCTGGATGAGGAATAACACATGTAAAACACGTCGATGGAAAATTACCCATCTCTTCTTATCGGAATATATCCCCGGCCCAACGGTTCAAGAAAACAATATTTGTATCGTATACCTTCTTTATATATATATATATATAAATATATATATATATATATGTATTTTTTTTTAACAACATAGGTTATTCAAATATGTATACGTCTTGCATTATTATATTTCATTCCTGATGATGTTGGTACTCTTTACCAACGAAAAGCTTCGAATATAAATTAATAAATATCCTTGTATTTGAATAACCTATGTTGTTTTAAATTATTGAACAAGAAAACATATGATATATATATATATATGTATATATATATATATATATATATATATATATATATATATATATATATATATATATATATGTGTATATAAGTTACGTTTTATATTAAGCAAGAAAGGTTTTTAAAAATGATTTTTATTTTTAACAAACCTTTGAATTTAATAAACAATTAATTTAGAAAACTGTTACATTAATTTTACTTAATAAAACAATACAATTGATGTGCACTCAATCGGAGTGGAAAATGTCTGTGCGATACAGAGGCGACTTACACACTGCCGGGGCTCTGTTCTCACACCTATATAATACTAAAGCTGCGTAAGCAGGAATCTTCCTAGCACGCATTTAATTATGAAATGTTCACACAAAATGTTTATATAACTCCTCCATCCCTAAAGAAAACTTCGGGGGTTGGCGAAGTTTCGGCGTTGGTTGAAGTCTTCTTCTTCTTCCTGATGAGGGCGAAGTATATAAGCTGCTGAATAGGCCTCCATAAAGGGCAATTTTCGGCATGGGTTGAAGTCCTCTTCACTGGAGAAAGTCACCAGGCAAAGGTTGATTTCCAAGATCCAGTTAAATGGGTTGTCTGCGATTTCCAACGCAGTATCCTCGTAGTTTGTAGGCGTTATTGTTTTTGATGATGGGCATTTTACAGTCTAATTTTCTGTTCATTATAATTCAACTGAGCAAAAGTATTTGGAATCGATTAATACAATTTATAATGAGTCTTTTCTATCATAGGATAGATACAAAATGTTTATAACATATACAATTGTTATCAGAATCTAATTTTTGTTCTACAAAATTTACATTGATTACAATAAAAGTTTTATATAATTTTTCATAATTTTTACCATCATTTACATTCAACTTGCCTGTTATAGATTTGATAAGGATTCTAGTCAGTTTATAAGAATTCTTTTTGTTTTGTTATCTCTTTAAGAGTATAGTTTCTAATTTTCTTCAATTACATTTCTTTTTGTGATTAACATATTTCAAATAATTAACAATATTTATTACCATAATTAGTTACATATCATTTAATTAATTACAAAAGTTTGTAACACATACAATTAATAAAAACAATGTTGTTTAAAAGTTTAATAAAGTTTCTTGCATAGAACTAGTGGACAAAGGTATGGTAGGGATTTTAATTTGATTGTGTTGAATATGAACAAGAAGGATTTTGGTCATTAATTACATTTTTTATCTTCTTAGGCCTTTTAATTTTCGACAAATGTATTTTGTCTTTTGTGTTATGATGTCTAGGCTTTATTTTTCCAGTTTTTCTTTCTTTATCTATCGAAGCTATTTCTTCCTTGCTATATCTGTTTTTAGTTTTGCTTTGTTTCTGAACTGATTTTATATAAACTTCAGATGGTATTTCTGGAAGTGGTTCTTTGTTTACATTCCTTTTTTCTAAAACTTTTTCTTTAATTCTTTGATTGCTATCCCTAATGTTTTCGTAAAGTATTTTTGTTTTTTCCTTATGGTTTAAAACGTAGTCATTTACAATTTGTTTTTCTAAATCTATATCTAATAAAGAGTTTGAATTTATGTGTCCAAATAAGACTTCGCACGGCGTTAATTTTGTGACTGAATGAATGCTATTGTTATAGGCAATTATAGCATATTTTACTTTCTTAATTATACTGTCTTTTTTAAATTCGATTTGATTATTTAACAGCCTTATGTGTTCTATTAAGGTGGAATGAAATCTTTCACATAATCCGTTTGATTGGGGGTTTTGTGTACTGATAAAATGGATTTTGATTTTATGCAGGTCTAATATCTCCTTCACAATCCTGTTATTAAACTCCGTTCCATTGTCTGAGATAATAACTGTTGGTACGCAGAACTGCGCAAAGTAATCTAATAGCTTGTCTGCAATCTCTGTAGCTTGAGAGCTTCCCAAGCGATAAGCTTGAGCATACTTTGTGAAACTGTCGACAATGCTGATAAACGCATTCTTTTCTAAAGAGATAGTGTCGATGTGAATTATCTGGAAAGGCCTTGAAGCTGTAGGCGTCAAGTTCATCTCTAATTGTAAGGGCATTCTGTCATATTTGGTTCTTTGACATATGTCACACTGATTTATGAAATTTTGGATTAGTGATTTTAAATTAGGCCAATAATATCTTCGCTTAATTTGTTCGTATGTTTCTTGTATCCCTCGGTGATTGGTTTTGCTGACATGATAATTACTTATCGTTTCTAAGGTATCTTCTTCCGAAGTTAGGTCTAAGAGTTTGTTATTGCACTTAACCAAATTTAGTTCAGTTTGTTTGAAATTTTTGGCTACGCATGATGCAAATTTCTCGTAAAAATCGTCTTCAAAATATAGATTATATTTTATTTTGGGTACCAAATATGATTTTACAAAGTTAACTATGTCTTCTTTAAAGTTATTTTCTGATATTTCGACCATTAAACGAATTTTTGAAGTTCCGAATAGTTTTATAATTTTTACTTTCTTTGGTTCGTATTTTACTAGTGACAAAAATATTTGATTTCTCCCAAAGTTTACAGGTTCGTCGGAAATTGGTATTTCAATTTGGGTGTTCCCTTCGAAGTTGGAATGCACGGTTTGACTGTCACTTTCTTGATCGTACTCTAAGTTGGCATTATCTGTTGCGTCGAGTTGTACGACCATAGACTCGTTATCTTCATTTAATTCCGGGAAGAAACGTTGGATTAATCCAGCTGGAGATAAATCAAGGTCTGGTTCTACAGTGTGTTGGGTGTTTGTTGACCTTTTATTAGTAATGTTCAATTGTATTCTAGACAAGGCATCGGCGTTTTGGTTTAATTTGCCCTTTTTGTATCTTATGTCATAATCATATTCCTCTAATTTTAATCTCCATCTTAAAAGCTTGGAATTTGGTTCTTTAACTGAAAATAACCATTGTAAAGGTTTATGGTCTGTATAAATTTTAAACTTTCTTCCAAATAAATAAGGCCTAAAGTGTTTAGTGGCCCATACGATTGCTAGTAATTCCTTTTCAATCGCGGAGTAATTAGTTTCGCTGTCATTTAAAGTTCTGCTGGCATACGCTATAGGAAGGTCCTTCCCATTATTGTCCTGGCTTAAAATTGCTCCTAGTGCAAAATTACTAGCGTCTGTTGTTAGAGTAAACTCCTTTTCAAAATCTGGGTATTGCAGAAGGGGCTCGTTAGTCAGTATATTTTTACATGTTTCAAAACATTCAATGAAGTCTGGATTTTCTATATTTATTTTTGCATTTTTCTTTAAACAGTTAGTAAACGGTTTTGTTATCTTGGCGAAGTTTTTAATAAATTTTCGATAATAGCCTATTAGTCCTAAAAATCCTTTAATTTGTTTGGTGGTTTTGGGTATTGGATAGTTTTTGATTGCCAAAATCTTTGCTGGGTTAGGTTTTACGCCTTCCGGTGTAACAACATGCCCTAGATACGCTACTTCTTTTCTTAAAAATTCTGTTTTATCCAGCTGTACTTTAAAGTTGGCTTTGCGTAATCTGTCGAATACTTCTTTAAGTCTTTGTATATGTTCTTGGAGGCTAGTGGAGTAAATTATAATATCGTCTAAATAAACTAAACATGTTTCATTTTGGATTCCTCTCAGAATGTTATTCATAATTCTTTGAAATGTAGGGGGGCTATTCTTTAGTCCAAAAGGCATTCTTAAAAATTCATAGTGTCCCGTTTCTGTTGAAAACGCTGTTTTTTCTATGCTATTTTTATCCATTTCTACTTGGTGAAATCCTGAGGCTAAATCTAAAGTTGTAAAATACTGAGATCGTCCTAATTTATCCAATATGTCGGTAATGTTTGGCAAGGGAAATTTATCGTCAATTGTTTTCTTGTTTAATCCTCTAAAATCTATTACTAATCGAAATTTTCTTTTGCCAGAAGCGTCTTGTTTTTTGGGTACAATCCAGACAGGAGAGTTCCATGGAGAATTTGAAGGTCTAATAATTCCTTGTTCAAGCATGTCCTCAGTTTGTTTATTAATTTCGTTCTTGTAAATCTCTGGATATCTATAATTTCTGGAGTATACGGGAATTTCATCAGTAGTCCTAATAACATGTTTTATTTGGTTGGTAAAAGTTAAATCGTTTCCCTCAATATGGAATAAATCTGCATAATCTTTTATTAAACTTGTTATAGCGGATTTTTCTTCCGAGTTCATATGTTCCATTCTAAATTTTGATAAATCTAAATTTTTCCTTCTCGAATTTTTTTGTTTATAATCTAATAAATTGAAATTAGCGTTCATTTGCATTGCATCAGGTCTGAAAATATTATATTCCTCTAAAGATTTTACTTCTAATGGTTTACTTATTGTTAATTTTACATTTTCTTCCGTATTGTTTATAATAGGGCAATAGGCTTCACCCTTATGCACTGAAACTATACACTGCGGAATTTCTAATCCGTTCACTTGTTTGTGTGGTAAAATACCTTCTCCATTATGAATATTTTGTATTTTTAATTTAACTGTTTGGCTAGTGCGGGCTTGTATAACATAACTAAATTGTTCCTGCTTTATTGACGTGCTGTCTGTTTTATTACAACTTCCTTTTTCAGTGTTAAAATATTGAATAGGGATTTCCTCATCACAAAGTATTAATTTATTATTTATAAAGTCTAAGCTTATTCCTAAATCCTTTATATTGTCTAGCCCTAGTAATAGGTCAAAATTCTGATGAAAGTCAAATAAATAAAATTTAATTGCTTTTTTAGACAACAGAGGTATGGTGCAACAAAAATTTTCTTTTGAAGTGCCGTGTGCGGTGATTACTTCAAACGGCTCTTTTTTAATGCTTGTTTTAAAATTTTTCCAGCCTAAAGATTTTCGCATAAATGATCTAGTACTGCCTGTGTCAATTAATATTCTAGATTTGGTGTTTGTGTCGTATATAAATGGTAGCTCGTTATTTTCGCTTTGTAGATTCATTATTGAAAATCGATTCCGAGGCTTGTATGTCCTAAAAAATCGTCCTGATCGATTTTAGCGGTCTCTTCTTCGTAGTTGTCGGTTAAATTTTGGGATTCTTCGAAGTACTCTTCTTTCCCGAGATCTTCTTCAAAAGCGAATGATTCTTGTCCATTAGTCTGGTACATAGTGTAATCGTCTTTTTCGGCTCCTTGTCCGGTCATTTGATACAAATTCGTTTGTCTAGAAGGCCTATCTGTCTGTCTGGTGGAAATACTCATAGGGGTAGGTTGATAACCCGTATTTCGCTGAGGATACTGAGGTTTAGTAGTGTTGTTGTTTGGTTGTCCCCTTTGAGGCTGACCCTGATTAGCAAAAGTTGGTGGTCTATAGGAAGGATTTGGGTGTTGATAAAGTTGTTTAGGTATTTGGTGGTATTTAAATTCAGTATGTATTGGTCTTCTTACGTTATGAGTTTGGCTTTTCTGAAAGACTGGTTGTTTGCTTGGCTGAGTAAACATTTTATTATTTTTAAATTGGAAGTCGTTTGTGAGCATATTAAGTGCTTCACTAAGAGTGTTAGGGTTCTTGGTACGCATTAGTGACCCGATGGGTTCATGCAAACCCCTAAGGAGAACTCTTAAAGCTAGTTTCTGAACGTATTCTATTAAAATGTCTTTAGCCATCTGCCTTTGAGGCTCTTTATTCATAAAAAATGAAATTTGTAAATTTAGTAACTTTTGAATTTTCTCATAGAATTGAAATGGTGATTCGTTACTTTCTTGTTTTAATTCTGACATCTCTAAGTTTAATGTGAAACAATCCCTTTTGTCTGAATAACTAATTAATAATACTTTTCTAGTTTCGTGCCAATTGTAAGAGTTAGAGTTTACAACCATTTCCAGTGCTTGGCCTTTTAATTTAGAAAGAATAGAGGAGAACAGATACTCATTTTGAAAATCCTCTGGATTTTCGCTTACATAAAACTTATTCACTATCTTATCACATATCGAGATAAATCTGTGGAGCATAGTGGGCTCTCCACTATACTCGGGTATCATGTCAAGATACTCCTTTTTTAATGTTGGCGTTGCCATTATTTAATATTATTTTTCAAAATAATAAAAATTAAAAATCAATTATATAAAATTAAAAAGTATTTACTCTACTTTTTCTTAATTCTATATCTTAAGATCTACTTACAAGTTGATCCAAAATACTTTGCTCATTTGAACAACTTTCACTTTTCACTTACACGATATTCGCGCGTGTTCTTAATAGATATGCGCTCTATTAAGTGGTTGTAGATATTCACTCTACTTAAGGTTTCCTCAATTAACGGTTAAAACCGATGGACGTTATATTCACTAACTTCCTTGAGGTGTCCTACCGACTGCGCCAGTTACGTTTTATATTAAGCAAGAAAGGTTTTTAAAAATGATTTTTATTTTTAACAAACCTTTGAATTTAATAAACAATTAATTTAGAAAACTGTTACATTAATTTTACTTAATAAAACAATACAATTGATGTGCACTCAATCGGAGTGGAAAATGTCTGTGCGATACAGAGGCGACTTACACACTGCCGGGGCTCTGTTCTCACACCTATATAATACTAAAGCTGCGTAAGCAGGAATCTTCCTAGCACGCATTTAATTATGAAATGTTCACACAAAATGTTTATATAACTTATATATATATATATATATATATATATATATATATATATATATATGTATATATATATATATATATATATATATATGTATATATTTATATATATATATATATATATATATATATTTATATACATGGTTATTATAAAAGAATGGTGAGGTTGCAGTAATTTGTTGAAGATCGATGGATAGTCCCGCAAGGACCTATGCTGTGGCCTCCAAGGAGTCCAGACCTTTCACCTTGTGATTTTATCTTGTGAGAGTAAATCGAAAGCGTTGTTTATTCACAAAAAATTCGCGGCCTGAACCACTTAAAAAATAACAATAATGAAGCAATGACAACCATAACCTTAGAAATGATAAGGAATGTTTGTCGAGAAGTTGATTATCGTTTGAACATTTGAACATCGATGTAACGATCGACCAAAGGTGCACATATTGAAACTTATTAATTATGTAAAAAAAAAAAAAAACTGTTTGTGACGACAAATTAGATAACAAACAAAATTAACTGTAAGAATTGGTTTGTTTTTAAAAAATATGTACGAAACAGCACCATACTTTTATGAAAACCCAATATATATATATATATATATATATATATATATTTATATATATATATATATATATATATATATATATATATATATATATATATATATAATTTGCTATTTAAATGTTTGATTGCTTTACGGAACTTTGCTTAAGGTATTTTTGGGGCATGTATTTAAGTTTCAATAATAATAATTAACATTTGCAATGGTGAATAGTTACTTTTGATACCAGTTCAGAACTTAAAAAAAACTGTATAATATAAATTACACAAATGAACTATTAGTACGTGACAGTGTCCTAGAGTAACACTGACTTTTGTGTTTAATGAAGACATGCGTTTCTGGAGATGTATCTCATTGTGACCTCAAGTCGTAACTCTTCACACATTCATATATCTCGAGTAGTTCAAGTTGAAGATGAAATTAAATAATATAAATTAGCCCTTTAGAATTACCTTAATACTTTATAAAAACAGGACAGTTTTTATGTAGCATGCTCCCGCAAATAGACACTTTTACCAGTAACATCTTTAGACTTGTACTTACTAAACATTGTTTTATAGAGGTTCGTCAGCCTTGTATATGGTAGTGTAAATGATCGAAATTAATGAAAGTATATATTTCCTGGTAAAGTTCGATATCTCAAATACCCAAGCAGATATACATTGCAACAATCCAGTCTCTGAGATAATTTAATGCGTAAGAAAAAAGATTTTATTTTTACAGGAGAAACGAAGTTAAAAGGATCGACAGAATAGAAGAGTTGAAAAACAATTAATCCAATCTCACCAACTTTATTTTACACTTACCAATAATATATCAAAATACACAAAGTTATCAATATTTTGGCGATTACACAAAACTAACAAAATTTGGGAAAACCTTCGTAATTGTACAAAATGAGTAATAAAATGTAGTTGTAATAAAAGAGTAGCAGATAAAAACCTAGTTCTCGGACTGTAAGTGGCATTGAAGTTGTTATCTGCTTGTATTTGAATAGTTTCAATAGTTTAAATTTTTCTCCGGTCAATTTATAATTAAAATCCTTTTAACACAGATTTTTCTCAATTTTTTTTTGTGGCGCAAACTATTTCTACAGACAATAAAAACAAAACAGGATATTAATTTACAAAATATTTTTTTAAATATTTGTTTTAATTGACTTTTTTGGATTGTTACTCTGCATCAGAAATTTGTATTCAGTTATTAAAAATAATTGAGGCAAGAGAATATTTTGTGTTAGATATTATTTAAACACAACAAATTTAATCTATCCCATACAAAATAAATATACTTCGTTTGAGAGTGGGATCAAGGTGGTCTACACTACACCACGTTTCGACATCCGTAACATCATTAGCATTCATGCTGGCATTATTCGATTTCATTGTTGAAACAAGAAAAACCAACGCTTACGCTGCAACGAAATGGCAGAGGAGAAACCGTAAGATGATGAAGATAGCTGTAATACACCTGTCAGTCGCTTGAAGCGCATCGAAGATTGAAGATGTTACGTGATTCGTCTAACTCAGAAAGACATTTCGACATATGAATGCCGATATGTTTAGTACTAAGATGTTCCACGCTGAACTATGACATGCACAAACTGTGAGAAGAGAACTGTGTAATTGTTTTGACAGGCGCTGTATCAGCTGATTTCGATAACGTGATTTGATAATCGATTGATTCGGATAGCGGTCAATAGCCAAAGTCAGTAATCGAAATAGAAATATGTGTATAAAATGAGAAAGTTGATTAATGGTTTACTAATAAAATATCATTTAAACCAAACTTAAAAAGTGACAAGTAGTTCCCTAGAGAAAAAGTTGCGACAAAGAAAAATTAAAAGAAAAACTTTTCATTAAATTTTACTTATTTTTATTTTGCATATAAAACCTCAAATTGATAAAAAACTTATTTAAAATTTTAAAAAAATTAATAAGATAAAGATGTGTAAGCGAAAAGAAAGAGGAAGTAGATTTTCCAACATAAAATAATAGAAACGTATGATATCCACCCTCTTGGGTTCTTTTCATAACTTCTGTAATCCTTCCTCACAGCATAATTTCTTCAGTTAGATATATAGAATATATTTTTTATTTTATGTATTATTTTACTAAAATATTATTCTCATATTGCTGAACTTAGGAAAGCCTTTTACCAAACTATCCATAGTCTGTACCCCCAAAACCATTGGCTGCATATATATACAGACGGATCATATACTACAAAACGGCAAACCCTCTCTATTTGAGGGCTCCATCGCTGTCGGAACTCCCAGTAGCAACGTTGAGGGTGAAGTCGCAGCAGTAAAAGAAGCATGCATCAAACTTATTCAGTTAGAAAACAAAAAAAAATTAGCCTTCCTGATAGACTCACAACCCACCATAGTTGCTTTATCACAAAACTCACCTACGGATAGCAATCTCATATTAGAAAAACGAGAGATCCTGAATAAATTAATTACAAACGGCTGGAACATCAAACTACAATGGGTTCCTGGACATGTGGATGTGCCTGGGAACGAAAGGGCCGATTTCCTAGCCAAAAAGGAAACTACTTTGTTACAACCGAAACTGAAAATGCCACCGGAAAAACCTGGGAGAAGCTATCAAAATCCGGACCGGACTACTATCTTGACCACTTCATAGCTGTTCCAGCGTTCCGCACCCTCACCAGACATGACCTCCTGCCTGCTCACCTCCACCGTATAGGTATCCTGGACAGCCCCGAGTGCCCTCTGTGCTCCTTCAATCTTTTAGATACAGAACATCTCCAAGCATGCCCTGCACTGGAACATATCAGACAACAGGTGGAAGGGCTCAAACCTGAGGAACAACTCTTCGTGATTTACTGGTCAGCGCGTCTACAAATGGCAGAAATGCCAGGAGTGGGCGTTGGTTAGTAAGTAAGTAAGTACTAAAATATTATTTTCTCCATGAGTTATTGGTAAAACTACTACGGTAGTGGACTCGTATAGGTTTCACATGTTTGACAAGAAGGGAAGATGAATAACCGGGACTCACAGGGAGGCCCAGTTTTCATCCCTCCATAATTTTAGGAACCAATGGAATAAATAATTAATGAAAACTTCCAGGAGACTACGTAATAAAGTAAAAAGTAAACAAAGCTAGACATTATGTACAATTTTTAATAACTTCAATACATGTGTTCTGATTTGGTTTGTTCGTTGATAGCTTTTCAGTGTTCTAACACAATTTAAGAACGTAATTACAACTACCGAGGTAACAAATCTGTACGTTGTCGCTATTTAAATTTTGATGTCATTATATTGATGCAAATGTCTAAATGAGATTATTTCGTTTAAATTAGGCAATCATTTTCCTAACTTTAAATTTGTTTTGTCATTTATAGTAATTGAATACATTTTAATAACTACGATTCCATTAATTTGCCAATAAGACAAGATTTATTTTCAGTCGAATATTTTAATTTTCTTATTCAAATGTATATAATTATTTTGTTTGAAATTTTCAGGAAAGGTTAATTTATTTTTAAATTTTGTGTAATTATTACTATGGTTATTCAGAAACGAAAAACAACCAGCAGGCCTAAAATTTGATAAAATATGAGAAATGTGTCAGTCCTTATAGTAATGTTGGCCGACATCTCTTGTCACTCATTTATGATGAGTTTTTTCTCAAGAAGATGCTTTAATGAGGACACGTAATTACAGTTCTCGAAAGTCGACTCGCATATATACCAAGTAAGATTCTTGTGTAAATACATTCAAATGTAAGTGATAAGTGAATACAAGCAACAGTATTGCTTAATTTATATATATATATATATATATATATATATATATATATATATATATATATATATATGTATGTTTTCTTGTATGAAAATCAGAAACAACTGAGAAATGATGTTATTCAAATACAGGAACTCTTGTATTTGAATCACCTCAATGGTTGTTGATATATATATATATATATATATATATATATATATATATATATATATATATATATATATATATATATATATATATATGTGTGTGTGTGTGTGTGTGTGTGTGTGTATTTATATATGTATATATTTTTAACTTTGCATCACTGTTTTCTTGTAGTAGACAACAACAGGTCTATTACAACCCTCAGTCAGTGATGCTTGGAGATACTACCAATCTTTGAAAGTTAACTCGCATAAATACCAAGTAAGATTCTTGTTTAAGTACATATAGTGAAACTGATATATATAAATATATATATATATATATATATATATATATATATTCAAATACAAGTATTGTTTTAATTTTTAAATTTATAATTTGCACTTTTTCATAAATTAAAACAATTTGTGCATTTCAAAAAAATTTTATACATGAACATAAGTCAAAATACAAATACAAGAATTATAATTGAATTTACAATTCAAAGCTTTTCGTTGGCTAACAGTACCAACATCATCAGGAATATGTACCAACATCATCACCAACGAAAAGCTTTCAATTGTAAATTCAATTATAATTCTTGTATTTGTATTTTGACTTACGTTCTTTATTAATACCCAAGAATACATATTGCGATATATATATATATATATATATATATATATATATATATATATATATATATATATATATATAAAGATAAGTTATCATAATAGCTTCAGTTCACAATATTTTGTATAGATGGTGAAATATAAAATATTTTTGCCGAATTTTCAACATAATTTCGAACCCATTTGATTCGAACCCATTTACGTAATAAAATATTACAATATGCAGAAATAATCCAGCCTGGGCCTTGAGTGTTCTGAATGTAAAAATATAATTCAATGCTTAAGGGATCATTAGCATCACTTATAAGTTCTTATGCAAAACCAGTGCCTCAAACATTGAATTACATAGATCCTATATGATTTCATTTTGATAACTGGATAATTTGTGATGAACTAGATTTCTCCTCCACCTAACCTAAAAACCTTTAAGGTTCACACGATTTGTCATAGCCTTTATTAGGCTATTTACATTAGAGAAGTGCTAACAAAGGCGCCATATTGGGCGCACGGTGATAGTCAAACCACGCCGATGACTCACGGGCCACAACGGACTAACGTTTCACCGTCACCCGCCAGGTGTAAGATCTTGGACGCCGACAAATGCGACCGGGTTTTTTCGTCGTCCGGCAAATTCCATATTGCGTTTACTTACAACAGCAATTTGTAAATGTAGATAAGGTACTAATCGTGGGTCTCAGAGTGAGAAATCGTCGGCCGTTTGTAAAATAATAACGTTGTAGGCTATTTTGATACACCGCAGAGTGAGATACAAGTTAGAAACTCATACATAGTCTTGCTTGTAAGATTTATTCTAAAAGTTAAGCGATCTATGTTCCACTTTATAAATATGCTAATAAATAAAGACAATAAAATAAAACTTTTTTTAACAAGTCTTTTTAATTCTATTGTAAAATTAAAACGAAATTCAAACAAACAATATGATTAGAACTGAAATTTTGTTAACAATATTTTAATTTTTTTTAGTAAAAACGGTTGACTTGCGATTCAGGTACAACTATTTATTTATACAGGCAACGTTTCAATAACGGATACGTTATCGACTTCAGGCGTTATTCCTTCTGCACTCTGTTATAAAATAGCGCATTTCTGATTTTAATTTTTTAATCTATAAAATGTGATTAGATACCAAAATACTGTAACATAATTTCTGAAAATATTGTTAGCCTGAATTTATCTAAATAGCTGAGGATGAACCATATGATATTATAACCTGAACTTGTGTGAAAAATAGAAAACAATGGGTAGTTATCCTTACACTCGCAGAGATTATTATTAAATAAAAGCTGTTGACTTAGGAGTCAGGTATGACTATTTATTTACACAGAAGTTTCAATAGTACGTACGTTATCATCTTCAGGCCTTATTCCTCCTGTAGTCTATTAAACAATAGCGCCATCACATAACCTTAGTATATTCGTGATAACATTGCATACATCATTTTATTAACTCACAGCCCCTTTGGTCACGTGTACTAGTGATAAACTATAAATGATTGTCGTACCTGACTCGTAAGTCAACCGCTTTTATTTAATAATAATCTCTGCGAGTGTAAACATAATTAAACTTTGTTTTATATTTTTCACACAAGCTCAGGTTATAAATACATATTGTTCATTCTCAGCTATTTAGATAAATTCAGGCAATCAATTTTTTCATAAATTATGTTACAGTATTTTGGTATCTAATCACATTTTATAGATCTATTTGTATTAAAAAAAATATTAAAACCAGAAAGACGGAACCTAGAAGGATCTTATGCTACACAGATTGAACGAATAATTTCGTCTACATTTACAATAACAATTATAAATGGCAATTATAAATATTAAATATTTCAGGGTCTTAAAATTTTATGTGAACAATATATCAATAAACAGCAAATAATTACTCATTTGGTTGTTCTAAGGTTAGTTTTTTTACTATGTTGAAGTAATAATAACAATAATTTTAAACTCTTGAGCTTTGTAGTCCATCACGTTCGGTAAATCTTAATGTTAAAGGGATTACATAATTTTAATTTATTAAATGTTATTCAACTAATAATTATTTATAGTTTACGAGTCTATTTAAACTTTGTGTGCATATTTAAACTTTGGTAAAATTACAGAATACAGTGGAACCTCATTATAACGGACCCTATTAAACCGGGCGTCGCTTATAACGACTGTGTTCTGAAGATAGATCAGACTATGTGCCAGCCTCGTAAATAGTAGCCGCACAACCCAAGCCGGAAGGTTGCTTATAGTGCTGAAACGGTAGCTTATCCCTAAAAATGACGCAAAAGAAGTCGTTTTTTGTACATAGTTGTTACTGTAAATAGTCTGGATTTATCAGTAATATTTTTATACTGATTTACCAAGCGTTGGAAAATGTTTTCGTAAACAAATGTACACCAAGAAGGTCACTGGCTTGACATATGACTTCTGTTTTGTAACACAACCTCAAAATTCGTTCAGTATCAATATTTAGCTTAATATAAGTGAAATTAAATATTTTTATGACTGTCATTAAATTTCACATTACAGTAGAGACAGTATACGTGTTAGCTGAATATTAATCGTATGTACACCTACATGTCGTTTCATTACCACGGATTTTTTCGTTTAAAAAAACGAAGTTTTTCTCCGTTTTATTTGCAATTTTACCATTTAGGATAACTTCGTTTTATAATGGACTTTCGTTGAAACTAATAAATGTCGGACCCAATTAGACAGTTATAATGGGATTTCTAATTACTTAGTCAGCTAGGTTGTTAGGAGTTTGGGGTTG
The DNA here is from genome assembly GCA_036971475.1 of Prosapia bicincta. Taxonomy (NCBI): domain Eukaryota; kingdom Metazoa; phylum Arthropoda; class Insecta; order Hemiptera; family Cercopidae; genus Prosapia; species Prosapia bicincta. The sequence goes on along the minus strand of JBAIZL010000005.1, from coordinate 245,294,729 downwards.
GATTCGTGTGGGTGTGAATTCACATACTGAACTGTTGATAATCCCTAACATTCATCCTGTTCTTAGATATGAAGAGATAATAGGCGGCTGGTTAGGTGCTCTTCACATACCTTTCCCATATTTATAATCTAACATTTTCTCAAATGTTTCACAAACACACCTGCTAAATGATTCCATTACTATGTGCTTTCTTTATTACTTGCATAGATCCATCTGTTCTCTGTAATCCTGCTTCTCACAAGCCCTGTCACAGCTAGAGACTTTTTGTGACTCCGATAAAGAGTAGACTAATCGCATAGGTACTCTAAGTCTACTCTTAAACCGTCTTTGGATGACGAACGTTACTGAGGAATGTAAAAGTGGACAACCTGGATAGCGCTAGGCTAGAAAACGTTGCCTTATTTTTTGACCAAAACCAAAGTTGCGAATAGTTAAGAAAGTGTACTTAAATTTCAGTTAATTAATGTGCTTTAAAATATACTGTTATGAATGCTGACTGCTTTTTTCTTAGTTCAAGATTAAGAGCTATGCTACTTTACACACAAACGTTCTCCTATTTTATAGTCTTAGATAAAATATGTATTTTTTCTTTGTAGACCGAAATAACAGTTGTATATCTTTCTGATAACAGTATTTTTCTTTGTAGACAGCAGTAACAGATGTATACATTTGTCTCAAGAATATTGTTCCTTTTTAAACAGAAATAACAGTTGTATATCGTTCGGACAATATTTTTCCTTTTTTAGACAAAAATAACAGTTCTAATGACCAGCTCTAGGGTCAAGTAGAAACTTTTACATTTTCAATATTGTTCTAATTATTAATTTTATTCTTTACAACAATACCACATTATAAATAACCCCTCTCTCTCTCTCTCTCTCTCTCTCTCTCTCTCTCTCCCCCCCTCTCTCTTTCTCTCTATACATATATATAGACCAAGAAGACGATGGCTACAGTACCTTGAGGAAGATGAAAGGATTTATATAAGTACATAAGAGGACATTGTTAAGGAAGCAAGAGCCCACCTCGGGCTGTAGCGCTACGTAGTAAATACCCCCCCCCACACACACACACATATATATATATATATATAGTAACTATTCATCATAGTTTTCCATCCGTGAAGGAATATGTATCAGCATATATATATATATATATATATATATATATATATATATATATATATATATATATATATATATATATATAATTAATTTAAAATATTTCAAAAACAAGAATACTTTTAATCAATATATTTATTCAAAGCTTTTCGCCGATAAAATAATACCAGCATCTTCAGGAAAATAATTATCTAATAAAATATTTTTACAAAATTCCTGTCTTTATAAAAATAATTTTTATTATTTGTAAAAATTATAAATTAGGAATTTTGTAGGAATTTTTATTAGGAATTTTGTAAAATATTTTATTAGATAATTATTTTCCTGAAGATGCTGGTACTATTTTAACGGCGAAAAGCTTTGAATAAATATATTCATTAAAAGCATTCTTGTTTTTGAAATATTTTAAATTTATTAACTATATTACAAGAAAACATATCACCATATTTAATATATAATATTAATTATTTATATAATATTTAACCTGTATATATATATATATATATATATATATATATATATACATGTAAAAAATAACTAGTAAATATAAAATATAATTTTAAGATTCAACTATACCTAAAACAACGTTCCAACAAAACAGGAAGGTTTTTGTATTGCTATTTGTCCGTTTACGGTAATAATATCTAAAACGTCACTTGTGAAAGCTATGAACAAAAAGAGCCCCACCGGGGATACCTAAAACTGTATTACCGTCAACGCCAAGAAAATATTATCCCACTCTCCTACTAGCAAATTCAACTCAGCGTTAAATACTTTTGTGTATTGAATACTGAATGTGTTTATCTGTAGCAGTAGAAATACAAATGAGTAGGTGAGAAGTGGGGAAGTTACTGCACTCAGCAGATAGGGATGAATATGTTGGGGAGGACATAGGGGCGTTATATACGCTACTGTATTAAATATAATATTTTAGAAACTTCCATTCTCCATACTTTTAGCTAACGCAGCAGTGAATGACGTCATACTTAACCTATTCCAGTGAATGTCGTCTATCATTACGTCGTATGGTTGGTACATACGTACATAAGCTACGCGTTGTGAACCATTGTCACTGTGTAAACTTCCAACACACGTCATAGTAACACAGTTGTGCTGATTCCTCATAATAATATTGTAATATGGTAATATAAAATTCCAGTGTTTAAGATTTACAGGCGATAAAATCCTGTACGTAGCTCGCAAAACTAAAGAAAATCAATCATTGAAACAGAATAAAATGCAAAACATTTTTAATGTAGTCTTAACTGATAGTGGGGAACTATACGACACCTCGTGACGATTATACATAACTAATAAAATAATAATCAATGTATGGAATGACTCATGTTTTAACACCATCAAAGTATTTACATGGTATTAGTAAAAACAATTGAGACATTGGAAATAATAATGATTTTGAATGAAACCATGAATAATGAAAAATGAATTTATTTTAATTTGAATTATTTGAATTAAATGTACTTTACTGTTTACTTAAAACAGCACGTTAAGTTTAACTTACATCCAGGTAGTGGGTAGACACCCTTTCGAACCTGGGTTATAGTAGTAGGTCCACTACAAATAAGGTACCTTACCCACGTTTTCCATAACTTTCCCTTATTTCCAGTAGAAGTAGAGCATTAAGTCTTTTCTTAGTCCTACGTAAGGTAATGCACCCTTTTTAAAGGTTTGTAAAGACTAGATTCAACACTACCCTGATGTGCTGTAGGTCTACTAGGTCTACTACTCCTTACAAGCATAATGGCATCCTTTCCTCCCCTTTCCCATTTACTATTAGTTCATGTCCATACTTATACCCTCTTATATACACAGTCCTTTTCTACTTAAGTTATTGTACCATTTTTTGGGGGGTTTTAAGACTAGACATCAAGACAACCCTCATAGAGTGTAGGTCTATTAGAGTTACATGACCCTACTTACAAGCATAATGGCATCCCTTCCCCTCCTTTCCATTTTACTATTAGTTCATTTCCATACTTATACCCACTTATATACACAGTCCTTTTCTACTTTAGTTATTGTACCATTTTTTGGGGGGTTTTAAGACTAGACATCAAGACGACCCTCATAGAGTGTAGGTCTATTAGAGTTACATGACCCTACTTACAAGCATAATGCCAAAATATTGTTCTTCTACTAAGGAGATTATGTGTATACTTTATACCCAGTTACATTCCCAGTTATTTCCTACCATTCTGAGGCACTAAAAGGATGGTAGCAAATATGATTATAAAACTAAAATAGTCCTTTACAAATCCAACCTTATATTTTGCGTTTGTTCTTTACTGTTCTACTGTTGAGCTTTCCCATCTCCTCTTTCTAAATTCTCAGTTATTACTTCTTTTTCTGGATTTAAGGAATTCGTATAACCTTTTACTGTAACCTATAAATCAGGTCATATTCCGTAATTTTACTTTAATTCACTTAATGTTAACATTCACACGTTTCAAATCTTAAACTGGCAAGTTTGTCCTTAAACAAACAAGTTTGGAAAATCTATCACAGTTAATATTATTTGGGCTTTAAATTATTATTCTTGTAGAATATTATTATTTTCAGTGTCGATTACATGTAACTAAATAAATTCCTTTTTTTAAGAAAAAGAGGAATATTCTAAAGCAGATATTTCCAGAATGTTTTTGTACAATACCGTTAATATAAGTAGTGAGGACATAGTTGTACAAACTTACAATATAATACTATGTTTCACTAATTGTTTCAGCTTGAGGGCACAGCGTTCTATCGATACTTCTAAGGCTGTACGATTATTTAAATTAGACTTGATTATAAATGTTGTGGTCCTAAACATTGATGTAAGTGCTTGTAGCTCTTTACTACAAATATAAATTTCATTTGCGATTATTCTACGTCCAACAACAAGCTCGGTCTTGGTTAGACCTACTTATGTGGTTACCAGCAAAGTATCATGGCTACTATAAACTCGCTCCCTTTGGACAAGCTCAATTGTGATTATTGCCAACTGAGATTTAATGTTTCAGCTACTAGATTGTTGAAATTATCATTTCTCAGTTGCTCTGAGTACCAATAAATCTACATTATGAATGTCTTCTACAATAACTATATTAAATAATGAAATGTAATCATTAGGTGATAATTTTATTATCTAGAATTAACCAAGTTTCTTCCGTGTCATGTTTTAGTATTTAATGGTTGTTTTATGTTACTTTAGTATGAGACAATCTAACGCGGCAATAATTTTGTGAGATTAGAGTCTATTGTCCCAGACGCTTTAAAAACATTCAATTTACAAGGTGAATTCGAGTAGATTGTTATAGCTATTGTATCTTTATACAAAATGTTCGATGATTTTATAGTAAAGGGATGTAATTGATAGAATCCTTTTTATGGTGAGGGTAAAAAAGTAAAGGATTGACGAGAAAAGTAAAGGATATTAGTAAGAACCAGTGAAAGGACATTCCCAGGGGATGAAACGACAGTCGGGTAGACGAAGTTGATTATCATAGATTCGCACTTTACAATGTGAGACTATGTTGAGGCACAAGAGTCCCAACGATCAAAGTTCAGCGAGCATAAGCAGTAACGTTACTAAGGCAGGAGGCAGTACACCCTCGAAGTCCTGCTCCCTGACCTCACCTTTCATACGTAGAACCAGGGGTCTTGAACCACGCCCAAGATTCCTTAACATATCGTTACCTTGCCCTACAACCCAGTCTCTACGACAACGTGCAGCCTTAACCATCCCTGGGTCGCCACAGTTTATTTCCCATTCTTGATTTTAGTAACTTCTGTTATGGCAATCAGAATTTCTCCTAAATTAAAAGAAGTTACATTAATTTCCTCTCACACTGTCTGTTCACAATTTCCTTAAAATTAAAGTTATCCTTTTTTCTTTAAAATGTAAGAAATTCTCTTGCTCTGACTTTTTAGAACACAATACCATTCTCGACAGTGACTGAAATTGCAAAAAAGATCGCTAGCGGCGCTTGTGGCGGTAAACCTCACCTTTAGCGGTTAAGTTAAGTCCGTAACAAAAGATCTTCCTGCCTAAGAACAATTTACCTCCTACCTTACTAAGATCACAATCCACTGACTCAATTATGTCCTTTTTGAAATCCCTGGACGTTTTGTCAAGCGATATCCAGATTCTGAGAGTCGATTAGTTATCTTTCTATGACACCACTTGATCTATCTTCTCATACAAGAAGACGGATACGTCACAGTAATCAGGTATATTGACTATTACTGAAGCCGCGTCAAGAGCCGGAGCAATATCCGTTTACCAGCCTCACCTTATATATTACAAAGGTACTATTTCAGCATCTACTAAGGCATCCCTCCTATATATCCCTCCTTTCGACTTTCGTGATATTCTCCATTCTTCGAGTGCACCACCTACTATCATTTCGGAAAATATGGCCCTAAACCGTAAAGACCGTTTCGGATCATAAAGAAGGTCTCATTGGGCAAACACTTCTCTTAATACAATATCTCCTACATGTCTCGTGCCAGGAGATTTAACGTCCTTACATCCCCTATCCGACGTAGATTATAATAGTCACACTGACTGATCGTCATAGGTGAGTCTTTGACGAAAGCTATGTAGCGCAATATCATGTAACGTATCATATTGTAAAAATAACAAGTGACAAAACACTTGTTCTAAAAGCAAACAACCAATACGCAAGCGAAATGAAACTAAATCGTTGGTATCATTTTATGTTCATATGGCTCTAAGTAACCATGGACGGATTACCTATTTGCATTGTCATCGTAGTTATATCATTAATACAAAATCAGGTCTTGTGTTCTCAGTATGTATGCAGTCATTTTAATTATTTATACTTTAAGTTCAATATTAAAAACTAATACTAGATAATTAATGCCTTTTTAACATTTTTAGCAAAATCTTTGACAAATAGTTTTAGAAAAAGAACTAGAACTGATACAATTCGTTTTTTGAAATATTAAATGCATAGATAATACCATGAATAAATAAAATTATATTAACTATAGATAGAAAGAAACAGTAAAACAAAATAAGATAATTTGAATCACCTAAATATATTATTCATTATTTTATTCCTATTATTATACTCATCTCTGAAAATAATATCTAAGTTATTAAAATGTTCATAACATACACTATTATAAGTTTTATATGCTCTTACAGCATTTTGTGTCAGCATGGTCATACTTAGCATATAACCTAAACTTTAAATAATAAATACTTAAAAAGTAAATACATTTAACGGAATATAAGTGGAGATCTAACTTCTCTGACACCTCAATTGAAATTTAACCGTTTCTTTTAAATAAATAACAATAACCCTTGCTACAAATATTTACATCACGTTATGTACATCAAAGGTTTAAATATTTGTAGCAAGGGTTATTGTTATTTATTTATCATTACGCTACTGTGCTCTATATACAACTTCAGTTTAAACCTATGCACTTTTTGTTTTGTTATACAAACTAGAAAATTTGAATTAAAGATTCTTGTTTCCTGAATAGTGTTAATATATCCTAGCTATACAGGATACTCTCCAATCCATTTTCAAAATTTATTGATTGCAATTTAAGTCGTCTTGCTATTGTCCTCTTTTTTTAGCTCTTAATAATTTTAAAATAGAAACATTATTTCCGGCAGTGAAATGTAAGGACCTAATAAGATCTAATTATTCCTTATAGCTAAAAATAAAACAAAATGTCTGAAATGGAGAAATAATTCAAACAACAATTCATGAAAATAATTCCTGAAAATGGAAATAATACAATTATAAGCTTATATCTCTCTGTGTTGATGTAATGAAGATGTGGGTTTAGGATGTGGGATCACTAGTTAAAGTCTCTCGTCCTGTTGGAGATTACTTGAGTAATACGCCTTCCCTCTCTCTCCCTTTCTCTCTCTCTTTCTCTCTGTCTGTCTGTCTCTCTCTCTCTCCCTTTCTCTCTCTCTTTCTCTCTGTCTCTCTCTCTCTCTCTCTCTCTCTCTCTCTCTATATATATATATATATATATATATATATATATATATATATATACAGAGATTAGTGGATTTGTTAGAGATGGGTCATAGAACTGCCTCCACTATCTCCTGATCTCTCGAGATTAGGGTTTCCATTTTGTGTTGGTTGAAGAGCATTGCCGCGGCCGAATCCTACTCTTCGTCGCCAGGACGTTGCCCCCGAACACGTTCCCCTGCATAAGAAACGTAACCACATTCATTGGTTTCACACGTTAGTTGTTCATGGTCATGATGGCTACTGTAGGGCTGAAACGCCCCAGTTTAACCGCTGTCAAAATATGATCCCACCCGACTTACCAGATCCTGGTAACTGTGGTGTGTCGAGCGTAATCTACCAGTGGATAAATCCCTGGACTTTATTTAAAAACCAACCAAATCGTTCAATCATAATTATATGATAATATATTTAAAACATTTTGTTTACTTGTAAAATTAATTTACTAATTTGCTATTGGACGAATACTACTTCAAACAATTTTCGTTCTAGCTTAATTTGACTTTTTGACTTCTGCTCTTGTTGATGGATTTAAAAATTTCAGAAATTTTACTTATTTGATTACCACAGAATGATTATACTAACTTTAAACATTGATTTTTCTAATTTGATTTAATTACTTTGAAGTTAAAATATAAAAATAAAATATTTTTTTCGTAATATGTTTATCTTAACTTTACTAAACGTTTACTATATTTCATAATTTTGGCAAGTAATTATTTAATTTGAATAAAACGTAATCTTTTTAGAGCTGGGCTCATCAATTATATTGGTGAGACTATTATTTAAAGTTCTTTAGCATTTGTCGTTACCTGACAACATTTTGGTTTTTTATTCTTAAAATTACACACATAGAATGATGTAGACCTACATATTTAAATACAACATGATATTAATTTATAATAATATGCAAGGTATTTCGCAAAAAGAGGGTAGTGTAAATAACTCCCTCAATGTTAGTAGTTAAATATGCAAATAAACAGTTATTAACTTTAACTTAGACTTTACATTCACACAAGGGGATACTTTTCAGCCCCAGGCTAATGACATGGTCTATATATATAAGAAGGACGAACTTTACAAGACAAACGAATATAAGATAAACTACATACAGATGATAACTATTTATAGAGCAAACTACAAACAACATGCAAACAATATTTAAATGAAAAAAATAATAACACATAAGTATTTATCTATGTATCTACATACTATTTTTTATATTAGTTTATATGTGAAATTAGAACAATGAAGGCAATGGTACACAACGTCTTGAAAATCATATAGTTGAACACTAGTAAAGTGAAACAGTTAAATGAATAAAGTAAAGTGGAAATGCTTTTGTGGTTAAATAATTGTCGTATATTATTTAAAATAATGATATAGAATACATAAGGCAGAGATTAACAAGTCAAAATATTTATTGATGTAACTATGTGTTTATATGGAAATTATGTTCATAAGCAAGTTAAATTTTTCTTACAACTATTTTTGAATCCATACCAGCTTAGTACAGCTTATATTAAATTATGAGAAAAAGCTTCTATGATTTCACCAAAACATTTTTTGGAATTTTATTATAGTAACAAAATTGATATTTGATATGCTTTGAAAGGTTATTTTGTTGTTGGTAAAACTCAAATTAAACTAAAAATCTATATTATTTTTTATTGAATTGAAATTTTATTTTTAGGTTGGAAATAGATAATGTTTTTCAATAGAGGCGATAAATATGTAACATTATTTAAGTCAATAAAGTAATATTAGTATTATTTACCAGCACTCAAAAACAAATTGGAACAGTTAATTAAAAAATAAAAACAAATTGGAACAGTTACTTAAAAATAAAAACAAATTGGAACAGTTATTTAAAAATAAAAACAAATTGGAACAGTTACTTGAAAATAAAAACAAATTGGAACAGTTACTTAAAAATAAAAACAAATTGGAACAGTTACTTAAAAATAAAAACAAATTGGAACAGTTACTTAAAAATAAAAACAAATTGGAACAGTTACTTAAAAATAAAAACAAATTGGAACAGTTACTTAAAAATAAAAACAAATTGGAACAGTTACTTAAAAATAAAAACAAATTGGAACAGTTACTTAAAAATAAAAACAAATTGGAACAGTTACTTAAAAATAAAAACAAATTGGAATAGTTACTTAAAAATAAAAACAAATTGGAACAGTTACTTAAAAATAAAAAAAAAAATTGGAACAGTTACTTAAAAATAAAAAGAAATTGGAACAGTTACTTAAAAATAAAAACAAATTGGAATAGTTACTTAAAAATAAAAACAAATTGGAACAGTTACTTAAAACAAATTGGAACAGGTACTTAAAAATAAAAAGAAATTGGAACAGTTACTTAAAAATAAAAACAAATTGGAACAGTTACTTAAAAATAAAAACAAATTGGAACAGTTACTTAAAAATAAAAACAAATTGGAACAGTTACTTAAAAATAAAAAGAAATTGGAATTTGTTCATTAATGTTAAACTATCACCCACTTAACCATGAGATTTTCGAGCTAGAGGTTTATTTTAAAAAATGCATTAACTTCAAGTGAGAGGGGATCATGGAAATACGATCCATAGACGTTTTTTTTTAAAACAGAAGCAGTGTAGAGTTAAAATGTTTTATTTAAACTATTTGAAATGAGTTCTTAAGGTGTTATTTTATCTTTTCTTTAAGTAATCCAATTAATTACATCTCATAATGCTACATCCAGAGCAATCTAAAAAGGAACATGGCGGACGGAAGAAACGTAAACTATCAACTCTTCATAAGTTTCCCATCTAAGTGAGAAAATAATTTGGTATAATCTTTCATTTTAAAACTGAATTCATAAAAATAAGGTTTAAAGTTTTTAAACATTTGCGGCAATCCAGTAGCTAAAATCCTATTTACTATCCGAGTATTATAAATAAGTGATAAGGCCACGTGGTATTATAAATTCTATTTTTCAAAAAAGAGTTTTTAGATTCTTAGTATTTATGATACATTTATTTAAAGAAACAACCTTACTAGTAGATACCTCATATCTATACCACAAATTCATTAACTGTTCAAGTATTCAAATGGGTTAACTTCATAATCAAAGAGATTTAATATTTTAAAACGAATGTAATTAGTACATAAGTTTCTTTTGTTAAATTTTTGTTTGTATTTCGAACTCATAAATGATACATTTTTTTATTTGTATTTTTCCTAAAATGTGTCTTTCTTGAAACATACCACTAAAAAAACCAATTAGAATGCCCATAAAGTATTTATTAATTATGTAACATATAATTGTATTATCCAACATCTAACATCATAATCAATAGTGTTACATAATATAAAAGTAAAATCTTCTATTTTCGTAATATATTATAGAATTTATCTTAATTTTATTAAACGTTTACTATGGTTCATAATGTTGACAATATTTAATTTGAATAAAACTTAATCCTTTTAAAATGCTGCTTTTAAAAAGTTCATCAAGTATATTGTTTACACCATTATTTAAAGTTCTATAGCCATTGTCATTACTTTTCAACATTTTGGTTTTTATTATTAAAATTACACACATAAAATAAAATACATATTTAATAACAATATAATAATAATTTCTACAAATTAATTGTGTGTCCATAAATATATTTCTAGCTGTATTAGGCGACATTACTTTCTAATTAATTCATTTTAATTTATATTTGTGAGCCCAAACATAAATCTCAAGGATAACTCTTTTGCAATCTTATTTTTACAAAAAACCAATTAATATTAATTTAATTCTTAACGTAATTGGAACCTGGTTGCTATATTGTATATGGACACAAAATGTGCTATTCGAAACTAACTAATTGCTTAGTAATTATTGCTTTTCTTTATGTATTGTTTTTCTCTTACTCTGACTGAAATGAATTAATTTATGCTACAAATTTCTTGAAATATTTCCCGTTTTAACTGGCTTGTGATAACTTTAATATTAATCTTGAAATTTAAAACTGCCATTCTATATGTGAATTTTACTTTGTTTTATTACCAGCACTTAAATTTCAGTTGTATGGTTTCAAAAGAAAGTCATGTGCTTATATTTCTTAAAATTATTAATAATCAATTATGTATAAAAATTTTACTTAAACAAATCTAAATGTAATAATTTTGCAAAACGTTACAATGGTTATATAGTTATTAATTCTAACTCGCCCCAAAAATTAGCACTATGATACTTCTCTTCTCCCATGGTCTTGGATCGAAACCTCTCCGGTGTACCTTGAAGATGGAATGTAATTTACTCGCTAGTATTCGGCTTTAGGGCCGTCTTTAAAAATGTTCTAAATTTATCATATTATAAAATTTCAAGTTCGAAACAAGGACGTTTGAAAACAAACCTTCTCCATTTCCATTTATGGCTAGATTTGGGTTTTAGCCACGTACCAGCATCTTAGAGTTTTCCATCCTGTATCTACGTACAAGACCTTCTGCTCGCCACTACAGTTGTTTTTTGTCCCACTATCAGGACTCCCACTCCTTTCTTCTAGCTTTAATTTTCGATATTCAACAGGTTACTTGTAAGTTACATCCAAACCCTCATTCGTATTAACTCTGTACCTTCTCGTTTTTTTCTCCTTACTTAGACACTGGTTATTTTTTCACTATAAACTATCATGTTTTATTTTATTTTCTTTAAATAATAAAAATTATTTTTTTTAAAATTTTGAATAAAAATAAAATTATTCCCTTATACTAAAACATTTCCTTTACAAATCAAGCCCGCCGAATTTGCGTTTGAGTTTGTTTATAACAAGCTTATAAGCGACCTGCGCCACTATTACTGTCAGCCACGATTACTTACTCGCTATGACTCACTACGACTGCCTCAATATGCCTGCCTCACTATGATTGACTCACTATGATTGCCTCACTACGTCAGCCTCACTATGACTGATTGACTATGCTTGCTTTACTACGACTGCCTCACTATGCTTGCTTTGCTATTTCTGCCACAACTACGGAGTCTTTACGACTGCCTAACTATGGCTGCTTTGCTATGTCTGCCTGTTTCATTACACTGGGGTCTGACTCTATTAATGACTCATTATCCATGTCTTACTCACTACGACTGACCTACTATGCTTGTCTCACTATTTCTGCCTTCTTGCGACTGGATCGTTATCCCTGCCTTAATATGACTGACTCATTATGATTGCTCACTACGACTGCGTCGCTATACCTACCTCTCTATGACTGACTCACTATGATTGCCTCACTACGACTCTGTCACTATGCCGCTTTCATTACACTGGGCGATTAGTCTGACTCTAATACTGACTCACTATCCATGCCTCACACTCTACGACTGACTTACTATGCCTGCTTCACTATTTCTGCCTTACTATGACAACCTCACTACTACCACCTCACCATGACTGCTTCACTATGCCTGGTGACTCACTATGTCTGCCTCACTACTACTGTCATACTATAACTGACTCCCTATGACTGCCTCACTACGACCGCGTCACTATGCCTCTTTCATTACACTGGGCGATTAGTCTGACTCTAATACTGACTCACTATCCATGCCTCACTCACTACGACTGACTTACTATGCTTGCTTCAGTATTTCTGCCTTACTAGGACAACCTCACTACGACCACCTCACCATGACTGCTTTACTATGCCTGGTGACTCACTATGTCTGCCTCACTACGACTGTCTCACTACGACTGACTCCCTATGACTGCCTCATTACGACCGCGTCACTATGCCGCTTTCATTACACTGGGCGATTAGTCTGACTCTTTCATTATACTGACTCACTATTCATGCGTCACTCATTGCGACAGACCTACTATGCCTGCTTCACTATTTCTGCCTTACTATGACAACCTCACTACGACCCCCCTCACCATGATTGCTTCACTATGCCTAGTGACTCACTATGTCTGCCTCACAACGACTGTTTCACTATGACTGACTCCCTATGACTGCCTCACTACGACCGCGTCACTATGCCGCTTTCATTACACTGGGCCATTAGTCTGACTCTTTCATTATACTGACTCACTATTCATGCGTCACTCATTGCGACAGACCTACTATGCCTGCCTCACTATTTCTGCTTTACTATGACTGACTCACTATGCCTGTCTTTATGTGTTCTATTTACCAGAAATAGATTTTTGCGCTGGCGAGTAAATCTGTGAATCCGTCAACATTCCGACTCTCCCGGAGCAATCAACGCCCAATCAGTGATAATTGACAAATCTATCTAAAAAAGGCGGTATAATTGACAGTAACCTAAGTTATAGCATTATAAATAATTTTTATAAAGGATAGTACCGAAATCATTTCCACCAAAATTCCATGCGTGAACGACCCAAGTTTAACTTCTTTTGGACTGGACCCCTTCATCACAAATTCCTGGCTACGTGCTTGTAGTGAGAAATCCTGGGTTCGTCTCTACTCACAAGAGAGGCACATTTTTAGGTAGAAACATTTCCTAACTTAAAAAAATTAATTGACAAGTGGAAAACCTAAACAGTCTTTTTAATAAGGTGGTGTGGGAGTAGACATTTCTTTTTAATAGAAAAGATTAAAAACTTTTAATATATATATATATATATATATATATATATATATATATATATAATTATTAAATTACACATATTTCAACATATATACATACATATATATACGTACATATATACATACATATACATATCTCTCTCTCTCTCTCTCTCTCTCTCTATATATATATATATATGCTTTGAATATTTCAACAAATTAAAATAGTTTTACTTTTTTAATGTATTAAGTAAAATATATTAACTATCATCCAACATGTAACTGGATTTCAAGAAATAAGAGCTTCCATATGAACCCTTAGAAAAAATTGAAAGATATATCTTTAACATTGTTCAAGAAGCAATAATAAACCAAAAATAAATATAAAACTATCAATAAACAAATATAATTCATCTCCCAATAAAATCATCTTAATACGAAACAGATGATAATGAAGACAATGAGGCTACAAGTGTATAAAAAAGTAAATAACCAGAAAACAAACGTTATTTTGATACCCTTATCCAAAAGGTAAAAAAACGGATAGGTAAACATCCAAACTAAAAGAAATAATGATATAGGAATTAATTAGTTATACTATCTTTTTAACAAAAGTCCTAGTAACATAACAATTAAAACAAAAAACCATAGGTAAATGAATGTGACTAATAAATGTAACTACTGATCCAACCGAAGTTATTAAAAAAATAATTGAAATTCAAAGTAAAATAAAATCAATAGAAATAATTTCAAAATTCTATAAACTAAACTAAAGTTTTAAATTTTAACATAAATTAACATAAGTTAAAATGTTAATAATTATTAAGTTAAATAATGTTAACTAAAACTGACTCACTATGCCTGCCTCACTACGACTGGGTCACTATGCCTGCCTTATTACTACTGGCTCACTCACTATACATGCCTCGTTATGCATGCCTCTTTACGACTGGCTCACTATGCCTGCCTCACTACTACTGGCTCACTCACTATACATGCCTCGTTATGCATGCCTCTTTACGACTGGCTCACTATGCCTGCCTCACTACTACTGGCTCACTCCCTATACATGCCTCGTTATGCATGCCTCTTTACGACTGGCTCACCATGCCTGTCCCATTACTACTGGCTCCCTCACTATAGTCTACATGCCTCGTTATGCATGCCTCTTTACGACTGGTTCACTATGCCTGCATTATTATTACTGGCTCACTCAATATGCATACCTCGTTATACCTGCCTTACTATTCCTGCCTCACTACTACTGGCTCACTATGCCTGCCTCACTACGACTGGGTCCCTATGTCTGCCTTACTACTACTGGCTCACTCACTATCCATGCCTCGTTATGCATGCTTCTTTACGCCTGGTTCACTATGTCTGATTCACTACTACTGGCTCACTCACTATACATGCCTCGTTATGCATGCCTCTTTACGACTGGCTCACTATGCTTGTATTACTACTACTGGCTCACTCAATATGCATACCTCGTTATACCTGCCTCACTACTACTGGCTCACTACGTCTGCCTTACTACTACTGGCTCATTATGCCTACCTCACTACTACCGGCTCACTCAATATGCATACCTCGTTATACCTGCCTCACTACTACTTGCTCACTATGTCTGCCTCACTACTACTGGCTCACTATGCCTACCTCACTACTACTGCCTCACTAAACATGGATAGTTATGCCTGCCTCACTATGTTTGCCTCACTATTACTGATTCACTATGCCTGCCTCACTACGACTGGTTCACTATAGTTTAAAGGTTTTAATTATTACTAAAAAACTATTGATACAAAAATAAATAATTCTTAATATAGTTTCACAAAAACTAATAGGTAAAAATATTAAACCAAAAACGATCATATTCATAAATAAATAAATAAAGATATATATATATATATATATATATATATATATACGCAATAATAAACTAAAGAAAGAATAATAAACTATAAACACAATAAAAACTAAAAGAATTTGTATACTACTTTTACATAAACATTATAATAATTATATAAACCTAATAACTAATGTTCATGAGGAACAGGATTTAAAAATCAAAACGTTCGTTTTGAATAAAGATACTATTTAATACTTTTATAGAAACACTTTGGGAATTTTATACATTCAAACAATCAGAGATCTAGACCTGGGGTCTCCTAACGTTTTCACTCAAAGGCCACATCGAAAACTATTGTAGGGAAGGCGGACCGCCAATAATTCAAGGCAGACAGTCTAGACCATCCCCCCCCCATAAAGCCACGACGTTTTTTCTATTCAAGAGCTCAGTGGTGGTTTTTGAGATTTTCTTGCTTAGCTTTTTAAGTTGATAAATTTCCTCATATATCTTTGTTGTTGGCTAACTTAAAGCTTGACAATACATAAGTTTAAAATACCTGTAAAGCTTAAAAAGAACAATTATTTATTTTTAGTGAGACGATTACATTTGTTTGCCACTTAAAATTTCAGCCCATTTAGGATCAAACCTTCTAGTTCCGATCATTAGGATTGATTTCAAATGCTCATCTGACAAGGAAGATCTGTATTTAGATTTAACAACTTCATTTTGTAGGGTGGGTCCAAAAAGAGAAAACATAGTTTGAACATGTTTTTTTATGTATTAAAGTCTTTTTCTAGGAGAGAACTGTAAAGTGTAAGTAAGTTACCTTCTTTGTAGCATTCCTGGAAATCGCTCTTGAGTGACTCATTGGTTGTTAGCTCGATTACTTCAAGCTGCATTTCTGCAGGCACTTGGTCAAGGTTACACTTAAAAGGGTTTTGAAACATCCGAATGTCTTCTGCTCCACGGCTAAAGTTTTCAAAGCGGCTTTCAAACTCTTGACGTGGTTGTTCTTCATCAGTATAAGTGACAAACTAAAGATTTTTCTTTGTAATTTCAAGTTCAAAAGGTTAATATGTGCCGTTATGTCAACAAGAAAAGCCAATTTCCAAACAAATACACTGTCAGAAATTTCAGGTATACGTCGACGCTGTTCAGCCATAAAAATTTCAATCCCTTCACGAAGTTCGAAAAACCGCTGAATTACTTTGCCTCTACTCAACCTGCAAACTTCACAGTGGTAGGGAACATCTTGCAAAGCGCTGTGAATTTCAGCTAGTAAATGTTTGAACTGGCGGTGTTTGAAGAAACTTGATTTAATGAAGTTATCTGTTTTTTTCAACTATATTCATTACTTCAGCTGGGTTGAACACAGCTAGGTTATTTTTTAACATAATTGCAAATGTTTCCAGTTACTGCAGTTTCTGTACTAGACAATATTTTTTCCACATTCGAGGTAAGACCTCTCATGAGTTTGAAATTGAAAACAAGATTAGAAATAATTTCACTTTTTTTGCGAAAATTTTGTCTCCGGTCACACTACTCTCTATAGACTAAACGTCAGCCAACTCTTCTGCAACTTTAAAATCAATGTTCAAACTACGAACAAATAAAAGAACTGTGACATCAATTGATTCAACAAGAGCGATTAAGAACAAAGTCTTGGCTTTAAGCAGCAGATAATAAACAACGTTATTCATAAGATTTCCCATGCATTGTTCATTGGCAAACTAATAGCATCGAACAGTGAACGTTTATCATGGCAGATTTCTTCCACATTCATCAAAGTGCAATCCTTCACCAACTGGCCTTCGGCAAAAGGTTTACCAGCTTTAACCAGAATATGCCTGAATTTAAAACTGGCTTTAACACCATCAGCGTTTTGTTGATATTGATTGGTAAACATTTGTCTCTAAATTGAAAGCGAATTTTTCAAAGAAGCAATTTTGTCCTCTCGTAGTTTGCCTGTTAAATTGGAATGCTTGCTCTTGTGTTTTGATTTATAATGTCTACGGACATTAAACTCTTTCAAAACAGTAACAGTCTCTTTGCAAATAAGTCATAACGCTTTATTATTGTTGTCGATCATAAAATAGTCATGGGTCCACCTTTATTTAAAGCACGCCCCTCAAAATAAACTTTTCCTTTTTTTGCAAGAAGTTATTGTTATGAACAATAAAACAAAAAAATAAAAGACAATGCCCACGATCACTAAGCACTTCGCAAACATCACCTACACTCGCAGTAGTTGTGATTAGGACCTATACCTGACGCTGGAAAGCCCTTTAGAAGAAAATAAGAATTTAGAAAAAGCAATGATAAGTCGTGGCATGATGCGAAGAGTTTGGTCCTGCCTCATGATCAGTCACGGTAACTACAACGGCGCCGAGCTTTCTGCCCTTAAACGTACTGTTCGTGCTGACGACTTGCATCGCTCAGTAGCGAATTGTTCACAGCTTGTTTTACATTTATAGAGAAAAGAAGTGCTAAGTGAAAGACGAGTACTCTGCTCTTATTTAATGGTAAAAATGCTTAAAAGGAAATATACAACAAAATAATTTTTTTCTGTATGCTAGCTTTCCGCGGGCTGGAAAAAATCTATCCTTGGGCCGGATGTGGCAAGCAGGCCGTAGGTCGGAAAACCTGGATCTAGACCATCTGTTAAATCTCACGTCTTTGCTTTACATTCAGGACATCCCCTGCAGTAAAAAGAGCAGGATAATGAACTGACTTAGGAGCAAGTCCTGTTAGGTGGTGTTTGCCAATCTTTCTTTTGGAGAAAACATTTTACTCACATGTAGAAACTGAGAATGCTGCCAGAACACAGAATAAATGTTTGATTTTCAGATACAAATACTTGTTATAACAGAAATACTCTCGTCAGTTCTGTTCTGGTGGAATGCTACTTTTGAAAAAAAAAAAAAAATGTGTTCGGAATTGTGAATCATCTGTGATACTTTGTCTTCGAATTACAATAGAGGTTATGCAGTTACGTTTTTTCAGCATGTCTGTTTTATGTTAACATAATAATAGCGGAGACGACGAGGTTTATGTCAAATCTATTTTGTAAATTCACAACCAGGCAGGTTAACATAAAAACAGGTAGTTGGCACAGGAACACTACATCTGAAATATTCTGGGGAATTCCCTTTTCGTTTGCATTTTGGTTAGGTTTCTATCCCCAAAACAAACTAAGCTGTTTTTCAGACTCTTCATAAATTATCGTAATTTCGATTAATTAAAAAAAACCTAACAGCCTTATGCCGGCTTACTTTGTTATCACAAAATTTAATTGCTACAAAGTATCTCTTCTTTGGATCTTGGAAATACAGTGACAATGGTAAGGTGAGGTTGAAAATACTCTTCAATTTCTATACATTTTGTAATACAACCAGGTAAAGAGTTCCGGACTTTTCGGACCTGTCCTGGCTGAGTCTCTGATTTCTGGGGGAGGACACACAAACAGTTTTGTAACAAATAATTGGATGGGTGAAAATGCATTTTTATTTAAATACATGGAAATAAATTTCTCCCTATTCTAGCACTAAAAAATCACAAGAAAGTTGAGTGATGGCATATAAAAAGGTTTAGAGTTGGAGTTTTAAAATGTTAAATATTACTCACTACGCTTTGGTTTTATATTAGGTTGATGACAGGCACAATAATGTTAAACATGTAAAATTAATTTTGACATTTTTTAATAAGATTATCATGTATACCAATCAATTAATTTTCTCATCCCGCTAACGACTTAGTGGTAAGATGACCTTGAACCTCAATAGAAACAGTCTCCTATTACGTTAAAAGAAACAAATTTAATATTTTATTTAGAGTAAGTTTATGTATGAATGAGATGTATGATTGGCAGAGATTAAAGAAAACACAAACCTTATATTCATTACGTATATTAATACACGTAAAAATAAACTCTTCCTCCACTTACTGTACAAATAATTTTATTACACATAGTTTATGTTATCCAATGAATCCGCAAGTAGGCCTATTGTTAGCAA
This sequence comes from Prosapia bicincta, assembly GCA_036971475.1. NCBI lineage: Eukaryota > Metazoa > Arthropoda > Insecta > Hemiptera > Cercopidae > Prosapia > Prosapia bicincta. Next base: position 245,275,150 of record JBAIZL010000005.1, on the reverse strand, counting down.
AGGTAATAACTAATGCAGAACACAAACTTGCAATTAATAATTTATTTTGATAAATACACATAAGAATAATTCAGTTATCATTGCGCTATGTCTGGAATGTCTGTAGCTATACGGACGGACGATGATGACGTTGTTAAGACAAAAAAATACTGATTGTGATATGGTGTTTACTGTCGTGTTAGGTTTAATATTTATTTAAACAGTATATAAAATTTCACACTAAACAGCTTAAGTAATCGCAGAAAAATATAGTGCTTTACTAAAATATCACTAAGCAATAATTTTAATAAAAATTGTATTTTAATTTATTAATATTTACTAACATATAATTATGTCTATATATAATTTCGGCAAGTGTATTGTGTAGTACAAAGATTTTCTTAAAACAATTATTTGTTGCCGAATTAAGGACAATTTTATGGAACAATTTATTTGTCATTCTAGTGACAGTGAGGCTTACTTTAAAAAGAAATAAAATTTAAAATATTTGACTTTTTCTGTTTAGGTATGGGGAGTGTTCGCAAGGAAGGACAGACCTCGCGCCTGGCATGATCCAAGGATTTTTCTCCGGTTTAAACGCAAGCGATTGTGAACTTGTAGAAAATACCAAATTTAAACAATATGACCCATCAAATTTGGAGATCTTTGACATCATAGTAGTCGGCGCTGGTGCAGCCGGGTCGCTCCTGGCCAGTAAACTCTCACAGAATCCAAATTGGAGAGTCCTACTCTTGGAAGCCGGAGGAGATCCGATCGTCTCTACCGAAATTCCAGGTCTCGCCTTTTTCAACTTCGGAAGTGATAACGATTGGAAGTATACTACAGAACACGAAGACGGCATCTACTGGGGCAAACCTCCGGGTGGCTCAGATTACTGGCCCAGAGGATATGGGGTGGGCGGAAGCACATTACTGAACGCTATGTTTTTCACGCGAGGAACTCCTGGAGACTACGATGACTGGCTTAATGCGGGAAATAATGGTTGGGGGTATCAAGACTTGCTCCCACATTTTAGAGATTTTGAGAACATGAAGGCACCGGAGGTATTGTCTTGCAGCTCGTGCAAGAAATATCATGGGACGGAGGGAGAATTATCTGTGGAATCATTTACCAACAGTCAGTTGGACCCCTACTCCCAAACTATAGTAGACGGTTTAAAAGAACTTGGTCTTGGATTATATTCAGATTTCAATAATCCAGAAATGATAAAAAAAGGTGGGTTTTACTTTATTCAAGGCAGTAAAAAAAATTCAAGACGCTGTAATGCCGCCAAAGCTTTCTTAACTCCGATACAGGACAGGCTAAATTTAAGGATATCTAAGAACTCTTTAGCTACGAAAATTATTATAGACAAAAGCAAGATGCAAGCCACAGGTGTTGAATTTAAAAACCGATTCGGACAAAAAATAAACGTCGTCGCAACGAGAGAAGTGATAGTTTCAGCTGGCTCACTTAACACTCCACAGCTCATGATGTTATCAGGTGTAGGCCCAAGGAGGCATCTGGAAGCACTCGGTATAGACGTAGTTAAACATGTTCCATCCGTTGGAGCTAATTTACAGGATCATCCAAGCGTTAATGGTATCGTTATATCAATAGAGACACAGTTCCCCGGCTCGGATAAGATTTTACCAGACCAGATGTTCGAATACCTTACCAGAAATACAGGAGCAATGACAATGCTTGGAAGTGTTATTGGTAGTAACGGGATGTTTATTAACACCGGAAGTCAGCAAAGTGCTAACGGATATCCGGATATGGAGATATTACTATCACAATCTGATAAAAACTCTCCGTCATTTGTGCAGAATTTCGGTTCCTATACTAAAGACATACAGACACTATTTACGGATGTGAATAAAAACAAAGCGGTCCTATTAGTAAGACTAGTTTTAATGAGGCCAAAGAGTCGAGGAAGAGTGTTCCTTAAGTCGAAGAACCCAGAAGATCACCCAAAACTCTATGCGGGTTATTTTAGAGATCAAGCGGACTTCTACCCAATGATAGCAGCAATTAGGTTCTTAGAACGTCTAGTGAAAACCAAGCCAATGAGAGATATTGGGGCCAAATTAGAATTATTGGATTTCCCACGGTGCAGGCAATTCCAAGCCGGATCTGACAATTACTGGGCGTGTGTTATGAGATACCTAGTCTCTACAACATTCCATCCGTCCGGTACGATGAAGATGGGGCCGGATTCGGATAATCAAGCCGTTGTTGACAGCAGGCTAAGAGTTAAAGGCATTCAGAAGCTTAGAGTGGTTGACTTGTCTGTGGCACCTACTCTGGTCAGCGCCCATACACAGGCTACAGCCTATGTTATATCCCATAAAGCAGCTGAAATGATCATTGCTGATAATACTAATAAAAAATGAGGTCACCTTTGCAGGTTTTTAATAAGAATGTGTAGAAAAATATTTTTATGTTCGACAAAGCGGTAAACAATTGTCACTTAATATTTTTAATTTCTAAACAAGAAATTATTTGTTAATAAAGTTTAATTATTGCTATTTTCATTTTTCTCTAAGGTGTTATCTACCACACGCGAAGTAATTGAAGTAATTAGTTTTTTATGTTTTAATTTGCAAATAATTATACATTTATAAAATGTTTATTATATATTTAGTAACATATTTTGTGTTACAGCTATTCAAAAATATTTTTAAAAAATATTTCTTAGGCTAGTGTGAGCATAAGAACTAAATCTGTGAATAATTTAATGGCATTAAAAAATATTTATAAAACTATTTTACTCTTTGTTTTCGAGTAAGAATTTTTTAATATCTGTTCAATTGTTAATGTCGATACTAATATTATTCGCAAAAAAATACTGTTATGGTCAGCGCCCATACACAGACTACAGCCTATGTTATATCTCATAAAGCAGCTGAAATGAATAGAAGTGACGATGCAGTTTTTGATGGTAATAAGAAAGGTGCTTCATAATTTAGTTTTAAAGTTCCAAAAAACTGTATAAGTAATTAAATTTTGTATATAAAATATTTATAACATTACTAACAAATTCAATAAATTATTTGCTTTTATTTCCATTATGTTTAAATAGTCTAGTATTAACTACCATATGTGGTACACTTGAAGTATTTATTTTTACCCAATAAAACCTATTAATAATGCATCTTGTCTAGCGTTTACAGTACATAAGTATTTAAATTTAAATAATCAAGTTATAATATAATTTGCCTATAAAAGATAGAATTCACCGGTTGAACTTATAAATACCATTAATATAAGTAAAAGTCAAAGAAATATTTTACTTTTATATTCTTTTAGAGTCAAGGGGTTCTAATATTCACATCAAGTTAATTCCTTACCTGTGACATTACTGTTTTAATCAACATAATATTTGTCATTTCAAAGAAATGTTACGGAACACCCCTTAAGTGGAAAAGAATTTTATTTGAATAATTTTGTAACTCTACAACAGCATTAGTAAAAACATTTTCTGCTCAAAATAATATTATTTTCTCTGGTAAATAAAAGGTTGGAGATGTCTAATTTTATTTTACTTGAGTAATAATTTTTTAAAAAATATTAAAATCACATTAGAGTAATTAATACCTAATAAACAGCAATAAACCCTTGCTAAAAAAATAGTTACAGAGTTTTGTGTACATTTCCTAACACAATTAACATCATCAGAATGTTACAAGTGTACTAAATTTCTCTCTCTCTCTCTCTCTCTCTCTCTCTCTCTATATATATATATATATATATATATATATATATATATATATATATAGTTCTACAGCTTCTAGAACTTGGAAATTATCAAATGTAATAAGTTTCTATAATCCCACCGATAATGCTTAACATGTTGGTTAGGTTACAAATATTTATAGAAGAAACTCACAAGTGAAGACTTACCTCGGGAGCATATTGATAAAGATGTTAGAAGTTGCTGTTGGCAACGATAGAGTTTCCATGAATTGTCATTGCTAAAATGTTTAGTGTTTACGCTAGTAAGAAGGAGGAAAACATCTGTTGAATTTTCCTCCTTTTCGGATTAACAAGAAAACTGGATTGCACTGGATCTGCAGGAGTTCCTGTCTTCCCTATTAGGAAACTTAAAAATGGTACACTTTTTGTAGGAGCGTCTAGGGAGGCAAACTAGTCTTAAAATATACTTTTTTTTTATGGGTTTAGGATCTGTTTACAGATCTTTTATTTTCTCAATGGAGTGATCATGTGTTGGAGTTAGGGGTGGTTGATTTTAGAAGAAAGGCAACCCTAGGTGTCGTGTGAGTCAGTTCCTAATGTAGTGCCCGTTATGGAGATGGAACGGTGTCAAACATTGCACCCACCTCGTTCATACTTATGATGGGGATTTTAAAGGATTTCTGTATATATGGCATACCCTAGACGATGTTTCAAACACCTGAGTTAACGTGGCGTTGAAAACCATGATAATTCAATGTTAATGCTCCAAAGAGCATTAAGTGTTTTAAGGCTCTCCTGGAGAATATATAGGCGGGTATCAGTTTACGAAGCTAGGCAGACTCTGAAAGTTGCTTTGAGAACTTTGCTAATCTGACCAACAAAGTTGAAGCTTTAATTATCAAGTCATTCAACTCCTGGTTCTTATCATTAATGAATTTGTTCCGTCTCGCAGTCACCCGATAATATGGCAAGTGATTTTTCTTTCAGACGCCTACATAGGCCTTCTTTTGAGGCCCTTGGTTCAAGGAGTAAATTTAGGACCAAGATCGTAATCACCAAGCATCAGAAATTGTCAAGTGTGAATAAAGGTTAATACATTAACCAGTAAACAGTAAAAGTTTCTTCGATAAAGAAAGTCGTTTGAAATAAATCGATGATTATACCTAAAAAAACATTGATATCAACCAGAATCGGGTAAAAAAACGGTATTCATATAGGGTTTAAGAAAACATAACCCTTAAATAAAACCCCTCAGGTTCAATTCCTGAATACGTCGATATGTATTCTGATGATTCTAGGTCTGAGATGGCTGTAACGTCTTAGATAAAACAGAAAACTACAATGGGAGTCAAATAACTTCTTTTTTCTCAATTACAATCATGCCATCATTTAGTATAACAGAGATATAATGGAACGTAAACAGCGTTAAAAGTTTCATGGAGGTCCTAAACAAGAGTCTTTCAATATGCGTACGTCTTCAAGAAAAACGTCTCCATGAATCAGTTAATTTCGATGTCAGGGAGTTTTTAGATCGGACTTTGTTAAGGAATATCTTGCTAGAGGTGGAATAGTTACTCTAGTTCGTGACCGTGTCGGAGCGGTTTCTCTGAGCCTATCAACTCCTTCCTCAGAAGCAGTAAACATTCAGATCCACAAAGGTCTGCAATTTGTGCTGTCAAATTTTCATAACACAGAGTATCCCCAGTTACCGAGTTTGTTCCTGCTGTTGGAGGATTGAACACTTACAATTTCTCTTGCATATCGATGGCTTGCAAAACTCATGGAGATTTGGTTGACCGCATTAGATTGGAACTGGATTTATGCCTGATACAGCACACCTTACCAGTGTCTACAGTAGTCTTGCCTCATCTATTTGGAATCATTGAACCACTGCTTTTAGTAGAAATTGAAAATAGTTTCGTTTTCTTCTAATAATTATCTCTTTCTATAATGAAGTCAAGATATCTCTGACATCCCAGATCTATGAATTTCATAAAGTAGTTATCACGTGTATGGATTTGAAGTACGCCCCTATAAAAGAAATGAAGACCGAAGTGTGATCTCAGTCAGTTCAAATGCAGTTCATTATGAAGTTAGAACAGTGTCAGAAGATTCAATCGCCTGGTTTTTACTCACTTTCGGGAATCGTTAATCTCATATTTTAAACGGCACCAAGAAAGTTTTCATTCCAAAAATAGGACAAAATATATAACCTAATATTATTATATTGAACTAATTATATAGTAATATTTATTAAAATATAAATACAGTTGAACCTAGGTTTAACGAAGTCGATTAATCAGAGAACAAAATTCGTTTTACAGAGGTATTCGTTTTAGAGAGGTTGCCTTGTGAAGAATATTCCCACCTTAACTTACTATAAAAATACGGGCGGTAATAAAAGGAATACAGTATAATATTCCAAGCGTAGGTAGGGTAGTGAGCCATCGTTAATAATGGATAATGTTTTATAACGTCTCAATTTATTTAAAATGTCGAGGTGTTGAAAATCAAAACAAGTTTTATGAATATGTTCAGAATGTTTCTTCATTGTACCGTATGAAATATCCATACTGAATAGTTTTCATAGGGTCTACTCTGTATAGGGTAAATGATAAGTTATCTAATGGTTATACGAACTTACTGTACAAATATTATAGTAAATAAGTGTACTCACCAATTCACTTACTTGAACTTATTGGAATTTAATCGAAATACATTCAGTACCGTAATTTATTAACTGCCTTTACTAATTGTATTTGAATAATATATACACACAATTTAATTTCAAATAACGCAAAACTGTTTTATACACTACACAGACCGTGTCTAGAGAAAAAACTATTAAATTAAACATAAAATAAGACTGTAAGTAACTTTGAATAAGTAATTTTTAAATCGTTTCTTACAAAAAGTGAGTAATTTTTTGTTGTACTTTGCATTTGAATATAAAACATGATCAATTTTTACGTTCAGTGAATTTTTCGCATTTATTCAGACACTCAAAAATAAGGTCTGGTACACCATCATTTACTTGAGATCCTCGCCGAGTGAGAGTGAGACAGCAGAGCGAGATGAGCGGTGACAAACGGACCAGAAATGATCATCGGTGTTGTTGCTTTATTAATAATAATAATATATGTCGATATCTCAAATCGACATTTGCTTTAATTGTTTAATACATTCAAAGGATTAATACAAGTAGAAGGGACCATACCCTGGCGCGCACTACCCCTAACTCGGCCTGTACGTAACCTAGGACTATAGGGGTAGTTTCGGATGATGCAGGGGGTTGATGCGGCCTTGATCCAAGCCTCGGGGGTGGTTTCGACCACGTTTAGAGGGGTGGGGGGTAGTTTTTCGAAAAAAATAAATTCCAACCCACTAACCTAAGCTAGCCAAAATGGATCCAACCTAACCTAACCTACGTGTGGGGGTGACCTCAGCTACGTTCAGGACCATACCCGGGGGTAGCTCCGGGGTTGGATTGGGGGTGGGGGTTAGTTTTCGAAAAATTTTTGGAAAAACGTATCTTGACTGATGGGGTGAGTTTAGAGTGTATTATCGCGTCGGTAGGGGTAGTTTCACCTAGGGGTAGTTTTTAAATAAAATATGAAATTGCCGAAAATCGATTGGTTGGATCAACAGACAGTACGGGATATGTGTAGAGTCCAGTACGGACTGCTGCGGGGGTGGTTTCACCTAGGGGTAGTTTTTAAACAATATATGAAATTGCCGAAAATCGACCGGTTGGATCAAATGACCGTACGGGATATGTGTAGAGTCCATTATGGTAGGGTGTGTGGGTGGGATCACCTGTGGGTTGTATTCAGATTGCCAAAAATGATCGGTGTCCTAGGTAAAAGTCACTCCCGAACCCGCGCTTGAGGTAACACCGCCTAGGAGCGGGTAAAGCTAACACGGAGCATGGTCTCGGGTAAAAGCCATCCTAGGTAACCCAGGAATCTGGCATCATGTGGGGTGGTTGAGACCGTTATCCACAGACCAATGCCAATACGGTCTGAGCCAGCTAGAATGTCTCTAAAAATACAAGATCGAAAACAATATAGCAACAACAAAAACAAATGGTATACAATTAATATTACACTTACCGTGCGACATCAACCAAGCGTCAGCCCTCGATCCGAGATACCCCATTGACCTCTCAAGATGTCGCTACGCTTGCCTTCTGCAGTTTTCACGGGGTTAGGACCGCCAACTGAATCAGTGAAGCCGATTCAATGCCCGCATTACAAGCCGGGGCAATCAGAAGGCTTACCCCTTGGGGAGTAGCCCCAAACCAACGCTACTCCCAAGTGACTACCACTCCATGACAAAATGTAGTCTCCTGATTATTTTTTTTTGAATTTTTAATATTTTTATTTTTTTTTGTATTTTTTTATTTTTAAGTTTTTATAAATTTTTTAATCTGCTCCACACGTGAGTACACACAGGTTTACGGGAGAATTAACTCCACGCCAGTGACCCAGACACACTTTGGTTTACGGAAGAATTAACTCCACGCCAGTGACCCAGACAAACACACTTTGGTTTACGGAAGAATTAACTCCACGCCAGTGACCCAAACACACAGGTTTAACTCACACACAGGTTTACGGAAGAATTAACTCCACGCCAGTGACCCAGACACACAAGAATTATCTTCACGCAGGCGACACTACGCTAGGAGCAGATCGTAGTAATATTTAGCACTGCGCAGTGCGCATCTACAATCTACATCATTATTATGCAGAGGTAAAATACACTTATAGTATTTACAAGAGACGTCGTGCTTCTCGTTGGGCAATTCACGTACATCTGTGTGAAACTGCCCGAGAAATCTAGCCTGCTCCAAACCCTTTGTGAATATGGTGTCAAACGGTGCAAACATCTTTCGCACAGTGTCTTCGTCAAAAGGTATGCTACCCTCGTACCAGCCGATACGGTGATAGCGCGACTGCAACCAACGAGCAGACTTTTGCACAGACTCGTTTAAATTGTGAAATCTGTAAGGCGGTTTGAATATAGTAACACTGTGATAGTGTTCGGCAACCACAGCCAGTTCCTTGATAATGTATTTACCCGCGTTGTCGATGAAAGCGTGAAACTCGACCACAGCTTGCATGTTCCAAGCCGCAACTGAGAATAAATGCACACAAATCGGGTAATTTATCGCGGCGTCATAGATTACGTAATCTATTTAACAACACCCGACAGCAGGTTATAGACAATATGGGAATCGTGAATAATCAAGCAGTAACCGGAAGTATTAGGCGGAATATTGTCAGACGCCTCGATTTCGAGTCTCACATCTACAGGCCCCGATTTTATCGTATCGTTTTGTTTCGAACAATCGATTACAAAAATCGGTGCTTTCGCTTTAAAGGTAGACAAGTCTAGACACGGTGATGGTTTGCGTGAATAATAGGACTGTTGAAATCTAACGTACATGTCGTACAACAGGGCGGTGTCGCCGAGAATATTATCGTAGGGAAAGTACTGAGAGTTGAGATACAATTTTACATCCGTAACCTTGCATCCGTCAAACTCTGAAGCGTTAGAATTAATCTTGTTTTTGCGATCCGTCTGCATAGCGAAAATTACGTAACGAGGTTTTTCCAGCTGCGAAGCGGTCTTTACAGTCCAGGTGAGTTGCTTCGTGGCAGGTAAACCGGGGTATTCTATTAGTTCCCATTTATGGTGTGGCACGTGAACGGTGACATCGCGTTCAATCATCTTCAATAGGTTTAATTTTATCTGATCGGCTACGGAGACGTGTGGAACTCGCCAATAGATAGTATTTATTTTCAAATCAATATCTGTCGCATCTGCGCTAACTATTGCGTTAATATTTGAGGATTAACGCAAAAGGACGAGCTCCTGTTTCACGTTGACTACAATTCTATTGTAATCCTCGAAAAACCCCATCAGCATACGCAACGGTATAACCACGTTGAACTCTTTGCAGTAGTTATCTGTTTTACCTACTCCTAGCCAACCGCAATTCCCGAGTTTATTTTTCTCGTTTTCGCGCAACGAAAGCAAGTTATTGATGGTTGTCGTTATACCAACATTCCTGGTTCTGTCTATCTCGTTGCCTCCGATCTCGTATCTCATATCGTCGAAAAGAAAAGCTATAGCGTTATTCACCAAAGACACGTCAGCGGCCGCCTCTCCGTTTTTTGTAGCCTTCAGCGTACCTCTTATATGCAGCGTGCTCTGAAAAGGAATCGTAATGACATCTTGCTGATGAATGGGGATACGAATTTCATCGTTATTACCAAACGTAGCGGACGAGTACGGCCGATGAGTATGGTACTCCAGCCCGTTGAGGGTGTTGTCGTACTCGGCGCTAGAGTCGATAGCCAAAAGGTCCTCCATTGTTCACTTTAAAACCCAAAGATCTGAGGAACCTAACGTTTCGCAGTGTTAACTGTGCCGTCGTCTGACGTAAACTGCCGCCCTTCTTTTGGAAGCGCACGTTAAATATTAGACCCATCTTGGCGTCTTCGTAGATGTAATCGTACGGAAATGACTTCTCCACGAAAGTCGATTGTATCACCGTTCTGATCTCTTAGACTTACGGTGATATTATGAATGACGCTCACGTTGACAGGTAAATATATTACGCTCTGCGGGACTTCTACAATCTTATAACTGGGCGGTACCTGCGGATAAAATTCGTGCAAAGTATGGCATTCTATGCCGTTTTGAAACGATCCGGCGACCACATTGCAATCCACGCGAATCACGTTAACCCTGATGATATCTACCGGCCGATCAGAAGAGTGTCTTTGATTTGCCTCTAATTTCTTCCCGCTGAAGCCCATCAGCTGGCCTATAGACATGACCTTGTCGAAAAAGATCGCGTGCGAACATTTTATCTCCACTTTGAGCGTGTTATTATTAGGTGTCAATACTAAAACAGTATCGTCAACTAGTTTCGATTTAATATACCTCTCAATATCGGATATCTCGTACGATCCGGTCGGTAATGAAATCGTGTGAATATCATTATCATCACCGTAATGAAAACGGTTGTTTACATTCTCAACGATGTTCGGTATCGAATTGTATGTTGCCAGATCGATAAAACCTATTTCCCACTCGCCTTTTGAAACATCAAGTGGCGGGAAAAAGTCACATGACAAAACAGTTGTGCGATCTGTTAGCACTATACTCATGATGTGAGAAACTTTAAACACAAATGACCGCAAACGACTGAGTTGTCTTTTTAATGCCTCCTGTAGTTATAGTGGACGTTGGCGTCTTCACCAAAATACCTGCTTAGCTCAATCGGCGGTCGCAGATTCCCGAAACTATCATAGTACTCTATAGAGTTACCTCTCTTTTTGTAACATACCCAATGGGTACCGGAGCCTGTTATACTATCCAAATTTACGATAGCCGATTCGTTTCTTAAAGGTCGTGCAGGTAACGTGTCTCTCATGAATACACCTCTGAACCACGGTACTTTCAGGGCTAAAGCGTATCTCTCCAGATCTATATTAGTCAACGGTCTAACGGGTATACAATCTATCGAAGTTTTTTTTTCGTACATCTCTTCTTCCCGCGACCTTGCTTCTTGTACGGTCAGGTAAAGCCCTTTGCCTTGCAGACGTTTCAACAGCTGTTGAACGGTAAGCTGACGAGGACGACGTTTTTTACCCCCACCAAAAGCCGTCTTGGCTTTCATTGCCGCCGCTACGGCCAACGCGGCAGCGCGTTTACTGAGCGATGCGTCACCCGCTTTGACTCTGTCCCAAGCTTTCCCCGCTAGTATTCCGTCGGCTACACGTCTGTTATCCGAATCACTGTAATTGCTGTATGCGATATCGTGTTGTTTACAAGCCTCGTCCAATCGATTTATACCTTTATCACCTCGCGCCAGACGTTTCTTCAGTCTTGTTCCAGGCCCGCAATAATTGTACGAAGGTAAGTGTAACTCGACCGGTAGTAAATCGATGGCTTTATTCAAAACGCCAGACACTAATCCGCGTCCCGTCTTTACGACACCGCGTTTACGACCAACAGGTGTGTCCCGTTTGGCACCCATTCTATAAATGAACCGCAACAGTCACAATGTCTACTTATAAAATATGTCTTTCAAGATTGCATATAGCTCTCGGAGTCTAGCCTTCTTCATGCAACGTATTTTCAAAACATCGAAAATATCCTTTTCAACCGCCGTCACGGCCTCTAGAAATTCGTTGTACACAAATACCTGATTGTCGGCGGTGAAGAAGAAAAGATTTCCGTCCATATATCTGAAACCGCCGCGCAAATCGTTTGGTAAACCGTGGTACAATGCGGTCATAGGCCCCTGATACAAACCGGTGTACCTACATTCATCGTATCTCATCACGTGGGCGTTGTCGTAGAGGACAATTGTTTTACCCAGATGACTGTTGAAAATAGCGTTAACCGTCTTCACTGGTCGTCCTATCCAATCTTTCAGCGTGTAAATATATCTTTTCAAAAGACTAGGATATTCTATAGCGTAATCCCATCCGTGAGCAATGAGCATCACATCTCCGTTGGGTGATTGATAAACTGCGGTAACGTTTGTAAAACCGGGTCGCAAATAGCTTAACCATTCCGAAATGATTTCGGGTTTCGGATCAGCTTCTCTCTTATTCGGATCCAAATGCAATATCCATACATACTGTCCGTGAAACAGGTACATGTGTTTCATAGCGATTAAAACAGCGTCAAAGCCTCGGACAGAGCATAAATCGATAGTGTTTATTTCTGTTTTGATCGTAGTAGTAGGTGTAGGACGAAGTGTAGTGGTGGTGGTAGTAGGGGTAGTAGTGCTTGTAGTGGTGGTAGTGGTGGAGGCAGTGGTGGTGGTAGTGGCGGTGGTGGTTGGTTTTGCACCATATAGATACTGAATATTATTAATATCGTCCGAAGAAAGGTCCAAATAATACATACTGGATTTATTTCGGGTGGTCGTATACGGATACATTATCGAATCGTGATTCTTATTATGAGACAAGCCTAGAGCGTGCCCTATTTCGTGAACCAAAACAGCGTAAAACGAGTTACGGCCACTATCGGACGTAGACATTGTAAAATCTCACTCTTCCTCGTTATCGAAGTGTATCTCTACTTGCGATTGAGGCACATGTGGTGCAAAAGCGTGGGCAACGACTCTTCCTCTACCGTCAAATCTAGTACCGCACATTGTTCCTTCCGACAGTTTTATATTTTCAGCGTCCCCGAATAATATAGCGATATTTGGTCTTGTCGAGTCGAGAGTAAAAGTCAAAGGGATATATTTACCCCAGAGACTGAATGCGTGCGAAGCGATATTGAGATATTTTTTATTACCGTACATATACCAAGTCAGTCCGTTGATACCCCATTTACGGTTGGTCTTAGCCTGAACAGTACTACTACTACTACTACCGTTAGTTTCAGTATATCCGCAAAATGCCGTGGGCGTCGTGATAGACGAGGACGTTGCGAGCGATGAGCTCCACAAGGCGAACAGTAACGTCAGCTTGACGAACATTTCAACGACTGATATTATTTTCTAAAGCGGTCCCGTATTTATTATCGCCTATTGACCTTGACGATCTATTTCTCGATAGGCTTCGACATCTCTCGCATTAGCGTGTCTCTTAGGCTCTGAATAGCCGTATTCAATTGCCTTTGCGAAACAGCATCGTTATCGGCTATACCATCGGCTATCCCCGATAAGCGCTTAGAGTTTAACCAGTAGTAGTCGCCCGTCTCTTCGGAATGCAGAGTGTATTTCTTTATCCAAGATTTAATTTCATGAAGCTGACGAACGTTAACGGCGTCAAGATCGGTGTAACGGTCTCGAACATTAGTTATACATTTTCCGTTTGCGTTATACGTTTCACCGGTCGGCGGTATGGTGAGAAAGAGCGTATTTTGTATTAGAAAACCCAGTGTGACCGCGTATTGTTGGTACAATGGTTCTTCGACCTGAGCGAGCCGCTTATTTTGAAAACTCCAAAGAGTTTTGTCTTTTCGCGGTACCCTATCGTCCACGTATAATTTTGTAGCAGCGTCATTTTTATACAAGGGCGTTTTAACATTACATATGGCCACTCCGTGAGCGTCAAATTTACCCTCTACCCTCTGTGTTTTTCGATAAGAAATTATCTCTGACGTACTTCATGTTAATAGCGTCAGTGTCTTTTATAGGCGCCGATACACCGCACACCCTTTGGTCGCCAAAGGAAAAACAATCGGCTAGTTTAATGGGATTCTCTTTCAATTCCAACTCTCGTTACGGCATCATCTTTTTCTTTTGCTTCTCCGAGACCTCCCAAAGACAAGCCTTTTGTATGATATCTGTTCTTTATTCGCGTCAAACAGTTTTGTTCGAGATACGTTTTGGACACTGCATCGCCGTCCTCAATAGGATCACCAACATTGCGCAATAACTTGCCTATCGCGTCATAATGATTACCGACGGGAGTCAGACCTATACCGTGCTGTTGATGATGGGGGTGGGGAGCGTTAACCTGGTCCGAAAAACGTCCAAACTTATCGACGCTCATCTTATTAATGTCCTAATTTTTCTATTTCCACTGCCTTTTATAAAACCCGCTTCCCTCAGCTCTTCTATAATGGAGGCAATTTCGTTCTCATGACCCGTATGACCTACCTCTTGAGACGACAAAAGGAGTCGTAACCTATCACAGAGCTCGTTAGGGTTGTCCCAATAGGCCTAACCTTTGCCGCTACGTAAACCGGTCGGCGGAAATAATCTCGATATAACTGACTTGTACTTGGCTGATTTACTAGCCCGGTTTATGGCTAACAGATGATTATATCCTTTCCTATGAGCACTGGTTTGTTCACAGATTTGTTTATAAGTGTTCAGATCGGCCTTTGTGTATAGGTTATCATCGGGTTTGCGCATAAATATCAATTCATATAGCCCTTCGGTTCCCTTGTAAGTATCTCCGTCAATGATGATGTCGCCGTTTTCATCGTCAAACCTTATATACCTATCGCCTATCATAACAGTACCGTTTCCTGTTATTCGAGGACCGTATGTGTTATCAATTGTATTCTTATGGTCTTTAATCATTCTCAGCACATAGGTCCGCGGTAGACGATGTTTGAACATTGTATGGACATAACGAATACTATCCTCTTGGCCCGACGGTGTTGATAGTAGCTCTTTAACGGCACTAGTTTGACGCATCGGTGTTACTGAGGGTCCAGACTCGTCTGTTGATTCAACAAGCATCGGTGAAGGTTCAGACTCGGCTATTACTTCGGTGTCGATGAAATTCGGAACAGAGTGTTGTGAGGCATCATCCTCCTCCTCCTCCTCCTCCTCCTTCTTGTCTACATCCATCTCTTCTTCTTCTTCTTTTTTAATTTCCATTTTCGGCTGTAGACGACGAATTTTCGAAATTTCCTTAATGATGGGACTATATTGTTTAGTCAAAACTCGTTCAGCGTCTGCATCGCCAAACTTTATCTGAAGATACTTTCTCTTGATGTTCTCCCTCAAACGGGCAATCTCAGAGATAACCTGCTCCTCCTCTGGTGTCATATTGTGAAATGACCCGTAATTCGACTATCGTATAGCTTTTATGACAGTTCCAAAGATCGAAAAAACATGGCGTGACGCTTTTCACGCAATAGATATTGCACAACCTGTGATGCGGACACTTTCATCAATTTCGAATTGGCCCAAGGTAAACCTCGGAAGTATCTGTACATGTTGATGTCAAAATACGGTATACTTTCCACTTTCTCGGCGCTCCTAAAGACAAAGGTACGTTTTATATTGTCACGCCATTGAGGTATTTCGGCTACTATTAGATTATCATCTCTGGGCATATCTTGCATGTACTGTTTTAGCTTAGGCATAGAGTTTTCGAAGAGATAACTATTCAAAAGTAGAAACTCATCAGCGTTTGCTCCCGTGTATGCGCACCACATTTCAAGTTGCCTACGATCGACAACCGTATATTTTGATCCGTCAAAAGACAATCCGAAATGATGACAGTGATTAGGTACCGTCGGCAGGGCCACCTTTAGAAATTCGGTTGTAAACACAACTTGTGCCTTATTATTTACAGCCTCGTAAAATTTACCTCTACCGCGTAAGGGTAGCGAAGAAGGTCTAGGACCATATTTCACATTGTAGCTAATGTCTACACAACACTTTACACTGCTGATAAGCTTGTACGCCTTTATAGGACCGACTATGGGAACTGTCCTTTCCGTGATTACTACACAGCGGGAGGCATACGGCAGTGAACAGCTGTACTGTAACATGTCGAGGTATACTTGCGTGTACTCTATGCCCCCGTGACTGGGAGTCAATGTCCGGTTGAAAAAATCGGGAAACGGTCGGAATCTGGATATCAAGTTTTGCGGATGCCTAACAGTTCCTTTCAGCATGTGTTCATTGTATATTATCAATTCAAACGGTACGCCGCCTTTATCGCATTCATGCATGAACCTGATCCAAATGTCCCGATTATAGATTCTATTTGCAGATGTAATCATTATCAGAAATATAGGCGGTAAACTCTTGCTGTACGATCCTAACCGCTTATGTCTCCAGCA
Organism: Prosapia bicincta; assembly: GCA_036971475.1. Lineage (NCBI taxonomy): Eukaryota > Metazoa > Arthropoda > Insecta > Hemiptera > Cercopidae > Prosapia > Prosapia bicincta. Next base: position 245,258,896 of record JBAIZL010000005.1, on the reverse strand, counting down.
GCGCCTATTAAATACATGCCCGTGCCTATTCGTACGGCTACAGTAGTTTCCGCAGAACCTCTTCTTATCGGCATAATAGAAACAACATAGATTTGATTTTGGCGTTTTGGTAGTGTCGCCATTAGCATATGGCGATATATCATTATACGTATATATACGCATTATAAATCTTTTACGAAGGAATCAAAACCGATTCTATATCGACCCTGATCTATATCGCTGTCTTTATCTATTACTATAAAGCCGAATTTCTTTTTCCAGGCTGTTGCACAGAGCTCTTTGAAAGCGTTAAACGACACATCCGTCCCGACGTGATCCGAATGAATGGGTTTTAGATTCATATCGTCCTGTTTAAATACAACAATCAGATTGGTATTGTCTCGGATTAGAAGTTTGGGGATCCTGCTGTACGTTTGACCTAGATAGAAAGAGTCAATTGAGCTATGTCTACCCATACTGAAGTAGTTACGAATATTATCATGTTTTTCACACTGTATGTCGTCGAAAATCATAATGGAATTCGGTTCCGCTTCGCGTGGATTGATCATGTTTTCATTGTCGCTGTACGGAAAATAGCCGATACCAGATTCTTCCAGCACCTTTGACAGAAACTTATATTTAGGCTGGTGAAGTGATTTTGAGAATATATAAATGTTGGCGAGCTTCAGCCCGTTTGCTTCGAACAAAAGATTGAATATTACATTTGTTTTGCCACAATTTGACGGACCGCACACGATTGCTCTAATAGTGTTGGGCAATAGGGGACTGTGTCGACTTCGTTTCTCCTTTTCGCCTACATATGCGTCGAAGTTATGTAGTTGCATCGTATATGGAGCAATCACTACACGCATCTCGAAAGACGTAACCAGAATGAGTCGATTGGGCGACGATCATAATATTTATTTAAAAACATATATTCTGGTGCGGGCAATTGCGACGCGTTTGACTTTTCCAATGCCGTCATGTGGTCTTGTGCGGCTACAGTATAAGCTTATCTTTATCTACCCACGAGTTGTGGTTTCTATCGAAACCCAGCCATTTCACAAAGACTCTATTGCCTTATGTGCGCAGTACTTTTTCCACGAGGTAAATCGAACCTACTTTTGATTTACTCAGTTCTTCGGTGTAAAATTTGCCTTTTAATATCTCGCCTTTGCCGTCTTGTAAGATGTACGTGACAGGATCTGTCGGTAAGACGGCGTAAATAGAAAACAACTCATTTGTCCAGCTAGGCAAGTAGCCCTTGGTAAAGGTTTTCTTGTATTTCGAGATTCGAACCTTATCGTCTACGTGAAATTTAGGCGCTTTAGGCTTACTCTCGGGTCCTCCTCGTGTCTTGTCCAACAACATCTGCTCGTGTTTTCTAGTCACGTGACTCGGTTTCATGCCGATAGTACGGTGAACTGTATTATTATAGGCGTTGACAATTTTTTTCAATACATTCAGCCAATGATATGTCCCTAGCGTTGTAAATTCACGCCACATTCGCCCCTTTAGTGTACGATTCAGGCGTGTCCACTATCGAGGCCTTCTTATCGGAATAGGTGGTATAGTGATTGATTTTGTATTTTTTCATCAATTTAACTACATGAGTGTTAAACCACACTTTACCTTGATCGGTTTGAAAGTTTTTCATAGGGTGTAATTTTAAAATAGGTTCCAGAGCGGCAGCCACTTCAGAGCCTGATTTTGATTTTAATGGGAGCGCAAATGCGAATTTAGTCAAACAGTTTATCATGGTCAGTATATACTTGTAGCCGTTGTTGTCCTTGGCGTGTGGAATCATTTCCACCAAGTCGGCTTGATATAAATCGTCTATACCTCTTACACGTACTCTGCGTGTTTTAAAATTTCGTCTTGCAGGCTTATGCAACTCTGCTGCAATGGATCGTCTGATGCCCATCACGTCTATGTCTGTGTTTACACAAATACATGAATATTTATGGTAGATAAGAGGCGTCCTTCAGTATCAGCGGATGATGACACCGTTCAGGCCTTGGGTAATCACACCACCCTACGCGTTGTGTTGCATAGTTGGATCGTTGGTCGTTTGATCTAACAGATCTTTATTTTGGCACTTTCATTTGATAACCACCCCACATGATGCCTGATTCCAGGGTTACTTTACCTAGGTTGGCTTTACCTGAGGCCTTGCTCCGTGTTAGCTTTACCTAAGGCCTAGCTGCTGGGTGGCTAGGCTCGGATTTGCTTTAACCGAGAGTGTGCTCCGTGTTAGCTTTACCCGCTCCTTGGCGGGTTTAACTAATGCCCGGTTCCCGGGTGGATTTTACCTAGGACCCCGATTATTTTTGCCAATCTGAACTCGGCCCTCAGGTGAACCCGCCCCCACAACGGTCCATAATGGACTTTAACCATACCACATACAGTCATTTGATCCAACCGATCGATTTTCGGCAATTTCATATTTTATTTAAAAACTACCCCTAGGTGAAACTACCCCCAACCGTAGCGATAATACACTCTAGACTCACCCTATCAGTCAAGGCACGTTTTTCCAAAATTTTTTCGAAAACTACCCCCACCCCCAATCCACCCCCGGAGCTACCCCCGGGTATGGTCCTGAACGTAGCTGAGGACACCCCCCACACGTAGGTTGGGTTAGGTTGGATCCATTTTGGCTAGCTTAGGTCAGTGGGTTGGAATTTATTTTTTTCGAGAAACTACCCCCTACCCCTCTAAACGTGGTCGGAACCACCCCCTAGGCTAGGATCAAGGCCGCGACGACCTGGTGCATCATCCAAAACTACCCCTATAGTCCTAGGTTACGTACAGGCCGAGTTAGGGGTAGTGCGCGCCAGGGTATGGTCCCTTCTACTAATACATAAGAAAAGCATAGTTGATAATTAATAATTACAATAAATTAAACCGCAAACGTATTTTAAACAGCTAAAAACAAGAATCGGAATCGGAATTGTAATGGTATCAGACTACTACTCGATACCACTAGAATCGACGAGTCATGAATCTGAATCTGCCCACCCCTATTTTTATTTATTAACTCATTTCAGAAATATTTAGTCATAACATTTTAGCTTACTAATGTAAAATAAATAAAGTAATACAAACTATGTGTTAAAACATCTGTTTTAAAACATAACCTATAACATATAATCATATATGTTGTATAGTATCGTATGTAATCAATTAATTTAACTTAAAGTTGGAGAGCTTTTCGTGAGCCTGGCGACAAGCCAAATATTTATCTTTTGAAAACTTATGCTGTTAGATCTGCAGTAAGAATAGTTATTTAAAAAGTATAAATGAACTCCGGCGACTTGTGAATTGTTGATTAAGCTGTAACTGCTAGATATTTAATAAGTACTTAGTAATTATGTGGTATAGTTATTTAACTATAATACAGCTATATATTTATGTTTATAACTGTTACTAGTTTAGTATTTATTTATGTTTTAAAGTTATTAAAGTAACACAAAGGCGGTAATTATTAATGTGTTAATGACATAGGTCATCTGAAATTCCACCATAAATATACATTAATGAGGTAAAACGTACACAAACCGGTTCCATTTGAACAAGTAACTAATTGTCAACATCTTGAAGCGAAAGGGTTTCTGGTGTTAAAAGTTATAATCTTCTTTGTTAAGACGTTTGGAAGAGAATTAATTTTAAAAAAAGTAATATATTTTTGTTATTAAGGAATTATTTAAATTCGTTAGCTCATTATAACTTAAAATTATTCTTGCATTATATCTAAGTCAGTGTTGATTATCATAAATTTTTTATTTGAAACAGGTAACCTTATTCTGATGAATGTTGGTAAAATTATAAAGTCGAGGCGAAACGCTAAACATAGAATATTTATAATTCGTCGTTATATAGCCTACACTGACAATAATGCGACGTACACAACAAAGGCGCGTCGAACCGGGCCGGGCCAAGCCGGCCGGGGCGATGTGATGTCAAGCTGGGCAAGATCTGCTATGCGTTCGCACTGAAACCGTTTCGCATGGAGTAGGTTTCCTAGGCTTGTAGTGAGAAGTGCTTCCTTCTTGTCAGTCTCAGTTGTAACGTAGTGCAATAATAATGTCAACTTTGATGATGATGTTATTGGATAGTTCCTCATTTGATGATGAATGTGTGGGAGAGAGAAGGCGATACTGGGCACGCAATATCAATAAAGATCACGAGACTAGTGGACATTTTGTAACTATATACGAGAAACTCCGAGAAGATGAACGGTTTTGGAGATATTTCAGAATGAATACTCATACATTTCATTATATAGGGAAATCCATTTATCCACAAATTCACAATAGAAACACGAACTATAAAAGAGCAATTACGCGTGAAGAAAGGCTGATAGTGACTATTCGGTAAGTAAAAAAAATAATGAATTTTTAATTAATTTTAACCTTAATTTTTCCTTTATCTAAAAGTTTAAAACGGTGTAAAACAACATAATAATATGTTTAAAAAATATATATATTATACAAAATATCAGTAAGAACAAAATAACTGACCTAATAATTGTTAACAAAAAAATATATATATTGATAGTAAAATGAGTAAGAACAAGTAACTGGCCTACAATAAATTTTAAAAATATTTTGTATAAATATATTGTACAAATATATTCAATTTATATTGTCATCGGTAAATGTAGAAAATAAATTTGAAGCTTCTCCTGAATTGGCCGGTGTTGAAGTGGGCGGCATAACGAAGTCGGTGTAGTTGAAAGGTTGCCGACTGGCAGTAGTAAGTTTCGGGTTTTTCTGAATTTCTTTCATTACAATTTCCATAATTTTATATCTTACAAAAATTTGTGACTATAGGAAGGGGATGGGGTCTTTCAGGCTCATCAGATAATGGTAGATTGTATGTTTTTCGTCTTCTCTTTTGCCATTGATTTCATGATGTCTAGTTTTTGTTTTTCGATATACAACCTTTCTTCTTCTTCTTCTGAAGATGTAGAAACATCAGTGGGCGATTGTGGACAACACTCTCCATCAGTACATTCTGTTTCAAGCTGAGGCTGTTCCTGAGTGAAATATAAATTCTCACTTTGCAAGTTTGCTTCCATACCTCTCGATGATAGGGTCTTCAAAATTCCACGTTTTTGTACCATTTCCACTGGGTTCTGCATGATGAGTCGCATTGGGCGTTGCCAGATTTCGGTTTTCCTTTTTTTTTTTGTAATTCCGAAAGCTGTCCCTCAAATGTTTCAATTTTTTCTTTGCTACAATATCTGCAAGAAACGAAAAATAATAGCCTATTGTTAGGAGCTGTATTATTGCGGATATTAGTATATTGTGTAAAAAAGTATATATTATCGAGTGTCATATTTGTTTTCAGTGAAATTTTATTGTTACCTGTCGACAGGATTAACATATGGAGCTCTCAATGATGCGTTCAAAACTGGAACTTCTACGGTTCGTTATATTATTGAAGAAGTTTGTACGGCATTTTTTGACAAGTTAGCACAGATCCCATGCCGAAACCTACAACTAGTTTGCTTCTGCGATCATCTACTGTTTACTTGCAAAAATGGAATTTCCCTAACTGCGTGGGCGCTGTTGACGGGAAGCATATTCGTGGGAAATGCCCTGCTAATTCAGCAAGTATATACTTTATATATAAATGATACAATTCAATCGCTCTGCAAACACTTGCTGATGCACAATACAAATTTATTTCGATAGAAGTTGGTGCTTATGGTAAACACTCTAACGGTGGGATATATTCCGAAAGTACACTTCATCACCGTTAAAAAAATAGCACTTTCCTTATACCAGCAGACACAGAATTGCCACAAACAAACATAAAGTTTTCCTTTGTAGTTATCGGAGATGGAGCTTCCCTTTGACTCCATGGCTTATGAGACCTTTCCCGAGGAGGAAATTGGACGAACATTCAATGAAGCTAGAAGATTTGTGAAAAGCTCGTTTGGAAATATTGGTTGCCAAATGGAGGTTACTGCAAAAACCCAATTGAAACAACCCCCGGCGTTGTATTTGAAAGCTCCCATATAAACGTTGCGTATTTAGTGACCAGGCGATTATCGCACGACTCGGCAACGCCCAGCCCGGCTTTGGTGTGAACCCCAGAAATGGTCTAGTCATGAAAATGAGTTTAAAAAAATATATATTTATTGTGGGTCTGTGTAGAGACAGTATTAGGTTTGTATATAGTTGCTATAGAGTAAACAAGGAGCAAACGTAAAGATATTGTGAAAGCAGCATTGCACGTTCTGGATCTGTGACGTTAATGCTATTTCAAACCATGTGATATATATGTTAGTTTTATTAATATTGTTTCATTTTTTTCTATTTATACATCACTGCACTATAAATGTGCCAACTATTTGCTTATACGTTATAAAATTGACTGTTGTAAATCGCCTTTGTTTTGTTTCTCTTATAAGTACACGTATGTAATAAAAATGATATATACGGACGTTAACACTACAAGTGTTTATTTAACAAAACGAATGAAAATATAAAAAAAGTGTTGGAAAAGATAAGAGAAGCAAAGATAAGTAAAACGAGTTTACACGAATAAGACACGTAAGGCGGCATTTAGCACTTACTATAGATAATGGAAAGAGTTCTAGTTGCCCTGACCGTAAGCCTGATCCAAGTTGAAGTCAAAGCGGCTGAGTACGTAAGCTATGATTCGCTATTTAAATATAATTGTTATTCTAAATTTATTTTGATCATGATTAAATTTTGTGGCAGTGTTTGCATGATGTATTCTAATTGAATTCTTTTCATATATTGGTCTTGTGTTGCAATATGAGTTTAGTTTCACTCCTAACGAGTTTCTTTAATATGAGTAAACTTTAAATTTCCTTTCAAATAGTACGTTTGATAAACTTATAACGCTTATAAATATTATTTTTAATATAATAATAGATTTGTTCAACCCTTCTATTATCGCTTACGGAGGTAGTATAGGACAAATTAGGTTAGGAACATAAAACCCATGACGGAAGATATCAGGGAGAATCAAGTGTGGTATCATCGTGTGAGAATCATCATAGGTAACGTACCTAAAGTAGAGCTACCTCTTCTCAGAGGTATAAAGAGGTATCTTGCCCCATTATAAGGTGAAACATAAGGAAGGGTAGATGAAATTATGCTGGAATAATAAAATCAAACAATTATTCCCTTGCTCAGGGGAAAATTATGGCAAAGCATGAATAGGGTCGCTTTCCTCATTGAGACCTGATCTCATCGGGGGTGAGGAGAGAACAGGGGAGGGTATATTATAGTATTAAAAACAATAAATTCAACTAGCTACAAAATCTTTACGTTTTGCATAAATTGTGATAGTTTAATATAGGCTTAAATTGCAAATTTTCGCAGTGGCTTGGATCTTATTAATCTTTTATACATAATTATCATGATTTATGCAATATACGCGTAGTATAATGATTATTAATCAGCTCCTCTAAATTATTCTCATAATAGATTGATTTCTATAGTGTAACGTTTTATAGTGCATATGACGTAGAAGGTGTCGTTATCGCTCAAAAACTAAAGGGAAGTATGTAACAGCCCGTAGAGTTGGAGCCGAAGAATATCATAACCAAGATTTGTGAATGTAAAGATGGCCATTTAAGTCAACAGCTGTTTTTTACTTCACTTTCAGATAGTTTCGATGTTTTGTTTAAATGACGTTCAATGTCATTTCCTGTGAGTTATATTTAGACTCGCAGTATATAATTACCTAAATTATTTATAAAATATGAATTAATTCAACAGCTGTTTTTTTTACTTAACCTAATGACACTTTCTGTATTGTGTATCAGTAGAAAAATAGCATAATAGCAAAATAGAAAAATGAACTAATAAAGAACCGATTTGTTATAAAATTAGGATATCAAGACTTACTAAATCAATCAAATTATGGTAAAATATCGTCCCGTCATCAATATGTAAGAGGTCAATGATTATGTCATTTTATGTTTTATATGCATTTTGTGTAAATTGTAGAAGATTTCTTCTTGGTTATTCCTGAAAGAAGAAGTACATATCTGGTACATATGGCTAGAGTGTTTGTGAGTATGTGCCTGTTAAGAATATTGTCGGAGTATCAGTGAATACATGTCTAATAAATATAACTGAAGTGTTTGTGAGTATGTGTCTGAAGTATACCTAGAGTATTGTGAATAAATGTATGATTCGAGTATTTTTAAAGTACCTGTGAATACAAGTTTTATACTTGTTGCAGGAGTATCCGTGAGTATATATCTCATGCATATGGCTGAAGTGTTTTGTAAGTATTTGTCTGAAGTATGGCTAGATTATTGTGAATAAATTCCTGTTAAGAGTATTGCTGGAGTATCTGTTAGTACAAACCTGATGCATATGGCTAGAGTATTTGTGAGTATGTGTCTGAAGTATGGCTAGTATATTGTGAAATAATGTCTCTTATGAATATTTACTGGAGTATCTGTGAGTACATATCTGATGCATATGGCTAGAGTGTTTGTGAGTATGTGTCTGAAATATACTCGTAGATAAAGTATAGTAAATGAATGTCTGATAAAAATATTGCCGAAGTGTCTGTGATTAGATATCTGATATATAATTCTAGAGTGTTTGGGAGAATGTGTCTGAAGTAATGCGAGGGTGTTAAGAATATTGCCTGAATATCTGTAAGTAGATATCTGATACATATGACCAAAGTGTTTGTGAGTATATGTCTGAAGTATGGCTAGTGTATTGTGAATAATTGTCTGTTAAGAATATTGCCTGAGTATCTGTGAGTAGATATCTGATGCATATGACTAAAGTGTTTGTAAGTATGTGTCTGAAGTATAGCTAGAGTATTGTGTAAAATTGTATGAAATGAAAATTGCAAGAGTATTTTTAGAGTACTGTACCTGTGAATACAAGTCTTATTCTTGTCGCCGGAGTATCGGTAGGTCCATATCTGATGCATTTGGATGAAGTTTTTGTGAGTATATGTGTGAAGTATTACTAGATTTTATTGTAAATAAATGTTTGCTAAGAATACTGCTGGAGTATCTGTGAGTACATATATGATGCATATAGCTAGAGTGGTTGTGAGTATGTGTCTGAAGTATGGCTAGGGTATTAGGAATAAATGTCTATAAGGAATATTGCCGGATTATATGTGAGTGCATATCTCATCCATATGGCTAGATTGTATTTGAGTATTTGTCCGAAGTATGTCTAGGGTATTGGGAAAAACTTTCTGTCAAGAATATTACCGGAGTATCTGCGAGTAGATATCTGATGGATATGGCTAAAGTGTTTGTGAATATTTGTCTGAAGTATGGCCAAAATTGCTGGAGTATCTGTGAGTAGATATCTGATGGATATGGCTAAAGTGTTTGTGAATATTTGTCTGAAGTATGGCCAACATTGCTGGAGTATCTGTGAGTAGATATCTGATGGATATGGCTAAAGTGTTTGTGAATATTTGTCTGAAGTATGGCCAACATTGCTGGAGTATCTGTGAGTAGATATCTGATGGATATGGCTAAAGTGTTTGTGAATATGTGTTTGAAGTATGGCCAAAATTGCTGGAGTATCTGTGAGTAGATAACTGATGCATGTGTCCAGAGTGTGTGTAACTATGTGTCTGAAGTATGGCTAGGGTTTAGTGAATAAATATCTGTTACGGGTATTGCCGGAGTATCTGTGAGTAGATATCTGATGCATATGACCAGAGTGTTTCTGAGTATATGTCTTAAATATGGCTAGAATATAGTGAATAAATGTTTACACAGTATTGCTGGAGTATCTGTGAGAACTTATCTGATGTATATGGCTAGAGTGTTTGTGAGTGTATGTCTGAAGTAGGGCTAGTGTATTGAGAAAAGTTGTCTGTTAAGAATATTGCCGGATTATCTGTGAGTACATATCTGATACAAATGGCTAGAGTGTTTGTGAAAATGTTAATGAAGTATGGTTAGATTATTATGAATAAATGTTTGTTAAGATTAATAACTGAATATCAGTGAGTACATATTTGATACTTATGGCTATAGTGTTTGTGAGTATGTGTCTGAAGTATGACTAGGGTATTGAGAATAATTGTCAGTTAACAATATTGTAGGAGTATTTGTGAGTATATATCTGATACATATAGCCACAGTGTTTGTGAGTATGTGTCTGAAGTATGACTAGGGTATTGGGAATAATTGTCAGTTAACAATGTTGTAGGAGTATTTGTGAGTATATAACTGACACATATAGCCACAGTGTTTGTGAGTATGTGTCTGAAGTATGACTAGTGTATTGGGAACAATTGTCAGTTAACAATGTTGTAGGAGTATTTGTGAGTATATAACTGATACATATAGCCACAGTGTTTGTGAGTATATGTCTGAAGTATGCTAGAGTAATATGAATAAATGTTTGATAAGAATATTGCCGGAGTATCAGTGAGTGAATATTTGATGCAAACGGTTGGAGTATTTATGATTATTTTTCTGAAGTATGACTGGAGTATTATGAATAAATATCAGTTAATAATATTGCTGGAGTATTTTAAACAAATATCAGATTTAGGTCTACATGTTTGTATTCATAAGCATGCCAACTATATTTCACAGATGATGAATATATTTTACTTGGAAAAATGTATATTTTTCCTAATGACAAAACCAATATGCCTTATTGGGGTAGTATTAGTAATTGTTTCCTATTTAACTTTAGCAATTATAGGTTAATCGTTATCCTCCTTTCTCATTATGCTTATAAAAAATGTTTTATAAAACGTAAAAACTGATTTTCGAAAGATTGAAATACGTTTTAAGGTATTTACAAATCTAAATCCTTTTATCGCTTATGGTGGATTTAATATAGGCCTAAACCTCGGGAGCTAATGTCATGCTCGTCTTGGTTAGTAAATATAGCTGACTGTTCAGTATTTCCGTAATGTTTGTGTGTGTGCAAATTTGATAGGTTTCATGGATATGTTCATTTCTGATACGGAAAAAAGTAGTATATTTGAGTACATGTAAGATTAGTAGAGTCCCAGTTTTTGTCACGATTGACAAGAAGTCCTAAATGGTGTCGGTCTAGTATTTGTGAGTACATGACTCATATTGTTAAATTTTTGGTAATTGAACATGCTGATAATTATGAGTGTAGTTTTTGCACTTGAGTTCTTGAGTGGAATGTTTGTGAGTGCATTTCTTGAATACACGGAAGATGCGTACAACAAAATATTCGTACACTAGGAATATTGCAAAAGATGCGTACAGGATCAAGTTTTGACAGATGACATGGGTAAGCTATGACGTCAGAACATTGTGACATTGTGCGAAATTTGCGTACAAAGTTTAGGTGAGCACGGATCTTTTAAAATCATTGAGCTACATAAATAAGTTTACCTCTGAGCTAAACATAGGTGTCGCTTAGTTTCTCGGGACTGGAGATCCTTATACATGATTTTCATCACACTTTTCCAGTCTTTGACTGGCAAAATTATAGAGATATCTTATGCTTTCATTTTGGCGTGTTCAATATCAGCTTGTAACTTCGGTAATTTTGTTTTTGTTTTATATGTTCAATTATGTGTTTTTTGTTATTTTACAGAATGTTTTTCATTTTAATCTATATTACAACTTGACCAATTTATTTGATTTTACGATCTGATTTCGTGGGTCTAATCTAATCCATATTTTAATATACTATGTTTTTCTTGTCTTTTCTCCAGTCTCAAGTGCATAGGAGTCGAAGTTTCAGCCTCTTTTGATAAGTCTCTTTTGATTAAATCTAGCTTAACACCTCGACAGTTAAAAGCAAAGTGACCACTGACGAAGTGGAAACCCTTTTTTGACCCATTTTGAATGGAAGAATCCAAAACCTTGAAATCTATTAGCAAATAGTTTAGTGGTAGATGACCTGGGTTAACAACTGGAGTTTGGTTTGTACTCTTTTTTCGCTTGTCAAATTTACGACTTGCCCTCGTCAATTGCTGTTGTTTCCTCTTGTGTGCATTTTTCGTGCCACCCATTTCTTATACGGATGAGAAGAATATTTCTATTTTTCAGTATATGCCAGATATGTAGGCTCTATCCGGAAAATTTGTGAATAGACATCTTATATGAATAGGCGAAATACGTGTTAAGAGAATATTTGTCAGTCGATATCATTTACTTTTAGGTGACATATTTGCCAGATACGTTTATCCAGTTATGTAATAGATATTTCTGTGAGTACATGACTGATATTCATGTACGGACCATTTGTAAGTTTATTTCAGATAAATATGACCCAATTATATGTGAGTAGATGTCTGTTAGGTATACCTTCAGTGTAAATGCTAAACTCCAGTGTATGCGGGAGTGTATGTGAATAAACACTTGAAAGTTTGTGAGGCGTATTTATGTAGCACTCTACACTAAATACCTATAGAGCGAGTATTTGTGACTTCACATCTAATACGTATGTGTGGAATATTTGTATATGATTTGGTAAATGCTGATAGCAGATGTATTTGTGATTTATCATCTTATAAGTGTTGGCGGATTATTTGTGAATGTCGTGATAAATGCCTGTAGCAGGAGTCTTTTTGAGTTCACATCTGATACGTATGTGTGGAATATTTGTAAATGATGTGGTAAATGTTGGTAGCAGAAGTATTTGTTAGTACACATCTGATAAGTATGGATGGAATATTTGTAAATGATGTGGTAAATGCTGATATCAGGAGTGTTTGTGAGTACACATCTGATAAGTATGGATGGAATATTTGTAAATGATGTGGTAAATTCTGATATCAGGAGTGTTTGTGAGTACACATCTGATAAGTATGGATGGCATATTTGTAAATGATGTGGTAAATGCTGATATCAGGAGTGTTTGTCAGTACACATCTGATAAGTATGGATGAATATTTGTAAATGATGTGGTAAATGCTGATAGTAGGAGTATTTGTTGAGTATGGGTGGAGTATATGTTACAACATAACACCTAATTATTACTGGATTATTTATGATAATTGGTTGTCAATAAACCCTCTATTAACTTTACCACAGGTAGCATATTCTTTAAAATTAAATTTTAAAGCATACTTTCAATATTATTTTTTTTTATTTAACTGTATATTAGGCAGATTTTGAGCATTTGGCACAAAAACCTTATGACTCCCCAAACGCCCGATCCTTTTTACATCTAGGAATTAATTTTGCCTCCATTAAGATTAGTTTTTCTATATTATTATAAAATAAAGTTAGATATTATAGGTAAAATGTAATTTAAGAGTAGAAGAATATTTATTGGTACAATTAAATGTGTAATCTGTACATTACAAACATAATGTTGTGATTAAAATAAATAAAGCAAGATGAAGATTAAATACACTAAGATTAAAGGTAATAGGTTTTAGTTTATATTGCTAAACAAAGTACCAGAAGTAGAATTTATTTTGTAATATCCAGAAAAAAAGAAATCTAAAAGTGTTCAAAAATTTAAAAAAAATTTACACATTCCCATGGATTTTTAAAGAACTAGAAGTCTTATGACTTTCACAAATCTATAAGAATGTTTGGAAGAATGGAAAATATTCGGGCTCTGTATCTCTAATACGTATTATAGAAGTTATTTGTTTTTATTTACATTGTTCTGTTTAGGTACGGGGAATGTTCGAGAGGAAGAACGGATTTCGCGCCTGGCATGGTACAGGGCTTTTTTTCTGGATTGAACGCAACCGATTGTGAACTAGTACAAAACACCAAATTCCCGCAATACGATCCATCTAATCTCGAGACTTTCGACTTTATAGTAGTTGGAGCTGGCGCCGCAGGTTCTCTCCTAGCCAACAAACTCTCAGCGAATCCAAACTGGAGAATCCTACTCTTGGAAGCCGGGGGAGATCCGATTGTGTCAACCGAGATACCAGGACTTGCTTTCTATCCAAATTTGGAGAACAACTGGCAGTACGTTACGGAAGAAGAAGACGGCATTTACTGGAGCAAAACTCCCGGGGGTTCGGACTACTGGCATGCAGGTAAGGGCATCGGAGGAAGCACTTTACTGAACGCCATGTTTTACACTAGAGGAACCCCTGCTGACTACGATGCCTGGCATGACGCGGGAAATAAAAATTGGGCATACGCGGATTTACTCCCCCATTTTAGACAGTTGGAAAACATGACAGCACAAGAAGTGATGTCTTGCAGCTCGTGCGAGAGATATCATGGGACGGACGGAGAATTATCTATTGAATCATATACAAACGGCCAGTTGGACCCATACTCCCAAACTATAATAGAAGGTTTAAAAGACCTTGGTATCGGGCTACATCCAGATATGAACAACCCGGAGATGATAAAAAAAGGTGGGTTTTACTTAATCCAAGGTAGTAAGAAAAATGGAAAGCGCTGTAACGCTGGTAAAGCTTTCTTAACCCCGATACAGGACAGACTGAATTTAAAGATATCTAAGAACTCTTTGGCTACGAAAATTCTTATAAAAAAAAGTAAGATTAAAGCCACAGGAGTTGAATTTAAAAACCGTTTTGGGCTAACCATCCAGGTTTTTGCAAGAAAAGAAGTGATAGTTTCAGCAGGCTCACTTAACACTCCAAAACTAATGATGTTGTCAGGAATCGGACCTAAGGAACATTTGAAATCACTCGGTATAGAGATAGTCAAACATGTTGCATCCGTTGGAGCTAATCTCCAGGATCATGTTAATGTGAACGGTGTCGTCATATCAACGGAAACACAATTCCCCGCCTCTGATAAGACGTTGCAAGATCAAATGTTCGAGTATTATACTAGAGGAACAGGGTTGATGACAATGCTTGGAAGTATTATTGCCAGCAATGCCATGTTTATTAACACCGGAAGTCCGCAAAGTGCTAACGGATATCCCGATGTGGAGTTCATACTTTCGCAATATGAAAAAAACTCTCCATCATTACCACAGGTTTTTGGTTCTTTTACACAAGACGTACAGAAACTGTTCACGGATGTAAATAAAAATAAGTCAATCATTATAGTCAGACCAGTTCTAATGCGACCAAAGAGTAAAGGAAATGTGTTACTGATGTCGAAAAACCCTGAAGATCGTCCAAAACTGTACGCTGGGTATTTTGAAGACCAGAGAGACTTCTACCCAATGACAGCAGCAATTAGGTTCTTAGAACGTCTAGTGAAAACCAAGCCGATGAGGGATATTGGGGCGAAACTAGAATTACTGGATTATTCCCGGTGCAGACGATTCCAAGCCGGATCCGATGGTTATTGGAGGTGTGTTATGAGACACTTAGCCTCTACGACCTTCCATCCGTGCTGTACGATGAAGATGGGACCGGATTCGGATAAAAGTGCCGTTGTCGACAGCAGGCTAAGAGTTAAAGGCATTCAGAACTTGAGAGTGGTTGACATGTCTGTGGCACCTACTCTGGTCAGCGCCCATACACAGGCCACAGCCTATGTTATATCCCATAAGGCAGCTGAAATGATCATTGCTGATAATTCCTAATAACAAATAAAATCTCCTTCGCATGTCTTTAATAAAAATCTTTTAAATTTTTATTTTTGTTCGACAAAGCTGTCATTAATTATCACAAAACCTTTTTCAGCTAATAAACAAGAAATGTTTTATTAATGAAATTTAATTGTTTTTGGTATTTGTATTTTCTCTCAATGGTAGTATCTGCCATAGGTGAGGTAATTTAAAGTTGCATTTAATTAGTTTTTATTTCTTAATTTGTAAATAATTATAAATTTATAAAATGTTTAATCTATTTTTAGTAACATATTTTATGTGCAGCAGCAGTTGAAAAAATATTAATAAAATATCCCTTGGGTGATCTGAACATGTGATTAATGTATAGGTATTAAAAGAAGATATAAAACTGTTTAATTTTTCTTTTTCGAGTAAGAATTTTTAAATATCTACTCTAATGTTCATGTCCATGTTAATATTATTCTGAAACATATTCAATAAATATTAATTTAAGAACAATAAGAATTTACGCACGAGCGTTTGTGCGTCGAAAAACAGTCACACGCGCACTTACATCTTCAAACATCTGGAGTAATTATAGGCGTTGAACACTAAAATATTATCAAATATTGGACTATAAAATATGGTATACTTGCTAGTAGTTTTGCTTATAAAAGTTGCCCTACTTTATTTAATTAAAAACATTCCAAACGGTAATAATGATTCACTCTTGCAAAAGTTTAGGCATAGAAGAGAACAATTAAATTAGAATAATCTTTTATTTCACTTGAATATTTGAAACAATTTCTCTCTTTTAGTATCGTTTTGTATATTTAAATTTAAATTTCGTAATGACGTTTACTTTGTATAGTTTTTATTTCATAAAACAATTCTTCTATTTTTGTTAGTTATATAGTAAAAGGTTTATATCTTAAAATAGTATTTAAAATAAATTGATTTTAAGTTTGAAAAATTTAATACTAGTTAGTAACTGGATTTGAATTTAATTACAAAATTGGTAGACTCACTATAAAGAGAAATTATTATTTTTCAGTTGAATTTCAAAACACCCTTTTAGAAATTTATAAAAAAACCATTAAAAAAAAAGGAAAACCATTTGTGAAGTCATGGACTACCGTAAACAATGAAACTATTTTAAAGTTTTACTGGTCGTGAAATATGGAAAAACGAGAACTGTTAGCCATTGTATAACAATTATTGATAATCTTCAAATTTGAAACAGAATTTGAAAATAATTACTGGATGATAAACTTATTTCTATCTTAAAATAAATAGTTCTTTAATGAACTTTAATGTTCATTAATGAATAGTTCTGACTTAATAAGAGTTATATTTAGTAAAAAAAAAGTTTAATACATTTTTGGTGATAGACATTTATTTACTTTGTCTATATTCTATTCACTTAATGATTGTAACTTTATATAATAAAAGTATTATATAGAAATAATTTTTACAGCTATATTCATGCCAACGAATAAAAGCCAAGGATTACGGTTATGTAATTTCTGTTTCATCGTTAATTAAAGGCATCGTTAGCTTAAGACATCGTTAGCTTAAAAGATAGTTTGAGACATTGTTAGCTTAGACATCATTAGTTTAAAGCACCTTTAGCTTGAATCATCATTAGCTTAGGTCCTCGTCACTTTTGAAATTGTTTTTTATTAGAGTGAAAGCTTATTTATTAACTTCAGGAGTTAGCATTTGTAATTCAGTCGGAGGTAGTTACAAATTTTAAAATTATAGTTTCTTTTTTTAATAGTAACAAAAATAATAAATATATCATAAGAAATTCATAAAATGGTTTCCTCTTAAGAAAGTGTAAATATCTTTTCCGTTCACATAACCTTGTGAAGGAACGTGAGCTCAACTGGGATTGTCAATAACCGAACTGCTACAGACACTTTTAGAGAGAGATGGAAAGGAGATATTGGATTCAAAACTCAGGTACGTGTTTGAGGTAACCTTAGTGACTCCCTTTTACTTGTATTTTAGAAACTTGTGAAACACAGTTTTAATTAGAAATATTTACTCTAAACTCTGGTTCTATAAGTAGCAAAAACCTATATTTTGTCTTTAAGTGGCAGAGAATTCGGTTTCGATTAAGCAAGATGTTGAAAAAAAATATTGCATAAGATATACAAATTTTCTAAAATTCATTTTTACATAATTACCAATATCTTAAAAACGTGTAAAGAATTATATTTACATAAAATATATATTCATATTTTACATAGATTCGAAAAAAACATGTGCATATATATATACTTTGCTTATGTACTTTACTTACAGACTGAATAATGTTTTAACCATTTAAAGCAACTACAGGAATCATTAAGGAACTAAGAAATACTTTACCAACATAGGTATAGATCCATGACAGAAGTAGGGTTAACTAAAAAATTTAGTTGATAAACTCAAAATTTTCAAATAAAGTTGTAAGAGAAACTTATAAAGTGCAAAAAAGTTATATTAATTTTTATGTTTTCTCTAAACTGTGTCAAAGTTTCTAGAGTGAATGTTACATATGGTTGTGCAAACGTTTTGAATTATGTTACTTATAAAATCGGAGGCAGGAAAGATATCAATGTTAAATTTTGCTATTTATAAAAGTGTTATTTTTCTAAATTAAGATTAGGATCAGCGTGAATATTTTCTTGACCTTATAATGACGAAACTGGATTCTTCTATCTTATATTTATTTTGGTTTTCAAAGTTGAATAAAACATTGGTGAAGAGGTAAAGATAGTTTGTTTATATACGATCGTGCGTGCGTGTGTATGTGTGTGTTGTGTGTGTGTGTGTGTGTGTGTTGTGTGTGTGTATGCGTGCGTGTGCGTGTATGTAGTGTTTGTGTGTGTGTGTGTGTGTGTGTGTGTGTGTGTGTGTGTGTGTGTGTGTGTGTGTGTGTGTGTGTGTGTGTTGAGATGGCCAAAACAGTCTCAAAGTTGAAGATTTTGAACTTGGGCAAAATCTTTTAAAACAATATTTTAAAGCTTTTAAAATTGAAACAGCTGCAAGGACTGTAGCTGGGAAGCAAGGTTCACTATCTGATTGAGTAAACAAGGCAGATCCAAAAGGCCGACTTTGTTAACGAACATAGCAACTAGGAAAGAATTATTATTTTGTCTTCTTACATACAAAATTAAAATTAAAGATTATTTTAGTTATTTATAAAAAACAAAACTCAAAAACGAAATTAAAAATAAAAAACAAGAAGCACCTAAGTTTAGAAAATTTGAAAAACCAATAAAGGTGATATTTTGTGAAATAAACAAATTAATAACGAATTTATTTCATAAAAATTGTAATTATTAAATGGTTAATAAATTGCTTCAAAAATTATAAGTGTCAATTGAAGGAGAAAATAGTTTGGAGTCCCGATAAAGCGTAACGTACGAACGTAGTGGCGTAAAACTGTCATTCAAGTTGGTAATAAAATCTTAAATTGTGAAAAGACCATGGGGTTAGGAATTATGAGAAAGTTAAACCATAAGTAACATTTTACAACAGCAGTTAAGAAACGAGTACAAATATCAGAAAGCAAGGTCAATAGGACAGTCTGTTTTGAGGGTAAAACAAATGTTTTGATAAACTAAGGTAGTGGGGAGTTCCCGATACGAGTGCTGACGAATATCAGCTCTCGTGAGGGACAGACGTTTTTCCTGGAGAAACAAGCAGATTCCAAGATGCTGTTCTGTGGCTAAGCCGAAAACCTATCCCAAGATGGACGTGGAGATGCCTTCGAGCGTCCGTGATTTCCAATTTTACATTTTTCACTAAATAATAAATTATATAAAGTATTAAAGGCGGATCATAGGCGAAGTATAACGGATCATTGGCGACTGCTACAAAATTCCAGATTCCAAGAAAACAATGGGAGAAGCGGAGCAACCACGGTGAAAGTTTTTGGGGCAAGTCTCAATTTTAATAGTCAATTAACTATTTATTATATTTAGTAAATTGCTGAAAATCATAGATTCAAGTTTCTTAAATACAAATTTAATCACTTATTGATAATTAATGATTACAAAAATATATAAACAAATGACTCTTTTTAAATAGCAATATAAGTGTCGGTAATGAAATAAATTTTTATTCAAATATAAAATGCAAGTTCTAAAACCACAAGATTAAAGTTACATCAGGTTATAACGAGTTATAACAAGGTCAGAATTTAACAAAGTCAAGACACAAAACATTCAAATTTACTAGTAACATAATTTATTTAAATGTAACCCAAGTGAGAGGATGAGAAATTAAGAGAGAAAACCAATGATAAATGATTTAGTACTTGAGTTGACTTAATAAAATAGTCGATGAACCTAATGCAAAGATTACATGAACATTTATGAACTTTATGGACCATTCAAGTTTATTTCACGTTGAACAACTGCTTCTCAAAATTTAAATAAATGTCAAAAATTTAATGAAATTCGCGTTTCGGTCTTACAGTGTCAATCATCCATGTACAGCTTACGAGAAACACGCGTAATTGTGGTAACATTGTTGGTAAGTTGTAGAACGCGTGTATTGGGGGCCAGTTCCCCGATGGTGCGTAGGTTTGGCCGCGGCTGTGTGTGTGTGTGAGTGTGTGTGTGTGTGTGTGTGTGTGTGTGTGTGTGTGTGTGTGTGTGTGTGTGTGTGTGTGTGTTACGACACAATCACATAAAATGTGAGTCAAAAATGTATTTTTACTTTAGAGGTATAAGTTCCAAGTTTATGTATAACGCTATTTTAATCCTTAGGCAAAAGAACAGCGGTTATGAACTATATAACAAATATATTTTAAATTATCACTGAATACAGAATAACTAAATAAACTCTAAATGTCTGATTTCAAGATTCACAGAGGAATATTAAAGGTATATAAAAGTTACAGAAATACAAACGCAATACAATGCACAGTAACGTAACTATAATAAACAATTATAAACATTTTATGTCTTTTTGTAATTTTATAATGATGCTAACTGTGACAGCGAAATGTACATAAAGGATTTGTAACTTTTTTGCAGCTAGGGTGTACAACTTTTATTAATAATGTAAAATTTATTTTAAATTAATAAGTTTAACATAAAAACAATCGTTATTTCTGATTCTTGATACACTAAATAATATGGGAATCTTTATATGTTATTTTTCTAGTCAAGATAAACAATGCCAAAGACTATTTCTTTCATTTCAAACGTTTTTTACCGATGAACATTAGTGAAAAATTCATATTAAAAATGGTAAAAATTTCCTCTTTAATTTTAATAATTAACTTATAAGTACTTTATAGATTTAAAATATTTATAAAAAATAATGAAAAGTTCTTCATCCTCGTTGTAATATGATCAAAGTATTTACAAGTTCAGTTGATAAACTCCCTTTGCCTAGTGGAATATTGTTCCTTATTTTCTTAATTGCTATCAATCCCAAGGTAACAAATGTAATAAATATTTTATACATTTATTACCATTAATAAAAGAAAAGAATAATGGAAATACGCTAAGACCCACCCCACTGTGGTACTTATTTAATCAATTAAATATTTTCATAAAGGATCCTGACACGGAAGGAAATTATGTAAAAAAAATCTAAATACATATACCTCATGCTCTGTGTATATTTGAATTATAAATATGTTATTTCTTATATATATATATATATATATATATATATATATATATATATATGTATGTTCTAACTTTGTACTCCGTGTTTTCATCCCTTCTGTTTGTGGAGATCCCTTTCCTGTCTTTATTTATTGTTGCCTTCTCGCCAACGTGTTCCAGGTCGTCTTCCCTTTCTCCTTCCATAAGGACTCCATCTATAGAGAGACATTTAATATCTGTCTTATTCTGTCATAGTTCTCTCAAGCCTCAGTTTTCCAGCATCCCGCCTCCAAAAGTCTAGCTCGTATCCAATGTCTCCTTCAATTGTCATACTTTAGTGCTATATGAGCCTATTCGTTTTACAATTGTATCGTATATACGTCGTTTGACTTTCGATATGTGTTGAGCCCAAAATTGAAGAAATAATCAATAAAATAGAGACATAATACAAATAGCAATAAGCAATTAAATAGTATTTAATACTAAGGAAAAATAGTATTTCTTTAATATTTATATTTATTTAAAAGTAAAATGAGATTAAAATAAATTCTTTATACATTTATGTCGAACCTAAAACTAAATTGTAAAATATTTTCTCGAATGACATTTAAAACATTATTAACATTTACTAGGAATTGTCAGCAATGATCATGTCAGCTGCTTTATGGGATATAACATAGGCTGTGGCCTGTAAGTGGGCGCTGACCAGAGTAGGTGCCACAGACATGTCAACCACTCTAAGCTTCTGAATGCCTTTAACTCTTAGCCTGCTGTCGACAACGGCACCTTTATCCGAATCCGGGCCCATCTTCATCGTACAGCACGGATGGAAGGTCGTAGTGGCTAAGTGTCTCATAACACACGTCCAATAACCATCGGATCCGGCTTGGAATTGTCTGCACCGGGAATAATCCAGTAATTCTAGTTTCGCCCCAATATCCCTCATCGGCTTGGTTTTCACTAGACGTTCTAAGAACCTAATTGCTGCTATCATTGGGTAGAAGTCCGCTTGGTCTCTAAAATAACCTGCGTACAGTTTTGGGTGATCTTCTGGGTTTTCCGATTTCAGTAACACACTTCCTCTACTTTTTGGTCGTAATAAAATTGGTCTTACTAAGATAATCGATTTGTTTTTATTTACATCAGTATAAAGTCTCTGTACGTCTTTAGTATAAGAACTGACAACTGGTAGTGAAGTTGCGTTCTTATCAAACTGATTAAATATGAACTCCACATCGGGATATCCGTTAACACTTTGCGGACTTCCGGTGTTAATAAACATGGCATTACTGGAAATAATACTTCGAAACACTGTCATCAGCCCTGTTCCTCTGGTATAATATTCGAACATCTGATCTTGCAACGTCTTATCAGAACTGGGAAACTGTGTCTCCGTTGATATGACGATACTGTTGATGTTAGCATGGTCCTGAAGATTAGCTCCAACAGATGCAACATGTTTGACTACGTCTATGCCGAGTGATTCCAGATGTTTTTTAGGTCCGATTCCTGACAACATCATTAGTTGAGGCGTGTTTATGGAACCCGCTGAAACTATCACTTCTCTTTTAGCAAAAACGTTAATGGTCTGCCCGAAACGATTATTAAATTGTACTCCAGTAGCTTGCATCTTATTTTTGCCTATATGAATTTTCGTAACCAAAGAGTTCTTAGATATCCTTAAATTCAGTCTGTCCTGTATCGGAGTTAAGAAAGCTTTGCCAGCGTTACAGCGCCTTGCATTTTTCTTACTACCTTGGATTAAGTAAAGCCCACCCTTTTTTATCATTTCAGGGTTGTTAAAGTCGGTATGTAAACTGAGATTAAAGTCTTTCAAACCTTCTACAATTACTTCGGAGTATGGACTTAACTTACCATTGGTAAATGATTCAATGGATAACTCTCCATCCGTCCCGTGGTATCTCCCGCACGAGCTACAAGACAATACCTCTTGGGCCTTCATGTTTTCCAACTTTTTGAAATGTGGGAGCAAGTTTTCGTAGCCCCAGTTTTTATTTCCCGCGTCACGCCAGGCATCGTAGTCCGCAGGGGTTCCTCTAGTGTAAGCCATAGCGTTCAGTAGAGTGCTTCCTCCGATCCCCTTTCCTCTGGGCCAGATGTCTGATCCCCCGGGAGGCTTTCCCCAATAAATCCCTTCTTCTTCTTCTGTAACATATTTCCAGTCATTCTCCGTTCCTTGGTTAGAGACAGAAAGGCCTGGAATCTCAGTTGTCACTAAAGGATCTCCCCCGGCTTCCAAGAGTAGGATTCTCCAGTTGGGATTCGCTGAGAGTTTGTTGGCTAGGAGCGAACCAGCGGCGCCAGCTCCAACTATTATAAAGTCGAAAGTTTCGAGATTCGATGGATCGTATTGGGGGAATTTGGTGTTTTGTACTAGTTCACAGTCGGTTGCGTTCAATGCGGAAAAGAAGCCCTGTACCATGCCAGGCGCAAAGTCCGTTCTTCCTCTCGAACATTCCCCGTATCTAAACAAAAAAATCTAAATAAAAGCCAGAAACTCTATACCATTCTTTATAGAAAATATCGTAGGTAGCTATAAATTTTTCAATCTTTCTAACATATAATTGTAGAGTAAAATAAAATTCTAATTAAAAATAAATCCCAAACTTTAGTTTAATACTGTACCAACAATTTATAATCTTTTAAAATTATCTTGTGTTACGTTTTTTCTTTTCCTTGTTAATTTCAGAGGCACAAATATGTTTGTAACATACCTGAATAAACACTAAATGTTCAATATCAGTAAAATTTCTATAGTTTAATGAAAATGGTGTTTTATTACAATCCTGTCATACAAACTATAATGAAGGACGTAAGTGGGGTGTTAAAAGGTGACAAACATTCAACAATCAAAATGTAAGAAAAATCTGTGTTGCTTAGAAACACTGGAAAAACAGAAAAATAATGAAAATACCAATGAATCGGAACAGATAAATCTCCGCCTCCATTAGACCGTCAGGACCGTGCTTTGATCTCTTTGCGAACGGGGACTGAATTAATGTTTACAACAACAAAGGCAGAAATTTTGATTTCGCTTTACGGATTGAAACTGTTATGAAAGACCCGTAGCAGTTATCTTAAAATTAGTTGTCACAGTTGGAACACATAAATAAGTGGAACATATCTATAGTATCGTATTTAGATACACGTTGTGTTTTTACCACAAAATTTATTCATAGTTTAAATATGCAATTAAAATATAGAAAATAGGTTTTTATAAAACATATTGATTTCATATAGAACGGACAGTGCCATAAAATAGGAATAAATTCTGATCAGTTATCGGGTAATATTAATGTTATAACGTTCGTATAATTTTCTACAGTTTTTATATAGTACACTCATTTTGTATAGTTTGTATAAAATTGTACAAATTGTAGAGTTATAAAATTGTTCAGTCTGAGACTTTCGTTTTTACTAAAGCAAAAGTAAATATTGTAAGTTATAATTTGTTAATAATTTTAGAAACAACTCCAACATATTTTGGTAGAGCAAAGAAATGAGAAAGATGAAAAGATCTTTCTGCTCTGCTCTGCTCTTTCTCTTTGCTCCATTTCTGCAACGGGATCTGGCCTTGGAACAAGAAAGGTAGGAAACCATATTTTCAGTTTAACAATATTCATCCGGAAAACATAGGCAAGTTACAAAATATGAACAAAATAATTAAATCTCGGGAGTAGAGTTCCAAGGAAAGTGCGTTAAAGCTAAAATGTTGTCAAAATGGACTAAAAAACTAAACATCCATAAAAAAAATAAAAATGTATAAAATTATATAAAATTGTTGATTTCATTCTAGGGTCATTATTTTTTAAATCGACTAAAGACATTGACAAAAATTTCCTGAACTTTTTATAATTATTTGCTTGTTTTGTATGCTAGCCAAGTATGATAAAAATACTATATTATAGATTGTATAATAAATTGCTTTTTAAATTTAGAAGATTAAAAACAGAAAAAATCAAGTTTTTGGTTTCGCTCTTAAATCTTTAGAAGACGTTATCTGAAACATTGACCTTGTCATTACTTATTCATTGGAATAGAAAGTCTATATTGTCGTTATTCTATTCCGGCGTCAGCGGTCGTTGATCCCAGAAGCAAAATGTCACTAATGATCATAATTTGATTTTTCCAAATTTAAAAGAGGAACTATTTTTAAAAATAGAACGACTAGAATGAATATATAGGTCCAGTTATTTTGTGTAAATAGATTCGTCATTTGCAAACTAAATGGAAGAAAACTAACACGAGAAAGGATATTTTGAGTACTAAGTTGATATAGGTATAGGAATAACAAATTAGAGCTAAATGTTACAATTTTAATTTTGCTTCAATGATCTCTTTGAATTATTTCTTATACATTTCATTTATTCATTTTTTATTGAGCTATATGTATTTAATTTTTTTGTAATAGGCCTCAAGTTAAATTTTGTTGTTTATTACATAATGTTAGACAATTTTGTTCGAACTCTCTTGTCGTCCCTGACGTGAGAATTATGATAGGAATGGTTTTTAAAAACTATCGTTTTAACAAGTTACAAAAGTTAAAAAAATTTAGTCAATTCCCACTGAGGCCAACAAACAATTTTTATTCTAGTTACTTTTTATTTTATATTTACAATCAATTAAAATATATTTTAATTACAGAATCGCAATAATGAGTGGGAAAATAGAAAAAGAATTTTCTTTCAATTTTTCCATTTCCCTCTCAATACATTACATTTGGTGTTAGACTATTATTTTCGTTTGTTACTCTTTATTCTTTTACATTTTTGTTCATATCCTCCCCTAAGTATCAAGTATTAGACTTTTAGCTAAAGGAAATTTGGTTTAGTGCCAAAGTGTTGGATTTCAAACATAAAATTAATCAGTTCGAATCTGTTCGAGATATCAAATTTTAATTTAATTAATGAATTGAAAAATACAGTATTACCATCAAGTGTTATCCACCACAAGTTGAAACAAATGTATTTAAACATAAATTAAAACGTATTATATTTACAATGCAAAATTTATCAAAAAAAAAAAAAAGTATATATATATATATATATATATATATATATATATATATATATATATAATATCAAATGTGTTTTCCTGTTAGAATATTTTTAAGATTAAATAATATACACTAATACAGGAATATTTAATTTATTGAATAATACACTCAAAGCTTTTCGTTGGTTGACATTACCAACATCCTCAGGAATTACAATACTAAGAATGATAAAAGAACTGTCTAACAAACATGAAGCTACTAGATAAAGCCTTACACAGTTGCCAAATCTATTACAATGTTGCCAAACCTATTCCACTGCTGCCACAACATTATATACAATGAACATAGTATGGAATTTAGAACGTATTTGAATTTGTTCATCTATTAATTTGTTATCAATATTATGCTTGTAAATTTCAAAAGCTTCACATACGTTCATTTTTAACCCTTTATTTACTTCTTTTATAATTTTCATATTATTTATATTAGGAAACATATGATTATTATTAATACAATGGGTTGCGAAATTAGACTTATAAATATTTGGTTTTAAAAAAGCATTAAAATGTTCTTTATACCTTTCTTTCAATTTTTTCTTTGTTTGTCCTATATAAACTTTATTACAAAATTCACATTCTAATTTATATACTCCATTTTTCTCATGTATAGGCCTACTATTTATATTATTATTATGGTTAATTATATTTATTATTCTATTATTGGTTCTATATGCAATTTTTATGTTTTTATTAGTAAATAATTTGGAAATATTTTTTATTTCAAAACCAGTGTAAGTAAAAGTACTCCATACAGTATTATTATTATTACTACTATTGTAATGAATATTATTTTTTATTTGTTTTTGTAATATATTATAATTTAATTTATCTACTGTTTTCTTTTTGTAACCATTTTCTACGGCTATCTGTTATATTATGTTTTTTCCCTCATTTTAATTTCATTTCTCATGGGAATTTTATTCATTCTATAAAGAAGAATGCTTTATATAATCTTCTACGTCTTTATATAATCGGAGAGAGACGTAGAGAAGAAGGAAACAAAATCCTTGCAATCGTGCTACTAATAAACGTACACAGCACAAGATACAGTATACAAATAATAATAAGGTTAAATCGATATTGATATAATAAACTTCCTTCTCATGAGATAGGGTGGTAAATTTATATTGAGGCCATTTTCAAAAAGCCGGAAGAACTAGAGCTAAAGTTGAGAGAGATGAACTGAAAGATTATCTTTACAACCTCTAGGCATAGTATAGTATTGTTATGCATAGTATTGTTTGCTATAACGTGAACCAATCTAAACCTATGAGGTTGTGGCAGTGAAAACACAAAATCGTTCAAGCCTTCTACAAGCGCTGGAATCTTCAGAACGCCATGCTTAAACCAGAGCGATTACGATAAATACAGGGTTTTGTATAGAAATGGTCAATAACGTCATCAAGACTTAGGTACAATGTCACTACACTACATCATCAAAGCCGAGGTGTTTCAGCTGCTAGTCAGTAATGGTTTGATTAAAACTGGTAACGCTGCCAGGGCGGGGATGATTATAAACAAGAAAAAGTTACAAATAAGAGAACATATCAGTAATGACAATGATAGTAACAATTACTGTATCATAATTTTTTATAAAAATATAGCCATAAAATTAATTATATTCCTTAACTTTAAAAAACTACAATGTAACAGTCAGTGGGAGTGGCCGGCACACGTGGTGACATCACTTATAGAGAGGCAGTAAGTGGGCGTGGCCAACAGAAGTGAATACTTCTATTTTAGAAAGACAATCAGTGGGCGTGAGCTACAGAAGTCAATACTTCTATTTTAGAGATTCAATCAGGCGATATGGCCGACAGAAGTGAATACTCCTATTTTAAAGAGGCTATCAGGGGATGTGGCCGACAGAAGCCAATACTACTATTTTAGAGTTGCTGTCCTTAGGCGTGACCGACGGAAGTGAATACTTCTATTTTAGAGAGTCAGTTAGTGTGTGTGACTGACAAAAGTCAATACTACTATTTTGGAGACCCAGTCTGTGGGCGTGATCGACAGAAGTCAATATTACCATTTTAGAGTGGCTGTTCTTGGGCGTGACCAATGGAAGTGAATACTTCTATTTTAGAGAGTCAATCAGTGCGCGTGACCGACAGAAGTCAATACTACTATTTTAGAGTGGCTGTCCTTGCGCGTGACCGACGGAAGTTTTTACTTCTATTTTAGAGAGGCTGTCCTTGGGCGTGACCGACAGAAGTCAATGCTACTATTTTAGAGAGGCTGTCCTTGGGCGTGACCGACGAAAATGAATACTTCTATTTTAGAGAGGCAGTCAGTGGGTATGACTGACAGAAGTCAATACTTCTATTTTGGAGAGGCAGTCTGTGGGCGTGACCGTCAGAAGTCAATGCTACTATTTTAGAGAGACAGTCATTGGGCGTGACCGACAGAAGTGGATACTTTTATTTTAGAGAGGCTGTCAGTGGGACTAGTTTACAGAAGTGAATATTTTATTTCATAAATAAGGTTTAGTAGAACCTAGTTAATGTAGTGTATAAGGAATAATGTAGGTCATGAACAATATTGTTATTATACAATAAAATTCTACAACGTAACTTGTAACATAAAATCTGCTTTTGTATGAAATCATATGTTATCACTTAATTAATACTAAATATGAAGCGCGTCTCCTGCAGGAATGAAGCGTGAGGAATAAAATTACTCCACTCCAAAGATTTAGTTATACCGAGCGAAAAAGAATTATTCACCAAAAACACATGGCAGTCGTGGGAATACAAAGAGTAATTTATGCTAACTACAAATAATTAAATATATATAAAACAACGCATAATCAAGTAGAAAGGAACGTATCCTCTACTTATAAAAATCTTTAACAAATTTTCTCTTATTTTATTGTGTGTTCTAATGCTTTATAGAAAAGACATATACAAATCATAAATTATTTATTGTTTTAATTAAACATTTAGCCCTACTTTACATTTATAAGTCTAATAAGTGACAGTACTTACAAGCCCATCACGGGTTTTATGTCCCTAACTTATTCACAAACTGGTATTCCTATCCTTGGAAGGTGGCAGTATTGTCATTAGGCTACTAGCCTTAAAACTACAAAAAGAAATCAATAACCCTATTGTAATAAACTACTTATTTAGAGCCTTTATAAGTTGATACGTTCTTGCTAGTTGAATGTGGATCTAATGTTTTCTTGGAGTAAAGAAATTATATAACACGAAAATTATGTCTATGTTGAGTAAAGTCTCGATTATCTGAGTCCAGATACTTCGAGCTTCCGTTAAATTTGAGCATATTCCTATTTCAGCCTATTTTATCATTTTTATCAAGAAAATGATGATTTAGGATTCCAAGAAATATTATAGTCATACGGTATGCAAAAGAAAATTTTTTTGTATAAATACGGTATGCAAAGGAAATGAATCGGACGTCCAAGAAATGTTTATATCAATACGGTATGCAAAGGAAGTGAGTCGGGTTTTCAAGAAATGTTTATATCAATACGGTATTCAAAGAAAATGAGTGGGGCTCTTAAGAAATTTTCATACCAATACGGTATGCAAAGAAAATGAGTCAGGCTTCCAAGAAATGTTTATAAAAACGTTCTATAAATTTATTTAGTAATTTTATAATTACCAATAATATTAGGGTTCATTAAAACTCCTATTTTGTCTCATGCATAGGAACGTTTTTCCGTCTAATCCGAGGGGTCTCGGTCCCACATTTTATTCATCAAATTATCGAGACTCAGGAGAATAGTATGTATAGGAAAACATTTAATTTGGATTTTCCATGTAACGAGTTAGGCTACAGCTACAGGGTACAAATGACGCGAATAATATCACTATTAAATTGTTTTAAAAATATATAAACTTTTAGTAATAGATATATTATATAACTCACGTACTCAGTAGCTAGGACTGTGCATTGAAACGCGCTTACTGCTAGAGTCACTAGAACTTCTCCCAGGCACTTCATTATCAACAGTAACTAACGACGTCTGTAACTAACCGAGGCGAATATTGTTCTCCTTATCATAGTTTTCTTTATCTTTACGAACACCTATTTGTACTTTTTCGGTGTGGCGTCAAAATGTCTGTCATATAAATTATTTATATTGCAGCATGATTGTTTATAATTTGACAAAACCTGCCACAACAAAAGGGCCCTTATACAGCCAGCTTTATAATAAAAAAAGTCTAATTAATGTTTGTATATTTATAGTACATGAAAGTAAAAATTTAAAACCAATGTAATGACACTCACATTAAATCGATAATGTGACTTGAAATAGCGTTACGCCCGAATGTTCAAAATTACACACCTGCCACGTTTTGTGCCGTAACTGCAAACTATTCAATTTTACAAATAAGGATTGACTCTGATGTTTTGAGACTAAATTATCATATTGTTTATAAAATAATCAGTTTAGTCACAGATTATTAAATGCTTTTAACCTTCATCAAATTATTACTACCCGCAAAAAGTATGAAGTAATATTTATTTAAATTGTATTCCTAGAATCTATTAAATTTAAAAAAAACATATTTCTATTTTATTTTATGAAATTAAATGTAAAATGAAATTCATTCTTTGTGAATTAAAAAAACAAATTTGCTAATTACCAACAAATTTGATTAATAGAAATTACAAAAATGAAAAATTCAAAATTAGTTTAACTTGATTCAGATATTTTCAAAATTGCTTCAATAATCAATTGTTTTTAATATGTTACCTTACGTTTCTCAACTGAATGTTTAATAATAACCAGTTTGAAAATAATCTACTAATAACCTAATTAATTAAATTTAGCACAAAAGAATCCTAAATAACAATAATCGAATGATGATAAGTTATACCTAAAAACACTACATACAAAGTATATATATATGTAGAATATCAAATATGTTTTCCTATTAGAATTATTTTTAAGATTAAATAATATACACTAATTACAGGAATAATTCACTGAATAATACACTCAAAGCCCCTCGTTGGTTGACATTACCAACATTCTCAGAAATTACAATACTAAGAATGACAAAAAAAAAAAAAAAAAAAAAAAAAAAAAAAAAAAAAAAAAAAATTGTCAATCTTATTATTGTAATTCCTGAGGATGTTGATAATGTCAACCAACGAGGGGCTTTGAGTGTATTATTCAGTGAATTATTCCTGTAATTAGTGTATATTATTTAATCCTAAATATATATATTAAACATTTTTAACACATCACATTTAATATTACAACAAATTTATAAAATATATATCTTCTAGTTAATTAACAGTTTTTATTAATTAGGATAGCAAAATATAATGAAACAATAATTTTTTACTGATCATTCTCATTTGATATAACTTTATAGACCCTATATAAACATATTTACTATTCAAGAAATTATATATAATGAACAACTTTTCCATTCCCAAATTTTATTGGGTTAAACTGTTTATTGACATTTAGGAATAATTTAATTGTTTAAATCTTATGACGATGACTCAATTTCAGATCGAAACGTACTTGAACAATATAAACAATAATTTAAAAGTATAATACATTATGGTTTCTCTTTCTTTAATTCAATAAGGCTTAGTTAAATCTTTTTTTAAAATATATTAAAAAAATAATACAATTATTTTAATTTTATTAAGAATCTTTGTAAAATCGTCAGCATTACTTCAGTCGGATTTTAAGTGAATTATGTTGTTTATCTATACCTAAATATTATTTTGTAAATAATTGTTTTTAAATTGTATTTTATTTATTTACCTGTATAATTTTTAAATTTTGTGCAAATAAATTTTTGATACAAATTGAAAATCGTATCAAATATCTTTAACTGGAATTTAAAAGTTTTCCGTAAAATTTACCTGTATTTTGTTTGGTATTGAATAAATTCTCTGGGGTTTCCTTTATCTCATTGAACGTCCTGGATACTTTCCAGGGGAACGTCTTGGGCCCTACATTTTTTTAGAATGGTCATTCTATGGATTTTTAGGGTCGGTATACATTAAACGTTTTTACGTGCGGATTATTAGTGATAGTTTACTAAATTATATAATTTTCCCAATCAAATATTCAGGAGGTTAAAGGTAGAGAGCGTAGACTTTGCTCGGACTCCATCTAAAGCTTCTTCCGAACTTTAGCTAAGAACCGTTGCATATTATCGACCTATAATTCTGTTTAAAAGGTAAGATGGAAGAAACCAACTCGGAACAAGCTATAATATGTAATAGATAAACCGTCTCCCATCTACTCGTCTCTTATCTTGTTTGTGCTTTCCTTTATTCATTTTTAGTTTCAAAATAACTAAAAGCACAAGTGTACCATGAAAATTTGGATCTTAATTATAGAATCATTATTACACATGAAACCATGATCGATATATTCTATTGTAATAAAATGAATACTAATAATAATTCAAATAATTTAACTTCTCTCGTCTTCATGTACAAATTGTGGAGTATTTATGCTAATAACAGTGTTAGAATTAATTTTATTATGGTAAAGTAAGACATGGTCATTATTGTTTAAAATATATTTCTAATATTTCACTTGCAGGAAAAGTTAAACACCTTGTGTTTTATTTTAAAATTTGTTTTATTAATCCAGTAGCACAAAACGTTTTTACCTAATAATGAACTATGATGAAATGAAAACTATTCGCCTCGGTTATGGCTCATACGACTGACAGACATCGTTAGTTATTGTTGTTATGAAGTGCCTGGGAGGAGTTCTAGTGACTCTAACAGTAAGCCTATTTCAAAGCACAGTCTTAGCTACTGAGTACGTCAGTTATATAATACATTTATTACTCTAAGTTTATATATTTTAAAATAAATTTAATAGTGATATTATTAGCGTCATTTCTACCTGTAGCCTAACTCGTTACATGGCAGATCCAAATTAAAGGTTTTCCTATACAATAGAGTGTCGATTATTTGAGGTATATGGGACCAAGACCCCTAGAATTACACGGAAAAACGTTCCTGTGCATTAAAAAAAAGGAGCTTTGATGAACCCTTATAATATAGGTAATTATAAAATCACTAAATAAATTTATATAACTTTTTTATAAACATTTCTTGGAAACCCGACTCATTTTCCTTGCACACGGTATTGATATATACATTTCTTGGACGTCCGATTCATTTTCTTTGGATGCCGTATTGATATAAACATTTCATGGAAGCCTGACTCATTTCCTTTGCATACCGTATTGATATAACAAATTTCTTAGAAGCTCGACTCATAATTTTCATTCAAAATGATAAATTAGACTCAAAAAATAATAAGCTCGAATTTAACGGCAGAAAATTTAACATATTAAATTTTATTTTACAATATTTTGCCTTATTGGTTTTTGAAATTTTCTTAAGCTCTGGTTGTTCTTTATTTTTATCTTTTAATTTCATTTTTGTGTTTTGTTTATTACAAGTAACAAAAAATATTTATTTTTATTTTGTATGTAATAGGAAAAATTAATTATTTCCTAGTTGCTATGTTTCGTTAACAAAATCGGCCCTTTGTACCGGCGTTGTTTTTTAAACCAGAAAGTGAACCTGTCTTATAATATATTTTATAATAATATTTTAAAAGATTTTGCTTAAGTGCAAAATCTTCAACTTTGAGACTGTTTTGGCCGTCTCAACACACACACACACACACACACACACACACACACACACACACACACACACACACACACACACACACACACACACACACACACACACACACACACACACACACACACACACACACACACACACACACACATACACACACACAGACACACACACATTCATACACCCCTCTCACACACACACACACACACACACACATACATCCATACACACACACACACACACACACTCGCACCTTATATGGGCAACTCGTCCCTTATAGCAATGAGTTGAAATATCTAGGTCTGAAATTGGGCGCTAAACTGTCTGGAAATCCCACGCGAAGAAAAAAAAGGTATGCATGAGGATCGATACAGAACACTGTCGTGGCTCATAGGTTGCTACTTTAAGTTTAGCCGCTTGAATAAGTTGCTGGTGTAAAAACAAGTGCTCAAGCCCGTATGGACGTACTGAATGCCACTCTAGGGATGCACCAGAGCTGAAATCTGTATGTTGTCGTGCGCTTCCACAAAAAAAAAAAAAAAACATTGAGATCTATAGTCCATAGAGAGCTCAAGATGAAGAGCGTGAGAGAGGAGGCCGCCATCCCGTGAATCATTGAATCACTTAGATCGGCTCCAGCATCACAAGAACCCTACAGCTCTACTGCTGGTTCACAGAGTGACAGTCCGCAGACTTAAGCGCATCAAGTCTTTGTACTTGGTTCCAACACAATATTATTTTCACATCATCAGCAGTACTAGAATACCAAGTCGCTGTCTTTCACTAGAACGAAGACACCGTTTTATATTTAAATTTTTTAAATATATATTCTTTTGTAGTAGGCTGTAAGAATGTCATCTGGCTAATTAATTTGACTGCTTTAACACACAAATTATAATTTCTGATAGAAAGTATCAAACCTTCACTATTTATAATTTGTACATTTTACTTACAATGGTGGTCCTGTCATATAAATGCGTTTATAGAAATACAATAATCATCACCTGAGTCAGTTAAATATGATATTACACTCTTAAGTTCTGGCTCGAAGCGTATTTGTAGGTTTTTGTTATTGCACGAAATAGGGATAAACCTACAGGCATTGTGGTCGCAGAATTGAACATTTTCTTGCAAGTTATGTGACCAATTTATTAGTTTTATTATTCTTGTTTGAGATTTTTTTTTATCAATACGCCAATGCGCTATAAATTTGCCACATATGATATTGCTAACATATGCGTCTGTTATAAATGGCCGTGCTTTGTTGTCGAGTGTTCAGTTCTTCCTAAATAACAAAAACGATATATTCGTTAAAAGTAAACATTAACAAACGATTTGTTAACGATACAGAAGAAAATATAAATGGGTAAATACAAATGGAAAACAACATTCCAGTTCAGGAAGGCACGAACGACTGTTAACTATGGAGCACCTGGGAGGAGTTCTACTGGCTCTGATTGTCAGCCTGGTTCAAAGCGCAGTCGATGCGGCAGAGTACGTGAGTCAAGATCCTCTAGTTTTAAGCTGAAATGTGTTTTATTAAATAGTTATCACAAGGATTAGTTCTTTTTGACAATTTTCTGTGCAGTAAATCTATCGAATTATATGACATATCCAAATTCAATATTTAGTGTTTAAGCTTTATATTTTAGGCTCAAGTGTTACATACCAGTTTATATCTGGTTTCTTTTATGGGTAAAGATTAGATATGGATTCATCGAATAAAATCTGAATTTATAAATTTCCAGTTTTTGTGTTGTACATCTTGAAACGTTTTTTAAAAATAAATTGAAAATTAATTTTCTATCACTTGGAAAAACTCATATTGCCCAAATGCGAAACGCGTATGCTGAACAAATTTCAGTAAGAAGTGGTTTTTCCATGTGAAATCACTAATAAGAACATTTTTTAAATATATTCCGTTTCAGATTATAATATGATACTGAATCTGTAATTGACTTTTTTTTGTAGTTTTGGTATTGATTTTACGTTCTTAAGTAATTCATTTAAGCAAAGTAAATAATACCGGGCGATGCAGAAAGTCATCAAGAATGCGAAACAAAATATACAAACTTCCGCTCACCCCTCAAAAATTAAAAATTTTGAGAAATAGCAGTAACTTTCTCTATGTTACACAGAAAAAGTTACTAAATCAATGTTTTGGCTCTATTTTCTTTTTTTGACGTAGTAGCTCGCAAAATGTCTCGAAATGTAATTAAACTTGCTGTTGACTCCCAAAAAATTACAAATTCTGAATAAAACATTTTAACACTATAATTTCACACTGTTTTGCGCTGTAAGTTCTATCGTTTTTAGACCAAAGTTAGAAATAAAAGGTATGTAAATGTTCAATGGAATATTTTGTGTTTCGTGCGTGGAATGGGCCCTGTACGTGTTTGTTTCTTCCTAGTGAGTAATTTTGCGACTTATTATCGCAAAAAATAAGATGTTTTTATGATTTTTATAATTCTATAAAGTTTCTATACCGGTTGAAATGTGGTGCTAATAGTGATTTGTTAAAGTTTATTTTTTTAAAAAACTTTTTCGCAGTCAACATCAATTTTAATTACATTTCGAAGCGGGTTACTATGTAAAAAAAATAAAACCAAAACGTTAAATAATGACGCTTTACGTGCGTCGTGGAGGAAGTGGATCACTATTTTCCAAAATTTATAACTTTTGTGGCTGCATTGTTTGGTAAAATTATTTTTTACTAAACTAAATTACGTTCGAAAGGGAAATAAATACCGTAGTTTTGAGGTTCTCAGCACGTATGATGAGCTCATCAATGAAGGATAGTAAAGGCTTGTGAATGTAGGGCTAGGCCAGTCACATAAAACTCTCGGTGGAGGAACTACGATATAAAGTGTGCAATGCGCACCTGATACAGACCTTTTTTCTAGCAAAGCCATAGGTATAAAGCTTTCCATTAGAATCTCCTTTATGAAGAAGGATAGTGAAGAGCGAATAGAGTAAGATAGAAATATGGAAAGTATAAAGTGATTCCCTGGTACTAGGAATAGGGGAAAATGATTGTATCACGTGGGAAGGGTCTCCTACTTTACGTAGAAACGTTCTCAACACGGGATAGAACATGTATAAAATCTTCTCCATTCTTCCTGTACGTTACAGCGATCATGCTTTCGTCGATTTAATTTTGTTTGCCATATTTCATAATAATTGGATAATTGTAAATCAAAACCACCCGCATAAGTTTTGAAACGGAGATTTTCTTGTACTTTGGGCCACGATTACTGATCATCCTTCACTAGTTGTAGTACACGGTATATATCATGTCTAGTCAGATGATCAAGATATTCAATCTTGCTTTTTTTAAAATAATGATTGATGCTTCTTTTTGCTTTCCTATTCGGCGCAGTATTTGCGATGGTGATATGATCAGTACAGGCTTCTAAGAATATGTAGATATTGGCCAACCCACACTGCAAATGCCTCTTTATGTGTCCGTTAATTCCCACTCCTCCACATCGCACATCAAAACAGGAAATATGTAATATTTTGGCCAATCTTATTTTCAGGGATACGAGTGTAGAATTCGGTACGTAAATCTTTATACATAAAACTAAATTACTATCGGTAAAAATAAGTCACATTCTTTTAGAATGTATAATTTAACTTAACTCGCGTAAATTAAATATTAGTCTTCTTTGTATTTAAAATAACTCCATAATATTTACAATTTAAAATAATAGTAATACGTAATTTATTTATTTGATTATTTCTACATTAATCATATGGAACACAATTTATTTTAACACATTAAAAACTATTACAAATTTTAAAGCCATTTTTGAGTATTGAAATATATTAGAAAATATATTGCTTTTCATGACCTTCCATACCTGGAAGCTAGAATTTATTTTTATTATTACTCTTTTGTTTAGATATGGGGAATGTTCGAGAGGAAGAACGGATTTCGCGCCTGGCATGGTACAGGGCTTTTTATCTGGATTGAACGCAACCGACTGTGAACTAGTACAAAACACCATATTTCCCCAATACGATCCGTCAAATCTAGAAATATTCGACATTATAATTATTGGAGCTGGCGCTGCTGGTTCGCTCCTAGCCAACAAACTGTCAGCGAATCCAAACTGGAGAATCCTGCTGCTGGAAGCCGGGGGAGATCCGATCGTGTCAACCGAAATTCCAGGACTTGCTTTCTTCAACCAAGGTTCGGTAAATGACTGGCAGTACGTTACAGAACACGAAGACGGCATTTACTGGGGAAAAGGTTCAACGGGGACCGACTACTGGCCCAGAGGAAAGGGCATCGGAGGAAGCACTTTGCTGAACGCTATGCTTTACACTAGAGGAACCCCTGCGGACTACGATGCCTGGCTTGACGCGGGAAATACAAATTGGGGGTATCAAGACTTGCTCCCTCATTTTAAAAATTTAGAAAACATGAAAGCACAAGAGGTCCTGTCTTGTAGCTCGTGCAGCAGATACCACGGAACGGATGGCGAGCTATCTGTGGAATCATTCACCAACAGCCAGTTGGACCCGTACTCCCAAACTATAGTAGACGGTTTAAATGAACTTGGTCTCGGTGAATATCCAGACTTTAACAACCCTGAAATGATAAAAAAGGGAGGGTTTTACTTAATCCAAGCCAGTAAGAAAAATGCTAGGCGCTGTAACGCCGGCAAAGCTTTCTTAACCCCGATACAGGACAGGCTGAATTTAAGGATATCTAAGAACTCTTTGGCTACAAAGATACTTACAGACAAAGATAAAACGCAAGCGACTGGAGTTCAATTTAAAAATCGTTTTGGACAAACTATTAACGTTTTTGCGACGAGAGAAGTGATAGTTTCAGCAGGGGCAATTAACACCCCTCAACTCATGATGTTGTCAGGAATAGGTCCTAAAAATCACCTGCAGGCCTTCGGCATAGACGTAGTCAAACATGTTCCTTCCGTTGGGGCTAATCTCCAGGATCATTTCAACTTTAACGGAATCTTGATATCAACGGATACACAGTTCCCCGGCTCTGATAAGACGTTACAAGATCAGCTGTTCGAATATTACACAAGAGGAACAGGACCGATGACAATGCTTGGAAATGTTATTGGCAGTAATGCGATGTTTATCAACACCGGAAACTCATCTAATGATAACGGATATCCAGATATAGAGTTATTGCTGTCGCAATTTGACAAGAATTCACCAAGTTTAGCGCAACGTCTCGGCTCCATGGATCAAGATGTCTTGAAAGCGTTCACGGATATAAATAAAAACAAAGCACTCATTATGGTCACAGCGGTTTTATTGCGACCAGAGAGCAGAGGAAGAGTGTTCCTGAAGTCTAATAGCGCTGATGATCATCCGAGACTGTTTTCGGGTTATCTGAGAGATCAGAGAGACTTCATACCAGTAATATCAGCAGTCAGGATAATTGAGCAACTCGTTCAAACGAAACCTATGCAGGATATCGGAGCCAAGTTAGAATTGCCGGATTATCCCCGGTGCAGAAGTTTTCAAGCCGGATCTGATGATTATTGGGCGTGCGCAATAAGGCACATGGCAACCACTACTTACCATCCGTGCTGCACGATGAAGATGGGTCCAGACTCGGATAAACGGGCCGTTGTCGATAGCAGGCTGAGAGTTAAAGGTATTCAGAACTTGAGAGTTGTTGACATGTCTGTGGCACCTACTGAGGTCAGCGCCCATACACAGGCCACAGCCTATGTTATATCCCATAACGCAGCTGACATGATTATTGCTGATAATTCCTAATAACTGATGTTATATTAATAAATAAATATTATGTTATATATTTGCTGGGTTTTCTTTCTTTCGGACACTATTATAACTATTATTGAAAAGAAAATTTCTGAAACGGTTCTCTATTTTCTTTTTAAAAACATTGGCAGTTCTTTCTCGCTTTAGTAACTAACACGTAAGGTCCTAAAGTATAGGACTCTCTAATAGCTGATATTTACTATAGACCATATGATCAACTCAAAATAATAATATCATACTGTTTTTAATAATATCATATGGTATCAAATCACTATTCACCGCACCCAAACGTCATTTCACGGTATTCAAACACAATGTGATTTAGGTAAGTATACGTTGACAGCTTAATTGTTAATTACAATATTTATTGTATATTATTAGTAAAATAAATATTATATGGATTATATATATATATATATATATAATGTATTATTTATATAAATTATTTAAAAATTAATTCATAACACTACTTAAAAATTTAGTTAGTTACTCTACTAAAAAACTAAGCCAAAAACAAATTAGGTACGACAATTTAATTAGGAACTTGAAAAATACATTTAAACAAAATTAATATATCACAAAATCTCATAGTGTTCTATAAAAACAGTAAACATTTATTAAAAAAAAAAATCTAATATCAAAAAATGTAATGAGTGTTAGGATCTAAATACGTTCTCTTTAATAAAAATATAGATATTTTTATTGTTTTCCTCATTTTAAGTGTTGTTAAATAAACATTAACCATTTCCATTCTATATTATTATCTTTCAGTGTAACGTTTACCAGTATATATATATTAGTGATGGGTTGTTTCCAAAAGTTTACAGATAGCTATACCAAGAAATCGATTTCCGATTCTTGTTTCCAAATACCACAATTACCAACCCAACAGAAATGGGAAAATGTTATTTTTTATGATATATTAAGAGATAACGTAGTAGCATATTTATTATGATGATAAATGTTGAATATTGCAGTTATGTTACATAATTATTGTTTAACCTGCAAAGTTATGTGCATTCTAATTGGATTAATAAGTTGTATGTTTCAAGAAAGATACTTTTTAGGATAAATACAAATTAAGAATTTATTATTTATGATTTCGAAATATAAATAAAACAAATAAAAGAAAATTATATACTAATTACACTCGTTTAAAAATATTAAATCACTTTAATTATGAAGTTAACTAAATTGAACAGTTCTAAAATTAATGAATTTGTGGTGGGCTATATATTTGAGATTTTCTAGGTAGTTTCTCTAATGTATTATGCATACTACGAATCTAAACCTTGGTATTTAAAAATAGAAATTATAACACCACGTTGTAGTAACACAAAAGTTAGGATTTTCACTATTTTACCGGCCTAAACTTTAAACAACATTAAATTTTATTTATATGAATTCAATTTTCAAGTGAAAGAATGTAGCAAATTATTTTATCACTAAGCCGGAAAACTTATATATAGTTGATCGTTTCAGTTTGTTCTTTCCGCCGTGTTCCTATTTAGATTGGACTGCACGTAGCACCATGAGATGTAATTAATTAGATTATTTAAAACAAAAATAAAAATAACACCTTAAGAAATCATTTTAAATGACTTACATAAAAGGTTTTAACCAAGCATTCTTTTTTTGTTTCAAATGAAACGTCTATGGATCATATCTCCATAATCCTCTCTCACTTGAATTTAATGCATTTTGAAAATAACCTATTGCTCGAAAATCCCATGTTTTTCGATAATTATAGTTACACAGCAACTCTTAACCTTCCGCTCATCCCTCTGCGCATCTCACCTAGGACGCCTTGATACATGTTAGGCTAACATGGTTTGTAAAAAGCTGATATCTTTACCATTTTGTACTTATATTATTAATGAACAATTTCACAATAAAAAAAAAAATTAAAGTAACTGTTCCAAATTGTATATAAATGCCAGTAAATAATATTAATATTTTAATGACTAATTTAATGTTTCAATGTTTACAAAAAGTTGTTATAGTGTCAGTGTTATAACTCCGATTACGCACAAACGCGACATGATGTTAGAGCGGCAACGAATATTTTACCCCCCGATCTGTAAACCCGTCGTTATGTTAGAGTAGCGACGAATATTTACCGCTTAAAGATAAACGCGACATTATGTTAGAGCGGCGACGTATATTCTACCGCCTGATGTTTAAACACGCCATAATGTTACAGAGGCGATGGATATTTTACCGCCCGATGTGTAAACCCGTTGTTATGTTAGAGCAGCGACGAATATTTACCGCCTAAAGTGTAAACGCGACATTATGTTAGAAGCGGCGACGGATATTGTGTCGCCCGACGTATAAACGCGACATTAGGGTATAGCGGCGAAGGATAATTT
The DNA here is from genome assembly GCA_036971475.1 of Prosapia bicincta. NCBI lineage: Eukaryota > Metazoa > Arthropoda > Insecta > Hemiptera > Cercopidae > Prosapia > Prosapia bicincta. The sequence goes on along the minus strand of JBAIZL010000005.1, from coordinate 245,217,019 downwards.
ACAGCCCGGTGTGTAAATGCGACATTATGTTAGAAGCGGCAACGAATATTTTATCGCCCGATGTGTAAATGCCACATTATGTTAGAGCGGCGAAAAATATTTTACAACCCATTGTGTAAACATGACAGTGTTTTAGAGCAGCGGCCAGTATTTGGCCGCTTATTGTGTAAACGTGACATTATGCTAGACCGGCGACGGATATTTTACAGCCCAATGTGTAAATTCGACATTATGTTAGAGCGGCGAAGTAAATTTTACAACGCGTTTTGTAAACATGACATTATTTTAAAGCGGCGGCCGGTATTTTACCGCATAATGTGTAAACGTGACAATATGTTAGAGCGGCTGCGAATATTTTACTACCCATTGTGTAAACATGAGATTATTTTAGAGCAGCGGCCGGTATTTTACTGCGTAATGTGTAGACGTGACATTATGTTAGAGCGGCTACGAATATTTTACAACCCATTGTGTAAACATGACATTATATTAGACCGGCGGCCGGTATTTTACTGCGTAATGTATAAACATGACGTTATGTTAGAGCGACTACGAATATTTTACTACCCATTGTGTAAACATGGCATTATTTTAGAGCGGCGGCCAATATTTTACTGATTAATGTGTAAACATGACGTTATGTTAGAGCGGCTACGAATATTTTACTACCCATTGTGTAAACATGACATTATATTAGACCGGCGGCCGGTATTTTACTGCGTAATGTATAAACATGACGTTATGTTAGAGCGACTACGAATATTTTACTACCCATTGTGTAAACATGACACTATTTTAGAGTGGCAGCCGGTATTTTACCGCGTAATGAGTAAACGTAACATTATGTTAGAGCATCGAAGGATATTTTACCGCCTAATATGTAAATGCGACATTATGTTAGAGCGGCTACGAATATTTTACTACTCATTGTGTAAACATGGCATTATTTTAGAGCGGCGGCCGGTATTTTATCGCGTAATGTGTAAACGTGACATTGTGTTAGAGCGGCTACGAATATTTTACTACCCATTGTGTAAACGTGACATTATTTTAGAGCGGCGGCCGGTATTTTACCACGACATGAGTAAACGTAACATTATGTTAGAGCATCGAAGGATATTTTACCGCCTAATGTGTAAATGCGACATTATGTTAGAGCGGCAACGAATATTTTACCGCCCGATCTGTAAACCCGTCGTTATGTTAGAGTAGCGACGAATATTTACCGCCTAAAGATAAACGCGACATTATGGTAAAGCGGCGACGAATATTTTACCCCCCGATCTGTAAACCCGTCGTTATGTTAGAGTAGCGACGAATATTTACCGCCTAAAGATAAACGCGACATTATGGTAAAGCGGCGACGAATATTTTACCCCCCGATCTGTAAACCCGTCGTTATGTTAGAGTAGCGACGAATATTTACCGCCTAAAGATAAACGCGACATTATGGTAAAGCGGCGACGAATAATTTACCGACCGATGTGTAAACACGCCATAATGTTAGAGCAGAGATGGAAATTTGAGCGGCCGATGTTTAAACACGTCATAATGTTAGAAAGGCGATGGATATTTTACCGCCCGATGTGTAAACCCGTTGTTATGTTAGAGCAGCGACGAATATTTACCGCCTAAAGTGTAAACGCGACATTACGTTAGAAGCGGCGACGTATATAGTATCGCCCGACGTATAAACGCGACATTAGGGTAGAGCGGCGAAGGATATTTTACAACCTATTGTGTAAACATGACAGTATTTTAAAGCGGCGGCCAGTATTTTACAGTTTATTGTGCAAACGTGACATTATGCTATAGCGGCGACGGATATTTTTCAGCCCAATGTGTAAACATGAGATTATTTTAGAGCGGCGGCCGGTATTTTACTGCGTAATGTATAAACGTGACGTTATGTTAGAGCGGCTACGAATATTTTACTACCCATTGTGTAAACATGACACTATTTTAGAGTGGCAGCCGGTATTTTACCGCGTAATGAGTAAACGTAACATTATGTTAGAGCATCGAAGGATATTTTACCGCCTAATATGTAAATGCGACATTATGTTAGAGCGGCGACGAATATTTTACCGCCCGAGATGTATACAGGAATCGAGGTAATAGAAATCAACTTTTGATACACACCAACACACACACACACACACACACACACACACACACACACATATATATACATCCTTCAAAATTCTAATTTTTTATTTTAGCTACTATTAAAAAATACGTATTTTGTTAAACTTCTATGTCAATATTTTACCTAAAAGGTATCACAAATGTAAAAAATATTCTAGATAATTTTCTTACCTTTAAAATTAGCGAGTGTACTCTATACACACACACATTCACACACACACATACACACACACACACACACACACACACACACACACACACACACACACACACAAACACACACACACACACAAACACACACACGCACACACATTCACACACACACTCACACACACACACACACACACACACACACACACACACACACACAAATACACACACACACATATATATATATATATATATATATATCGTAATATCTATTCTTGTGTATTAATAAAGAACTAAGTCAAAATACAAATACAAGAATTATAATTGAATTTACAATTCAAAGCTTTTCGTTGGCTAACAGTACCAACATCATCAGGAATATTGATGATATCAATATTCCTGATGATGTTGATACTATTAGCCAACGAAAAGCTTTGAATTGTAAATTTAATTATAATTCTTGCATTTGTATTTTGACTTAGTTCTTTATATATATATATATATATATATATATATATATATATATATATATATATATATATATATATGTATATATATATATATATATATATAAAGGCCTATATATCAATAACCATGAAGGTTATTGAAATGCAAGAATTATTTATTAATTTTTAATCTTGTATTTGGATAACCTCAGTTGTTTTTTATTTTTATACAAGAAACATATTATAGATAATTAACTAACAGTACTCTGTACCTAATTACGTTTTAGCTAATAAACCTAAATATTTAGGAATCTTCTTGGAATTTAATTGTTTTATACTGAAAAAAAATGTAAGAAGCAGGGTAAATTCAGAATAAGTGATGAGAATTAATGCAGAGTATTGTAATAAGTGATGTCAGTATAGGTTTCCCATGTATGTATAGTGAACATATTAATATCGTGGTATGGCGTTTTTGAAGTATCATTTCTAAAAATATCCTCGTCTTGACTGCAGAGTTAATGATAAGAAAACAAAAATTGTCAATATTCTCTATATCCAAAATGGAAAAAGTTTTGAATCCAAATTATTGTTCTATATAAAGGTCGAGAATTAGTTTTACAAAATGTTATTGTTTAAAATAAAACCGATATTGAAAAAAACAAGAATAAATTTACTTAGGTAGCTTAAAGCGACATAAAATGTCAGTATGTCATTCATAAATTTATTTAAAATATATTGTTTTACAAATAATTATTTAGTAAGATCAAACCTAAGAGTTTCACCGATTATTATGGTCAACTAAGTCCATCAAGAACGAATTTTTCTCACAAAAGGAAAAGTCGACAGAAACTATCATACTTTCAACAAATATCGAACACTTTGAAATACAATAGATAATTGTGTCACTATAAAAGCCGCTCAAAAATAAATATGAAGAGTAAAGGAAAAGGAGCATTTTTGTGATCTTACTCTTCTTTTAAATTTACACCAGTTTTGATTGCTTACTTCTGACGCCTTCCCAAAAAAGTGTTAGCAACTTTCTCACACTGAAATGAGCCAACTCGAAATCTTGAATTATTGAGTTATCGTAGAAATAAATTAGGTTCACTATAGACTATCAAACAATAGACCAAAATGGGAGCAACGTTATCATTAAATAATAACGAACCCCTAATAGCTGTCATTAACGCTAATGGCTTATTACTACTTTCCTCGTGCGCGTTTCAGTGACAAAATCGTCAGTGAATATGCCCCAAATCTAAACGATAACTGTTTTAGGTGTAGTTTAGGATTTGTATAGTTATACTCACTAATGATGACAAACGTTACTGAAAAGCGTATGAGAAAATAAATTAATTATTATGAGTTGGTATCGTATTGTTTAGTCAGTGTTCGAGTACACAGACACAGTATAAACAAATTTGAAAATACTGTACCACGCTATTTACCTTTGCTTATAACAATCTGGGTTGGGGAAGTCCAATAATGGCCTGTCAACTGACGGAATGCTTGATAAACACCAAGGCTGTGTGAACATGCCTACACAATGTGAAGGTTGCAACAACACCTACTCTGGAATGGATATATCGATAAGCAATGACAAGCTGTTATCAATCGATCGTACAATAAAGGAGTGTAATCTGTAGGCGTCTGACATACTGACCTGTACGATTAGATACTAGATGTTCACTCAGATTCTAATACACGTTCTTGTATGTATACTGTAGGACTGTATTTTGAAGTAATAGTCGAAGGTCTAGTTTCATTTCTCAAGGTTTTCTTAATTATTTTCGGTGTCTGGGATTTGTAACCATGGGACAGTTGTTTTAAAGGTTAAATAAGGTTTAATTGCTCACAGAGGCGTAGTTAGGACTATGGTTTAAGACATGTCCCGAGGGGACAGGAGAGTGTCTCCATGAGACAATTTATTTATCATATTTTATGCTATTTAGGGACTTAAAATTTCACAATTGATGGGTCGTCAGGCACCTGTTTTGCTAAAAACGTAGCTAGGATTAATATGATAATAATTTTTTTTATAATTAATTGGCTTGCGAAATGCACGTGCCCTTTGGCTACGCCATAATTAAGCACTACTTTCTTTTATATGTTTACGGAAAAATACAATTAGGTTGCGGTTTGTTATCTACAGTAGACCCCCATTATTGAGGCTTATTAGGCACAAAATAATTTAGGATTCTCTCCTGCTTTCAACAATTAGGTAAACTAATGACTGATTATTATGATTTCAGCTATGAATTATTTTTCTTCACGTTCCTTGTTCGTTGCGGACGTTGGAATTTAACAAGGCTGTTCTGATGTTATTTGCGCATGAACAAAGGTTATTAAGTTAAACGTGTTCTCCTACCGCGTTCCTTGATTTAACAAGAAAGATTCCCTATAACGACTTCTCTTAATTGCTGTCTCACTCTCTTCGCCCAATCGACGCATTACTTCATCGTTGGTGACATCTTTGTAGGCACATAGCAGGTCCACATTTCAAACGCCTCAAACTTCTTTATGTTTCGGTCATTTGAAATGATTCCAGTTCGGATAATCATAGCAAGAAACCTAATTTGACAGGTACATGTGTCTCGGTTAGTTGACACCATGGTCATTAGAAATCTACCCGTTTAACTAATTTGAGATAAATATGCACTTCAAGTTATAAAATGGTTTCACCACTTTATTATTTCCATTCAGATTTGATTTGATTGGGTTTAAGCTTTGTTTCTAGGTAAGTGAATGATCTAAGTTAAGTGTTCGATTGTTTGATTGCCCAATACCAACTGTCTTGCGTTGGTTTGAGATGTTAAGTTTTAGTCCATTACTTTCTCTTACGTTTTGTGTTTTTATCATTAGACAATATAACTCTCTCTAACCTCTAACTCTAATCTCTCTATTACCAAGTATCACAGAGTATATGTATCATTATTCTTTTGGGGTTTTCCTATATCACTGTTCCAAACACGTCTTCTGAATAAAATATCACTGAATAGATTCAATTACCTCTTTGAATACCTACTATTTGTCATGTAAATAAAGTATAGGAGTTAAAATTTAAATATCGAAATCTTGTTGCTGTTATAAGATTTAACCACGGATAACGCTTTCTTTATTTTGATATATTTGGCCAATACAAACGCCATTTTTATTAACGCCAGGGATTAACTAATCCCAGTACATAATCGCTATAAATACATTTATTTATTCCTATAAATGCACAGAACTCATTGAGGAAGGTAAAACAGTGACCAAAAACTTCATCTTTATTCTTTACCTAAATGTTATATCTGCCGATTCAAGTTTATTTTAGACACTGGCTTATTTTTGTTTCGCAGATTAGAGAGTGAAAGATTACTTTAGTTCTCTACTCTATGTTCGTTTTAGTATTCATTCACTCACTCTCTTACTTTCTACCTCTTTATAAAACATTAACCTATTTTTATAACTAATGTTTTTAATTTTATTAAATTATTTCTGAATTTTTTAGTAAACTAGGAACAGTACTTTTTGCTAATTAAGAAAACAAGAGAATGCGGGATTAATTAACCCAGTGAGTAAAGGATTCTTCGAGCGATTGAATAGTTATTTTCACCGGTACAGAAAACTGAACCGTTCGGAAGGATCTACTGATCTCAAGTAGTTCTAGAAAAGCGGTCGAACCTGGAAGCTCTGGTCGAAGGATTTGTCATTCCAGAGGCTTTACTTTTGACAACTCTATTCCTATAATAAGGTTTTGAAACTCTTGTATACTGGTACCACGGGACCCTAATACTAAACCCTTTGACGCTAGTCAACCGATTCAGGCGTCTTGAGTTTTAGAGTGGCAGTGGTATTACATGGTATGTTTTAGATAACCCTTGATTTCGCTCTAACTTTGAGCTCTACTAGGCGAAGCGTTGAGTTCTTTGCCGAAGTGTCCTTCGCCTTTCCTTCAAGATTCACGATCTTTCCTGATTTATCATTAACTTACTGCAAACTATACGGAGCTTCGAGATCCATCAATATCCATCAGTTTCAACCAGTGCAGAAAGGTTGCCAAAGGCCTGTTCTATGGTTGGAGCTTGGGAACGCTATCAGTAACGTAGCTGTGATAAACCTAACCACTATTGGAAGCTTTTCGGGCTTACGTACTCGTATCATACTTGAATCAAAATCCCTACGATGATTTTTCTACCTTAGTCTTAGTTCAAGAGTTTGAAGTAACTCTTGGAAATTTTTAAAAGTGTCTGTGAAAACATTAGAGCACTTCAATAAAATGTATTCCTGTTAGTAGTGTGGTGGTAGAGTGCAATTAGATTAGAACGTGGACCTAGTCTCTCTGGACCCAGCTATTAGTTTCAATTAATTACAGTCAATGTTTAAAATTTTGTAAAATAAATGCAATACTTCATATTTTAAAATAAATTTTTTACAATTTATTTTTCACCAACTATTATAAGTTTTTCGAAATTAAAATATTTTATGAGCTTTTAATCGTGTATACACATTTTAAAAACATAAATCATACAGACATATGTACATTATCTCATTTTCATAATTGACTATTATTATTAAAATATTATAAGATACATAAATAATTTGGTTGCGTTAAAACTATTTCTTTGATATATAAGGAAAGTTTTATCATGGAAAGACACCGAATAGAAAATACAACCAATACCTATGTGTAACAAATGCACAGGCTTAAAGTTTCATCTCAAACAACAACAGAGTAACAGTTTAAACCAACGCAATTCACTTGTTGTAAAACAGCTGCGCGTGTACCTCGTGTTATTTCACCATACCTGAAAAAGCACTTGTTTACTTTGCAAATAAAACAGTGTTTGCTACGTCTGTACAAACGTCACCAAGGTTGTGTATCTTGGGGTCATGGCGCCGAAGGTCACTGAGCGGTTGACGCATGCCTTCTGCCTAACGCAACACGTTTCAGAAATACGCGAGTGTTATCAGTAGGAGATATGCTTTTGATAGAACATGGTATGTCACCCTTTTCCCGGTTAGTGACAAGCTATTACTCAACCTGTACTATCGCAAGCTGGCCAAGCTATGGAAAGATGAAGCGTGTTTCGAGTGTTATCTCGCCTCGGACTTCACAAGTATATCTCTCTGTCTGTCTCCCTCGGTCTCGCTCGGTGTGAAAAATAGATTAGGACGACACGACGGAACGGAAGGCCAAACCTCGCTGCTCGGTGGATCTTATGCATGTTCCATCGAGTTTTAGTTTTAGCTGATCTCTAGTTCAGGTATTCAACTAGTCATATTCTGAAACACAATCAGTGTCAAGTGGAAGGCTTAGGTAAATAGGAGGTCTATATTATTTTATAGTTTTAAACACCCAGTATGAATATCATAAAACATAAAATGAATCTGACATTTTTTATGTAACAAAATATAATCAAGACTTTACGCATGGCAAGGACAACATGTAAATACTTATTTTTCCATCGATGTTTCATTGTGGCTCTTCTCAAGACCGACTAACGTTTGTTGTTTTTGTTATTTATTAAAAGTTATTATTTATTTTATGTAATTCTAGCGAGTTGTAGTCTTGATAAAGCTCGTACGGAAACGACGTAATTGAAGCGTCCACGGAAATATTGAATTATGTAAAATAACTAACAGATAATATGATGTCTTTTGCTTTTAGGAGTTTTAATAATTTATCACTACATAAAAGATATTTTTATATGCTTCTTACTGTAGCATATCGGGGACTGTTCCCTTTGTACATATTACTCCCCTCTAGGTAAACTCGGGCGAGTTAAGAGCCCTTATTATATATATATAAATATAAGCGTAGATTACTCGTAAGTACATTGCGTAGGGACTTGTTTAGTTTTACTATTGCAGGGTTATAATATTTACTCGTACCTATAGTCAGTCAGAGTCCTAATTACTCCTCCCAAACGAAGGATAAAATAGAATTGTGAATAAAGGTAGGATTATATCCTGGTGAAGGATATAGGATATGGCTTCACTGTAGACAAACAGTGAGTAAAAATAGTAACAGAGTATTAAAGAGCAGTTGCTTTCTGTATAAAAGGAAACCTTAAATTTGATGATTGTTAAACTTAGAATTATATCTGAATGTATCTTGCCTTTTCATCTTATTGCTGGTTTTTTAATTAAATTTGAAGTCTGTGATTCTATATTAGCTGGCTTTTAATCTTTCTTTTGTAAATTTGTTTATACAAATTAGTATTTTGGTAAGTTCTATGTAATTTTAGATTATTCTTGATGACTGTTTCAGGTGATAGGCTATTTTGGTTTATTTATGTGAATTTTCTACTTTCATAGAAATTTACAGAAATAAGATATTTTTATATTTTTATTATATTGACATGTTGAAGATTTATTAAGTAAATAAAAAATATAATTTTTAAAACCTAACTTAATTTTGTAAATTGTTTTTACGAATATTAATTTTAATGTTGTTTATTATTCCAATAATTATATTTTGCATTAAGTTTAGATAATTTTTCCTTAGATGAAACACGCAAATTCTTCATGTGGGGGATTTTTGTCTCTGTTATCATCCGAGTCATTTTAGGCACTTGAAGATTATTCAGTAATTTTCGTTATGGACAGAGAAATAGCGAAAATCTGTAAGATAATATTCTTTATTCCGGCTTCTCTGGAACTTCTGGGAAAGCAAAAGGTTTCCACGCAAATGTAGTTTCTCCTGATCGGTCCACTTCGACAGAGTAGCTAATAACTTTGCGGGTTCGCTGGTGCACGATTCATGCACTACAGGTGCGTGCACACACCACTCTGTATTGCACCAGGAATGTTGGTTGTAACCTATCCAAACCGATCCTAATTATTTGCAAGTCCACTAATTGGTGAACATTACACCAAAGTCATGAAGATTTGCATAAGTCTCCCTAATTAAAAGTCACGGGGAGGTTAAAAGTTAATTACGTAAGTGAAACGTGCCCGACGCTGGCTTTTAATGAACTCCTTGTGTTCACACTTGTCCGATTAATTCAGTTCAAACCTTGCGCATGCGTGCTATATTTCTATACAATATTTACTGTAGCATAACCAATTGAGTGTAGAACGTCCATTTCATTTAAAGTGAAATACCGACCTATGAATACAAAGTGTTGCCAACGAAAACAATACACTCGCTAAAGAGAAGGCCAATTTAAATTTTTTATTTTAAAGATTTTTAATTTAACGTAGTAACAATTTACATCTGTATAGATTCGAAAGTAGACATTTTTGTTGAAATCAAAACGACTATAGCAACGGCTACAAAAAGTGATTGGATGTACATAAAATAAAAATATATAAACTTTGCAGGACGCTTTAGTATAACTTCCATCAGATTACGCTCAGTATACGCTATCAGCTGATTTTTTGTTCTACGTTATGTTGTCAAACAACTGTTTTAACACATAAGTTATGTTACATTTTTTACCGAACATTGTTAAGGAAATAAATATTATTAAATAGTTTGGATAAGTTAATACATGCAATAATTAACTCAAATTTTAATAAACCTCAATATATATAATTTAATATAATGATAAAATGAGTTACGTATTTTTATTATAACTTTTTAAATAAAAACATTCTTAGGTGTGCCATACTTTTTAAGAACTAATTTCAAATGAATTTGTTAAAGGAATTTGTATTCAGTATAGATCTAACAAATGTTTTGTAATCCATTTTATTTTATTATTAATTGAAATCAATATTAATCTTTATTAAATATATTCCTCAAATAAAGATATACAAATTGAATGAAAAATGAATAAATTCCTATTTTTAGGCGATTTAAGTTTACAATTTTGGGAAAATAACTCTTAATTGTTATTTGTAGTTCAAATTTTGGTGTTAAATGTAAAATATCTGTGTTATTGTTTCTTCTATTATAACAAATGTTATTATAGAAATGTTTAGGAAATTTCTCATTACGAAAAATTAAAAATTTTCTCAATTAAATATTTCTGTACACGGCTATAAAAGTTTTAACTTTTATTAGAACTCCCCCGAGTGCATAGCCAATTTTTTTCTATTAATTTTAAAGGTAGAAAATAAGTTTTTTATAAATAAATAATATAAACAAAAGTTTTTCAAGTAAATTTCTATTTAGGTCAACACAGAAACATTTTATTTTAGTTACTTTTTATTAAATAATTATAATTAATATAAATTTTTAACATAAAATATGCTGTAAAACAACTGTTCTACCACATAACCCAAAATATAAAGTCAGCTGTTTTATGAAATCATATCTTATCACTTATTTAAGCTAAATGGGACGAAATAAATATATTGTATACCTTGCCCCTTTTGTAAAAGGGTTTTTGCTTCCATATAAAACTATTTTGTTTTAATTTTAAATTTAATTAATGAAATAATATTTGAAAAGCTGTATTAAAATCAAGAGGCATCCACTACAAGTTAAAAAAAAGTATTTAGACTTGAGTGGATGGATAAAAAGTGTTTTATTAACGACTGAAAATTTGTAACTAATAGAAGGAATTGAAAAACAATAAAACAAAAGTCATATTCTGCAACATTTAAACACGTTTGTGCCGTTTTGAAAGTAATTTCATGTAAAAAATAATAAACATTGTAATTAATTTTAAAAGCTACAAAACCTTACAGATTTTAAAAGGGGTCTAAAAAATAATGAAACTTTTAAGGTTAGAGCTTTTAAGGAAGGTATGTTAAACATTTTACAACATAAAACCTGTAAAATCTAAAAGCAAAAATTCCTGATTCTGTGAGACTCGTTTTATCATAATAAATATTTAAACATAGTTTGATAAATTATTTAAATTTTGGAAAACGTAATAAAATGGATTGTGGAAGGGCCATGAACGTTTAGAATGAAACAAAAAAAGCTTTTTTTAAGTAAAGTTGCCTTTACAGAGTGATATTTTTTAAAACTTGCAAAACCTTAATTTCAAATGTTTTAACTTTTGAATGTTTTTTGTTAGATTTTTGTAATTAGAGAACAATGTTTTGAATAAATGAAATCGGTAGCAATCATGAACGAGTAGATGACCTGGCTTATTATATTGTAGGAGATTAGTTTTATATTTTGGAACCCGTGTAAGTTCAAACAATTCTTAAGAAACTGCTTAAAACGTATTTGTTAAAAGTACAAAGTCCTCCTTAGAAATCTTGAAAATAGTGGCTTAGATTTTGTATTTACATTCCTTCCCTCTGTGTGTACCCATCCGACAACCCTTGACAGCTGTTTAGATGTTATAACTTCAAACACATATAAATCAGATATATGTTTAGTGTATCTTGCTTCTAGTTGTATTGTGGATGGAGTAGTTTTCTCTATTGAGTGGGGAGGAATACAGTTCGCTTGTTGAAGCTCTGCGGAGAGAAATTTTGAACACAGTATATACTAAAGAGCCTATAGAGTAAAAATATATTAGATGAAACAGGTTATCAGCCAATTGGCAATAAATACATGACTAATGAAATTTAGTTAAAATAAATAAATAAACTTATCATGTAACAGATTCATATAAATAAAAAACTAAGCTTATAGTTTACTTTTGTTAGTTTAAAAAAAAAAATGTAACAAAAAACGACAAATTGTCAAATCCGCATATATAATCTAATTTCGTTTCTAGAAGAAAAGCAATATTAGAGTTCAAACGACAAATGCGCCTGGCCCCCCTACACAAGCTAATGAAATGCCTCAGTCAATTATCAGATTGAATTTGTGTTATACTGCTTATATATATATATATATATATATATATATATATATATTTAATAATTATAATATATAATAATAATACAATATGGACCTCGTTTTTATTTATAGGCCATAAAATAAAAAATATTACCAAATTATTTAAAAATACAAATATCAAAATTGCATACTAAAATAATAACAAAATAATAAACATAATAAATAATAATATTAAAACAAATAATATTAATGAAAAAGGTTATGTTTATAAAATATAATGTGAAAACTGTAATAAAACCTATATAGGTCAAACCAATAAAAAATTAAAAGAAAGATATAAAGAACATTTAATGCTTACATAAATCCATAAATATATAAATCAAATTTTGCAAATCATTGTATTAATAATAAGCACCAATTTCCAAACATTAAAAATATGAAACTTATAAAAGAAATTAATAAAGGATTAAGAACGAATATATATATGAAGCATTTGAATTATATAAATACAGTAATAATTACAAATTAATAAAAGAACAAATACAAATACATTCTAAATTGATACTATATTCAATGCCTATAATGTTACAGCAACAAAATAAACTTGGAAATTTGCATAAATTTAGCAACAATTCTATTTATAATTTAACAGATGTTTTAGGCCTATATCTTGTTTTATTGTATTTTTCATTCCTGATGATGTTGGTACTGTTTACCAACGAAATATAAATAAATAATATTCTTGTATTTGATTAACCTATGTTGTTTAATATAGGGCCTATATATATGGAAGGACGTCAGAAGTAATATAAATTTAGTAATTTATAAAACAATTGTTAATTATATTTAGATAGATTCCATACAAATGAAGTCTTCAAGCTGAATTGGCAAACATTTATTTTAGTAATCTCAACGACGTATTTAACCTATCTTTCTGTCTGGTAAAATTAATTTGTCACGTCATTTCTTGTAGAATTCATTCATTTAAACAATTCCAAATACATCAGTCTATCAATTTGCTGAACAGTTTTTCATCTAACTGGTTTTTCTAACATACAATGCATTTGTAAATTAAAATTTTCATTCAGACACTTCTTTTACTAAACTAACCAGTTTATCGGTATTTCAGTGATTTAATCAGTCATTAACCAATTTCGTTTGGCGCGTTTGGGTTGAATTGCCTAATAAGATACTGTAGTTACCAACTAGCATTCAATTTTTATTGACTTGGCATTTCATCGTTTGTCACTATTTAGGGTACGTGAACGATTCCTAACTACTAGCGTTTAATTAAGTATACTATCGTACGTTTCTTAATACCAAAATAATTTTATTTATGTAAAACGTTCATCCAATATATATATATATATATATATATATATATATATATATATATATATGTATGTATGTATGTATGTGTGTGTGTGTGTGTGTGTGTGTGTGTGTGTGTGTGTGTGTGTGTGTGTGTGTGTGTGTGTGTGTATTTATGCACTGCGGAATGAACGGATGTACTCCTGATAATAACTATTCATCATATTTTTCAATCCGTGAAGCAATACATATCAGTATATATGTATATATATATATATATATATATATATATATATATATATATATATATATATATATATAACTAAATGACACTTTCTTTAACAACAATTTTTATTTTAGTTTTCTTTACACATTGAACCTTTTTGCTGATTGGCAGTATCAGCATTATCAAACTTTTTTAAGTACCTTAATAATTCTGTGACTACATTTGAACTGAACTAGTCCATCTGGAGTCCAGATGTAGTTATAGAACTGTAAGGTACTAAATTTTGATAATGCTGATCAGCGAAAAGCTTCAATGTAAGTATGAAGAAAACTAAAATAAAAATTCTTGTTTATGAAAGTGTCATTTAATTGTGTGTGTGTATACATACATACATATATATATATATATATATATATATATATATATATATATATATATATATATATATATATATAGTACAAATCCTTAATCGTTAATAAAATATGTTTCTATTCATCCAATCAAGTTCAAATACTTTTTGTTTAATCTATAGTGGATGACAATAGATACAGTTTTTCAAATATTTAGTTAATAACTAGATTATAAAATGTGTGGGGTCCAGCCGGATTCGAACTGAGAATCTTCATGTTCGAAGTCTAGAGCTACTTGGCAATGTGCCAACCTTCCAATACCTATAGACGTATATTTCTCAAAGATTTATATGAATTTTCTTTCCCCATCTGGTTGCCGTCAAAACCTCCACTGTACAACCTTAAAATGTTGCCATGGTTACCGCACAATATCATAAATGGTAGTCTGGGGCAACTAACCTGAAATAGAGTTTTTCTTGGGTTACTTCAGTAGGAATTTCCTTTAATTTTTATTTTATATTACTTGTTTATTCACTAAGTTAATCAAAAGCTACCGTAACATATCAGTGAACCTGAAAATAATCTATAGACAAGTTGATTAGTCGATAAATGTCAGACGTTGATTGTTTCCTTCTTCGATCATTAGACAATTTTACAAATGGCAATCGTCAGACGAATAAGTCCTACAGATATGTGTACATAACCATTGAACCAGTAATTATTTTCGTATTACTCACAGATGCTGTTCGGAGTTAATCGACCACATCGTAGGAACAACAGTGCCAAACCAATCTACAAGTTTAGTTGAAGTTAAATTCAAAGTAATACTTTATAATGTTTGCGGCAAATGTATCGCAATAAATTTCAAAAGTTTAAAAATCTTATTTTATATATTTGCTTTTAAATATTCCTATAGATCTATGGTTTATTTTTAATAAATAATAACAGTGGCCTAGTGTTTTGACAACTAACCCAAAGGTCCTGAGTTCGATCCCCGGTAGCAGCAAAACAATTTGTGTGCTATAAAGCCCAAAATTTATCCGCTGCGAAAATTTACTGCTTCGTATCAAACTCCAAAAAGCAGTAAAAAGCTGTCGAAGCTCAGAGTTAGTGTCTTATATATGCTTTAAAAACACCACGATCTTAAATAATACATCTTTAGCACTATATAAATGGAATTTTATATTATTAATAATAACTATTTCGTTCTGTTAATCAAATAGAAAATTACTAAAGACATAAAATTTCTGATTAAGATCGTCTAGAAATTTAGCTGATGGTTTTTTAGAGTTGAACTAAAAGCTGATTGACTTTAATAAGATAAAATTATTAAAATACAAATAATGGATATAATGCGTGCTGCAACGTCCCCCCCGCTCCTCTGCTTCTGCTTCGGTTTTGTTGGCACATTACATATTTATAATATATTTATAAATATCTGCTGCTCACACCGTTTTGTGTACCGTGTTAAGATCCCTAAAATTTGTCTTGTGTTCCCGCGTAATGTACCACGCCCAAATGCAAGCCTATTCCCGCTGACTACTACCTTAACGTTTGTACGACCTCTCCTAAGATGGTTGGCAGGTTTGTTGGGTCTGTATATAGTCACACATGTCAGTAAAATAGTCAGCTGGAAAGAAACAACATTTATATGAACACACAAAATTTTCAAAGAATCTTACCACTTCATGAGATCTGCAGGCACAGCAAGGGGACGTGCAAAATATGATCATGTTTAAGATACCTTTTTTAAAAGGCTCCTGTGTTCTTTAAACATGATCTGCCAGTAGACATCGTCTCTGGGCTTCAATACAAAAAAACAACTAATTTTTAGAATAGCTCAATAGAATTGTTCTCAGGAGAGAACTCGTTTGAAGAAACATTAGGTTCTGAATTTTATATATTTATTAATTAATGAAATTTAATTAAAACTGTACTTTGATTTTATAATCATTATTTTATTAGTTGGAAAAAACTAAAAGTTTTATTGGTTGCTCAAAACAGGATAAATTTAAATACTGTAAGTTATTATAATGCATTTAATTTCTGACTTTAAACTAAAATAATTATCTTTTCAAATAAAATACATTTAACTCTCTCTTTATCTTCACACATTATAAATTAAAAGTTCGTCATTTTTCAAATATTTAAATCCTACATTTCATATATAACTCATTAATTACATTTACACATTTTTAAACAAAATTATTTCCAAATTTAACATAATAAAAAATTTTATCTTCTCATTTCAAGATTGAATTGTTAAATTCACATTTTATTATAAATAATTTTAAAATATATATGATTCAATAAATCTGGTCTTCTTGAAAATGAATGGCTTATGGCCAAAACCACTTTGTAAATTTAATATTTATTATTCATTATTTAAACATTTTTGTTATACTAATTAATTTTACTACTTTTAAGATTTATTTAATTTTTCAACATAGAATGAAGTCATTGTTTAAGTTTAATTGGTAATTTGAATTTAATAAACTTAACTGACTAAATTTGACGTTAATTTGTATATAATAGAGAAAATGACTTGCCAAGGATTTTCCTGCCGGTCCTAGATTCCTCTCGTTTGGATTCCTTGGTCCCTGGACATCGGAAGTTGCCATCGATGAAAGTCGTTCTCCATTTTCGCGTCCTGGAGGCTGAGTCTGGAGCCCTGGTCCATGGATGGAAGTAGACGGCGGAAACGTGGCTATTTTGGTCCCATCTGGCCTTATGGTAGCTGTCCTAGGCGCTGACTGACATTACGACCGTTAGCCTCTCGTATTAAAAGTTTTTACAGACTGCCTTACAGGTCCTTCAGTTCCTGTATTTATTGCGGCTATGTAACCCTTCCCCTCTGCTCTAAGCTCGTCGCTATCTCCGTGCTTTTTTATTGTACGGGCAGGTTGGACAACGTATCACTTTTAACCTGCATAATTTCGTTATCGTTTAGAACATTGAAAAATGTCTATAATTTTAAAATGGCTGTAACCTTGTTTGTTATTTGAGTTTTTTAAATTCTGTTTTCACTATTGTTTATTATGGATGTTTCTGGTCATTTCAAAATGTCGATGATAGTTCTACGTGGCCTAGTTCTCAAGTTAGCATTTTTCGGCACTTAGAAATTTTCACTTCACTCTCGTTTGTCAAATTTAGTTAGTTATTACAGTTTCATGCTATTATAATTTTTATTTGTCTTAATAATACTTATTCAAAATTTTACTGACTTCTTGACTCTTTACAACGTTTCCTTATACCATAAATTAAAACCTTATTATTTAAATATTAAAATTGTTATTTAAAAAATAGGAAATTATTAATTTCTTAATTTGAACGGTGATTCAGACCGTTACAGTGCGTGCGTACGCACCTGCATGCGTACGTGAGTGAATGATTGCCTGCGTGTGTGTAGTGTAGTGTAATTTAGTGTTATAAGGTATTTAATACTGTCAACTTCATATAGTCAAATTTCTTGACTGGTGGTTTGCCTTCACCTCTTGAGTGGTGATTAATTTCAAACAAGCCAACCACTTTATGTTATAATTTTCCTCAGTAAATGGATCGCTATTTTATTTCCTTAGTTCTATCTTCGTTCACCTTACACACTACATTTACGTAGACACCTACTTATGACCCCGATAGGGAGATGGCGACTCTTCATACTTGATATGATGATACTCTACTTCATATTCTCTAAGGCAGTTGAATTCTTAATTCTTCCTATTTTCAAAATCTTATTATTTATAGGTATGATAATCAAACTAGCAAATCAAGTAAAAAGTTCAAAAACACAATTTGAAAATAAGTAGCTATATTACAGTGGAAATGCCAGGAATTTAAAAACCTGAGATTAGATTTTCCATGAAACATGCAACTTACACTGTTAAAACTGGAATAATAAAAAAACATATACATAATTAACGCATACAAAACTATCATATTTAAAGGTAGCCCTAGATCATAAATACACAAGTCTTTGAGTGTTAGACTTTAAACAATATTCTTTTACACCCAAACATTTGAGAGTTTTCATTCTAAGTTAAAGGTAAATGAACGAATTTCCCTTATGTATGTAGAGTCGAACAAGTTATTGATTGGGATCAGATCAGTTATAGAAGGTAGTTCACAAACTGTAATAATACACTCGATTCTCGTTACACTGACGGTCCCTTAAACAGCTACATTTCAAAACATTTTCAAGAAATGTAATTAAGGTTTCCTGTAAAATTATTGCTCGAAGTTTTTTTTTTCGGACGCGTTCAAATAAGCCGCCATACCTAATAAAGAACGTCGAAACGTTGAAAGCGCCACCTACCTTACAGAATTTAATTAAAGAAACGTTCTCTTTTAATTGTGACACAAAGAGGTTTATTGTATTATTCATACGCTGCCGACAGGCTACACGTGATCGAGCTACTGTTTTCGCTTAACGCTATAAGGCTAATGGGGCTGGTAAAAATCCTGTCCGGACCCGAAGGACCAAAACAGACTGAATTATTCACGCCGTAAATTTTGTGAGGCCGATATTTATTAGAGACACTCGCTAACAAATGTTTTAATTTGGGTTGAGATTTACAATTATTAAGAAACAGGTTAATTTTAAGAAATATCAATTTTAAAAGTAATCATAAAACTTGTCTGAACTGTCAGACATTAGTTCGGCCTTCGTTACGTTGTAAATGTACGAACGTAAAGCAGATGTTTGTTCAACGCATTGTCCATATGTGTCACCAAATGTAGTAGATTACTAGATTTCGTTGTAAGCATAACCAGTTGTTAATGAATATTTTACGTTCCTATGGAAAAGGACACGATGCTTTAAATATGCTACTGTATTTTGCAATACATGGGAAAAAATGAAATATGCAATTTTAAATGGAAGCATTTGTAGTAATATAATTAAAAATAAACCAAAGGATCAGGAGGACAAAAATTTTTCGGTAGGCTGTTACACTCCCCAGTTCAACCCTGCGTGTGAAAGTAACTATTTAGCTTCAAACCTATATTAATAATGGACGCTTGAAGTGTAGTGCTGGCCAGATTTCCTTCCTTATGACCAAATTAAACCAGTTCAATCGTGACTCTATAGATTTATCTTAATAAACAATATTCGAGCTAGCTGTGAGTGAAGGTTATAAACAAAGGAATAAATAAGCTAAGACTCACAATTATAAAAACTTTAATATCAGACGCGTTTCAATGTCATTACGTCATCATCTTCAGTGATGCTACACAATCGAAACTTGATTTTAAAAAATTTAACATAACCTATAATATTTTATCAAAAGTATTATGTATCACTGAAGATGATGACGTAATACCAGAGAAACGCGTCTGTTAAAGTTTTTGTAATTGTGAGTCATAGCCTATTTATTCTTTTATCTTAACATTAGAGTCATTATTATTAAAATATTATTGTTTTTTATTTAAATAATTAGATTTAACCTAATTTTAAACAAAGAAGATGAACGTAAATAATAGCTTATAAGTGTAATTGCTAAAAACAAATTTGATTTTTTACCAGAAAGTTATAACAAAATAAAACTTTCTCTTATCTAGTCATCTTCATATTGATATTTATTGTATCAAATAATAATAAATACCTTTAAAACCAATTTATGTAACCACGCAATTAGAATTAAACATATTTGTTGGGTGGAATAGGAAAACGATTGTCCAGTTATTGTAACAATTACTGGCAGCTGAGTGTTCTAGTGTTTGATTACTAACTAAATCGCTAAATTGCTCCAGGATTCAATTCCCGGCATCGTCATAACATTTATTATTTTTAAACATCTCAAGTAGATTTATACGTAAAACTAGGTATCTATTATCAAACCTAGGTGTATAATGGGCAGCGTTGGCCAAACCACCGTCATTGAATAGAAGAAGAAAATCATCTATTCTCCTAAGAGAAGTTTGAATTGTACCCCGTTATAGTTATACCTCTGTCTGTAAAGACTTTTTTAATTGAAAGTACGTAAGGGTTAGTTATAAATAGCTTCGTAAATTAGTAAATATTGTGATAATAATATTTGGAGTTGCTAAATTTAGTTTTTGATAATTGCAAGATTGGCAAAGAGCTCATTGAATTTAATAAACTACTAAATAATAATCTCTATTGTTATTGACGATTCCAAGTAATTTTAGGAGCGTATTGTCGCAAAACGTTTAAGAACATCTTCTCTTACCTTTAAATAATTTATTTTACAACGTTTTTATAATGGTTAATATTTGCCTACAATTTAAAATCGTACTCGTGTACATTCAGGAAATTATTATTTTTCTTATAAAAGTGTAAACTAATAACAAAGCTTTACGATTTTCGTTTAACAACACTAAAATATGTACAACGCCAAGACACAAATAGGGGGAATGTAAAAACTATCTGATATTTTAAAAGTCCAAGAAAAAATGATATAGTGAAAGAAAAACTACGACAAGAGTTTGATATAACCTATCGAATTCAGGCGACATAACACTTGGATAAATCTATTCCATGAATGTTTAGATCAATTCAGCAACGCGTAGTTAGTCAACCATTAAATTGACTTTATTCTCTACCATTAGACAGCGTATAGTCCTTGTTTTATCCCATTAGACAGGGAGTAGTCCATATTCCATCCCATTAGACAGGGAGTAGTCCATATCATTAGACAGAGTGTAGTCCTTATTATATCCCTTTAGCGTGTAGTCCCTATTACACCCCATTAGACAGGGTGTAGTCCATATCATAAGACAGCGTGTAGTCCTTATTATATCCCATTAGCGTGTAGTTCCTATTACACCCCATTAGACAGGGTGTAGTCCATATCATAAGACAGCGTGTAGTCCTTATTATATCCCATTAGACAGCGTGTAGTCTTTATTTCATCACATTAGACAGGGACTAGTCCATATCATTAGACAGAGTGTAGTCCTTATTATATCCCATTAGCGTGTAGTCCCTATTACACCCCATTAGACAGGGTGTAGTCCATATCATAAGACAGCGTGTAGTCCTTATTATATCCCATTAGCGTGTAGTCCCTATTACACCCTATTAGACAGGGTGTAGTCCATATCATAAGACAGCGTGTAGTCCTTATTATATCCCATTAGACAACGTGTAGTCCTTATTCCATGCCTTTAGACAGCGTTTAGTCCTAAGAATATTCCTTTAGACAACGTGTAGTGCCTAGTCAATCCCATTAGACAGCGTGTAGTCCTTATTCCATCCCATTACACAGCGTGTCGTCCTTATTACACCCCATTAGACAGCGTGTAGCCCATCTCATTAGACAGCGTGTAGTTATTATTATATCCCATTAGACAGCGAGTAGTCCATCTCATTAGACAGCGTGTAGTTATTATTACATCCCATTAGACATCTTGTAGTCCTTATTCCACCCCAATAGAAAGCGTTTGGCCATTATTCCACCCCATTAGACAGCGTGTAGTCCTTTATAGACCCCGTTAGACAACGTTTAGTCCTTTCTACACATCATTACAGAGCGTGTAGCCCTAATATGTAGCCCCATTAGACAAGTCCTTATTCTATCGCATCTTCACCTATTTATTTGTCTCTTACTTTTCCGTTTGAACACAATCTTGATGCATGTATAACTTGCAAAAAATATCTCATCGCGACATTCTTTCGTCTGAGACAGAATTCCCTACATTATCAGGCATCGCACGTCTTCTACAAACTCACTTATTCTAATTAGACTCTTGTCATACTAAAACAAAGTTAAGAAATCATTCATCACATTGGAAGTTTCGGTCCTTAAATACTGTACGCCCCACTTTGTTCGTGCTATTGATACAATAATCAGTCAGGATCCGTGTGGGGGAGGAGTTTACGTATACATGGATCCAGATACATAATCACTCAGATGGTCCAATAATTAACAATAATAAAAAAAACGCTAGATTTCATTATTTAAATATTATTTAGTTCCCTTTAAAAAAATAATAAAACGAAATGATTTTTTAATAGTAAAGGTAGAACTTTAAAAAACAAGAAAAGTAAACTCTACAATGGGTTATCTTTTTAATGATTAAAATAAATTGAAGGTGTATTTAAAATATCAATTTCTGTATTTGTTTCTTTAGTTTTCTGAACATGTGAGAATAGCTGAATTTATCTCAATTTAGAATTCAGCTTTAAGAGACTTTATAAAAAATTGTCTGCGTTCTATAGCGAAAAACCATAGTTAAAATGATTAAGAAAAACAGGAATCTCAATGAGAAGATATAAAATTTATAATAAATTGCTGTTGAAAAGTCATAAAAACATTTCAAAAAGCAAAACTCATCTGTGTATGTTTAAAAAGTTTCACTGTCTACTGTCAATCTATTTGTAAGGTTACGAGTACGTGGGGCTACGTCCACTCTGGCACGCTGTTCAATTTATTTTAAGCACATTTAAATTTCTTAATTAGAATTAAAAATCAAACTAAATTACTAACATATTAAACAAAGAATAACAAATTTCTCTTTGACAACCCATCTACGTTAATACCATTACTACAATCATTTTTAATTGTTTTTTGGAATTAATCATACAGTTTCTATCGATCTGTCATATATTGGTAAAACTCCTCATTTCCACCAATTGACAGATTTATTCTCTAGAATAGAAAATTTAAAATATATAATTTTGAGCAGATTTTAATCACGATTTGTTGTAGATTTTACCTTTTCAATACGACTTTATTAATGATAATCAACGGTTTTTTAATGTTTTATTAATTTTTAACTTAATTTTCTCTACATTATTTTATTTTCATTGAAAAATTATAAATTTTCAAGTATACATTTTTTATACTTTAAAATTTAATAAATCAAATTAAAAGGAAAATTTTAAGTAGAAAAATTGAACAAATGTTATAATATTTTATTGTTGAATGTTTTAATGGTGAATATAGTTTAATTTAATAATATACAAAATAATATTTTCTCAATAACTCTCAAAATGTTTTTCAAATAATGCAAATTTCACTTACCCTAACAATTTTTCCGGTTAATACATATTTTTATACAACAGGTCACGTTCACCATTTGCAAATCATAATAATTATTGGCAAAATTAAAAGATTTATTGACATCCCACACTACAATACAAACTTCAAGTTCAAACATGTAAATAATGTCACCCTAGCAAAAAAAAAAAAAAAAAATATGCATGGGCGGAGCAACCTTGCAAAATCCATGGAACCTAATATCACATTAACAAGCTCCTATTCGGCTCGGTTTATATTTTGAAATGTCATAATTAGTTACAAACCCAGACCTGGGCTAGTTAGTCGCCGCGTCAAAACACGTGTTCCCTTCCGGTGGCTTCGGATTTACAAATTAATGTTTCAGATCGGGAGATAAATAATGTTTTATTTCTGCTCTAACCTCCCGCTTCATGAAACTCTTTCTTCATGGTTATTTTTTTTTTTTTGTACAAAGTCTTTATGTTTCATTGTTCGACGGTTAATCTAATATTTTAAGAATTTTAAAAAATAAAATTATTAGAGTACATAACATAAAATTTGTAAAGTAACGTTAAAAATTTGAGATTTGTAAAAGACAACCAAATATCCATTTTAATTAATTCCCAATAACATTTATCAAACATAGTGTACTTTGCACAAAATGGCTGACTTGGTTAATATTCTGTCCGGTAAAACCCAGAATTATTCCAGACGGCGAAAATACATTGGCGAGTATCTAATGAAGTTTCTATAGGAATTGTTCATATTAACATATTAATATAGAGAACGTATTAATTTCAATTAAAATTGTTGTCAAAATTGTAATAGATGTTTTTTAATTATTTTTTATATTTTATATTAATAAATTTACAAACTCTGTAGTAGCACAAAGACATACAAGACGCGGATTCGTTGTAAATGAATTAAAAAACTTATTTATTATTATCATAATATTAAAATAATAAAATTTCTTAAATTCTTACGGAAAGAAATAATGGTAAAATCATGTAGCTCAAGTCGTTGATAATTCAGTAAATAAAAGAAAAAATTTAGCGTCATTATAAAAAAAAAAACTAGTTGTACTTTTTCGATTTTTTTTATTAGTTCACACTATTTATATATATATATATATATATATATATATATATATATATATATATATATATATATATATATATCTTGCACACATTTTCAACTGAGTATCTTCATGTTCAAAGTCTAGCGCTTTGGGATTCAGTAAACCATCCCATAGCTAGAAGCGTATTTCTCAAAGATGTATATGCATTTTACTTTTGTCCCCACCTGGTTGTCGTCGAAGCCTCCATTGTATAACCTTAAATTGTTGCCATGGTTACCACTCAATATCATAAATAATACTCTGGGATTGAAAAGGAATGAAAAGAATGAAATAAACAAACTGTATTAACGATATCGAGCCTTTTTTCACAAACGGACATTGCGAAAGAAATTGAAAAGAATCTACAACACAATGCAAGCGACGAAAAAAAGCCTATAAATAGTAACAAAAAACAAAATAGTTTAACCATATACATAGAAAGAAAAATGGAAAATTAAAATGAAATTAGTTTTCTATTTTACTACTAAATACTATTATTCTAACATATATATATATATATATATATATATATATATATATATATATATATATTATTATTTCATTGCGAAAGAAATTGAAAAGAATCTACAACACAATGCAAGCGACGAAAAAAGCCTATAAATAGTAACAAAATAGTTTAACCATATACATAGAAAGAAAAATGGAAAATTAAAATGAAATTCGTTTTCTATTTTACTACTAAATACTATTATTCTAACATATATATATATATATATATATATATATATATATATATATAAATATCGCAATATGTATTCTTCTGTATTAATAAAGAACTAAGTCAAAATACAAATACAAGAATTCAATTATAATTCTTGTATTTGTATTTTGATTTAGTTATATATATATATATATATATATATATATATATACATATTTATATTAGTTGTAATTATTAAATAAAAAGAAACTAATATAAAATTTTTCTTTGTTGACTTTAGCAAGGAATTGACTTGAAAAACGTATACTACTTGTTTTTATTAAAATATTAAACAAACGAAATTATAATGAATACTTTCGATTAAACCTATTTTGTTTTAAAGTAATGAAATATATTCCAAAAAAGTTCAAAAAAGATTCTAAAAAAGGAAGTAAATTAGATAGCTTAGAAGCTAGAACAATATTATTTTTATACGTTTTATCAAATATGTTTACTTTAAATGGCCAGTTAGCTAATATAGGTTTTTTAAGTAAACATAGAAAATATCTTAAAAAGAGAAACTGACGAAAAGCTACTTCAGGAGAGATGAAAAAACAAAACTTATAGAAAGGCTTAGCATAAAAGAAAATTAAACAAGATATAAAGATTTCAATGTAGAAAATATACTCAACAATATATAAGTTACTCGTCTGTAGAAAACAATTAATATATACCTAACATTAGCCAAAAACATATTCAACAGTAAAAACACAGTGTATAGGAACAGAGATAGGAAAATATTAGCCAAGCACTGATGACGGCGACATCGTCGTCGAAATTAGTCTGTATTACTAAATTAGTATGTTTGTTCTAATAAGCTAATGTGTAGTGAGATTTAGAGAGAACTGTTTTAATTTTTAACGTTGGTAATTGTTCTTCCTACTAAGCTTTAACTATTAGTAGATCGGATATTAACATTATTCAAATAAAATTAAAAAATTAAAAGCAATTTTTAAAAATAGTTATTTTTTCAGTTCATTTCTACAAAATCAGATTTATGTATTTTACATCCTTAAAAGTTTGACTTGACGGTTTTTTTTATAAAAAATAATATACTTTTTTGCTTTACTACGTTTTGTTTCCATAATG